>JAMXBB010000010.1:3517949-4185808 GCA_024138015.1 Lumnitzera littorea | reverse complement strand
ACCCTATAACCTAATTTTAAAAATAAAAGGAGGGGAAGGGGGGGGGGGGGGGGGGGGGGGGGGGGGGGCAAAGTGTTGTGGTGATCGAAGGTGGTTTGGAGGGTGGTGCGAAGTGGTGGCTGGCGGTGGTCTTGAGTAGCGATCGTGGTTGATGGCTGGAGGCGAGTGAGTGGTCGGGTTTAGGGTTGCTAGGAGTTTGGCTGTGTGATCGATTTGGGGTTAAAGTAACTAAGGGTGGTGGTTCGGTGGTTAGGGTTAGGTGGCAGTAAGCTTGGTAGCGTCGTTAGGGGGTACGACGAAGGTTGAGAGGAGTTGATGGTGTAGGGAAGCTAGTGAGGGTGGTGGTTGGTGGTAAAGAGCTTGGTAGAGATAGATTCGAAGAGAAAGGGTGTAGATTAGAGAGAGAGAGAGCTTGGGGGTTGATTCTGAAGCTCGTGCATTATTGTGTGTGTCTCTTAACATCCCTTAACACCTTTTATATACTTGAAAACAATCCAAAAACAAAGGAAAGCTTGAATCGGAGTTAATGGGGATGGCAAAAAATATAGTTTTTTTTTTCCCCAATCTTTGCATCTTGATTTGAATAGGTTCTTAATTGAATCTAGATATGTTTCTTATGCCAATTCACAATAGGCTATGTCTAGTTTGCAATTTCGCTATTGATTTGGTAAAATTGCAATGAAAAGCAATTCAAAAATCGAGTCAAAGGTAGCTGCCCAAGGAGGAAAGCGTAGCAAATTTGGAGAAAATGAAAGAGGGGGGAAAGAGAAGGGAAATCGGGGGAAATGAAGGGAAAGGGAAAGAAAGGGAGGGAAAAGGGACTGACGTGGCGCTAATGTGGCGTCACGTTAGCTGTGCCGACCAACCTCAACCTACTACGTGTCATTACGTAACACATGGCAGCTAACGTAGTGCACTACATGGATGTCACGTAGTACTGCAACAACAAGGTCGTCTAACCTGATGTTGCTACATGTCAGGACATGTGATGTAATCAAATTCTGACATGTAGCAGTGTGCTGGTTAACAGAAATAAATAAGGCCTCCCTACCTTTATTAAGATTCGAACCGAAGACCTCATGCTTAAACCCTATGCAAAGTTTAAGTGTTTATTAGTTAGGCTGTTGACTTGTATCTTATCTATATGTTGCACATATGGACTCGGTCAGCTTAGGCTAGATTTAAATCTAAGCTTTGGTTCAACGACTCAACTTCTAAACTTAAATTAAAAATAAAAAATCTAAAATAATAAAATATTATTTTCTATTTTTGTTTTTGAATTTTCTTTTTTTTTTTGTAATTTTTTCAATTTTCTAAATTTTTAAACTTCATTTTCTAAACTTCTTATTTTTTAGGGTTTCTTTCTACACTTTCTATTTTTGGTACTTTTTTTTTAATTCTTTATTTTTTGTGCTTTTTCTTATTTTTGAAATTTTTTATATTTCCCTAATATTCTTATTTTTTTCTAAATTTCTTATTTTTTAGGTTTTCTTTAATTTCCTATTTTTTGTGTTTTTTTTTTTTAATTTAGGGCCTATTGAGAAAAGAAAGAAAAATAATAAAAATAAAAATAAAGGGGTCAAAAATTAGGTTTCTACTGTATAATGAATATGCTGCTATAGCTGCTTATGAAAAGAAGTATTTTCGAGAAAATGGAGTTTTATCTGTGAGAATCCTTATACTATATTTTCCAGTTTTAGTAGATGCTGGTAAGGATTATCTCTCAGGTTTTTATCAGGTATCCCTAGGTGTTCCACATATTCCTAGAGACTATCCTCTTGGTATAGTCGACTGGTTTCCTAGATACCTTCTGGATAGAACCGAGGGTATAGAGGTACCACTATAGCCCCATGAGCCTGAACCTCCTATGATACCACCTGAGAATTCACCTAAAAAAGCACAACAAAATGTAGGAGTGAATGATGATGATGACCCTAAAGAAAATCCGGAGGAAGAGAAAGCTAAACTAGAAGATAAAGCATAAGATAGTGGTAATGAGGTGTACAAAGTAATGGTCATACCGGATACTCTTGTAGTGGTAGAAGTTAGCTCAAGGTTTGATAAGACTGGCATGGGAGATTGGTTTCCCCTAGAAGATATAGTAACCCCAGATAGTGAAAATAACTAAAAGTTAAGAAGTTGGTAGGCAGACAAGTCTAGGGTTTTTGATATCACCTGACCTAGTTGTTTAATGTTTCTAGGTCCCCCTAGCAATTTTGATGTGCTTTTGACTTTTTGAATGTAATTAATGTACTTTCAGATGTTACGACTACTAAGGATGTAAATAATGTATATAGATAATCAGACGTGTAATCTGATGTTGTAAATAAAATAATGTGATCTTTTGAATGTAAAGTATTGATTATCTTATGATTATTATAGAATGCATGTTTTTATTATCCTGAATCTATATGAGATATCACCATGGGAATGATATAATGTTATAAGTAAAACGTGATGAGCTTATGATATGCAAGTATATGTGTGATATATGAATATATCATTGCTTATACAAGAATGGAGTATTACAGGTCTTGTGTTGATTAAGATCTTTCATAAGGAAACCTGTAGTTTTGTATTGCTAATGCAGAGAATAATTAATTTATATGTGAATACAAATTACTTAGGTCAGATATTGACTAGTACACATATTGTGAGTGCAAGATTGATAATAAGTGAATTGTGAATCTGAATGGCAAAGGAAGCAAATAGAAACGGAAGTGGGAATAATTAACCTGTAAGAGAAGTACCACCTCTTAACCCTCTTAATCCACTAGAACCACTTATAAATGACATACCACCACCTGCTCCGAACATGATGGACCCAACTTAATTTGGACAAATGTTAGCTAATATGAACACTATGATCTAACAGCAAGGAGATTTAATCCAACATTTGATCACAGGTAGAAATGTGACGAACTGAAAGCCAATAGAAGCTGAACCTAGAGTAATCTGACCTTAAGATACAAGTAAACTTCCCGAGTTTATAAAATCAAATTGGTATTTCGAAGGAATGGGCAAGCCTGCTTTAGTTGATGATTGGTTAGCTTAGATTAAGCACAGTTTTGAGGCATATAGGATTCCTAAAAATCAAAAAGTCTCTTATGGCACTTTCTTGCTAAAGATGGGAGCACGAGTTTGGTGGGACACAACAACAAGAACAATGCCAAGCCCCATTACATGGCAAGTATTTTGGGAAGCATTTAAGGGTCAATATTTCTCTATTAGTGTGTAAAATCAAATGACTTGAGAGTTAATGGAAATAAAGAAAGGGCCTATGGGTGTAGCACAATATGAGAATGAGTTTAATAGGCTGTTGCAATATGTACCTAAGTCGTACAGGGATAATCAGGTGTTAAAGAAAGATCTTTTTCTTAATGGATTTGATGCTACAATGCGATGCAAGTTAATGGATTATGGATTCACTACTTATCATTAGATTGTAGATAAGAAGCATGAACTGGAGAATAATCGACTGGTCATGCAAAATGAATGGAGTAAGAAACTGAGGAGAGTTAATAAAATAAATACATGCATATTTTTAAAAGAACATTTTCAGGAGCAAATAATAACTCAAACCAGAGAGGAAAGAAGCCAGTTGCTGTAACTAGTGGCCTTGCTTTAAATAGGACTGGTTTTAGTTTCTATGATGAATCGGGAAATGTTAGATGCTGGAAGTGTGTAGCCCAACATTTCCCCAGGTAATGCGCTAAGTTAAGAGGCAAGTGCTATCTGTATGGAGATCCAAATCATATATCAAGGGAGTCTCCAAAGATGAAAGCAATAAAATGCTATAGGTGTGGAATGAAAGGGCATTTCTCTAAATATTGTGGTCAAGCTAGAGAAAAGAAATCCAGAGGAGTAAAGACAACTAATATTTCAACACAGGTGTTTGCAATTGAGCGGACAAACAAAGATATTGAGGACTTTGATGAATGGATGAAAGAGTACTTTCATGATGGCTCAAACAATGAAATGGAGATTGATGGAATTGACCAAGACTTATAACAGGTACATAAAACTAACTCGTAACTTTTACTTATCAATGATTTAGTTGTGTATTATAGACACCTCATTTTTGCCATTTTTTTAGTTATTTTATTTTTTGTTAATTAAGCCAGGTTAATAAATAAACAAAAAAAATAAAAATTAATAAAAAAAAAGAAAATTAAAATAAAAATGAAAAAATAAAAATAAAGAAGAGGTCGAGTTGTAGCAAGTCCAGTTGAGTCATACTAAGTTAAGTCAAGTCGCATCGGATCATTTAAAATCAAATTGGATAAAGGGGTGTGATTAATTTGATAAATTATTAATGAATTGGGCTTTATTAAAATGATTTTGGCCCAGTCCGATCTAAAATAGAATTTTATCTAATTTATATTGGTTCAGAATAAATTTAAGATTTAATAGATGAGTTATTGAGTTAAATCAAATTAGATCGGATCAGGCCGTGCCGTGGAAAATAGAAAACCTTAATAGGGTTTTTTGAAGCTAAGTCAAATCTAATCTTCCATATATTCAATACAAGAGATTCAGTAGTAGGTTTATAAATAGGGATTTAATGGTGAAGTTTGGACGGTTTTTTTACACAATTCACTCTACATCGCAATTTCAAATCACATTCGCATTCCACAAACACCTCATTGAAGCAACAGCCTAACTACTTTCCAATCACTTGAAGTAATCTACAATCGAACAATACAAATCCTCGTTGAATCCCAATCCTTTGACATAACCGAGCAAAGCCAATCCTAATTCCATAACACTGATTTACGACCAACTACATTGCCTGAAATAGCAATACGCCGACCCCCTTCGACAAATCTTAATCCAATAAGCTACGTCCCTTTTTTGGCCAACAAAACTCCCGGACACCAGCAAGTCTAATCGAAGTTTTCTGATTCCCCTGACATTAGTAAGCCCAACTAAAATCAGCACATCCCAACGACTTACCTGATCAAATACCATCTAACCCAACACCCTGACCGTTGCACACACTACGTCAACACAATTCAATCTCTACGCCTGTACACCACTAGACAAGCTACAACCGCCGCCGCAATCAAACTATACTCACCACAATCGCAATATACTCATGCCAGCAATTGTGCAACCCCTTGACGCACTAAAATTATACCGAAATCGCTACACACACAAACACATGACCCTAACAAGTAACATGCCTGTGACCATTTGAAAACAGTGTTCGTCTACCCTTTAATCACCCACAACTCAACTCGTAGGTAAAATTATTTATTTATTTATTTTAATTCAATTATTTTTACTAATTGATTTTTCGTTTTAGTGTAGGTTTTTTTTTTTATTATTTCCATATTGTTTGCTTGATTTTCAGACAATTCTAATTTTTAATAAAATTTAGTTAAATTATGTTTTTAGTTAAATCATTTTTTTAAAATAAATACATCGAGATACGTATCTAATAATTAAGATTTGGAAAATATACGTATGAGATACGTGTCCAGATCGTATTTTCAAAGTTAAGATTTAGAAATGATACTTTTTGATACGTAGTAATTTTAAAAATAAAAAAAAATCTTAATTAGGTTTTTAAAAAAGATTTAGTTAGTTAGGGTTTTCTTTAAATTCGTGAAAATTAGATTTCTTAGGTTTTTTTTTAACAAAATAATAAATTAATAAATAAACGTAAATCTGGCTCAGTTTTCAAAAGAAAAATAACTAACTCACTAAATATTTTATAAAAAGAGAACTATAGTCGGTTTGATCCCGACCAGCGAGTACGTAGGTACCTTTGAGGCAATCGCAAAAAAAATAAATTCTGTTTTTAGAAATTCGTAATAAAAATAATAATAATAAATTCACTTTAGTTAGGTTTTGCTTATTTAGGTATATTTTTAGCATTTTTAGAAAATCATAAAAATAAAAACCCATCAATTTTTCTTTAGTTTTTACATGATGACTTTGTCTTAATAGGTTAATCCCTAAACCTGATCTTTTTTTGTTATTTATTCTAAAAATCGTTTTTTTAGAAAATATGGGGATTAATGGCCAAATTAAGGTTTTCCTACTCGAAAATCCTAATTTTATATTTTACCGGTTGAACTGATTGGTGACTCCAATTTTTTAAATTTTAAAAAAAATATTTTCTTAGTTTAATATCGAGTAACTTATATTAAGCGTATTAGGCTTAATATAAGTTAAATTAAGGAAATTGAAATAAGGCTTGACATGTATATAATTTTGGATGGTGTTAGGAATTGTGGAAAGATGTGACTTAAGTATAGTGCTTAAGAGATAGATAATTATAGCACTAGTAATTGTTTTAGGAAATGTACTTATAAATGGACGAGTTGCTTATGCATTGTTTGACACTAGAGCATTGCATTCGTTTAATAGTTGGGAGTTTGTCTTGGGAAATGGAATTAAAACAAGTGAAGTCAGATCCACATAGTATTAACACGAGAAATAGTAGATAATGGGCAATTGCAAATCTAAGGACAAGAATTGCTAATAAAACTCATAGTATTACCAATTAAGGAATATAATATCATTGTGAGAATAGATTGGTTGTCCAAACAGAGAGCTAAAGTGGATTACCAAAATAAGAACATAATCTTATATGAAGGTAAAGTCATATTTCAAGGAAAAACAGGTGAACGAGGTTTAAAATTATTAGTGATAGAGGTAAGTGAAGTTACTAAGGAATGGTAATTCTGCTGGATATTTGCCATTAAAGGAAAGAAGGAAACCCTAAAGGTATCGAAAATACCCGTAGTAAATGAGTTTCATGATATTTTTCTGAAAGAATTACCTGGATTAGCACCACAACGAAAGTTAGAGTTTTCTATAAAATTGGTGCTAGGAACCAAGCCAATATCAAAAGCTCCATATTGAATGTCGTTGATAGAATTTCAAGAATTGAAGAAGCAACTTCAGGAACTATTGGATAAAGGATTTGTACGACCTAGTGTATCTCCTTAGAGAGCACTAGTGTTATTTGTAAAAAAGAAAGATGGAACCATGAGATTGTGTATCGATTATCGAAAAATAAATAAGGTGACTATTAAGAATAAATATCCACTACCCAGGATTAATAACTTGTTTGATCAATTGTATGGTGCTATTGTATTTTCACGAATTAATTTAAGATTTAGATACCATTAGTCACAAATCAAACCGGAAGATGTATTAAAGACAGCTTTCTAAACTAGATATGGGTACTACGAATTTTTAGTAATGTCTTTTGGATTAACGAATGTACTAGCTGTGTTTATGGATTTGATGAATCGGATCTATCAACCTTACTTGGATAAATTTGTTGTGGTATTTATTGATGATATTTTAATTTATTCTAAGACTAAAGAAGAACATGCCAACCATCTACGGTTGGCCTTGCAAAAGTTAAGAGACCATTAACTATATGCTAAGTTGGATAAATATGAATTCTGGCTAGATAGGATATCATTTTTAGGACACATTGTGTCAGGTGAAGGAATTTTGGTCAATCTTGAAAAAGTCATAATAGTAGCTGAATGAAAACAACTAATTACTATAGTGGAGATAAGAAGTTTCCTTAGAATGGCGGGATATTATAAGCGATTTATAAAAGATTTTTCTAAAATTGCCAAGCCTATGACTCTACTTACACAAAAAGATGTTAAATTTGAATGGAGTGATGAATGTAAATAAAGTTTCCAGGAATTGAAAGATCGTTTGATTTCTGCAGCAATACTTATTTACCAAATCCAAGTAAATCGTACTGTGTATATAGTGATGCTTTCAAAAGTGGATTGGGATGTATATTGATGCAGGATAGGAAAGTGGTAGCATATGCATCTAGACAACTAAGACCTTATGAGAGGAACTATCTTACTCATGATTTAGAATTAGCAGCTATAGTGTTTGCTTTGAAAATTTAGAGACAATACTTATATGAACAGCATTGTGAGATATACATAGATCATAAAAGTTTGAAATAATTCTTTACCCTAAAAGAGTTGAACTTGAGACAAAGACGTCAGTTGGAAATAATCAAAGATTATAATTTGACCATCAGTTATCATCTTGGTAAAGCTAATGTCATAGCAGATGTGTTAAGTCATAAGAACTATGAACAAGTAGCCTCACTACTCAACGTGAATTGATCAAAGAATTTGAAAAGTTGGAAATTGAGTTCAGATGGCATGAAACTGAGGCACAATTGATGAGTCTAGTAGCGCAACCAACCTTGATTGAAAGAATTAAGCTTCAACAAGACGAAGATCAAAGATTGAAGGGAATCAAGGAAAAGTTGAATATAGGTGATGTACCTGACTTTAAAATTGATATTAAAAGTGTGTTAAGATATAAGAATAGAGTTTGTATGCCAGGTGATTCAAAGTTGAGGAATGAAATAATGACTGAAGCACATGATACAGGTTACACATTGCATCCTAATGGAAATAAGATGTACTGTGATTTGAAATCATTGTTTTGGTAGAAAGGCATAAAAAAGGATGTAGCACAATATTTTACTGGGTGTAATACATGCCAACAAGTAAAAGCAAAACATCAAAGACCTAGTGGTTTACTGCAACCATTAGAAATACCTCAATAGAAGTGGAATCATATTACAATGGATTTTGTAATAGAACTCCTAATGACTAGATCAGGTTACAATTTAATTTAAGTTGTTGTAGATAGGTTAACGAAGTGTGTTTACTTCTTATCTTATCGAACTGGTGATTCAATGGAAAAGTTGGCATGACTGTATATTAGAGAGATCGTTAGACTGCATGGTGTGCCGATAAGCATTGTATCAGATAGAGACAACTGATTTGTATCGAAATTCTGGGAAAATTTACATTGATCTTTAGGAACTAAACTACAGTTCAATACAGCCTATTATTCGTAGACTGTGGACAGTCAGAAAGAGTTATTCAAACACTCGAAGATATGTAAGAGGTTATATTTTGGATTTCAGTGGTGATTGGGATCAATATTTGCTATTAGTAGAATTTGCTTATAACAATAGTTATCAAGTAACGATTCAGATGGCACCATATGAAGCTTTATATGGAAGAAAATGTTGATTACCATTGTATTGGGAAAATGATGAATATGCATTTATAGGACTTGATATGATCGGACAGATGAATGATAAAGTTAAGATAATATGACAAAGGATGAAAGCGGCACAGGATTGATACAAAAGTTGGGCTAATTTGAAAAAAAAACCTATAAAATTTGCTATATGAGATCATATGTATATAAAGATAAGTCCATTTAAGAGATTTAAGCATTTCGATACTACAGGAAAGTTAAGTCCTTGATATATTAAACCTTTTGAAATCTTAGAAAGAATTGGAAATGTTGTGTATCGAATTACTTTACCACCAAGTTTAGCTGGATATCACAACGTATTCCATGTGTCAATGTTACGAAAATTCGTGAAGAATCCAGATATCGTCATGGAATTGAAACTAGTGGACTTACAAGAAAATTATACCATTGAGGAAAAACCAATCAAGATCTTAGAAAATCGAATTCAGAAGTTAAGAAATCGAGAAGTGGAATATGTAAAAGTTTAGTAGGGTAGCAGTCCAACGGTAGAGCTAACTTAAGAACCGAAGTCAGCGATGCAAAATCGTTACTTAGCACTCTTCAAATAGCAAAGTAAGTTATATATATATTTTTATCAACAAATAAGTAGCTATTGTGTTTAGATTTGAAGTTTTGAGGACAAAACTTTCTTAAGGGGAGTGGAAATGTAAGCTCTTAAAATTGTGTTTTGAATAATCGAGCCTAGATTTAGGGCCTTTAGGGAAAGTTAATTGATTGAGTTTAAACTTTACGACTAAGATAAAAAAGTTAGATGAAGTGACATAGTGAAGTTCGATTTTGAAAATAATGACCCAAAATTTTAGTTTTGCCCTTAGAAGTAGGATTATTTACTATAGTATTAAAAGATTCAGAACCCCTAAAATCGAGCTCGGATTACGACGAGAACTTAAAGATAAGTTAATTAAGTTATAAAATGAGATAATATAATATAATTTACTATATGAATATAAGCATATTTTTATGAGTATACCCGGTATAAATAATAATTATTTTTGTAAATTAACCTTAAATTACATAATTATATATATATTGTGTTAAATACATGAAAATAATTAAGGAACATATCCTAAAAATAAAAGATATATTAGAAACTTAATTATATGAGTATAGTTATATATTATGCGTGATACATACATAGGGTATATACTTATATATTAATAGAATAACAAAATAACAATACAATATATATATATATATATATAATACTAGTAATTTAATATATATATATAAGTTGAACTCTATCCTTTGGCAGCTGAAAAATTTGGATGTCACTGTAGCACTTTTTCACCAACTATTGTTGGTGAATCAAAAGTAAATTCAATGTGGCAAGGACACCTCCTAGAAGATTTAATGTAGGGATAAACATAGAATTTACGAAGAAGAAAGTTGGAAATTTTTGCACTTGTATAAAAACAGATTGAGGACCTAAATTAAACACTTTAGGATCTGAGACACCTAAAGAGAATCAGAGGAAAAATTTAGGGAAATCAAAACACTTTAGAAATAAATATACAAAAATTGAGGAAATTTCGTGCTAAGACAAAACTCAAACCTACCCTGAATTTGCTATGAAGCCCAACCAGCCACCACCAGTCACCACCGTACCTAGGCCGTCTGACACACCCCTATCCGCCACCGACCACCGAAGATATTAAGAATAATTAGGTCGATTCTTTATCCTGTTTTTTTATAAATTGTAAAAAATACCTAAACTACCCAGAAAATTATGAAAAAATTTGTATATAGGTTATTTTGAATATGCTTTCATGTGATATTTTTATACTTTTTAAAGAAATCTACTGTTCATCCGAATTTTGAATTGTAAAATAAATGTACTAAATGATATTGTTTCTAATTGAAAATTTTTGTGTAGGATGTGTTTGATATATAGATAATTGCTATGTAGCCCGAATTTTGATTTGAATATTTTTAATATTTATTATATTTTTTGGCATAAAAATAATTCAAAAATGGGCAGAAATTGTGAATTAAATAGGAAATTATGAAATTAATTGATGAAACATACACTTATTGATCTTTGGTGAATAATAACAATGTTGGGTCGTATTGAAATTAATTTGGTATAAAAAGGATCATAATGGAGTAATTAGGATAATTTATGGGTAAAATTGTAAATACGAACATATAGGTGATAAGTTGAAAACTTGAAACCAAGTAATAGCTAGGTTCCCCATATTTTTAGGAGTCTATAAAAATTTTCGAAGAATTATTTGGTGACCTGAACTATTAAGTACGAATTTTCCTAGTAAAATGGTTTAAATTACAAGTCGGGACGTATTTTTAGTAATAATAAATTAAAATGAATTAAATAGTTAAATAAAAATCACTAATGAGGTTGCTGATCAGATTGGATAAAAAGATTATTTTTAATATAATTATTGATATTCTATGATTGGGATATATTATAGGTATATTAGGGTTAGATAATACTCATATTATAACGTTATATAAAAAAATTAGGTGAAATATAATTTAATAACATAAATTACGTATAATATGATAATATTTATATAGATACATATAACTGTATTAAAAACTTGAACTACCCATTACAAATTATCTCTAGAAACAGGACCTGTAATAGTGTCGTTGGGTTTGTACAGACCCAACGACATTAATTTTATAAAAATCAGACAATCTTAAGTAATATAACCTATAATCTTATAATATGTGCATTTGGGTAACCCTACTAAAATTAAAATATGATTTAATAAATTAAAAGTATGTTTCGATACGATCAAAATGATATATAATACGCAATAGTGTAAATTACGTATATTATTGTAATTAACAACTTAACTTGATATATAATAATACAACTATATATTATGGAAGTAATATATATATATATATATATATATAATCGTTTTAGATTAAACCTTAATGTTTTCGTAATTATTACGAAAATTGAATTTAGCTCTTTTATGTATATAGGATCTCCTAGTGAACACAGATTGTTGACGACTTAAGTCTACTGTAGTAAGCGTCTGAACAAATAAATTGAGATTGTGGCTTTATTGCTTATTGGGATACTGTATTAAAGTATCTGGAGACCCAAGAGTACTTTTGGTTGTGTTTATAGTTAGTTGAATGTGTACATACTGTATGTGTGTTTGATCTCAATTGTGACAGGAGTTGAACTCCTTAGTGTATTGTTTTATATGTTCGCATTGTTTTTATATTGTATGAACTTGTTTGGCCACCCCTGATTAAAACTAACATTTATTCCACTAAAACGAAACTGGACATGCATAACACCCATTAGGGGAAACGATTAAGAGTGTTAGGCTAAATACCGATTTCCTTTGATGAGGATAGCTGAAATGGTGCTTTCCCTATCCTTAGTTGAATTAAGTGACAGGCGAGGAAGTCGTGGCAAGGGTAGGGGTAGTAGATCAAAAGCAGTCCTGGGAGGAGGGCATTCTCCATTGCACAAGCTCGAGTTTAGTTTGATTTAAGTCGCGATAAAACTCCTTAATCTGGGATAGAACGAATGTAATTTCTCTAACCTCACAATGGACTGGATAGTATTGTGCGATGTTTCATTTGATTGATTACATTGCATTTCATCATAATTAATAACCTTACTTGTGATTGTATGGTATTCTTTTGACTTCGTCCTACTTACTGAGCTAGTTGTGTTCATATTCCTATAGATTCTTTTATAGGTACTGAGTGAGGATTAAGATGTTTTGATACCACTGTCCCCAAGTTAGTGTACTGTTATTTGGGAAAGTGAGGAACGAGGAATCAACTGAATCCAGGGTTTTGACTTTTTGAGTTTTAAGAAAACTAATGAGGAATTCTCTAGGATGCCTACTAATTTCCTAACTTATTGTATATAGATTGTAAAACCTATGGTTTTTTATAAACTCTATTTATACATTTTAACTTTGGATGTGAAATGTTTGTATAAATACTGTTATAGTATAAGACAACAGGTTGTATAAAACAAGTGTTTTGTAAAGTTCTACTACAGATTTGGTTATTAACAAGTATCAAAACGAACGTTTCAAGTTGGTTAAGTTGTGTACGGCTTGTGTGAACTGTATTTACGATAACAGCTATGAGGTCAGTTTTTATCTTAGGATAGTTTACACTACAGGACTGTTATAACTCTTCCTATTCGGGGCGTGATAAAAGTTTTACATTACAAAAGTTTTCTTTTATTGTTACAACATCTTATTAGCATTTCTTAACAAAAGAACCAATACCAAGAAACCCACTTATATTGATAAACTTGAATCCTTATCATAAGCACTAACCCAAGTTCTCTTGAAAAGATCTCAAAAAGCAAGTCCCTTCAAATTCCCTTAATTTTTTCTTTCTTTTATTTTTCTTTTTCTTTTTTACTTGTAAAGTCTTATATGAGACCCATAAGAAGTTTTAAAAAAATATTAAGAAAGTTAGTTGGAGTAAATCATTGGTAAAATTGAGAATTTCTTGATGGTGAGAGTTTCTTGAATGATGAATGAAAACTTTAAGGAACTTTTTTAAGTAACTTAGTACTAAAGATACTTTTAAACAGAAGGCTATCTTATAGCTTCAATCTAAAACCAAGTGGGTTAAAAATAATCAATTTAAAGGTAAAAAAATTTGTCAAAGTTGAACCACTTTTCCGGTTTACTAATATAATATGCATAGGTCGATGTTCTTATGGATCTTAAGCTTCAATCAAATCGGTTTATAGATTAGATTTTAGCTTCTCCCCTTCAATCGACTAGTCCTGTCTAAGCTTGATAACATTGACTAAATGAGAATTCACAATCTAGAAAGTTCATTGCAATTAAGGTTTATTCGATTTTAACCTCACTATTCTTTTCTTAAAAAAAAAAAAAAGGAAATAAAACCCATTATTCTTTCCTTAAATTTCTATCACATATACTTCTAATGGAAGCATACATGGTGTCCATTAAATTTAAAAAGAGAATTATAATTGAGGGGATCAACATTTAGATATAAGTTCTAACAAGAGATTAACGTTTTAAAAAATTCAAATAATAGATCAATGTTTTACAAAGTAATTCAAACAAGGATTGATAATTATAAGATTATAATTTAATAGTCATTTCATAAAATTATTTAGATCACTTTGTGAAAGGTTCATTCCTTCTTTGAGATTTTTTAAAACATTAATTTCTTATTTAAACCGTTTTGTGAAATATCGATCCCCTATTTAAGCTTTTGAAGATTTTAATTCTATATTTGAATTTAACCTAAAACGTTAATTTCATTCGTAGTAATTTCCCCAAAATTTATCTTGAATTTGGTGCAATATAGAAGAATATGTGAGTAAGCAATTGACACTTTGACTATAATACTAAATATAGTATTTGAAAAACCTTTATTATTGAAAAAAAAAAGGGATAAGAAGATATAAGAAAATTCAACAACATTTGGAGGATAGCTGTGAAATGGTAAAATCCATTAATGTATCATATTCATACATACATTTATGGGTAACCTTAAGCATTTATGATAATTTAGGCTGGGTAAAAATATTGAGATTTACAGATCGAATTGTAAATTGAACCAAATTGAAAAATCAATTTTTTAATAAACTATTCAATTTATGATTTGGTTATATATAAACAGTTCATGGTTTGATTAAATAAAAAAAATTATATAATTGTTTTGTATCTTGTTTATTTTTTTCTATCAATTTTCATGGATTTCATCAAATTTTTCATATCTTGTTCTACTTTTATCTTATTTCTAAGTCAATTATTAAGATTATGTTAAGTAAGCTCCATATGAAATTTTATATTTAGAAATTTTCTTTTTCTAAATTATTCATTTCTTACGTGTTTTCAAATTAAACGTCTAACCTTGATGCTCTTTATGTATTTCATATTCCTTTCTTAGTTTTTGGTGTATCTTTTTCATCTTTTTCGTATCACTTTTGGATAGGCAATTCTACTCTTTCGTAAAGTCTCTTATCTTTGTCCAATCAAGTTGAATTTGTTAAGATTTTGTATATCTTTTTACTAAGTATCGTTACACATAATAAATGTATAAGAAATTAACTAGAAACATATGAAAGTTTAATGAAAAAGAAAATATGCTATTGGAAATAAAAATATTTAGCAAAAATTTAACGTAAATAGTTCAAACCGTGGATCAAATTGGACCAAATTGGTTCTAGTTAGGTTTGAAAAATTTATGAACTGAATTGTACAGTTAGGTTCAATTTCCAAAAAAAAAAACATTATATTAGGTCTAGTTTGATAAGAGAAAATGAACCGTACCGAACTGAAGTAAGCCCACCCTTAGACTACTTACATCCTAATCCTCCATGATAATTGTGGATATTTACTGTTATTTGCTTCATCTTTCATTGTGACCAATGAACACTTCAAGTGCAACATTTGGCAATTGTAAGCATAACTATAAAATGTTTTGAATGATAATTTCGATATAGTGTTGTTAAATGCAAGTTGATCCCTATTGTCAAATTTAGTTCGATTTCAGTTCAACGTTTGGTCAAACTTGGTTTCTTCCATTAATTTTTTACACTCTCACTCTTCCTTATCTAGGTTAACTACTTAGATCGAGTTTGATAACACCAATTCCATCACAATTCTCAGAGTGATGTGTTATAGCTAAAGACAAACTAGGTAGTTCAGAGAAAAGATTTATCAGTATTAATATGTTATATGTTTCGATAAGTGGTGAATTAGTACCAAAGTTATTTAAATAATATTACTAATAGTAGGTTTATGTTTTTACATGTTATAATTTGTTGGTATTCGAACAAGACTTATGAAAACACCTAAAAACATATTAGTACCATTAAAGTTTTTCTCAACTAAAAAACATTTTTAAAAATTTTATCTTAAAATTTTATATGTTTTAAGAGACATCATTGTAATTTTTCTTTAAAATGTTATTTCACTTTTTCTATCATATCCTACGATATATTATCTTATATCTTCTTTCACTAACTTTCATATGATTTTTGCCTATGGAAATTATTTTTTTATATTTCCTTCTTAGGCCTAAGCCTTTTGAACTAATTTATATGGAGACATATAAAAGAAATGTGACATGTGCTATGCTCGACGTAGATATGCTAATAAAATTTTGATAAATATAAGATGTAAGACCCTATAAAATTGGCTATCAACTTACCATCAATCGATTTGGAAATGATTCTTAAAATTTAGGGCAATTGTATGAATTGAAAAATCAAACTTGAATTTTACAACAAGGCTTGAAGTATTACTAGAAATGACCTCGCAAGTTTAGATTTGAGAAAATAAAATAATTAAATATTATATTTATAGAATAAATGTATTTTACTCATCATTTATTCAAAATGATAAGCTTCGATAATTAATAGGTTATTAAAGATAAATGATATATGTACTAAAAATAATAAAATAGCTTAAATAAAATTTAGGAATAATTATTTGTATTATATATGCATTTACATATTGACATAAACACTTGAAATTACTTAAAATATATTAAATAAGTCTAGAAAAATTAATAAAAATCCACAAAAAATTATGTATTATGCTAGAAAAGATTGAAAGGGGATGTGTCAAAGCTAGAACTCTTAATTAGTATGCTTAAAAGTGAAGTAGGATACTTAGTGGAGAGAAATTAGGAGTGATTTTGATATATATATACCAAGAGAATTGGGGAACCAACCTTAACTTGTCTCTTTTAAGCATGTTTTCACTTTTGAAAAATCATTTTAGTCTTTCTAGAATTGAGGGAAAATAGGGAACACATAAAACAAGCTTGAGAGGATTTTCTTAGAAAAGTAAGAAAAATATAATGTAATAGGAAGATTTGAGAGATCCAGATCATAAATGTAAACTGGAAGCAAACCAAAGGTAGAATCAGAAGGGTTGGTAAATGCCTTAACCAGCCGACAACAATGGGGAGGCCGATGGTGGTTTTCACAAGATTTTCAGTGAGTTCTCTAAATCTGTCTGATTTTCTTTAAATTAGTAAAAGTAGAAAATTATATCTAAAAATTATGAAAATTTGTATTCTAGCACATTTTTGTATGTTGTTTTTATAAAAAAAATATTTTTTTTCTTTAAATTGAGTCTTGAAATATATCCCTTTTAATAAATTACTAAACTGAGTCAATTTCACTTTTGACTTCAAAAACCTTATTATTAATGTTGTTTCGACCTAAAATTTTTTTGTACACTATGTATGATATATATTAAATTATCATGAAATGTTTTCATAACAATTATTTTTCTATATTTTTATCTAATTTTTATGCTTTCAAAACCCTACTAAATGATTAATATCTTAAATATATTTGGAGATTTTTCAAGAAATTTATTTAGATTATGATTTAAGGTGTATTTTGATATCTTGAACTGTTAAATGATGTTAAGGAAAGATATTTGTAGTATTTAGAGTGTTGGATATGGATATTATGAGTGTAGTATTGATAAAAGCGCAATATGTGATATATGGAGATAAATGGAGTATTCTGGTTGTGAGTAATTTTGCTAAAAATATAGAGTATTTGTTGAGTTTTTTCTTAATATATTTTGTTGATAACAAAAAAAAAAAAATGAGAATGCAATTAACAAGTATAGTAAGTGCAAAGAACATCTTAGAGAAAAGAAAAGATAAGAAGGAAAATAAGGTTGAAAACTGCATGTTGAAATGTGAGTTAAAAAGTATATTAGCCAAAGTAAAGAAATATGTTGACAGTGTATGGATTCGAGTTTAGAGGTTTTTCTTAAGATATTTTCTAAATAATCTAAACAAGTTAAGTTGGACAAATATGTAGAAGACTTAACTCCACTTTATTAGACATATTTAAGTAATTTGCTTAATTCCATTTTACTAAGTTGGATTAAATCCTTGGGAATTTTAAGGTGAATTAGTCTAAAGAATACTCGAGAATCAAATTTGTGGAATGTTTGATTAAGGTATGAGCAATATATTTTGTAAAGAAGATATTTTAACATTCTTAGTGGAATTGATTAAGTTTTAAATACATTAAGGACATTAACAATAAAAGGATTTGCTGCATTAGTGTTCTATATCAAGTTTTGATATAATTTAGATTTGTTATGAGGAATTATTAGATAAAATTGTGCTTGAAAATTTGAAAGTTTAGTGTAGATTCTTGCATGTTTTTCGAGATAAAGTTCTAATGGAATTTAACTCTAATAGCAAGTTATCTAGATAATATAGTTAAAAAATTATCTGGTTCAGTACTGAATATATTGAGGATATCTACAAATTTATCATGATAAGTTTGCGTTTTGAACTGATCAAGAGGATATGTTTGCATCTTGTAACCATATAAGATCAGGTATTTAGTTCTTTTTCTTTTTCTCAAAAAAAAAAAAAAAAACTGATGAATTCTTTTTAGATGGACACAGTAAAAAGAAGGAGCAATATTCAAATTGCTGGATAAGGATTCAATGAGATATATCAAAATCAATTTTAGATTTGTATTCATCTAAATATCAACTATATTAGATTTCAAATTCAAATTAGGAAGCTAATCATGCAACGTTCAAAAGGATATATCATAGCTCAGTTCATCAGATAATAGAATTACATTTCTATATGTGTCAAATGGTCAAATTCCTGTTTTCATGGGATATTTCTCTAACAAGAAGACCAATATTTTCAAATCAACATTCTTATAGAGAAATATCAGCATCTTGTCATTTTCTAGCTGTTACTTACAACGGGTTATCAATTTAAATTGAAGCTATATAAGATTGATACAAATTTATCAAGATTAGAACTAAAATTAACAAGCTGTCTTGTGAACATTAGTTAGAAACTAAGCGAAAACAGACTTCTCATTTCATTGTTCTTGTTTTTGTGCAAATATTATAAAGAGATTGTGATTGTATCATCTTATTTTTCTTATAAACATTATTGGTATTGTATTTAGGTAAATGTGAGGTTAAGGAGTTCTCTCTAGTTCTGTGTTTAGCATAAAAATAGCTAGTGAGACAAAACAGAGAAGCAATTAAATGTCTTTGTAACCTCTTATTGGTTTTTGATTAATGAAAAGATTAAACTAGTAGAATGATACAAGTGAGAAGAACCGGGTTCCCAACAATAAAGTTGGAAGAGAGCAATAAATAAAAGGCCAAAACTCTATAAATTAATCGCCTAATCTTCTTTCTCTCTATTCTATTTAGTTTTTTTACTTTTATTACTTGTGTTATTATTTTTGCACCTAAAGTTAAACAATTAATCTTCAACTATTTCTCACTCCATTTAAGTTATTAAGGGGGGATTTGGTTTTAAATTGAAAAAGTTTCCCTTTTTTATAAAAGATATCAATTTAATGCCCCCACTCTTGATATCTTACACGAAACCTACAGTATCTTCATGTTAGAAGCAAATTCAAAAGCTAGATAAAAAACATGGTATATATGAACGAATTAAGGTATTAGCTAGGAACTGAATAAGAGACTTAGTATACTAAAAATATAGTTAGTTGAACTTTACAGAATAAGTCAAGAGGAGATCCTAAGGCTTATGTGTAAAATTGTAATCAAAAGCTAAATTAGAACTTTAATTAGAAACAAAATAAAAAATTGAATCAAAACCTAGCTCTAAATGAGAATAATTGTAAGAAACTTAAAACCTAAATAATTAAGTATAGTAAAACCTTAGACTAAAGAATATAATTTGAGTTATAGAATAGAGCTTATATAAATATAGTAGTTTTATGAGTATTGAAATGATCTCTATATTATAAGAACTATGAAGGCCTATTGTGAGTCAACTGTATTTTGGAGTACTGTTTTATAGTACTTCGAGACTTAAGATTATACTTGGTTGTGCTTGTAAATAGTTTGTTTGTACACATGCCTATAGGTACATGTTTCTAAATTTAATTGTGCAACTCTGGCTTGCGATTTTAGTTTGCAATTGGTTGAATTGCTTGATATTGATTTATCACCTTAAGCTGGATTTAATGATATACAACTTATAATCTTAACCGATTATGCATTGCAACTTATTAAGGAAAACGTTTAAGATTCTTCAACTAAATACTAATGCCTTCAAAAGGAATAGTGCTGGAGCATAATAATCCGTTCTTCATCTTTAGTCAAACTTAGTGACAAAAGAGGAAGTTACGGTAAAAGTGAAGGTAGTGGTTCAAAGGTAAGTGCGGGAGAAATTATGTCTCCATTGGACAAGTCTAGGCTTAGTTGTAAGCTATTGAATTTATGCTAAGTTCCTCAACTCAAATTAGAGCTGAGTATAATTTTTCTAATCTCATAACCAATCGAATAATATCGTACAATGATATTTGTTTGTTACATTGCATTTAGATAATTGGCTGATAACCTGCCTGTGCTTGATATATAGTCTTATATCTCTATCCCAACTTACTAAGCAGTTGGTTGCTCACATTCCTATAAATGTTAATTCAAGTGTTAACTACGAAGCAAAATTATAACTATCTTGAAGTTAGCGACTGCTGAATCTTGGGAAGTAAAGATATAAGACTGAAGTTTAATTTTTACCTTTGAAGTTTAATTTTTACCTTTGAATTTTCTAATATCAAACTATGTTTTACTTAAGTAAGATAAGGTTATTAAATCATGTAAACATTACTCGAAATATTTGAATCCTAATATATAATTTTCATATTTGAACAAGAAAATAACATATTTAATTTGTGAATTGTTTACTCCAAAACGGATTAGTCATAGATACTTTATGTAAATCATGTATAAGATAACAACTGTAAGATCAGTTTCTATCCTATAAGAATTTAAACAGTAGACCTGTTGCGACTTTAATTCTTCGGAATGTGACACATGACGTGCGAAATTAGAATGATAGTTATTTTAGAAACTATTTATTTTAATATGAATATGTATTAATACTTGAAAGCTATATATACATGTACATAGTGTATAATACCCAATTATTATTTTTTTTGCCACGTGGAGCTTCCATAATAATATTTTGAGTGGACAAAATCATTAAAAATAAATGAAGTTAATGTGGTCATCCGTTGATGTAGTCTCTTCACAATGCAAAATGCTCCAATTTATTTTCATCTTATTCTCACAAACCCAAACAAATCACACACATCTTGTGGTTTGATTTTATTTGAAAACTTCTCTAAACTACTTAATCTCAGTCAAATGAATTAATTTCATTCGACAAATGTCAGTTAATGCATAAACCTTGGATCAAAACAATTTCCAAAATCGGTATATTTTGCATCTATAAATTCTTAACAGACTGTAACTCTTACATCATTAATCTAAGAACTAAAGTGTTCGGGAAATTTATAATTTCAAACTACATCCAAGTGGAAAAAGAGTTAAATTCGAGGAAAATGGCAAACCGTGATATTGAGTATAATGCAAACATGGGTCAGAATATGGGATGTGATACAAATGATCTCTCAGGTCAATCCCAGGTATGCATTTTAATTAATTCGGTTGCGTTGTTATGTTCAATTAGATTTTTTTTTTTTTTCTTATTTCTATACTATTCGGGTATTTTTGTGGACGCCTGGGGGTGTGGCGGGGGAGGGGGGAAAGACATAAGTATAGCTGAAAACGGGCTAATTTATCGGCAGATGATTCTTGTAGTATATGGGACTATATATATATATATAAAAAAATCTAAAATATAGTTTCTAGCGCTCATATGTATTTCTTCGTTTTTTTTTTTTTTTTCCATTTTCCTGATGATAACGCAGATTAAAAGAGAAGATTGGGCAAACCGTTCATCCAACCCTTACCAGACAGTCCTGGACAAGGCATCTGATAATTATAATCAGAACTCTGGCAATGATTTGAAGGGACAAGCCACCAATTTTCTTCATCAGGCAAGCCAGTTCTTTACTTTTCTTTACATTTTGCTATCACCATATTATTAAACCAAAACACCTCATTTGACTAATATTTCGAGATACCCACCATGCAATTTGAAAGTATGAAAAAAATAAAAAAAAAAAGAGTAGGGAGTATCGTTTCTTGACAGAGGATCGGTGCTTAGATAGAGAACCCCGAATGATTGTGCACTTAGTAAAATGTTTTATTTATTTGATGATTTACATAATAAAGATTGATTATTGTAGACCGGACAGCAAGTTAAGCATATGGCACAAGGAGCAGCAGATGCAGTGAAGAGCACATTAGGAATGAACAACACCGACGACACCGGCAATCCGACCAGCGTCAACCTGCCGAACAAGACCAGCTACCCCGGCAGCAACAACACCGACGACACCGGCATTCCGACCAGCGTCAACCCGCCGAACAAGACCAGCTACACCGGCAGCACCAACCCTAGAATTTGATCGAGATTGCCCTCGAGTTTCAACCTTAAATATATATATATATATACATGGGATTTGTTCTTTTGAGTTTGCTTTAACTTTTTAATGTTTAGAATAAGGTAGTGATGTGTTTACTCATCTCTCTTTAATCACGTAAAAGAGATAACACATTTGTGCTACGTGCTTGGTGACAACCATTTCCTTGTCCCATTTATCATTTGTGACTTTATTTTCAAATGAAAAGAAAGTTTAGGTGTTCAAATGTGGTTTTTTTATTCCTTCTTCTTTTTTCTTTGCCATTAAAGTTGAATTTTGTAAAATTAAGAACAAGTTTCAATAATTGAAGGGTTTGAGGTTTGAAAATAGAATTCCATAGATAAGCATTTATTCGAGAATCAATATATTTCATGTATAGATAATATAGTTTTTGTTAAGAGAATAAATCCCACCTAATTAGTGAATATAGTAAATCCCAAACAATAAATACAGTAAAAATTATATATACGGTGTGCCTATATATAAGAAAAAGAAAATAACAAAAAGAAAAAACAAAAGAACTTAACAAAATCTATTTATAGTAAATCCCAAACTAACCAAATCTATTTATTGGACTTGTGGTAATAGATAGTAGCCACTAATAAATCTAAGATGATAATAATGGTAGAAAATAACAAATTTACATATTTTTAATTAGTTGGGAAGTGGGACAGGACGATATTAGGATTTAGTGGATCTTAATCGAGAGTTATTAAGGAAGAAAGAGCCGTCGTTGTTAAGTCTAGAAATTCATGCTCTTCCACACAATACTCCATCTTAGCTATATCTACAAGCCCCTTACCATGTTCTAATAGCATTTGCTTCTAATACTACTACAACCATATCTTCTTCTCATGTAAATAAATATAGACGACCTAGGAATGCTTCGTCCTTATGCATCCCACTCGCAAACAAAGAGGCTAAGGAACATGTGAAGGTCCTCCAACAGCAGTACTTAGGTATTATCAATCATTTATAGGATTGGAATGTACTCCTTGGCAACAACTACCTCCAAGACATAACCGAAACTTGTTTACTTCAGCATTCAACCTCCCATTGACAATATAGTTGGTTTGAGGAGCTTATCCCTCCAAGACATCATTAACTATAGGTGAACGCTCTGACACATTAATATCATTATTTGAGTATAGCATTCCAAAAAATACCTACCTTATCCAAGTGTCATATGAAGTGACAACTTCAAGTAGAGTTATTAGACAACCATAATCACCTTGAGTATATATTCCATGCCATACAATTGGGTAGTTTTTCCACTTCAAATGCATATAATCAATGCCCTCCAACATACTAAGAAATCAAGGTTACTTAACAACAGTAAGTAACCGCTAAATATTAGTAGGATTTGGTCTACATAAATACTCATCACTAAACCAAGTAATGATGCCTTAAACAGAATGCTTCACATACTACTATTGTGCTTTCATCCATTCATAAGTAGTTATCCAAAACATCTCCTTTTACTTTGTAAGCCAACATTTAAATAGCTGCAGTATACTTTTATAGTAGTGAAGCACTAAGTCTATCAATAACATCCATGTTTTGTTTTAAAAAGGGAGAGAAATCTTGTAATGCTTGTACAATGCGGAAGAATTTGGCTTTCATCATCTGAAATCTTTTTCAAAATTGTTCATCAATATATAATGGTTTTCTAAAGAAGCAATCCTTATATAAATGATTACAAGCCTCAAGACAATCTTTATCAATATACTTTCTCTTGTGTTTTCTCGTAGAAGAGCTCTCACATGTCTAGGAGAGTATTTGATATAAGGAATTCATTGACTCTACTTGTGTATTACTCATCTTCAATATAATTAATTTTTTAGTTGCTTCAAATGCACTTTTTTCCAACTCAAAATCATAATCGAAGTTACTTGTCAACATGATATTAGGAGGTGAAAAGAGAAGCATAGATGGTTAATGGAAATGGGTAATATGGAAGCGAATTATGAAAATGTGTTTCTATGCCTATATTTATCGAATTTCAACGTTTATTTTACAACAGTTAGTTTTTTAATCTGTTTTGATTGAAAGCTAATAGCTACTTTACAACTGCTAGTTTTTTTTTTTTTTTTTTTAATTTGATTTGATTGGCAAATACTTTTTTAATGACTACTTTTCTGAAACTAAATATACCAATGGAATATTCAACCATGACTAGTTTTGAAAATTAACTTGATTGACATGAACGGAAAATTACACAAAGGAACCTTATAATAGTTAATTTCTTGAGTGGAACCTTATAAAGAATAATTTTATATAAAAGGAAAGCGACACAATGGCCAGTTGAACATAAAACTAATTGTTGCCTCTATCTCCCTATCCATCTACTCGATCAATTGCCTTTACTTCATCCATTAATGATGTATCAATTATTAATTTCTTGAATTCCAATTGCATCCGGTTCCTTTAATGTGATAACTTCATTAAATTTGCATATCACCTCAAGTCTCTCGTGCTTTATGTCATTTAGGTCTTTCCACTTTTCAAACACTTCTTTTATCATCTCGGTATTGTTCAATTTTCTTTTTCCTTTCCTCTTGGTCGTTGCTCTACCAGGTGGATGAATAACTTCTTCATTAACCTTATTATTTATAGGTGCACCGTTATTTAAGGATAAATTGCTATATGCTCTAAATAAACTCACCTTAATCCACTTACTTTTACTTTTTTCAGCATTTCCAACTTGAGACCTCCATTATGGTTCATTATGCAGTATCAACTAACAATGCTTAATCATACATTGCTTTTCCTTTTTAATTTTTCCTGAATAGATCATGAGCATCTTTTATATAATCATACTCACTCCTCCCACACTATGCTTGTCGTTTTATGTAGTCAAAATAAGCTCCAAATTTCATGACATCCTTTAAAATTTTACTTCATTGCAATGTGTAATATTGCCATGTTATTTTTTGTAGATTCTTTTTCTTCTCAAACACTTATCTTTCCTCAAACTTTGTGTGAACTTGTTGCCAAAAAGTCTACAATAGTTGATTATTTCCAATAACAAGATTTTACTTGTAACCATGCGTAAATAAGAAGCTTATTGCCCCTTTGCTTCCACTTTTTCATACAACCATCATATCCTTCATTTTCATTATCATTGTCGTTTGCTAAATTTATTTGCACGGAAAATTCTGGGTATTGCGATGTTGTATTGTCGTATAGGTGGTGAATAGTCTAATGTAGGTTAAGAAGGATTTTTTCCAACCAAAGTATACTGTTGCATATTCTCAAACGAAAATTGAAGAGCATATAGAAAATATTCTCGAGTATTAATTGAAATTATATGGTTGATTTAAATTTTATGAGTTACAGTTCATAAATGGAAAATTTTGAAGATATTGCAAATTTAGGAGGGTTTAAAAATATGAACTAAATGAAAAATAAGAGTTATCTTGCGAATTTAGAGTTATTTGAAAATTTGTGTTCTTTATATGTTCTCTAAAGGTTGCAAGTTTTATGAGTTATTAGGATCTATAGGTTGTGTCAATTCAGGATTAGTATAGATTAATAAAAGAATGAAGTAAAAAATTTGGAGTAAAATCCATACTTACTTCAACTTATATTTATAGGAAAAAAATTTACTGATCATTTTTCTATAGTCATCAATTTCAGAACGTTCACTAGGCAAATTAATTGTTTCAAAACGCTCACTAAATTTTCAGAAAGTAAACTTGATTTGCCATATGTTTACTAAAATTTATTTTGTTCCCTTTACTTTTTTCCGATTGACAACACTCGGGAATTCAAAGTCACTTGAGTTACTATTTTCTTTTTCCATTGAGTTACTTTACTTTTTTTTTTTTCCATTCTATTATTTATTTTTATCTTACCTTCTTACTTTTTTTCCTTCATTTCTTACTTTATTTTTCTTTAATACCCTCCTTTTCTTTTTTATCATTTTCCATGGTTTACATTAAAAAATATATATATCTATATATATAAAGCCTTACGGCTTGGACAAGCTGCATCTCTTGAAGAAGGACCTCTCTCCAATACAAGTGCTTAGCTATTGATATTTGTGCCAAGCACCCATGTTGGGATGGGCAAAATAAATACTTAACCAAATTTACTTATCAATTTTTCTAAATTTTTTATGGATTTCATATTATTATTATTTTTTAAACTATACACGATGTATAATTCTAGATATTTTTAAATTCTAATTAATTATTTCATTAATAATCCATATTATGATAATAATTTTTTTATTGCCACAAAAAAAAAGGAACAAAAATAATAAAAAGGAATGGCCGGGCATAGATATGGCCAATGGAAATTTACTGAGCATGCTTCAGCGGATTCTTCAATTGACATTTCGAAAAAGACAAAAAAAAAAAAAGAAAAAAGAAAAAAGAAAAGAAAAGAAAAGGAAGAAAGCTGGGATTGCACGGCCACATGACCTGACCTGTCAGAAAAAGATGGGCTTGTATAGGTACTTAAATAAGTATCCCGGCTCGACTAACCACTCACTCATTGGTGCCAGTGGATTACAAGGAGTATTAAGGTCAAACACCCCGCATAAACATACTTAATATCAATATTTTTAGGGATTGTGATTGTAATTTTCAGGTTGCATCGCATTTGCGTATAACGACACTATGATATTATAAGCTCATATATAGAATGATTAATTTAAATAAATAGCTGTCACGGTGCATTACGTGCACGTTAAAAGATGTTTAATACCATTAAAAGATGAACCCGTTAAGACCATATAACCTAATTAATATGAAAATTAATCTTTCATAAATAAAAAAGTAAAACCAATTTGAATATCTCCTCTTTCATAAGTTATAATATATAATTGAAAGAAAGATGATTTAATCTAAAATTTGGCAAAGATATATAGAAGTAGACATATATGTTGATTGATTTATTTTAACCTATGAATCAAAATGAATCAAGTTTATTTATTTTATTTTTTAAACAAATCAAAAAATCTCAATGCTACTCTATTTAAAAAATATATTGAAAGGGTTAATTTGTGAGCTAAAAGTATTAATATGTTAAACGAATCAATACAAATTGATTCAATTTACTTGGTGAGTTAAATAAGTTGAATTCATTTAACTTATTTTTTAAATTAATAAAATCTTAACCCAAACCTGTTTAAAATACAAATTAAACAGATTACACATAACTCAAAACCCATTTGCATTGTGAGATTATTTTGTGAAAAGAAAAATTAGATGACAATTGTTTTTCCCATATATTTCATTTTAAGCCAAAATGGCGGCTGATATGAAGTTTAGTTTATTGGCTCTTGTACTCCACCATTTAGGACATAAACTTGATAATTGCTTACATAATATAGTAGTAATAATAGAATACAAATATATCAAAACTGATGCAATCTAGTCTAGTATTATAAAGTTAATTTTTTTAAAACTTCTATTATTTCGTTTATATTTTTTATGAGATTGATCGTACTATTGATCACACTATTAATTTAATATCTTTCAAGTTTGAATGGTTAAAATCACAATTAATTTAATGACTTAAATTTAAAAGATATTAAATTAAAAATGAAATAGATAATAAGATCCATTTTTTAAAATAGTGCACAAGAGTGTAAAAAAATCCTAATTCTTTAATAAGATGACTCAACCGATTTTTCCCTCCATATATCCAACATGGATAAAGATACAAACACTACCCACTACAACAATTTACGCTCCCGCTACCTCCTCATACCTCAAAAAGGACGTTTATTGTAGTACACACGTACCTGTTATGACGGAGCTTACAATATTTTTCTTAGAATTCTCCCTGTCATCATATGAGGACACAAATATATACAATACATGCACCATATATGTTCGACCTCCATTGAAAAAGTTTCCAAAAGGTTCATATATTATGTCTATGGCTTCTGGTGAGTCTCTTTCAATCTTATTTCTTTTTTCCGTTCTTATAAAGCTTACTTTCCATCTGTCGAGGGATGATTTTGATTGAATTTAGGTGCATTTTTTTGGTGGAAAATATTTTATGTATGTTTTATAATGTCCCGATTTTACTTGTAACTGTCAACTGTGGTGGTGACAGCAGCAGCTAATCGTCGGAGGAAGTAATAGTTGATTTTGTTTAATTTTCGCATCGAAACCTATCCAGAAACATTCTTGGTGAAATAAGTGCACTCTTTATCATTGAATTTGTTTGTTGACAATGAGCAATCAGATTGTTAATAGGAAGAAAATAATCTGCACTCCTGAACTGTTATGATTGTTCATTCGCCCCAATCTTCGAAAGTCCTTTAAAATGTGACTTTACCTTTCAAACGGCCTCTAGAGGCTATGATCTTCGAAGTTTCATAGGTGCATTCCATTTGAAATTAGGGGCAGAGGCAAAGTGCAAAATTCGAAAAATTTCGAGGTGTAATGTGCATTTTATTTTGATTTTGCTTCCACATTGTTGTCCTTGTAGAATGTATGAGAGTATAGTTCATACAAAGAATTCCTAGCTCGGAAATTTTCGAATTTCCACCTTGTAGAGCTGGCTAGGTGGAAAATTTTTACATGGCATAGGATCACACTTCGTAAGGAATGGTTATTGCTTCAATGGTCCAGTAGGGTCAGTACATGCGCCACCGGGGACCTAACTTGCCTACTGGGAAAAGCATGTACAACAGAAGGATCAGTTACTGTGGGATGATTAAAGATATCTTTGCTGTAACGAACTAGCATATGTATTTTAGAGGGATGTAAGTGTACGATTGAAGAAAATGGGGTTGTTGTTCTAATTTCAATGGAGATGATGAATTTAACTTACCCCACTGATATGTTTTCGTTCTTCAATCAAAACTAGGAACTCTCCACCCAGAGGAATTTACGGGTAGAAAACGGTGGCAGCAGAAATGCAATCAAAAAAAGAGAAAGAGGGACATCAAAAGGTCTAGATGAAAAATCATGTCTCAATCTGACATTGAGATTCCTCTCATTAGATCAGTTTTTCAAGTAACCGTTCACTGACAATAGTGACTCCGATTTCTTCCTTTTAACTTTTGCATTGTCCTACTTGTTTGATTTATCTTTTTTCTTCTTCTTTTTATCCATTCTATGTTTATGCTGTATCTATATTTGTATTTCTCACTTGCATTTGTCCTTCTATTTTTGGTATCTCTACTTTCCAAATACCTAGTTTTTATTTGGTGCTAGAAAGATACCAAAATGATGAGCCAAAAGGGCCCTAGAGTGTATTGGCATTATTTTACATAATTCAAACTAGCAGTTGAATGTGCTTGGAATGAAGAATGAATATCTCCTTTGCTGTATCTTAGCTCTAACAAACTTTTACGAATGATTGCTGCAGGTGGTCTTGGAACTTCAAGTATTAAAAGCTCGATTATTTACCTAAAAAGTAGCAAAGTTAATGGATTACCAGAAACAAAGATGGCCAGAATATGTTGGATAACCAGAAAACAGCAAAAGTTTGTTGGCTTGATAGTTTCGGCACAATCAGATAAATTACCACCTCCATGCTTCAATCCGTCACCTGGAAGTAATTGTAGGCACCTTTCTTTAATTCGCTTCTTGTATCTTATCAGTTTCTGTCAGTAGCATTTGCTTTCTTATCATGGAGAAATAATCTGGAGCAAAGCTGCATGTGACATTGAAGATGAAATACAGTGAAAACAATGGATTTATTTGAATTCTTTTATCATCTTTTTGGTTCTACTAATCCATTTTTGAAAGAATTTATCAAAACAATCTAGATAGTAAATATAAAATTCTACACCAAATTTACAAGTTTAAACTTTTATATAGATAGTTATGAGACTAACCTTATCATTGAATCTAAGCGAGAGATATCAGGTTCTCATTCCCTATCTAATTAAGTTGTTCACTTGATGAGTTTTAAATCCTTGAAGGAGAATGTCTAGGAATATATAAAAGCCTACACCAAATTTACAAGTTCAAACTTTTAGATTAGATAATTATGGTATTAACCTTATCAAACAAAGAAGGAAAAACACAAACTTAAGTATGTGATGGTTAAATAGATGGCAAATTACTCGGTTTTGGTCATTAACATGTATTATATAGCCAAAATGGCCAAAAAAACAAAAAAATTAGTCCAGCATTTTGCAGGTTTTCCTGCTTTCTTCCCTTCTATTATGCATCCTCTTGGTTTACTAAAGTTATTAATCTTCACATGACTGCAGGGGATAGCAGGATAGATGCTTCTGCAGTGATCAAGGCATCTAATTTTGCAAATCAGCACATACCAAATGCATCCCAGGTTAAATCTCTTATTGTTGATTGCTTATGCATCATAAATCGTACAAATCTTTTCCAAGTAAAACTGTAATCTTCTCTCCACGCCACATGTACATTGAATGTGAACATCGATACTTGACATAAGTTAAGAGGAAAATTTTCTGGTCACGTTGTTTGAACATATCCAAAGTCAAAACACTCTTTGCTTCAGTGGTGTATCATAAAATCACGAATTTGACCAACAGCACTGATAGCTTCTTCTATGACCTAACTTGTTTATGCTTCCTGTTATGTCTCTTTAGTGAACAAAATGCAAGGAAATGCATGAAAAGCTTCCTATTTGTTTCATCAGGTCTTGTTTGTACCTTATCCATATCTATCGTGTATATGCCCATGTCTAATCTGTCTGATTTGTACTTGATCTATGACTATATTATGTCTAATACGTATTTGTCATGTAATTTTGTTGATATTTTATTTGGCTAAACACCTGGCATCAAACTGGTGCTAAAAGAATATCAAAATGACAAGCCAAACAGGTATTTTTCCGATTAAAAATGGGTGAACTTTCTTAACAACATTTGCAGATGCAAGGGTGCCTATTACATGCATTTGAATAATTTTTAATTGTTAAAACTTGCTGCTCATTGCACTTGAATTAAAATGATATGTATCTTAACTTTCAATGTGTAGGTTGAATCTCTTATAACAAACATATGTGAAACTGAGACAGTTGCAGAATTGGAACTGAAGGTGAGCCATTTCTTCTCACTATCTCTATGGAAATTGTGACATATTGCTTAAATCTCCTCAACATAACAATATTGACCATCTTTTCCTTTTGTTTCATTATAATATTAGCTAGACGGTTTTCAGCTATATTTGAAAAGGGATTTGATGGAAAAAAGTGCAGATCCACCTCCCTTATCACCTGGTCCTATCTATGCCAATACACCTCCTGGGGAACTTGGTGAAAATGGTTCAGTACCAGTACCTGCTTTAGCTATTACCAAGTGGGAACTCTCTCCAAAAGGAATCCCAGCATTGCTTCAAAAAGCTGCTGACAAAGTCCTAGTAATAGTCGATTCCCCAAGGGTAACTCTCTTTTCTTACTACATTTGGATTAGGTTTCTGATCAGAAACTAAATTCTTTTTCCTCAGGTGGGATTTTTCAGGCGATCTCGGACCATCAAGGGAAAGCAAACTCCACCTGCATGTCAACAGGTATATAAGCGGGATTTCAATGAAGTCAACTTTCTTAATCATACACATCAGCTGTTCATGAGATATTTTAAACAGCCTCCAATTAGCAGTGTGCCCTTTTTAAGTGATATTAATAAGCACTAAAAGGAGTCTTTACTCCTCAGTATTACTGTTGTATCACTGCAGGAGGTCGTAAACTCAAACCTTGTATTGTCAGTTCAACATTTAAGGCTTCAACTGTTGAGATAAACTTGACAGTTATAGATGGCTCTATGCAGCACTCTTCATGTGGTTGCTAATCCATTTATGACAATTAATAACAGAGAGAGATATTTCATTATTTGTCAAAAGCATTTTCAATTAATTAGGTGAATTATTCTAATATGTAATTCATATGTCTATAAATGAGTTCATGCCTTCATCTTATGGTAAGTTTCTCGGTATCTTGCTAATCTCAAATTTCCACTTATGACAGAAACAAATGGTGAAGGAGGGGCAAGTGATTTGTTATATTGAGCAGCTTGGTGGGGGGGTCCCAATTGAGGTTGTAACTCGGACCTTTCTGCTTAGTGATGGTCAGCAAGCAATGAAATTAGCATTGTCATATTTGGGGATGTAAATGAACTAAGTTGAACAGCAAACTATTTGAGTTCAACTACTCGAATACCTTATCAAACCAAGCCCAAGCTTCAACTTATTTGGCTAGTCAAGCTCACAAGCCTAGTTGAAGTTGGCTCAAGCTTAAGTATGTTGAGTTAAACTAATTTTAAGTCAATTTCGAGCTTCAATTTAAATTTAGTTAAATGAATACAATTTTTTTCAAATAACCAAACTCAAAGGAGTTTAGTTGAGCTAAGCTTGAATTCATTGGGTAACACAATGAGCGAAGCTCGAGAATAATCAAAGCTTGACTGAGCTTGAGTTTATCTTCCTAGTCAAATCAGGCTCCAAATAATTTCAATTCAATTCAGTTCATTTGCATCTCCTGTCGTGGCGAATTACTCATTCTCGTTTGTTTCTCATTTTGTCTTCGATTTCAGGCTGATGCAACTGGGGAGGTCATCAAGATCCTGCTAGAAGATGGAGGTAATTCTACTTTGAATTCTGTTGTTGCATAATTACCCTGGCCCAGTTAGAAGGTGCTTAGTTATGTCATAATTCAATTTTTTTTTAATTCTTTATTTCTTTTTTCCTCTGATAGATCCTGTGGGATATGGAGACCCCCTTATCACAATTCTTCCTTCCTTCCCTGGAATAAAGTTTCTTAAGTAAATCGTATCCATATGTTCCTAGGTTCCTTCGAATACCTCAAAGGCATATCTATTTAGCATGGGGTATTTCTACTCATATTTTGCATTTTCTCTTGCTTTTGGTGGCATTTGAGTGTTTTGTAACTTATTAATTACTCAGTACATATTGCTACAGCTTCTTCGTAGACCTCGGTTCTTGTTTCCTTCACAATTTCTTCTACCTGATTAAATTAATGGCTAGGGATCTCCTGAGAAATAGCAGAGGCCCCCTAGCTGTAGGAAGCAATCCCAGACCTCACTTTTGGGCAGGCCCATTTGAGCAAATTGCTGGTTTCAGTTCCGGAACTGGCTGTTTCCAGTTCCCATCATGTGAAACCGGATCTGACAGGGTCCCATGTGTCGGGACAGTCCCCTAATCCGCCAGGGCAGACCAATTCCTGCTTTTGATTCCTGAACCAGTTCTGGTTGGTTCGAATTGAATATTTTCGGAATATCATGGGACCAGAAACTAGACCTGGAACCATGAGCCTGGAACCACCGGCAGGTTTGATTCAGCCTGTGGTCAGCCCTCCCTTACATTCATGATTTATTGAGCAATCATGTTATTAATTATTAAATGTTACTTTCCCTAAATGCTCTCTATCCTCTAATGCAAACCGTAATGCGAAAGACAATAGAAATCCCCAATTAACTCAAAGAAATCGTACAACAGACTTCACTGATGGAGACCTTTGTATTCAGTCACCACCGTTCAGTTTGATGCTCTAAACAGATGTCTACTGAAAAGGCTGAAGGAATACGTTGATAAAAGAAACCCACTATGAATATTACTGCAAAAAATATATAGATAAATAAATAAAAATGAAGCGAATGAGACAGGTTTCCACATTAAAGAGAATGTGCTTCGATGAACTACAAAGGGAACATACAAGAAAGCGAGAAGGCACCGCAGAATTAAATGCCTCCAAATGCAATGGAATAGGAAGCCTAACAAACATACCAACAAAGAAATGTCTAACTGGAACTCAATATTTCAATGAAGCTTTCCTTTTGTATGTAACTCCCTATCTATGTACAGTCCACTTCTGCCTAAAAGAATAATTTCTATCATCATTTTTTCCTACATTTGAAGCTTGTACAAAACTGTGATCTCTACCGTCCTTCTAGCTATTGCAATGTACCTTTCACTGCAAATCATATGCATTTCTCTTTTGTAAAGATCCATCTGTGGTTGTCAGCTTGCTGTTGTTTGCAGAACCTTACGATCTTTCTCATGTCCCTTCTCATGGAGCAGAAAGCAGAAACAAGGGCTACAAACAATGTGGAGTAACTACATACTCTACTTGCAGGCTCGGTTTGACCTATTTTTCTAAGAATGATTTCCCTACCAATCCCCCACATTACCATAAGTGTACCAAATATGCTCATCCTCACAGGTCTTATGAGACCCAATACTGCTCCTGCCACCATAAAATAGCACCCTGCTAGAACCTGCGGTAAGCCAGTGGACATACTGAGTTTTAGTTCGGGAACAATGCCTTGTAAGCAAAGGGACTCATTTCGAATATGGACATTATAGATAAGAGAGAGAGATAAGCACTCCTAAGAAATTCAATGGAATCAATTCTTGTAACGTTTTGAAGTATGTCTTCAAAGGCGATAAGAGAGCATGGTAAGTACAAGGATATTAATAACAAATGCCAAGAAAAACTAGGAAGATGTATATTTGGCTGTGAAAGCCAAATCAGAATGTCGTCTGTTTCGCAAAAAATGCAGTTAGAAACAAAGCTTTAGCCCCCATCCCACCCACCCAATAGAAAAAAAAAAAAGGAAAAAAGAAAAAAAAAACTTTAAAATTATCAAATATTATCATAATGATCTCAAGAAGTTGCAGTTTTAGTGGCTTTTAGAAACTAGTTATATTGGAAGTCGAAGATGGCAACTGATAATGGTTTCCATTATCAAAAAGAGGAAATCATTTTCCAATAACATTTTTCAGGGTGTTCAGTGGAACCACAAGTGCCAGCCATTGTCACCATTTTCTACCATCATTTGATGATAAAGACTACTAGTACCTACAACTTTTTAAAATCATCCCATTAATATTTAACAATTGCAAAGCTTCAATTACAATAATTTTAATAAGAAGTCCCAAAAATACATTTTGAGGGAAGGAAATACACCCACAGTTGCATTTTCTTCTCATCTCAACACCCATTAACAATGAATATTTCAAATATTGCAATCACACAATTGCATCACGACAAGCCATAACGTAGCCCTGATAACGTTAGGCATGTCATATGATTCATATATGCTATATGTTTTTACTCAACATGAAACATGGCCATACCTCGAGATGCTGAAGATCGATGGAGGCCGGGATATTTTTTATATTAGTGAAATCATAGAGCTTGAGCATGTCAGTATGGTGGGGGATCTTCTGGTTATTAAGAACAGCTTTAGCAGCAGCTCCAGGATAGAGAAGAGCCTCCACAACAACTTGAGGAATGAGCTCGCTAGCAATCAACTGAGAGGATGTCACTTGTATAGGTGTTGTACATATTCCACTTCTGCATGGAATTCTAATAAAAAACAGACAAAAACGTTAAACATGTAACATGCGGTAAATCACATAATTCTTATTAATCAGTTCTCCCTGCTCCAAGAAATGCAATAAATAGCAAAAGTATATGTAAATCCTTGAATATGGAAGAAAAGAAGCTTGAGACTCTTCTCCTTCTAGATACTTAAGCTGAAACTTACATTAACTCAATCCTTATTCCCAGTAGATGTTAATGCTAAGAAGAGTTCTAATTTTCCTAGATATTTAAATCAGACAAATCTTGCTTCATTTTAAGTTACTAACAAAAATCATTTTTCAGGTCCTCTGCATTGTAGCTTAAGAGCTTATGCATCCCATATACATTGTAAAGGCTGACATGAATTGAAGAATACAGTTCTATTTACAATTTTAATTACCCGAATTACAATGCATAAGAACAACAAACTGATTGATTCAATAGAGGAAGATACCCTACCATTAAATTTTTCAACGTCACAGGGTAAGATATTTCCCTTTTCGTCTCAAATCAATGAGAAACTAAGCATTCAAGCAGCAAATTTTCCTTAATGAGCAAACATAAATTAACCTAACACAACAATAGCGACAACACTGAAGCCGTCGTCTTGAAGGTCAGCTATATCAATCCTATTTCATCGTTCCGCCTCATCATAAACCCTACCCATGAGGGCATGCTTGGGCCTTGGCGCTAGAGAAACTTAGCTCAAACCTCATAGGGAGTGAAATAAGAGGAGATTACTTCTCAGATAAACCCCCTAGGCGAATATGGACACTCTACATTTAACTTGTCACTAGAATTAACCTACCCAAGATGGACCCTTTCCTCCTTCTAACAGCCAAAACACATATATTACATGACATGACACCGACATGACAGTTTTCGTTACTATACCTTTTTTGAGAAAATATAAAGACAACCCAAGTTGTGGAGCAAGAGGAAAATGATGATATCATACATTTTGGGTCCTTAGCTACTACTTTACGACATAAAGATGGAATCTTTTTCATCTTTTTGAAATTTATTCTTTAGTGGACAATCATTATCATCTGCATTAATTAATTCATAAAACAATCAAGCGTTATCAATCATTCTCTGCATTGATTACATTATAATAATTCATACAAGCAAATGGCAAATTTAAGTAAATGTCGAAAGAAAAAGGATTACCTGAAAAGGGGTACTTGCAAGAAGATGATTAAAAGGTAGGTAATGGAAGCAATTGAAGCAATAAACCGCGCCCATTTTCTTGAAGAAGCCATTCTTAGAGAGAGAGATTTTAGAGGACCCACGAAAGGGATTTTGTTTTTTAATTTTTAATGTTGTCGTTTTGTCATGTGGGTGTCTCAGATTTTAAATGGTCCATGTTTTTTCAGTCGTTTTCGAGTCTCAACGACTTGTCCGTTAGCGAGCGGGTTTAGGTGATGGTGAATCACCGTCGGGTAAAACAACCTAACGGAACACAAAGTTACATGGGCCCGTCCCCTCCCGGTATCAGCCACTTTTAATGTTACTTTATTAATTTTGTAATAAATTGGACCATTTTTTTTTTTCCCATAAAAGCCTTCCGTTTATTTATTATTTATTTAATTTTCTCAAGAATTCAAACCTAATCCATATTAATAAAAGACTAACATCAATGCTATGAGAGTCTTGACTATTTATTTATTTAGAAATAGTAAATATGTTTGCATTTTCTTTTATATACATTTAATCCCTTTATTTTTAAAATTAAGCCATTATACTAATACATTTAGAGAAAGAAAAAAACTGTATTTAAACTTTTATATAACCATTTTACCTTTAAATACATATTCTTTCAAAAATTTATTACTTTATTAAGGGCAACATAGTAAAAAATAGATTTAAAAGCACATATTTCAAATGTTTAGGATTCTAAATGTTTAACTTTAAAAATAAGATGTTAAATGCACATGAAGTAAATACAAATTGATATATTTACAATTTTTCCTTTATCTAAAATAATCTTATTCCTTAAATGAAAATTATTTAACAATAGGATGATTATATATAAAACATAATATTAATTTAAAAAGTTCTTATGGATTTAATGTTTTAGAATTTGAGGGAAAAATTATTTTATATAATTAGAAGTAAATATTTAATATTTTATTCTGTAAAAGCTAGTATTGCATATGTATAATGCCGGTATAGCACTTAAGAGGCTTGATTCAATTTATATTATAAATAAAGAGCTCAAGCATCTCTAAAGCCTATAAACAAGCCAAGCAAAATTTTTAAAAGTTAAGTCTCGACGTATTTAAAAATTATCGAGTTCAGATCAAGTCAAACTTTTATTTAAAATTTATAATTTCAAACTCGACTCATTTAAGTAAACAAGCTTTGTTTTAAGCTTAAGGCCTATTGATATATAAATTGAGCTTAAGCTAAGTTCAAATTTGCTCATAAGCCTAAATACATAAAGTGAATAAATCTATAAATAAATAGATTAATAAATATTGAATAAATATTAAAGTATCTATTATATATTATCTCATATCATATTGTATATAATATAAATATTTTTTTAAAATTTTAATTATAATTTACATATAACACAAATATATAAAATATATAATATTTCTAATATATATAAAATTCACACGCTTGCTTACAATACTAAATAAGAGCTCAAATTCAAAACTTTCAATTTGTTTACTAATCGAATACAAAATTGAAAGCAACCCAAATTAAAATAACTAGTAAACAGTTTAGCTCATTACAACCTCAACTTCCTTGTTCTTGGCATGTAGAGTCTAAACGATCAAATATGCTTGACCCAATCGAATCCAATGAAGTCTTGACACTATAATTTTTATACGGTTTATGGGGGGTGTTGGTTCAACTTTTAATGCCCTATAGATTCGGGTCAGGTTTTAGGAAAGACATGAGTATCTAATAACCAAAATCTAGAGTTCTACGGTTTCGTTCGTACTTTTGATAGGATCAATCCCACTTATCATCTAACCATTGATTTGTTATTAATTTAATCCGAATCACTAAAAACATAATTAATTTAATGATTAAAATTTAATAAATATAAAATCAAATGTTAAATCAATGGCAGTATCAATCACGTAAAAAATCACCAAAATATGATATTATAAGTGGAATTTGCTACTCTCATATACAAAAATCCTTTGGCCAAAGATATTTAATTCTTGCATAAAAAAATATGAATATTGGTATGTTTTAGTTCAATTATATTAGCTTATGGGCCAAGTTTTGGGGCAAATTTGCGTATTCTATGATGTAACAAGATAATATGAAATTTAATACATGAACTTTTACTATTTCTATATTTAAATATCTGAATTTTAGAAAGTGTTAATTTAATATCTAATTAAACTTTTTGATATCATTTATGCTATTTAACATTATACTGTTAATGTATGTTACATTACTGAGATTATCCATCTATACACTCTGACACGTGTTTCAGAACATTAATCTAACGTAAAAGTAATCCAACTAGACATCCAGTTGGAATTAGAAGGAAAAAATAAATAAATATCAAATTAGAAAAAAAAAATAAATGAAAGAAAAAATTGTGGGTGGCCATATATATATATTAAAAAATATATATATAAAATTTTAATGCAAAAAGTTACTAATCTTTTTCTTATAAAATTTGTTTTAATTTTTTATCTAGGAAAGTTCAAAGCTTATAATAATCCGAGCTATCAAACATTATGTGGAGAACAAAACTTCAACGGAATCAAGTATTACCTTCACATCTTCATTTTCGATCCAACTCGAAAAGTAACAGAGCAACTTCAACGTCATCCGGGAAGATGGTCGAAGCTGAGGACAATAGATTGAAGTTTGAAAATGACTTTGTTGTATGAAGGCACGGTGAACAGCTTCCCATGATATCTAGGTTATCAAAAAATTAAACTATCGGAACATCTTCATCTTCTCGGGCACCGATCTAATTATCTCCTTCACATTATTGTTATTCTAGCTACAAAGACATGGATCACAGTAATAGGTTCTCAAATTCTTTGTTCATTTTTGCAAAGCTTGGATTTTGTCTTATGGTTGTCAAATTTTGGGGCTTTTTCATTTTCTCCTCTTATTGTATATAGCTTATTAAAATTGATAGATTGGCTAACAATTAGGTTAGGATTGTTGATTTGTGTCCTTACAGCGAGTGAAACTGTTGTCAATTTGTGATTTTGTTGATAGATTTAATATCTATGGTTAAGGTTTTCAGTTAAAAAAGAAAAAAGAGATAGGGATTTTGCATTTTAACTTCAATTAAATTGGGCAAAAGTTCAATAACGCAGAGAAACGATATCCATGTTCAAAACATTAATCTAACATAAATAGGCTCTTTAAACTAATGTATATGTTTCACCAAAAACCATATGTATGTTCTTCTTTTTTAGTAGTGTTGTATTTTTATAATACACATGTCACCTCATGATCGGTGAAACATACACATTAGTTTACAGAGCTTATTTACTAATAGAGCTTAACAATTAAGTTGGAAAGTATAAGTGACCTTAAAAACTTTTAAGTACTAAATTGATTGTTTTTAAAGTTTAAGACTTCATTGTAATAATAGTCAAAGTTCAAGTAGTAAATGTGACATCAACCTATAATATTATTTGTTGAGTTTTGTGCACATTTTATAGAACTTCATAGGTTTTTAGGTTGGGATTTAAGCATGTAATATGTGATAGAGTTTAGGTACGGATTTGAAGAAACCCATTTTTGAGCTAGTTAGATTGTATCCATAATGGATATTGCTAAATTTTATGTAATGTAAATATTAGAAAATGAAAATAAAAGAAGAGCTGCTTAAAGCTATTTTATGAACCAAAAGATACAAAACTACAAACCCTCTTAGAATCATGGAAGCTAAACCAATTCTAAGTTGAAAGTAGTATGTTCATAAGAGATCTATTGATGAGTATTTCTAGTATTTGTTAAGAGAAAAGAAAAAGATACTCTTCATGCTTAAAAGGTTGATTATATATTTTACGAAGTAAAGCATGATAAAGGTCAATGGTTTATTATTACTGGTTTATTAATAAGTGCCTTAGGCATATGAAATTTCTATATCTCTTGATGATGCTCTTATTTGTATTCCAATAATAACATATTGTCGTATATAAAGAATATTTATTGCAGGCTTTGCTTTTGCAATTTGTTGTTGGTTATTGATGGTCATTTATTACTAGAGAATATAGGACTAGCAATTCCTCATGTTGTTTATCAATCCGAATCCATTACGATGCATTTATAAACTTGATTAGGTCAACAAAACCTAACAAAGTTAATAAACGGATTAGATGTTTAGAGCTACTATAAATTTGTCTAGTAAACATGTCCTAATTTAACCTGTAAACCCATTTAATATGAAGATTTATAATATTTAAAGTTTAATCTTGCACTCTAATCTAGTCTTTTCTCTAGTATATGATCCACATGGCATGTATTAATAGAAAGTTAGCTTTGGAAGGATTTTTTATATCCCCATAAGCTTAATAGCTTTTGGATTTATTTTAGAATAGTTTAATTGGTTAATGGGGTTAGTTGATCATGAAACATGTTATTAATGTGTTGAGTTATGAGTTTAAGATAAGTTGTGTTATATATCAAAATTTTTAGATACAAACCTATTTATAATGGAATACAAAAGATAGATCACAAAAATTTTATCTCCAATCTCATTCATTATTGATGGCATATTCATTTTGTTAGTTATAGAAGGGAATATAGAGAATAAGTTTATCTCCTACCTCATTCATTATTATTTTCTGTTTATTGATGGCATATTCGATAATATTTGTGAAAGACCTTAGAAGACATTCAAAACTAGGTTACCTAAGTAAATTCACTCCTTGACTTACTTTATAAAAAAGAAGTTAACCCTACTTCCCTCGCTTATACATGAACCATAAAAGACACTAGTGTTCCTATTCTCACACTCTCTCTCAACCTTAGCATCACCCGTCCCCCCTTCTTTATCTCCCCCACAAGTCACTAAGTAGAGGTCAAGGTAAGAAACTCCACTCCCCAATCTATTGGTAATTACTCTATGTATCAACTCATGCTTAGCAATATTCTAATAAAGATTTCAATGCATGATTTCAAGGGAATCTAAAGTATAATAGAAGAAAAGGAATTAAGTGGAGAAACTATAAGTGAAAGAACTCAATTTCTAAATTTTAGAGGATTATTTTGCTTATCAATCTAACTTTGATAAGTTGAAATGAAAAGTTTGGTATTTGAATCCAAGGAAATCAATGATGTGATGTTAAACAAGCGGTAAGACATGATTCAAAGAAGCATAATTTTGGTGTTGCGTATAGTTACCATAATCTTTCTCCTATAAGGTTTTAAGTCATATCTATTGGCTAGTAAGTTATTCAATAACCATTAGATTTTTTAATCTTAAGAAAAGAGATTTACGACCAATCCAATAAGTGTGAAGTCATATATTAGAGAATAAAAACTTAGATGTTAAGGGATTAACCTTAATTTTTATTATGAATTGTGGATTTCTTGTTAAATATAGGAAAAACCAACAAAAGAATCAATAAGTGGGATTGTTTTTTTCAACTTATATATAAGGGGTGATTTAGAAAAATAAAACTAGAGATTTTTTATAACTTAGAGATTTTGAACTAATAGTAAATTAAGTGGGATTTTTTTTAATAAGAAGTTCATTAAGGTTTTCATTAGATTGAAACCTTAAATAAGAAATTCGAAAATGTATAAAATTGAAAAGGATGGTCGATCAAATTGATTAAGTATTTGTGTTTATTGGTATAGTTATTGACTACTTTCACCTAGAATGTTACAAATGGTATCAGAGTCGAACCCATATTTATAAGTAGATAATTTAGAGATTATTTTAACCCAATTTAGAGAAAAGGTCTGAGGAGGGCGATAAGTGTCACTTAAGTATAACTCCTAACAAGCTTCCAAGATGACTTAAAGGTTAAGGATGATAATAATGAAGCGAATTGTACATAGACAAAGGGGGGGGAGGGAATGGACCCAATTATAAAATCTTGCGATAAGGACATCACTACTTAACTAGTAGGGATTTATGATACATATGCATTTGTACTCTCACATAAATTGTAAGAGAAGAGTTGTATTGGTTTATAAGAATACTATAGTGAATATTATGTTAACACTAACTGGAATCTTTTGGATCAAGTAGTTGAAATGGGGTTGTTTAATATCTATTAGCATGGCTATTGGCTACTTTTAGCTTAAAACACTATACGTAATGAACTTATAGTTATACTAAATGTAACCCATGCATTCACATTACAAAAGAAATGTTTGGTTACTTATAAGTACTTCATGGTAAATAATGAGCAACTAATGCTATTTCAAGTGCTAACATCTTGTCCCTTATTCACTATTCACTATTTACTTTGTCCATAACATAGGGCTTTCGCTTGTAGTTATTGAAGCACTATACTTAAAAAATTTCTATTGGGTATTTTATTTGTATATGTAACTTTTAAGAGCCAATAATTTGATATCAACAGAAATGGTATGAAGTCATTTTAAGGAGATATCACTTTAAGAATCTAAGCTTGATTTTCTCTCATCCTTCTCTTTATTTACTACACACATAGCTGCTATTTACTATATCATTATTCATCCTTTCTTCCTTTTAGGTTTAATTTGATTAAAATCTTTAATTTTCAATAAATCTTATTGAAGGCCAATCCAATTCTCCCTCCTTTTGTATTCTTAATCCAATATTACAACATTATTATAAACATGCACAATGGATCAGAAGATTGATGGATGATGAAGGTTATGAATCCAATAAGAGATAATTAGAAATAAAAGTTTTTTTTATTTTCGATGATTGGATATGCGGATCCTTACATGCAATTAGTTACATATATTGCTAAAATCTAAGTTATTCTAAACCTTGAAGTGTTGGTTATGGTTGTGCTATTTTTTATGCTTAAATTTGAACTTAAATGGATATTGAGTATTGTAATAGTACATTACTGCATGTGCGCAACATTACATATAGTATGGTTGTTGCAATACTTTTTATACTAGATATTACTACTCATTGATGTTGGGACTCTTATTTTAATCGATGGTGATGATTAAGAAATTGACCCCTATAGCTATGATGAAACTTTACTATCTTCACTCAATTATTTGCTTTACAATTGAAATCATAATCACTACTCCCTAACCCGGTAACTCGATGATCAAATTCATAACCATGAAGCTTTAAAATTTTTACCTAAGTGCCTACACCTAAAAAATTAGAATGGGATGAGCCAATACCTAGTATAGAACATACATGCGCATGAGCAAGCATATACAGGTTCACATGCATATCAAGAAATAATAAATTCATTATACATGAATTTATTAAGTTAGCAAATAACATACGCACAAACGCATATGTCATAGTTTGTGTTTTAAAAGAAAGTGTGTATGTTCAACTTATGACTTAACATGAAGTGAGTAGTGTTAATAGGCGATTTATTCGTGGGGTTAAGTATTCTCTCAAAGCAAGGTTGGTCACTCGTGTAAGCCATGTAACTAAAAATTTGGAATTGATACATAAAGTTTAGAACAATCAGATAAATTGTAATCGAGCTTAAATTACACGACAAAACTAGGAGTATTAATAAAAGTGACTTCATAAGTTTAAATTTAGGAAAATAAGTAATAAAATAATCAAATATCATAATATTTAATTATAAGCATATTATTCGTTATTTATCGAAAAAGCGCAAAACAAGTTTCAATAACTAATGAATCGATAAAAATAAATTATATGCACATTTAAAATCATAAAATAAGATAAATAAAATTTAGGTGTACTTACTTGCATTTATGTGTGAGTAAAAATGCCTGAAATTACTTAAAATGTCTAAAATATACTAAATTAATGCTAAATAACTAAAGAAAATTATTTTAAAAAATCATTAAAAAATCAAAGAAAAATCAGAAAAAAAATATGGAAATGTCTAGAATCAAGTCATGGCATGCTGGGGATTAAGAAGAAAAATTGATCAATTAAATTAAGGTAAATAGAAAGTAAAATGGAAGAGGATAAGGGAGAAATGTCATGTAAAAATTAAAAGAAAAAAAATCAAAGAAACTCTATAATAGCTAAAACTTCAACTGGAACTCATTTGGTCAATTAGGAATTAGAGAAAATTAAAGAGAAATAAAAAAGAGAGAATTAGGTATATTTAGAAAAAATTAGAAAAATTGTGTACAATTAGGACTCATAAAGCAAACCTACAATGACCTGGAGACGAACCACCACCACCACCCATCTGGCCGACACACTTAGGACCACCACTAGTGGCCAGAAACCGATTAGATAGACGAGTGTGATTTTAACCCGATTCTTATTTAACTTATTTAAATTATTAAATTTATTTAGAAAATTATGAAATTTGGTATTATAAAGTTTTTATATATGTAGATTTAAGGAAAAATATTGGTTTGATGAATTTATATCTAGAAATATATAGTACTTAAGAAATCCTAAAAACATGAGCTTATTTTGATTTAGAAACAAATAACCTTAATAGTGTAGTTTTAAGCTCAAAATTTTTATATAGGCTATTTTGAGGATATAAAATGGTACTGTGAAGAGATTTTTTAGAAATAAATTTTTGAAATTTTTAGATAATTTTTAGGCCCTTAAATCATATATATAATTAGTGATTTTGGGCTAAATTAGCGATTAAATATATAATTACTGACTTAATATGTAATTAGGTATTTTAAGATATTAATATTTGATGTAGTATTTAGAGTGTTAGAAGTGATTATTATGTGTATTATGTAGAGAATAAGTATAAATTGATAATATGTGAAATTGGATTTGTAATAAGTAGAAAATATTAAGTTAAAATTTATAATATAATAATAATAGTAATACACAATAAATCTAATATGAAACTAAATTTAGTAGATTATATGAAAAATATAAATTTTTCTCACATCAGAAGCAAATTCGATAATTAAATTAAGATAAAGGTGTACCATACATATAAACTAGAATACTAGTTAAAGGTCAAAAGTAATATTCAGGATATCCGAGTATAATATGATTAATTTCATATCATGATTCGAAACACATTCTTAGGATTTACATATAACATTGTAATAAAAAGCTGAATTAAAACCTAAATCGGAATTGGATTCGGAAACCAATTCAGAAACTAGCTTAGAAAATATCGATAATAAGTAATATATATATATATATTTGGAAAATTGAATCAAGTCATAATTTAAAGCTTATATCATAGGGATATTAAATACTAAAAGAATACTTATATTATAGGATACGAGGAGACGAGTTAACCTGCGTCAAGTTAAGTGAGTGAATCGAGGATTTCAGGTAAGATAAGTTCAATAAATTGATGTATTTTGGAGTACTACTTTAAAGTACTCGAAGCCTTAGGATTGTACATGATTATACTTATAGGTAGTTGTATATATATGTGCTTATGTATATTTGATTACTTGTTGAAAATTTATGTTGTGTTTTGGTGATTGTTGTGAATTAAGTGATGTGAGATTCTTTAATCACCCTAAATAGAACTTAATTATAAATAACCTAAATATCTCAATTAGACATGTATTGCAACCATTTAGGGGACAGTTATGATTCTTCAACCAAATATCGACGTCTTAAAAAAGATAGCACTGAATACATAATGATCTTTTCTTCATCCTTAATCAAACTAATTGATAGAAGAGGAGGTCGCTGCAAGGATGAAGGCAATGGTTTGAAGGATAGTTATTGAGGGAGCGATGTCTCTATTGCACAAACCTAGGTTTGGTTGTAAGCTGTTGCATAAACATGAAAACTCCTCAACTCGAATAAGAGTAAATAAAATTACTCTGATTTCACAATAAACCGAATCATGTTATGTGATGGCATGTTGCATTGTATATAATTAATTTTTGAAAATCGCGTTTACGTTTGTTATACATTATTAAGTCTCCATCCTAACTTACTGAGCTGTTAATTGCTCATACCCTTATAGATTTTCTTGCAAATACTAACTGAGATGTTACATTATAACTATCCCTAAGTCAATTTCTTTTTGAAGTACTATGGAGGAGTGAGGATCAAGTTGATTAATACAATCGAGCCTTCCTAAGTTTTATTACTAACTCTTATGTTTTTGGGCTAATTATGTAATACGTTACTTATCAAACTACCTTAGCATGTAGATATTTCACGAGATTATAAGACAGTAAAGTATCTTTATGTAAATACGACTTAAAGTTTTTAGTTATATTTATAAATTTTGTCTATAATTATAAATGAGCTGTTTACTTCAAAGCGATAAGTCATAGATGCATTGTGTAAATCGTACCTATTATAGGGACTGTAAGGTCAGCTACGATCATAGATTGGTTTAAACGATGAGAGTATTGCAACTTAATCGCTTCGAGGCATAACAGTTCCCAGTTGGTATCAGAGTGTAGTTCTAATAAACTCGTTTTGAAGTATCATAATTTAAAAGAAATAAACATCATAGGAACAAAGTGAGAGTGGGTGTTATTAAGTGGGCGATAAAAGATTGTATTGAGCATATTAAAATAGAAGTAAGTATAATATTAATTGTATTGAATGTTAATTGATCCTAAGTTTAATTACAGGGTCAAAGGGGAGAATTGATACTTAGTTGAGTACGTTTTGGTTGAAATGGTGAAGAGTCCTCCTATTGATTGTAGGGTTAAGATGCAACAGTTGTTATTAGAGCTAGCTTATTAGAATATATTTAAGATTGTTAATGAGATGATTAATAAATTTTATGATGAAATGTGTTATAGTTTACAAGATCAGTGGGCATGGATATAAATGAGTTTAAGGCCCCAATACAATAGATATACTGCTATAGCAGCCTTTAAGTAGAGATGATTGGAGAGAGAAGGAATTATATCTTTGATGATGTTTTTAGGATACTTTCCAACTATGTTAAAAGAGGGGAGACCTTACCTAACTAGCATTACCCATATTCCTGCTAGTGTCTCACATATTCCTAGACATTATTCACTAGAAATTATTAATTGATTTCCCTGTTTTCTAGAACCAATCGAAGTAGGAATAGAGGTATCCTTGGAACCAAATGAACATAATCCAAATCCAGTTATGCTAAGACCACTACAGGAAAATCCCCTACCTATAGAAGTTGTTGGTGAATTTTGGGGTGAGGAAATAGTCCTGCAAAAGAAAGTAAGATACTTGGTACTAAGGCCAGTTTGGTGCGACCACTCTGATGGCTAAGTTAGAATAGTGATTTAGTATAGTAACTATGTGAATAAGAAGTGTTCGAAAGCTCTTACAGAGTTTCTTTTCGGTATTTATAGATAGTCGTTGTGTTTAAGGCAATTGTCGAGGTAACTGTTAAGACACGTGGAGACCTCTTGACTTAACATCTCTCCTAATATGTAAGGATAGCAAACGGTTATAAAATATAACCGTGTTTATGATAACTGATCACACCATAGATTCAAATTTAAACCAAAAGCATTTCTTGTACATTGCATAAGTGTCGTGTGTCTTCTATAAAGGGCGAATGTCGAGAGAGTCGTTTACCTGGCATCTCAACCGACAAAAGGATGAATGTAAGTTGAGCAAAAACTAACTATCAACATTTGCCCCCCCAACTCCCGTGTTCGAATAATCAATAAAGGGAGTTTTATATATATATATATATATTGCAGCAGAAGCTGAGCAGGGAGAGATTCTTTGGATTCATGTCGGGTAACATGGGAAGTAGGACGAATCACATCCTAGCCGAAACGTTGTCATTTCAAAACTCTTACCCGTTCGAAAAACCAAAAAGTTGTAGGCAAGACATCTATCACCTAAGTCATCATTTTGTTGCAGGTCTAATAACTGTCAGAAAGTTTTCAACCATTAGATTTCTGCCATGAGACACACGTCAACAATCCGTGAGACTATCATCTTAGCGCATCAATACTGTCAAAAGCAGATTTGCAGTTACAAGAACGGATCGTCCATATATAAGGTCCTGTTCATAATCAAATTTCACTTCTCTAGTTATACCTAAAATTTTTATTCGTTTTCCAATCTTTAAAATCTCATTCTTCGACTTCTGTTATTTCATTTCATACAACCATCCAAGTATGGCTTGCAAAGTTGTACATCAACTAGTTTCATCCGATTCCGAGGCAACAGAAACTGAGGCCACTCTTCCCCCCCAAAATAGGTGCAAGGCAGCATGTTCTTCAAGCGGTTTAGCCAATAGTATGGAGGTAAGGTGAGATAAACTTGCTCAGATTAACAAGTTTCTTGTAGATAATTATCCTAAGGATAAGAAAGGGAGGTCTTCAGCAAAATATCTGTACAACACAATAGCTTACTTTCGCGATTCTCTTGATGGGACCGCCAGTTCCGTCAACAGAATTCTCATCGTAAAGTATAATCAGTACTGGCGAGATCTTCCTGGAACATGGAACTTAAGAAGGCTGAGAGATGGGGAAAGGGTATGCTTTCTACAGGAGTGCGAGTTTCATATATACTTGAAGTATTTGGATTTTGGGCTACACTTCCTTTTCTCTACTTTTGTTCAAAGCTTCTTTAACTATCTCAAAGTCGTGTCGAATATGTTCTCACCCAACACATATCAATTTCTAGCGGCTTTTGAGATAGTATGTGAAGAAGTTTAGGTCAGGGTTATTGTTACGCCCCGAAGTCGCAAAGTCGCAACAGTCCTGCCGTGTATACCATTCTATGATAGTAACTGTCCTCACAGTTCCTACCATAGAGATAATCTACACAAGGCGTTGACGACTACTCGCTTTGAAGTAAACAGTTCGATTAATAATTATACAACAATTATGATAATTATCACAAGGTTCTATAAAACATAGATAATTATAAATAAGTCCACAGAGCTTCCCAGGAAAATTTACAACTATCTCCACAGTCTACTAATTTACAGAATAACTATCAGTCTTTAACCTTTAACTATAAGGTCAGTCCAGTTACACATTTTACTAAATATCTTGGACCTCACTCCCCTGGCTTCAAAAAGACTAACCTCTGGGTAATTATAGGGCAGCATAATACTTGTAGTGATCACAAATCAGAACCTACAAAAGGATCTATAAGGGTATGAGCAACTACATCTCAGTAAGTTGAATTGGAGACTCATGAATGCATACAAGCACAAACAGGGTTATCAAACAATTATTTTCATGCAATGCAACAATCAAGTGTCATCGCACAACGTAGTCCGGTCCGTTGTGAAATCAGAGAAATTTCACCCGCTCCAATCCGGGTTGAGGAGTTCCATGTTATGCAGCAGCTCACGACCAAACCCAGGCTTGTGCAATGGAGACCTCGCTCCTCCCGCGACTACCTTCGAACCATTGACTTCACCCCCGCCGCGACCTCCTCTCCTGTCACTTAGTTCGACTGAGGATGAAGAAGGGACCATTTTGCAATCCCACGCTATCCCTTTCGAAGGGGTCGGTATTTGGTTGGAGAGTCTTATGATCCCCTAACGGGTTGCAATGCATGACATTTTTGGTTATTAAGGTCGACTAAGATTAAATTCCGGTTAGGGTGTTCAAACAAGTTCATACCAATTCAATCAGTCACAAATTCATTCACAATACAAATTCCAGCACGTATTCAGATACATCAAACACATGCGCAAACTATTTACAATCATAAGCATATACAAGCCTAAGTCTCCGAGCACTACAAAACTAGTACTCTATTACAGTAAGCAATAACCCAACTTACATGAATTTGCTCAATCGCTCGATCCTCAAGTTGCGAGCTGATTTGTTTCTGGGTGTCCTATAATGCAAATAGGTCCTTTTAGTACTTATATTTTATGGATTCTTATTCTAATTCATAATGTAACTTATTTTCCTCCTGTATACCTATAATGTATTAATAATTCGTTGTATTCTATTTCGGGGTTCGGTTTCTAAACTAGATTCTAGTTTTAATTCCTAAGTCGTAATTAAGCTTGAATCCCAATGTGACATTAATCACATTATGCTCGGGTATTCAAATATCCTATTGGGTCGTAATTTTGGTATTCTAAACTATTCGGTACACGCTAACCCTAATTATGGTATCGGATTTATTCCCGATGTGTAAAAATCTTACATTTTGAGATATTTACTTAAAATTAGATATTATTTCAGATTTATTATTTTTCTGATTTCAATTATAATATTCTCTAAATAACCTTATTTTTTTAGATTTATTAATTTACACTTTTACATATTCCTAATTTCTTATATTCTTTACCTAATTTCCCTAATTAACCATACTTAGTACCTAAAGGCTAGGATTAGGGTTCCACTGCAGAGATTAACTTCCCTAAACATCTAATTAAGATCCAAATCAGTAATTAACATCCTAATCACCTAATTAATCCTAAATCACCCAATTTTACCATCATTTTAGGGCTAAAAATTAACTTAAAATTTTCGAAAATTAATTTTAAAAAAATGGCTTCATAGCACTATTCTACATCATATGAGAATCCTACAGAAAAATTTTGAGCCCCAAACTACATCCCTAAGCCTATTTAATTTCCGGTTTAATCATGCTCGGTTTTGAACAATTTGTTAAGGACGCTATATTTCCAGACATAATTAAACTAAATCAATATTTTTCCCTAAATCTACATACAATAAAACCTCAGAATAACAAGTTTCATAATTTTCTGGGCAAAATAACTAATTTTACAAAATTATACAAAAATCGGGGTGAATAAATGACTAACCGGTTTGAAGCTTTCTGGCCGTCCAAACCCGGTCCAAGGCTGTCGGCCGGTCCAGGCGGTGGTTCTAGTGTAGGGTGGTGGTGGTGGTTCGGTCCCAGGTGGTTCGGTCCCAGGTGGTGGTTCGGTCCCAGGTGGTGGTGGGTGATGATTTTAGTTCACCTTGCTAATCTGCACAGTTTTCTTTTTTTTTTTTTTTTGCTGGATTTTCTCTTGTTTTTTTAGTGTTTCGATTTTTCTCAGATCTCAAACTAGCCAAATAACTTCTGAGAATTTTTTCCTTATTTATAGACAAATGTAGTAATTAATGTGCATTAATTTGATGGGATTTTGCCTCATTTCCTTGATTTTTGGCTTTTTGTTTGTCAAATTCTTATTGGTTATTTTTTTCTTTTCTGTCCACGACCTGATTTTGTTGCAATTATCCTCTTCTGATTTTTTTCTGATTTTTCTATAATTATTTTGTATTTTTCTTTAATTATTTACTTAGTTTTCGGCCAATTTTAGTAATTACGCGTATTTTTATCTACACGTAAATACATGTAGGGTACACGTGAACATTCATAAATATTATTTTGGTCATTTTAAAATTTTTAGTATACATATAATCTATCTCTAATAATTTATTAGTTATTATATTACACTTTTCACCTTTTCGGTAATTAGCAGTTATTATGCTTAAAATTTGAAAATTTTATAGTCTCCTATTTTACTACTTATTTTCTTAAATTTAAGTTTACAGGGTCATTTTTACTGGTATTTTGCTAAATAGTTTATAATTTGGGTTTGATCGGATTCTTTAGCCGATCGCCCTAAACCTTAGGTTTTAAACTCAAACCTATGGTTACTTAGCTTGGCTTTAGGACTTATAGTTATACCATAGATATTTAGATTTTTCTTCACTATCTGTCAGCAGCCTGACGGGTTCATGGACGAGTTAGAATCCAAGATTCATAAATAGCATGATAAGTTCATTTTAGTAGTGTCTGATGAGCACTTAGACCTTTAAACCCAATGAACTGAGCCGATACATACAAAGAATGTAGATTTGATGCCGAATGATGTAGCAGTAGCGAAGAAGATTCAGGAGAGAAGGAGGAACAAAATGTTCTTCTGGGATGTCGAGAGAATTATATGACATTATGAAAATAGCGAACCAATATTTTCTGAAAAAGAAGGTACACTGATGTGTTGCCACCGTGTCGAGTATAGCCACGAGGAAAGCCGTTCTTGAGACTTTGGGGGAGAAAGTAGCCTTTGAGCGTTGCTCGGCACGGAAAATATAAGTTCATATTTTTCCCCTATTTATATTAATTGATTTATTAGTCTTATAGATATAGGTGCCAGAGAGGTGAATCTTGCAAAACTACTTGCTCAGGCTAAGGCTAAGAAGTCTAAGGCCAATAGGAGGGGGAACCACCTCAACATTTACCTCATGGCCTGCTATCGCAAAGAGACCAACAAAGGAAGTTGCAGCAAAGTAGACAACTGCACAAATCTCTCATCTTACTGAGAGAGTGAAGGAAAATGAGAATATACAATTGATCGAGATTGGTTCTGAGGAGCCTCCAGTCGTGATTATATAAACTTCCGTCGAGTCAAGGAATAGCGAGGGTCGAGAGACATACCCCGACGGAGAGGATGAAAATGCCATTGCTGCAAAAGACTCATTACAGGTGATTGCTAGGCTCCAAGTGGTGAAAAGAGACCAGGGAAGGAACTTGCCGGCCAACCACTTATCAAGAAGTCTAAAGGCCTGGACAAAAGGGTAAAGGACGCAATGCATTCTAAAACTCTAGGCATCATTAGTGCCGAATTCTTGCCAAACAAAGAGGTCAGCAAGTACTTCATCCCTTGCTGAAGCTATCAGATTATGGACCTCTTATTCTATTGCCGCTTGTCTCTCTGGTACAAAATGTCTCTTTTTCTGTTGGACCACCTTTACATTTGGGTCAATCTAAAGCTTATGTACCGTAATGTCTCTCGAAATACCCAGCATGTCTGATGGTGAACATATGAACACGTTAGCATTGGCTTGTAGGAAGTTAATCAGATTTTGCCAGACATCTGCTAACATGGGTTTTCCTATCCTTGGTGTCTTCTTAAGATCATCTCCCAAAGGAATCTCCTCTGTATCATTTTCGGCGTTCTCTATGCCAATTGACTTGCCTTCTAGGCAGGTCTTGACCTGAAACACTTCTTCTCACCTCGAAGCCCTTATATATAAGGAGCGTGCCAATTGTTAATCCCCTTTGCACACACCAAACCCGGTGAGAGTGGAAAACTTGGCTTTTAGATGGGCCGTTGAAGGGATAATGTCGAATAAATATTAGCATGGCCATCTCATTATCATGTTATAAGGGGACCGACATTTGACAACAAGAAAATCAACTTTGTCCTCTACAACATGCTCATCATTGTCAATTTGTATCGACAAGGAGATAACTCCAGCTACTTGGATGAGTTGATTATTGTAAGCATAGAGATCATACTTGTAAGACCACAGCTGCGCTTTGATCTTAGGCCTCATTTGATCGAAGGCATGCTGAAAAATGATATTGGCCGAACTTCCCATGTCAACAAGAATCTTCTTGACCTCAAAATTGGTGACTCTCGCATTAATGACAAGTGCATCATCATGCGATCTCTGTATGCCCTCAAAATCCTCTTCCCTAAAAGATATTATATTATCAATTCTGACCTTCTTTCTATAAATATTGCAAACGTAGTTCTTGGCATTAACTAAGTTCGAAGAACTCCATTGGCCTATATTAGGTCAACCGACAATTGTATTAATTACTTTGTTGGGTGCACTGTTGGAATTAACATCCCTTGCATCTCTCACGGCCATTGCTGGCTGAGTGTCATCCTCATGTTCCTCTCTTCTCCTTTAAGACAGTTTTTTGATTCTTTTGGCATCATACGCTATAAATTTTCGTAGGTGCCTGCGTTGTATTGCATCTTCAATTGCATTTTTGAGTTGAATGCACTCATTCGTATTGTGACCCTTATCATGGTAGAAGTCGCAGTACTTGTTCAAATTTCTTCTTAAGGGATTCCCTCGCATTCTTTCTAACCATTGAAGGATACCTCTCTCCCTACGGACCTCCATCATAATATCCGAGATTGGATGGTTGAAAGGCGTATGGGATGAAAATGTCGAGATCTTCGGTTTCTTCCTCTCGGCGTTTAAGCTATTGTCGTTGTCCGTTCTAACTTTATCCTTAGCATTTTTCCATTTATCTTTCTTTGCATCTCCTCTGCTTTGATCAGCCTCTCGTTGTGCCTTTATGTTGTCTTCTTATTGGATGTATGAGGTGGCTTTAGCCTTAAACTCAACAAAAGTTTTTGACTTGTTATTTGCGAGAGACTCGAAAAAGTCTCCATGAAGCTTGACTCCGTCGATTACGGCGTTGAAGGCTACACTCATATCTAGTTCTGGGATTTGGATCATCTCAACCATAAATTTGGCCAAATAGTCCTTGATTGACTCATCGAACCTTTATTTAATGGTGTTCAGGATTGAAGAATCCTTAACTAAAAGTTTGCTAACAAGGAAGTGTTGAAGAAACACTTCTGCTAATTCATCAAAACATGAAATGGTATTAGGCTTCAGTTGTTTAAACCATGTGCTGGCTGCATTCCTTAAGGTTGAAGGAAAGGCTTGACAGGCCACCACGTCGCTTAAACCATACAACTTAGCCAGTGTTCGGTAGTACTCCAAGTGGTTTTCAAGGTCCTTCATCCCATCATATGTTTCGTATTGAGGTAGTTTAATGTGCTAAGGTATTACCTCTTCTAAAATCTCTGGGACAAAAGGAATTTTCTTAATTTGGATCTATATGGTTGCTAAAATGGGAGTGCTGACATGCAAGGGTCCCGCATGATGCATGTGCTACAGTTGCTTGCCCCTATCAATCTTTTTGAAAGCAAGAGCTATAGGTCACACTGGAACCTCAGCTTGCTTTTTTGGCAATTCAGGTGAATAAATGAAATCGTCAGTACCATTGGCATTATGATCGCCATGTTCTTTTTCTTGATTCGGGTAAAAACTTTTATGGAGAAGATCAAGGATTTGTTTGTGTTTTTGTTTAACTTAGAATTTTTTTTAGCTAAATCGAGACAAAGTTGCTCAAGTTGAGCCAATCGTTGTTTATCAACATGCCGACTCCCTCCTTCAGGGTATTAAGAGGAAGTACCAACACCTACACTTCATGTCATCTTAGTTCTAGCTATGTAGTTGTGTTTAGAGAAAAATAGACGGCGCTAAATGATGTTGTTGGTAAATTTTGGGGTAAAGAAATAGTCCTATAAAAGAAAGTAAGATACTTGGTATCAAAGCCAATCCAGTGCGGCCACTCTGATACCTAAGTTAGAATGCTAATTTAGTATAGTAACAATGTGAATAATAAGTGTCCGAGAGCTCTTACAGAGTTTCTTTTCGGTATTTATAGATGGTCATTGTATCTAAAGCAGTTGTCCAGATAACTGTTAAGATATAAGAAAACCTCTTGACTTGACATCTCCCCTTATATATAGGGATAGCAAGCGGTTGTAAAATATAACTATGTTTATAATAACTGATCACGCCATAGATTTGAATTTAAACTAGGAGCATTTCTTGTACATGACATAAGTGCCGTATGTCTTCTACAGAGGGCGAATGCCGAGAGAGTCATTTACCCGACGTCTCAATCAACAAAAGGATGAGTGTAAGTTGAGCAAAAACTAACTATCAACACATAGGACTAATACAGGTATCCCATTGAAATATAGAGAGTAGTTATGAAGAGAATGAGACTAATATTGAGGAGGATCCAAAGGAAGAACCTAAAGAGGAGGAACAACAGATGAAAAGTGATAATGAGCCATGTGTAGATATTTATGATTTAGTTATGCAAGTGATAATTAACATTAGAATAGTTAGGATAGGAAATAAACCAAGAGGATAAGTAAAGGTCCAACCTGTACAAAACAAAGAAGTTGAACCTGAGGGAATAGGAAATGGTTGTGTAGTTGAGTATGAAGATGACGAGGTACATAAAGTGATTATGATTCTCAAGAGTCTAGAAGTAACAACAATAAGTTCTAAATCTACAAGTGATGAAGAAGAAAACATAGTAGGTGGACACATGGAGTAGGTTCCCTTTGATTAGGTAGCTGCCATAGATAGCTCTGACAAGGATTAGATACAATTGGCTGACTTGTTTAGTTAGATCCTTAGGTATGATCCAGTAGAAATTTTGGCTGAAATTGATATATCTTTTGATCTTTTGATGTATTTTCTGACTTTTAATGTATTTTGTAACTTCTAGATCGAGTTTAGATGTTGAAATCGAGTTTGATGTAATCAACTCTAATGTAATATTTTGTGTTGTACAATTGTAAATATCGAATCTGTATTAACTAATGTAAAAGTGATGTAATCAAGTTGTAAATTCTATGTATTTACTTAAAATTCTATTGAGTTGTACCTTCTTATTCCTGAAGTTATAAATGACTACAATAATGTGAAGCCAGAATCAAGTCAATAGTAAAAGTTATATCTATTATGTACATTGATTGAAATGTTTGTTATTACTAGTTTACATAAGTACAAATCATAAGAATTTGGTAATTTCTAAAATGTTTATAAAATTAGGGAATTAGATAACTTATAAATAGATATGTATGCAAGTTTATAAGTTATAAATACTAAACGAGTATGGCAGAAACTGGAGAAGAGAGTCATAATAGAAGGATCGAAGGAAATCAAAACCCTCCACTACAAATACCATCACCCCTAAGGGAACAACATAAACATGATATACACCCACCACCACCATAAGAGGGTATACCAATTGGGCAATTACTTACCAGTATGCATACAATGATGAGGCAGTAAGGAATGTTGATTCAGTATCTTATGACCGGCGGTAATATAGGAAATAAAAGGCTACAAGTAACTAAACAAAGAATGGAATGACTACAAGAGGTAAATAGGATTCTTGAGTTTATAAAAGCAAATTGTTACTTTGAGGGAGAAATGGGTAGGCTAGCATTGGCTAGCCTAAATTGAACAGAATTTTGAGACCTTTAAAATACCTAAATCCTAAAAGTTAGTATATGGTACCTTTATGTTGAAGTTAGTTGCTTAAGTTTGGTGGGACTTGAAAGCGAGACAATTAGAGAATAATATTACTTAGTAGAGGTTTAAAAAAGAATATAAGAAAAATACCTTCCCTCATAGTGCCCAAAACAAGATGGTGAGAGATTTGTTAGAACTAAAGAAAGGAGGTATGAGTGTGACTTAGTATAAAACTAAATTTAACAAACTGTTGCAATATGCACCCAATTCATATCAAGATAATGTTAAATTTAAGAAGGATTTGTTCTTTATTAGGTTTAACCCTACAATTTATTGTAAGCTAGAAGACTATGGTTTCACTATTTATATTGAAGCAATGGATAAGGCAAGATAACTAAAGAATAATCGCGTAAGGATGTAAGCAATGTGCAGTCGACAGATTAATAAGGGTTATCAACCTTGTTCATCATTTAAAAGATTATATCCTAGAGCAACTGGTAGTTTTGGACAGAAGAGAAGGAAGAAAGCATCTTTAGCTAGTAGCCAAGTGCAATCAATGCCCAATTTGAGTTTTTATGATAAGAATGATAATGTTAAGTACTGGAAGTGCAATGCAAATTATTTTTTGAGAAAATGTGCTCAACTTAGAGGAAAATGGTTTATATGTAGATATTAGAACCGTATGCTACAAGCATGCCTTAGAATGAAACTTGTGAAGTGTAATAAATGTGGTAAAAATGAGAATTTCTTCAAGTATTGTCCATGGTTTGGACAAGGAGCTAAGAGGACTAGAGGTTCTAATAACACGACTGCACCTACTTATGTCTTTACTATGGAGGATATAAGAAATGAGTAGGATAAAGATTTTGCAAATTGGATGGAGGAGTATTATCATGATGATACTAAGAAGATTAAGGGAGTCGAAGAAGAAAACGACGAAGGACTTGTAACAAGGAATGTGCTTGTAAATGGACAACCTACTTTTACATTATTTGATACTAGTGTATCCCATTCCTTTGCAATAAACGAGAAGGAGATTAATGTGACTAAGATTAATACAACTTATAAAGTTAGAACTTCTACTAAGGAGAAGGTAATAACTCGAGAAGTAGTGGATAATGGTAGAATTAAGATTTAGGAAAAGAAGTACCCTATAAGTCTTGTAATATTATCTTTACAAGGTTATGATATAATAGTAGGAATATATTAGTTGTCTAAATATAAAGCAATTATAGAGTGTAGAAGTAAAACTATTACTCTAAATGATGGAGAAATGGCATTTCAAGGAAAGGCTAGTATAAGCAAACCGAACTTAGCTGTGGTAGAAATATGTGATGAATTGTATAAAACAAAAGTAGAAGAGAATGACTAGAAATTTTGTAGGGTGTTTGCCATTGAAGCAAAGAAAGAGGTACCCAAAGTAGCAGACATATCAGTAGTATGTGAATTTTCGAATGTATTTTCAGAAGAACTATCAAATTTAGCTCCACATTAAGAGTTAAACTTCACTATCGAGTTAGTTCTTGGAACCAAACTTATTTCTAGAGTTCTATATCAGATATCACCTATGGAACTTCAAAAGCTAAAGAAGTAACTTTAAGAGTTGTTAGACAAAAGGTTTATTTGTCTAAGTGTTTTACCATAAGGAGCACCAGTATCATTTGTGAAGAAGAAATATGGTACAAAGAGATTGTACATAGACTATCAGGAAATAAATAAGGTTAACATTAAGAATAGGTATCCATTACCCCTTATTGATGATTTGTTTGGTCAACTATTAGGTGCAACTATGTTTTATAGAATTGACTTGAATCGAGATACAGTCAATTATGAGTTTAGCCGAAGGATGTGCTTAAAACTGCATTTAGAACACGATATGGTCATTATGAATTTTTGGCGATGCCATTCTTTTTTATAAATGCCCCCGTGAGTAAACTGATCGAGAGTTAATACTGCTTTCCTGATGATAGCCATAATAGATCGAGGCTAGTGCTGATTGGCACTGTCAAAGTTAGAAAGGTTTGGAGCAATCTTAAGAATATAAGAAGAGAAAAGGCTAGCTCGCCATTTGTAATACGAGAAAATATTTGAGGCAAAAGATGGTCAAGTGCCACATAAGCACATAACAAGAAGGTAAACCTCCCAACTTGTGATACACGCACACGTACATGTACACAGAGTATCGATGCTAAGTCCTTCCCAACGTCTTAAATACCAGAAAAGCCCTAAATCTACCCAAATCATTTCTAAGGAGCCGTACTTGAATCATGAGGGTACTATCCTAAGATTACTGGTCCTCTTGGTTACTTGCACCCAACTAAGCATACACAACACAATACAGTTAACGTTGTATAATTATTTAATTCGATTTTATTGTCTACCCTAATAACCACAAACAAATAAGTATCTCATACTTTGTTTAACAACATATTAAATTATTAATTAATGATATTGAAAATACTTATTTCTTTTCCTTTTTTCTTTTCATAGAGGTATCTTAGATCAAAAGGGGTCCCAATATCCCCATACTCCAAATAAATTAATTAACAAAGAGTATGTATATATATTATATATATATATATATATATTGTATGAAGTAAATTTTAACATGATTCTAAACTTGGCACTAAGGGTAAGCAAGTAAAAGATGGGTAAAGTATGGGGCTTTATCCGTACTTTATCTTATAGGTATAAGTTTCGAAACTTTACTACCTATATCCTACCATGTAATACCTTGGAACCACCATGTATCCTGCAGATTGAACAAGGTAGAGGGTATCCTGTAAAACTTATATTTTTTTTTTCCTTATAAGTGTTAATATGGCTATTTTTTTCAAAATATAAAACGAACTTGGTCCTTCTTTCAAAAGCAATTGTTTAATATATTTAATCTTTCAAATTATGCCAAGAAATTGAGTCTTTTAAGGTTTATTTCCAACCAATTTTTTTTCCATAAATAGATCCTTAACCATTATTATTACGAATGAGATTTTATGAAAGCTTTATACAAACATTCTTTGTATATATAAAATATTCATTTTGTGATAATCATATCGTAGAAATATTTAAGGAAATAAGCACATTGTTTTGAAAAATTGTAGTGGCAAACATCATACTTAATGCAAGATTTACAAAGTTTATTTTAATAAGATTGTAGTTTTTATTTATTAATGTAATTTAATTACTATTATAAGATGAGGACCTTAAAACCTATTCCCTACATACTTCAAAATATAAGTTTCAAAGTAAGTATATGGTACTATGACTTTTTATCTGTATCCTAACTCTTGAGAATAAATTTCAAAAAATTACTATCTAAAATTTATTCCACAACCTTCATTATCCACCTAAAACCTACCCGATCAAGCAAGATTCAAATTAATACTATATACAATAGAATTACTCACTCATCTCTACTTAAGAGCCCAACTATATATAGTTCTCCATCAATCCATAAATTGAACCATACTGATATAGATAGTTCAAGAACGCCCTAACTTTTGAGTAATATATAAGATATTGGACCGCATAGAAAACCATTTTCTCGTGTAACACACTCTCAGTGTTGTTATAAATTATATATACCTATCGTCCAACTTGGCTTTCCCCGCAAGCTTTACCCTTCGACAAGCGACGTAAGGCCTCCCAAATTTATATTGAATCTGAGTAACAAAGGTAGAAGTTATAATTAGATGTAAAAGTAAAAATCTACAAATTGAGCAATGTGGCATGGTATCGTATGGATGCCATCAGCCAAACTGTATAAAAAATGATCTGGATCCGTAGCATACCACTTTTTACATAAAGGTCGAATTTTTCATTTTTCTAATATTCATACTTTAATGAACAATCATTATTATTTACACTAATCAATTTATCAGACAAACAAAAATTATTAATCTTTCTCTTAATTAATAATTACATTATCTATCTAAAACATTAAAGTGAACAGAATATTTTGATATCTTTAGTATTTTTTATTTTCTGTTAAGTTTTTGTTCTATTAAAATAATCAATAAATTATTTGAATGGAAAGAATTTTATAGGATGATTGCTAAACTAAAAGTCAAAGCATCCACTATCCTACAAGAACCAACCACTATTTTATAAAACCTCAACTGTAATTATTTTTCCGCTCATTTTCATGTTCTTCCTATTATACTAATCTATGTAATAGGTTTATGTATTAGTTTTTGAATACTTAATCGAAGTTTTTAAGTATGTGCATCTTGGGGGCATAATATATTAGTGACTAATACAACTAAGCTTTAGAAAAAAAGAACCTGAAAAGGAGTACTCAAGAAGATGGTTGAAATGTAGCTGATGGAAGGAATCGAACATGCCAAATTTATAGAACAATACATTCTTTTATTGACGAGACCTGTGTCATGTTTTTTATAAAACTGATCCCACTTTTCATTTAATCTTTAATTTACTATTAATTAAATTCGAATTATCGAAAATATAATTAGTTTAATAGTTATATATATTTTTCTATCGAAAGAGCCGGGGCAGGGATTTGGTCTTTCTAATTTTAATGTTGTTGTCTTGTCGGATTTTAATTTAAAGGGAAAATGTTGTATTTTATTTTCTTCCATTTTTAAATTGTGGAAATGAAAAGGAAATACAGGAATATAAAGGGAAGTTTTCATTCATTTCCATGATTAGAAAGGAAAGGAATGGATTTAGAGGGAAAGGTCTAATAATAGTGTAATTGAGGCGAAAATTACTAAATTTAAAAAAAAAAAAAAAAGAATGAACTTCTATTCCCTTTTCACCTAGGACATTTTATTAAAATTTAGAAGTATACAATTTTTTTTTTTATTTTCCTGGTGTTTTTCTCTCAAGTTTGAATCATCTAAAATATTTTAAATAAAATTATGAATTCAATTATTGATATTATTTAGATTTTTTTAAATATATTTATCGTGATATCAACTTCTTTTTTCTAATTCCAATAATTAATTATACATTATAATATTTTTGAGGATAATTTTAGAAAATTTTAAACAAAATTCATTTCCTTTTACTCCCACTTTTCCATTCTCATAAGCCATAGGTTCGTTACAAGCCTTATAAGTAAATAAATGAATCAGAATCTGTGGTTTCAGGGGTTTGTTAGTCCTTACCAGCTGACTTGCAATTCCACATATTTGAAAATTTTCAAATGCAACACTCTAAACGTATACTTATTTTCACGTAAAATATTTGAATGACATTTTAAAGTTTGAATTTTTTTTTTTTTCAACACACGTTAATGAAACCTGACTATATATATTCAAGCCCGGTGGAATTCCTTATCCAATAAATTATATTTACTTAAAAACGAGACACGCCATTTATATCTAATTTATATATATCATTAAAGTGAATTGTCAAAAACAAACAAAGGTGTGGTCTGGATTCCATATATATATCATGTATATATTATATCTATTTTTAATTTTATCCATACTTGTTTTATTTTTTGTTTAACTTTTTTTAACCATTGTTAGAACTCCAAAGCAATCGACTATTTATAGATAATGATAGTTTTGAAAGTTATACCAATGGTTGAGAAAATAAGTGTGTATTGGTAAGTTCAGATAGGCATGGGATGATAGAAATAGAAGAAAATCGTTGAAAGTGGAAATATATAATATGTTGAAACAAATTTTAGGATGATATAAAAAGTAGGAAATTAGTGAAAATAGAAGGAATTATTACATTGGGTGACTTAATAAAAGAGCAGAAATATGATGAAAAAAGAATTAAGTGAATTGAAACATTTTCACTTTGAAAACATTTAGTTTCTTTTTAAAATTGGAAATAAAAATTTAGAAATAAATGTAAATGGGATCATAATTCCAAAATTACTCCTTATAACAATGTTATTTCAAAAAGAAAAAATTAAGATAGTTTTATCAAATGTAAAATTCATTTTTCTTCATTTTCTTTTTTTGTAAATCAATTAGATAAAGGAAATAAAAACATTTTTCTCCATTTTCCTTCCATGTTCTTTATATACTCACACATACAAAATAAAAACTATAATTCTTTTCTTTATACACCTATTTCTCTTCCTTTATATTCATTTTGTCCATTTCCCCCCTAAATCCTCCATTTCTTTCCCAACATTCGTACCAGTTTTCTATTGAAAATATGCTTCACTCGCCTTTTGACTGCCTCCAACAACCACTCTTTTTATCGCAAAAGTACAAGGAAACACTGAACTATTCGCAGACTCCCATGTGGGTCACACATCCCGATGACGTATTATTCCCTCTTCACTATGATGCCTCAACCATTAATTTCAGTATTTCACCACCAATAATTGATTCAGTAAAGAAAAAACCTTTATCGACCTTCAAAATATCTTATTACGTACACGACTGTACCATTTCCTGGTAATAGTTTTATCAGATCCATGCGTTTCTTAACAACATGTTCGGAATCGTTGAAAGAATTAAGAGAGGATAAATTTGGAAGGAAGATTTTATTTTTTTTAATTTTTATTTGATTTACGATAGAAAATAGATGGGATGGATTTAAAGGGCAAGGTATCCCCTTGAGGGCCAAAAAATGGTTCTCTCCCTATTTGGAGAGAACGGGAAGAAATTAATAATTTTATTAAAATATTTTTTAAATATAAAAGTAATTTTAAATTTTAAAGACTTTTTTTATACTTATAATATATTTAACAATATTTTTAATTAACTTTATTCTTGATCCTTTTCTTTCCATTCTTTTCTTATCTATACAAAATTTCTTTATATATTTTCTTTCCTTTCATTTTATTTTTTTCATATTTATTTCCTTCTTTTTAGACAAGTATTAGTCAACCGTTCAATTATAATAGTCGAATTGCTTATTGTCTAGTCGATTAGACTATTTAGTCAATCATCCTATTAATAAAACTAATATTAGAATTAAAAAAAGGATTTAGTAAATAGTACACATTACATATATAAATATATGGTATATAATTATTGATTATAAATAAATATATAATAATATGAATAATAAATTTTTAAGTAACTATTCTACTACTATATACACATATTCGAATCTAATTAACTTATACCATGCAATTAAATTTTGATAAGATTTTTCTAAACTTTACACCATATATTATATTATATTATATATATAGTAGCATCTGCCAAGATTAAAAGGGTCTTTTGATAACAATGTGGAACAACCTTCCCTTTGATATTCTAGCAAACATCTTCTCCTTCCTATCCCCTGACTCTTTAGCTAGCGCTAAGTCGGCCTGCACCAACTGGCACAGGTGTGCCAGGACTTATCCACCGACGAGCATCACCTCCGCCGTGGCACGGCTGCAACCGCCCTGGTTCCTCGCCCTGCCCGCTAGAAACCGCAATACCGAACTATCTTGCTACATACATAATCCAATCGCCAACAGTTGGCATGTCCTGTCGCTCGATTTCTTACCTGATCCAGTTAAACCTATCGTTGCAGTAGGTAGTTTAGTCCTTTTAAGGCCGACAACTTCCACGGTTCTCCAATTAAACATATGTAACCCTTTCGTTAGGCAATACAAGCAACTTCCTATGTTAAACACCTTTAGGACTAATCCAGCAATCGGTGTAGTCATGTCTAGCAAGATCCAAAGTCCTCAATTTCCTAGTTTTAGGGTTTATGTTGCCGGGGGGATGTCGAATTCGCCTCGTGGCGGTGCCTTGTACGAATCTACAGTCGAATTCTACGATTCCTTGGAAGATAAGTGGCAGGTTTTAGGACCAATGCCAGTTGAATTCGCGGTGAGGCTAACCGTTTGGACGCCTAACGAGAGCGTGTACTCAAACGGGGTGTTGTATTGGATGACATCTGCGCGGGCGTACAGCATCATGGGGTTCGAAATCAGCACTAAAGAATGGCATGAGTTGAACGTACCGTTGGCGGATCGGCTGGAGTTTGCAGCCCTTGTGAGGCGGCGTAACGGGAACTTGACGCTTGTCGGTGGCACGGGTAACGGGGAAGTGTGTATCTGGGAGCTTGTCAAGGGGGAAGGTTGGAATTTGGTTGAGGAAGTTGCTGGTGAGTTGGTTATGAGGTTGTCGGAGGATAAGAGGAGTTGGGGTAGTACTAAATGTGTGGGGAGTGATGGGGTTGTGTGGTTGTATAGGGATTTGAGGTCAGGAATGTTGGTTTGGAGGGAGAAGATGGAGGAAAAGGGTACTTGGGAATGGAGTTGGATTGAAGGATGCTGTTCAATTAGAGGGAAACAAGTGCAGAATAATTTCCCATTGAGAGCAGTGCTTCTCCATCCAGATCTTGCTCCATCGAAGTTGCTGATGGGGTAAATCAATCTGATCCGTTTCGATCCGGGGTTGAATTAAGCTTGAGATGCTCTATGAATGTGGTTTATGTTTGTTGTTGATGAATTTTTAGGACATTGATGAGGTTCTTTGTGTATCATTTTCCTTGCATGAATTGAGTTTTTATCTAACCACATAATTTTCGAATGTTGTCATATCAAAATTTAAAAAATGAAATTATCAAAATACAAATTATACAAAAATAATTACCAAAATACCATTTCTGTTATATGTAGGTATATATCACATCTTATTAGTACAAATAATATTAACTTTTGTATACTGTGATTATATAGCACCTTGAAGATGCAATGTTAATATAAATTGTAATATAGTATTTTCAAGATGCTACATAACATTGCTATTTTGGTAATTTTTTTTATATAATTTATAATTATGTAATTTTTATTCTAAAATCGGTAAACATAAATCATATCACGTATTGTGAGTCATATAATTCAATCGATGGAGGTTACTGGATCCATGGTTAATTTAACTTTATATTGGTTCTCGACCTTAGTTTCTATAATCATATCAAATAAATGATTTGATCATACATATAGCTAATATGATATGCTATGATGTGAATTAGTATAATGAGGATTTATGCGATCAAATTATAGACTGAAAATCTTTTATATATAATTCTTCAATTAAAATTATGATAATTGTCATGCGGTTCTAATTTCTTTGTCCAAGTCCCTTTATTACAAAATTAATGGAAGGTCCATTATATGGATTGTTCCTCACCACCTAATTAGGCAAGGCACTTGAAACAAAAAAAATTAAACCAAAACTAGTCAAATTTTGAGTTTTTTTTTTAGGTTAATTTTTATTTTTGCTTTTTGGTATTATAATATCCTTTAAATATTATATGATGAAAATATAAATATCTAATCATTGAAATATCTTTTGGTACAGTAGTCTAAAATTCATCAGAACTCTAAAATTAAACATATTTGAGTCGGAACAATCTTAGAATGGATAATCCCTATACTTTTGTGAGAAGAGTTCTGATTAAGTCCTTATAAGGTAATTGAGCCAAGGTATGGAGATATTTTAAGATTAAAAAAATGTACCAAGGTGAAATATTTACATAATTGTTAAAACATACTTATATATTCTTTAGAAAGCAAGATGCAAAATTGGACGATACATATAGTTCTGTTAAACGGTAAGGTGTAAATTCAATCAGTAACCGAAATATGAAATTTCAACTCACCAAGCTATTGTATAATCTTTGGCCAAAAAATAAAAATAAAAAGTTGTTGTGCAATATTAGAGGATATATATTTCCAAAATTACTTTTTCATGCCTAATAATGAATCCTTTCATAAATCAATATAACATACATAATTAAAATTTTTATCTTTTCTAAAGAAAAATAAAAGTTAAAAACGTCTTTTGGATTAATTACTAACAATAAATAATTAAAATTATTTTCAACAAACTAAACCAAACCAAACTAAATCAACAATAGGAAGAATTATTTAAACGGAATCATCTTCACACCTACACGTAAACTTTTAAGTTTCACCACAAATGTAGATTTAAGCTACCATTACATTGAATATGGGTAATAGGATTAGATATTTTTTATCATAAAATGTAAAAATTAAAACTATAAATCAAATGAAATAATCTTATAGATTAATAGTATGAATACTAATTTTCTGATAAAATGAAACAAGTTCAAATTCTCCTTTTCTGTCGAAACCACCAAGGAAAAAAAAACAAAAAAAAAAAAAAAAAAACACCTACAAATCAAGCAGCAGCAGCAGCTTTGACTATTATGTTGTAGATACCTACAGGATTATGGAAGTGCGAACCGCCACACCTACACATAGACAGTAGCTTTTCCTAATCCAGCTTGCGTTTGCGTGCACTTTTCTATGTTATCCAAACAAAGGCATAATGTTGACAGAATAAATATACAACCAAAAGTGGACCATGAATTGAAAAAGAAAACTTAAAACTGGTTAATTAACAGTAAGTGTCAAAATAAATCAAACCTATCACTAAACTACTCAAATTCAACTTGATATTTACTTGAGTTTACGTTTAAAATTGACTTGAAAATTATTTGAACTAAACTCGAACAAATCAAATAATTTATCAAATCATACATGAACATCATGATTTTTGAGTCAATAAGCCTGCAATCCTAATCCAAGTTAGGCTGAATCTAAGTGTAAGTTGAATACAAGTTAAGAGTTTTATCATCAATATCATTTTAATTAGAAGAAAAATATATTATTTAAAATAAAAAAGAGTCTATAAACCTAATTAAGCTAAATTTTGAATTTTCAAATCTAACTTGAGTTTGAGCGTAATACCAATGTGGTCAGATCCAATCCAAATAATTAGTTCAAACACATGAAAGATTTAAAAAATTAACAAGACAAAACCAAATTTAATCTAGGTTAAACTAAGGATGGGTTTTACAACGCTCCATAACACCATACAATCTCGATTGACCCGCTTAATGCCGTAACAAATGGTGAGCAATGTTGAAAACCTTAAACAACGTTCCTTGAGAGTTATGAGATACCACACAATTCTAGTCTGCTCAATATCCTAATCCAATAAAAAGAAGTATCTTGAATCTTCACCAATAGCAAAAAAACCCTAGAGCTTTTAAGTCAAGAACAATTTTCGGCTCTGATTGATTGAATGGATCATGATACAAAAATGATAAAATAAAGACACTAATTATTAGGGTTAGACAAAAAAATTACAAATCGCAAATCAAACTATAAATTAAACTGAATCAAATCGAAAAATCAATTTTTTAAAAAATTATTTGATTTACAATTCGATTCAATTATATATAAACAGTTCTCAAAAACCATTTAAAAACCAACCTAATTGTTTAGTTAAATAAAAAGTATTTATATAATTATTTTATACTTTTTTATTTTTTTTTCTATCAATCTTCATAANTCGAATTTATTCCTCCAATCACATGATAATATGCATAAAAAAAACTATTTAATTTTCTGTGCACACGCTTTTTTAATCGATCACAGACTAATGCGTTTGAGAAAATTGAATATATATGTTATTATTTATGTTTTTTACCATATTCAATAGAATTGAGTAAAAAAACCATAAACGGTAGATCAAATAGTAAATCGAATCGAAAAATCAATTTTTTTCATTGTGGTTGATTTATGGTTTGGTTTGATTTGATTATATATAAACGATTCAAGTTCATTTCGAAGAAACGAACCAAACCGTACAATTTTGAACCAAGTCATATCATTTAATTGAATAAAAAAAAATTCATGTAATTATTTTATATTTTTTTTATCAATCTTCGTAAATTTCATTAAAATTTTCATATTTTATTATTTTTTATCATAATTTTGTATCAATTATTAAAATTAAATTGTGTGAATTGCAGTTAAAATTTCATATTTATTGAAAATAAAAATATTTAGTAAAAATTTAATACAAACCTCGTGAACCGAACCAATTTTAATTAAATTCAAAAAATTTATAAACCAAAATATATAGTTAAATTTGACTTAAAAAAAAAAAAACCATTATATTAAGTTCAATTTGATATAGAGAGACAAGCCGTACTGAATAAAAAACCGCACCCACTCCGGCCAGTTATGAGTATTAAATTTTGTTCTTACTACTTAAACATATTAAAGTAAAACAACGTAATATAGTCCCTGCGTTTGTAATATTCTATTTGCTTGCATGTCTAAGTTGTTGTCTCACAGCAACAATTGAACAAAACATCGTTCGTTCAGAAAAGCTCGGCCTCTCTATTGGATCCGTTTCAACTGGAGAAGTGCAGACCTAAATGAAGGAATGGAAGCAGTTACATCTTCAGTTACACAGATTGCTTCACACTATTACAAGCCATCACCATTAAGAAATTTGCATTTCTGCAAACTCCACGGTTTAGACCCAATCACAGTTGAGGAATCATGTAACCGTATCTGCAAACTGTGAACATTAGCAAGCAGATGGGCCCTTCTCATAGCAGACTAACATTTTCAATCTAACATTGAAGAGCCAAGGTTGTACCGAATCAGCTCACGAGTTCCTCCATTAAACCCTGTTCCAAGACATAGTCAGTTTAAGTGCAGAATAACCTGGATGCCGGATAAGGTAATGAACAGCCCACCTGAGAGATGTATGGTTCAGCATCGGTACGTTTTAGAAAGTGAATCGAGTAGCGAGCAAGATTGGCTGACCGATCTATGAGCAAAACTTCACCAATGTTATCAAGAACACGAACCTTGATATAAGGATCTTTTGGTGGCACCATATCCTATAGAAACACAAGCAGCAATTAAGAAAAGCAATTGTGACATAGATACAGGCTTCTAATTTTCATCATCGTTTCTTATATTATATATAGCCAAGTAGCCATCAGGTTATTTGAATTTTAGCCTGTAGGTTATAGAGTCCTCAAACTGCAAAAAAAAAAAAAAGGGTGTAAAAGCTACCTTGTACATCAGGTTCCTAAGCCAAAATAAGGTTCCTTGAACTCTACCTTTGATAAGCACGGGTTCAATTTCACAAACAAGGACTCTGATTTTATTAATTGGATTTTGAAGAGAACAAACACACACCTTCGATATTGAAGGTTCATGAGCACAACCTGCTCACTTAGGGTTTACATGAGCAAGATGCTCACTCTAAGTTCTCTCTCCACTAGAAAAAAATATCTAGAATGATCTAGTTACTGGCCTTTACCTATTTATATCAGCTCAGTTACCATTATTTCCTTATTTACCAATATACCCCTCATTTAACCCTTCATTTACTCTACATACATGATAGTGCAACACCCTATACTACACTCACAGACAACACACATACCACTGAATACACCACAGAGCACACCACAGCTACATACACAACTCAAACCAAATGACATATTAAAACTCTAGGGTCATATCAACCTTTGCTGCTATTCTATTCACATAGGATAAAGAAAACGCAGTCTATAACATAAATACAAGGCACCATAACATTCCATATCCTTGTTTCTATTGCTTCTAAGAAGAACTACAATTGGCAAGTCTAAAATCTCCATTTAAGGCATGCTAATATTAACTTTCACCTCAACTGTTACACCAATCAGATTGGGGCCAGGGATGCATACCACGGTCAAGTCAAGATTCATTTCATTCATATATGTGTCTAGAGTAGCTGAGTAATCCTTAAAGTACTCCTTCTCAGAGTTGCTTAGCTTGCTAAGAATTTCTTCTGGAAGCACGCGGCCTAACTTCCACCTCAAACTTCGAATAACTTCAGCTCGGTTGTACCTTAAGTAATTTGGAACTGTACTTCAATGTGGCTGTAATAGCATGACCTAAGCAGAAATAATTGCCATAAATAGCTCAAGAGGCTGAAAAGGAAAAAATTTCCCTTACATGTATGCCATCAAGCAACGTTTGTTGCGACTAAGAGAAAGATGATGAACAAGTGCCCCATAGTAATCATCGTTTCGGGTATTTTGAATATCCAATCCTTGTTCTTGTATTTTCCTGTTAATAAGTCAAGTATCAAAGTCTGAATAGAGATAAACACAGGGAGAGATGTGCTAAAACATAACTAGCAAAATAGAGGAAAGAGTAGTCATATCACAGTTGAGATCCCAACAAAATATGTCAGCATCAATATTCTGAGAACACACACTTTTTGGCTTGCAGCTTGCCTATTGAAGACATAAATTACGCCATAATTTTAACATCCCTGCAATAGATAGATATATCGCATGTCGCAAGAGCAGAAGCAGTTTGCTTAGTTGACAACAAGCATAAGAACAATGGTAACTCCAGTGAAGATACAAAACAAAAAATTACCACACCAGTAAAGATTGCAGAAGGATGTAAACTACCATGCAAAAATCTCTCCAGTCAATTTACAAAGCATTTAGGTTTCAAGAAGAAGCATGATGACCATAAATTTGCAGGCATCTAAGCAAGCCTTACTGCTTTAAGTACTAGCAACTTGTCCATAAAGAAATTGAAGAATGTTTGACAGTGGAAGTGTTTAAATAACAAGCAACAGGGAAGACTGTAATGGTTTTTAAACTTTCACTGCAATATAAGATGCCATGAACAATGATCTAATGATTCCAAATCAATTATACCATCATCATGTCAAGAATAGCCATTCTCAAATGCAATGCAAAAAACTAGTTAACTATGAATTAATGGAACTCACAGCAACTGCTCCAAAAGTAAAGATCTTGAGCTTTTTCTGTTTTTTTAACATAATAAGAACTAAGATAATGAGCTTCTGTTTGCTCCATATACAAATACAAGAATGTCTATGCATACTCTTCCTGTGCCTGTTGGTTTCAATTGACGATATATCTCTACTTCAGGTGGGAAGATAAATTCAAAAGCAAACACTAGAAACTTTCTACTTCTTTCTGGCTTTTTCATAGTAATCCAAATACAAGAACATGTATGCTTACTCTTTCTGTGCCTGTTGGTTTCAAGTAACAGTGTATCTATACTTCAAGTGGGAAGTTGAATACAAAAGCAAACACTAGAATCTTCTTACTTCTTTCTGGCATCTTCCTATCTTCAAGGTCTGGCCATTTACAAACGCTTGAAGTCTCAAACCAAAATTTTCTCATTTTATCTTATCATACAAAAACCATTCCAGATCATCAATGTACACACACTATACAGGCATTATTGGTTTAGTATAAAGCTATACTCACTAATTATACTCAAACTTGTAGAAAATATGGAATGGATGGTTACTTGTGTTACATATGCAAAAATAATGATCAACATCAGTGATGCGCCCGGTTCTCAGAATTTTGCTCTTGTTGGAGAGCAATTGCATTAAGAAATAACTACACTACAGAAAGTCTACATTACCCAATCAACAATCGAGTTGAAACCCTGTTGATATAAATGGGAACTTCTCAGTCAAGACATTGAGCTATCTATGCAACAGCTAGGTCTTCTCATAGACACACAATATAAAGGATGGGGAAAACTGATATGAGATAAAAGGACATAAGAGGAAAACATCTGGCTGAGGGTATTACCTGAACAAAGACTGCAGCCCAAGGTGATGCGCCTCACACTCTTTAATTACTTGATTAAACAAATCATCCTACAAAGGCACAACCAAAAATTTTATCTTATTCTGAAAGAAAGCAATATCAGGAAAGACAGCGAAATTATCGGTATTTGAAACAGCTGGTGAGCATCGTGGTGATTGATTTAACCGGAAGACAGTAAGTAAATGGTCATCAAGACGACCCTTTCTAGAAAAAATAATAGCTAAATGATGCCAGGACATACTTTGAGAGTCGAATAATTCATCTTGAGAAATTGAACAAGAAAAAATGCAAATAGAAATATAATGCTGGGAACACGCTCAAGTTGTTCCAAACCAGATGTATTCCAGACATTTGTTTCCCCTTTCTGTAAACATCAGTTACCTCATAAACATGTAAATGACTGAAAATCTTATGACTAGCCAATAAAAGATATTCCATAGTGTTATGTTAATGGAATCTGACTGATTAGGGAAGAATACGATGGATTGCTAAAATCCATGAAGATTGGCATAGGATTGCAGGAGTGTTCAAAAAAGAGATGGATTTCATGCCTATAAATGGAAATGCAGGGCAAGGATCTCTCACTAGGTAATGTTATCAAACAGGATTGATTAAGGAGCTAATCAGCAGCTAGCAGCTCTACCAAGCAGAAGCAGCGAGGACAGCATCTAGCTGTGATTCATGAACGGAAAGTTTGAGAAATTTCAATTGAATAGAAGTAGCAAGTACCATGTCATTTAGCGATTTTGCCAAAACTGAAGGCAACGCTCACACATTATGATACAATCAGTATGGTAGTGCTGCTGCATATATCTGGCCCCAAGCAATTACTTGAAGTCACTTGCCTATTCTTGCATTTTTCCAAAATGAGATAAGCTACCTAAGCATTGGGTAGAAAATGTAGGGGGATCAATACAGCAAACAGAACCCATAGGAGAAACTTGGATGCATCGGTACAAGGTGGGGACTTTTAACCAAGTATACGCAACAACCAAACCAACCACATCATGGACTCTTAAGCAAATCTATAGATTAAATTTTCCCTCTTACCAAAGTTCCTCCATGCATTTCTTTCTATTTTTTCTTGCTTCACAAATAAGTCGGGGCTAAAGTTTGAATCCTGAAGCAATTACAAAAAGGATAGCACACGAACACTAGTGTCAAGTGTTTCAGTGCTTTTAAATTAATCTTTTAATATACAGCACCAATTCAACAAGAGAGATCTTCCAGGAAATAGATTATTCCTCTTAAAGAGAATTTATAGACAAGCTCTCAGCAAGAGCAGTATGACTGTATTACATGATACAGTTGAAATAAAGGAAATCCATAATGCAATTAGGGTGTCACATGAACAACCAAGCACATTACAGTAACACCCCCTAAACACTATCAAAATTACAGTGACAATCCAGGATTCTAAAAATACCTCACTTATACCCCTTGAAAAATATTGGCACTACAAAATTTCTTCTGCCATATAATACTAAGTCACTTTTTGGATCCATATACAATTGTAATTATTTTTATGGTAACTCATCACCTCGGTTAACTACTAAAGAATTAAATCAATCAAGGAAAAAAAAAATCAAGCAATAAATTGATCTCAAAGAATATTACAAGCACATGTAAGTACAAAAGACAGACTCGGTACTACAGCTGAATAAATGTTTAATAGTGTCAACAGTTTTCAAGCAGGAAATGAGTTGTTTTAGTAATTAGAGTGTCGCTGTAATTTTGATCATTTTAACGTGCGAGTGTAATTTATCCTATAAAATACATAATTTTAAGGCATAAAATGAATACAAGAATGTCCCGAGTAAATGCAGTAAGAAAGGAGGAAGGGAAAGAAAAAAATAATAATAATAATTTACATTGAAAGATTTGATTTGCCCTTTATCACTGCTAGCGAACTCCTTCACCAGCTGACAAGCCTTCCTCCCATACATATCTTCAAGCAACCAAAACCCACTTTACCACTAAAATCAATCAAGCCTGAAAACACAATACAGAACCCGTTCGAGCATTTCATCAAACATTTAGAACGCAAGAAGAGTAAGAATAGATCGTGCATACCTAGTGACGTACTAGTTCACATATGTATGCAAGATTCGATCTTTAAGTGTAACTATGTGTGTATAATGATAAATTTTAATTAAAGAGGAGATAAAAGAAAAAGGCATGACCCAGTTGAAGAATAGTGTAATGAAAGGAAAGAGCTTTTGTGGGTCGATGGGAATAACATTCGTGGATGGTGGAAGTTTGAATCGAAAATGAAGAGAAATGGAGGATTGATTTTAGGGTTTTTTGGCGGGTAAACGTTTCCGCACTTTTCAAATTCGGCGGTCTTCTAGGTAGGTACGGGAGAGGGTCGGGGGAACAATGAAATCGACGCCGTTTCAGACCAAACAAAGAACTTGATAAAGAAATAAATAAATTGGATTTTTTATGATTTCTTACTTATTTTTTATAATATTAATTTCATCATTCAATTTTTACATATCAAATTCATTACCTACCTACAGGTCTTTGTAACTTAATAAGGAAATAAACAAATAGGATTTTTTTTATTTCATCCTTATTTTTTATAATATTAATTTCATCATTCAATTTTTACCTATCAAATTCACTATCTCCATTATATTAGTATAAATATAAATAAGTAAAAGTAATGGAATAAATTTAATAAGTAAAAATTTCTTGTTAGCAAAAAAAAAAACTAGATATATAATTTTAGTAATTTTGAAAATTAGTTGATAAATAAAAAAACACACGCACACAAAGTGTAAGAAGTGGTTTCGATATTTGTAACAACCCGAGATCCTAAATGGCACTACAACTCGCCACATATCCCGGCTAGTTCAAAACATGTAAGGCTTTTTAAGTCCACAATCGAAAAAGGAAAAATCATAATATACATTATATAAATATCTACAAAAAAGTAGGAAACCGCATCCACTCATAACTTTATATATAATCCTGTAACATCCAAAAGTTCAGAAGTGTCCCGACTTACAATTAAAACGTAAGATATGTCAAATGACTAAAATCCTCAAATATCAAAAAGAGTCCATCTCTTCAAAATACAAAATCCCCAATAAAGCATGAACCGTCAGTAATATAAATAACACCCTATCTAGTCATTATAAAAATATAGATACTCGACTCTATCTTCTTCCTAAATGTCGTCGACAAACGTTTCCTCATAAATAAGAAGATTGTCAAAGCCAATACTTGAAAGAGAAAAGAATGAGTTGAACCCAGTATGGGTGTACAAACACATACGTATGCTAAACAGATCATTCACATACAGATATATAATTAATGGAAGATAATGCAATCAACAGTTTAATTATCTCATTTTAGGTCCACAGAACAACAAAGGGGTATTCAAACCACGACACACTTGGTCTTTGCCCACATATGTAGGTGGATATAATTATGCATTTTCCTTTAAGTCCTTTACACTCAAAAACCAGAGTCCAGAACCTAATATTCTAATTATGTCATCCCATATGAAAGTTCACTAAGGAAACCTCGCACATGATCAACAGTTGTTCTTTTAGGAAACTATTACTGCAGGCCCTTAGAGTGAGCAAGTTAAGCAAAATTAGCAAACCAAAGTAATTATGTCAAATATAGATTTAGTCCGGTTTGATTACTAATTCCTATCAAATACAAGCAACAATCAACACTACATACTTGGAACTACTCCAAGATCGAATACTATACTCTAGTCTCAAACCAAACAAAAGTCAGACCTCGACAGAGGAAACTAAACACTGAATCTAAAAGAAAATAAGTAGCAAATTAACCCTTAAGCATTCTAAAGCTAAATCCTACCTAGGAGTTATTTAAGAGCTTATGATCTACTCAATTAAGGTCCCGAAAGGAATCGTTAAGTTAAACTAATAATATCATACTATGATTAAGCTAAAAAGTGACATAACTATATATATAAGATCACCTTTTCATAGAAACTCGTAAAGTATATAATATATACACACACACATATATATATAAATGAAGGTACAAAATGAACACATAATTAGAGTATCGGATCATATAGTTTATTAAATCGATAAGGCAGGTAAGTAATGCGTACTTAACTGAAAAGATAAAAAATTTTTGTAAAAACTTGTAAAGTAAGCATCGATAAATAAAATAGACATACTACATAATATATAATATGCCAAATATATGTACATGATATAAATGTGATAGAATGATTAGATTATGAAAACATCAATAACAATAATTAATTGTACTAAATATAGAAAGGATCTGTAGCATGCTAAATCAATATTTATGATTTTTGTATAAAAATATGATTATTAACATAGCTTATAAATAAACAGAAATTAGCGACCCACTTGAATGCGACAGAAATAAAAAAATTGGCCCCAAGATATATATCTATAACTAACGATCCGAAATGTGATAAAATATATTTAACAATGACTCTTACATTAACAACATTATATAGTATAATAAGCAAATAATTTAAAAACAATAATCAAATATTAACAATACTTAAATCAGTACTAACAATAGAATAAAAAATAAAAATAAAATAAAAAAAAGAATAATAATAACAGAGTATTATACTATATTTATAGTACCAAATATGAAATCGAAACAGTTTACGAATTCAAAATGAAACGAAAACACCAAATGTCACGAACGAGAGCCTAACATAAACCATAATACAAAATAAATTAAAATTCGTAAAATCACATACTAAAACATTTAATTAATAACATTTACCAATTAATTTGGGACGCGAGAAATCGGAGACAAATCAAACTAGCAATGAGTGAAGAACTAAAATGAATATGCACGGAAGCTGTTAAGAAGAATTGAATGGAGCTTCGTAAAGATTGGGGGGCGAAATCTGTGGACATGGGGCCGACGAAATACTTGTACAGGGACGGTTTAAACCAATTTGGAAAAGGAAAAGGAAATGGAGGCTTAATGAGGTTTCATTGGGGAGATGGCGACTAGAAAAGTAAAAAAAAAAATTTAAATAGGGGTTTGGAGAATTTAAGTTGTAAAACGCAAATGACAAAGGGTAGGGTCCGATTACTTTGAAAAGAATTAGTAAAAGGAAATGGGGAAGGGAACTTAGGAGAGGGAAAGGGATAGAATTAGATTGGCAGGGAGGTAGAGCCAATGGTACTAATGAGGGAATTTAGGGTGAGAAAACAGAAGGATGAGGTGAGAGAGATTTGCAAGGGGTGTGGGGAATTGGAAAGGGACAAGAAAGGGGCTAGAGAGAGAGTGAAGGTAAGCAAAGGAGAGGGGGAGAGAGAGAGACAGGTAAGAGAGAGAAGAAGAAAGAAAAAAAATATGGTTGGATAAGGAATGAATTAGGGTTTAAGGTAAGTTTTAAGACCTTTTAAAATGTAGGGTAGACAATATATATACAAAAAAAAAGAATAAATTAGGCAAAAATATATATATACATATACCATATAGGATAAATAAATTTTAATGTAAATGTTATAATGTAAAGTACTATAAATTATTATATCCTTTGTGTAAAATAAAAAAATTTAATGTAATTAATATATATGTGAAATAAGGATGCTAAGATTAAATAAATTGAGACCCTAGTTTTCGATTTCTAACTTAAGTGAGTTTACAATTTAAAAGAAATACTAAACTACTAAAGTGTTTCAATATTGTATAAGAAAGAGTAGAAGAAAAGAAAAACAACCACCAATTCACAATTGGCCAATGATATAACAATAATTACAATTAATCACATATGAATAGACTCAAAGCTTTATGTGTAATCTTGCATGCTTATAATTTTTAAAAATATGCAAATAATATCAAGATATTGCTAAAACTCTAAAGCAATTGTTTAATTATTATAAGTAGCAATTGTTTTTAAAATTTAACATTTGATAAGGACTATGCATATTTTCAAAAATTATAAGAAAATAAAATCATATTTTAAAAGTTTTAAAAATCCATTCACATGTTATTAATAATTGAAGAGTGTATTTGCAGTTTTTAGGAAAAAGAAAATGTATATGCCAAACTTGAATATGAAATTTTAATGCTAAAAGTTACTAAATTTTTTCTTCTAAAATTTGTTTTAATTTTTTTATCTAGGAAAGTTCAAAGCTTATAATAATTCGAGCTATATGGTTGAGTTAGTGAACGTTAGTGATGGTCTTTTTTCCTTTTTTTTTTTTCCTTCTACCAGCACGTTACATTTTAGATTTTGCAATATAAAGGAACAAAAATTAAAAATTAATCCATCCCAATAAAAAATTAGTGTTCATGCTAGGGGTAAATGGATAAGATTCATTTCCAAATGGAATCTAATATAACATTTTTTTTTTATTTTAAATCGAATATAACCATGTGGTCTGTCCCATAAATTTTTGGAATTTAAGTAAAACTGATTCAGTCCTATTCAATCAATAGTTGGAACCATTTATATCAATTTTTCGTTAAGTATTTTCATCTCCAATAACATATTTTTCTTTTCATTAAAATTTCATATGTTTCCATTTAATTTTTCACATATTTATCGTATATAATAATATTTAACAACCTAACTTGATTAGGCAAAAATATGAGACTTTTTTCCAAAAAACAACAACGAGGAGAGAGAAATAGAGCTGCTCATCCAAAAGTAGTACAAAGTAGACAAAGTAAACACACCAAAGACTAGAAAAGAAATGAAAAATAAGTAAAAAGTATTAAAATCAGAATCGTAGTTTGAAAACATATAAGGAATGAATAATTTTGAAAAAAAAAAGTTTTAAAAATGAAATTTTATATGCAACTCACCCAATTTAATTTTAATAACTAGCCCAAAAAATAAGATCGGAAAGAATAAAATATGAAAATTTTAATGAAATTCATGAAGATTCATTAAAAAAATAAAAATGTACAACATAATTATATTAATTTTTTTTATTTAACCAAACAGTTGATTGGTTCAAACAAATCAAATGATTTACAAAAAAATTGATTTTTTAATTTGGTTCGATTCGGTTTACATTTACAATTTTTTTATTTAACCTTAATTCATGTAACTTAATTACAACAAACCTAACTGTGATTTTTCAACTACACTTTCCCACAAAAGGAGATCCTCGGATATTATATGCAGGGACAAAATTTAATTTCTTTTTACAATCACACTAGATATAGCAAATTATATAATCATTTCATTCTTCATTCCTAGTTTAAATTTTGTTTAGTGTGATATGTATGCATTATGATTGTACATCTCTTTATTATAGTATCTAATTATGTTCTATTTATATTCCCTATTCGATCATAGAGTAAATTGAATTATATGATTCTAATTTTTTTTTAAATAAAATCAATTTACATAGGTTAATAACAATGCATTCATATATGGAAATCATCCATTTAAACCAATAAAAGTTACAACCCAATTATGATCAGGCCTTAGAAAGAGGGTTTGAATCTATGAGTAGAATCCATATATGCACAAACATCTCGAACATAAATCTATTTGAAATCGGCCGAAACTATCAGATTACGGTTCACCATGGTTCTGGGTCTAGCCTTGCGATATGGAGACAATAGATGATTGAACCAACACTTTGAAATGAATAAAAATGAAAAAAAGGCTGGAGTTTGCCTCCAGTTTGAAGCACATTTTAGAGTCCTTGATTGATAGGAAACATCGTCGTAGAAAGGGAATTGTTGATGTTAGGTCATGACATGATATCCAGAAGCTTGCGTGTAGGAGAAATGTATCTTCATGCTTACTGCAATTGGAAAATCCCCAAAAACAACATGCGATTAAATATTAAATGGTCGAATTTCATGAATTAGGTTTGAATGTTTGAGATGATTTTAACCCCGAAGCACTCAAGCACCTCTTAAGGACTCGATAAGACAATAAACAATTCAAGTCGAGCTTTTGGTAGCTTAGTTTTAGCTCATATTTTGATTTAATTATATATAAACGGTTCGTGGTTCGATTTGGAAAAGTAAATTAAGCTATTTGGTTAAATAAAAATAATTTCATGTAATTATTCTTTTATTTTTTCATCAAAATTTTCATATCTTATTTTTTGTTAAATTATTAAGATTAAATTAAGTAGATTCCATTATAAATTTCACAATTTGAACATTTTCTAAATTATCATGATCTTATATATTTTCAAATCAAGGGTTTTATCTTAATACCTTTTACGTATCTCTTTTTTTTTTCGGTCTTCAATATATCTTTTTTATTTTCTTTGTATTGATTTTTAATGATCAATTTTACTTCTTCCTCCTATTTATTTATTCGTTGAAATAAAGTCTCTTATCTTCGTTAAATCAAGTTAAATTTATTAAGATCTTATATAATTTTTTGTTAAGTATCGTTATACATGATAACTATATAAGAAATCAATTGGAAACATATGAAAGTTTAATGAAAAGGAAAACATATTATTGAAGATAAAAATATTTAGCGAAAATCCGACATAAATGGTTCAAACTGTCGTTTAAACCAAGCTAAACTAGTTTTAATTAAGTTTAAAAAATTTATGAATCAAACCGCATAATTAGGTTTAATTTCAAAAAAAAAAAACACCCCAATCTTTATATTAGGTTTGATTCAATAAAAGAGGGGGCGAATCATACTAAATTGAACCGCGCCTACTCCTATAAAGTAGAGCTCAAACTTGACTTACTTAGATGAACAAACTTTATCTTGAGATCAAGCTCAACTCATTTCCTATTCGAACTGAGTCAAGCTAATCTTAAGGTTAGCTAAGTTTGAATAGATTGTACATAACTCAACTCATTTCCAGCCTTAAACTTAGGAAGATAATTGTTGACAGGGCACTTTGGGCATGAATCCCTCAAGCCTAACCAGATTTGTCAAGCCTCGTCAGCTTAGGCTTGCCTCGATAAGCCTCAAGCCTAGGATTGACTCGTCTAGGTACATGAAGCACTGCAACGGCCATGATCCACATGATAAAGATAAAACAGCCACGTCCTGAATATTAGAAATACGTCAGGCATGACAGCTCCACTCTCCACATTTTTAGGAGAAGATCTCTCCCCCCCAACTGATCTCCAACCGCTGACTCCACTCCACTATAAATAACAGGGCATTGTCTAACAATAACTCTGTCTACAAATTCTGCATTCTAAGCCTGCATATCACGTATTTTACTCCATCAAAAGCCTATTGCTAACTTAAGCATCGAAGTGAACATGCCAGATAACCCCCCGACGTCCACTCACTGTACATTGTTTTGCAAGTCCAGTACATATAGACCTTAATCAACTACTGGCAAAAACTGAGAAACGACATTTGGTGCCTTCTATAGGAAACAGAATTCCTACACCCAAAATCTTAAACACACCAAATACATAACTCACATCAAGCCTTTCTACATCATGTCTCAACGCGACAAGCAAGGAAATCAACAGTTGGTGAACAACCAACCTGGAGGCAATTGGCCCCTCCCAAGAGCTGTGCTGGAAGAACGCTTAGAGCACATAGAGCGCTAGGCTAAGCAATATACAAAGCAGAACAAGGAGCTCCACGCTTGCCTGGACGAAGCAAAGCGTCGCAACGTACGAACTTACCACCCCAAAGCTTTAGATGCCCGCATTAGGCGAGACAACATCCAGCAGTAGCAATAATAGAATGGAAGGGATCAGCAACTTGATTTGTCATTGTGCCAGCAGCCGGTAAGGTCTATGACTACCCACAACCGAACTCTAGCTAGCAACGAGTAGGAAGCTGATTTGCAAGGAGTCCAGGCTCATTCAGCTGCACAACGAGCTCACCTGGCAAATAATGCCAACCTAAACAAGGTTCGTGCAATAGTAAGGCGGCTCTCTTAATAGTAAGGGAGCAAGCTTGTTGGCGATACCGGGCTGGTCGCTAGCAATAAGACCCCTTTCACCAGGGGTGTTTAGGACAAAGTGCTGCCCCCTAATGGCAAACTTCCATCCCTGAACCAGTATGATGGCATGAGCAACCCCGACAACCATCTCCTCCACTTCCGTACCTTCATAAACCTCTACAGTCATAGGGATGCCATTTTATGCAAGGCCTTCCTAAGCACGCTAAGGAAGATGGTATGGACGTGGTTTAACTACCTCCCCGATAATTCAATCAGCTCCTTCAATGAGCTTACTAGGAAATTCAGCCTCCATTCTAGGGCTAGTAAGCCACTGTCTAAGGACACATCATCCTTATACTTGGTGAGGCAAGGTGAAGATAAGTCCCTATACGATTACGTGGCTCGATTCAATAACACCATGGTCAAGATCCCTCGGCTGGATAAGAGAGTCGCTGTCCATGCCACATAGCTTGGCATCTGACCTTTGGGAGAGATTTCTTCCGATCATTTGAAAAGAGCAAACCAAAAACCCTGGCCAACTTCTAGAACAAAGCCCAAAAGTACATCAATTAGGAAGACAACATTTGCGCTAGACATGACGCCGATCGAGAAAGGTCTGGCGAAAAGTAGGACAAGGAAAAATTGTCCGTAAAAGATTGCCTCAGCGGAAAGATGCTGAGCAGGGCAGAGGGGGAGAGCTCTAAGAAGAAGAAGCATTGAGCAGAACGCGACCCTTTCCCTCCTCCCATTTACACCCAGTATACACCTCCGAATGAACTCATTACCTAAGTCTATTCCCAAGTGAAGCACCAGAACTTGCTCCAATGGCTACACAAAATGTAGGGAAACCCTAGTTGTGAGAACTCTGACAAATACTATCAATTCCACAATGACCATGGCCATACGACTGAAGAGTGCTTCCAATTGAAGAACGCTGTCGAATACGCCATTCAACGTGGCTTCTTTAATGAATATGTGGCTCATCGAAGGAACGATGATCACTTAGATGATGACACAGACAGGGTATCTCGGAGGCGATGGACCTAAGATACTTAAGCGAAGTAGAACAATGATTGCCGCAATAATCGCACCTCTAATGGCGTTATGAACGTAATCATGGGGGGCCCATACCCAAGGAGCCAATCGAGCACTAACAACTCGGTTAATGCCTAATCAAAGGTGTTGGTAATAAGGGAGAAGAGACAAAAGTTAGATGTTTTCATCTCCTTCTCTAACGCTAACCTTAAAGGGATAAACACTCCCCACTAAAACGCCCTCGTGATTGGGGTAAGGATCTAAAAATTTGAGGTCCTAAAAATTATGGTGGACACTGGCAACTCTACCGATATACACTTTCTCCATACATATGACAGGATGAAGAAGAAACTGCTGGTAAAGATGAAGCTATACCATCACAATCTGATCGGCTTCAACGGCAACACAGTGCGAGCTAAGGGCATCATTATGCTGGACATAGAACTTAGTGATAATGACTACGTAGCACAATGACCTGTGGAGTTTGTTGTGATTGATTGTCCCTTCCCTTATAATGTGCTCTTGGGAATACCAAGCCTAAATGCATTTAGGATGATCATATCCTCTATGCATCTGAAGGCCAAATTCTTAATGCCCATCGGGGTAGGAGTATGTAGGTGTAATCAAAAGCTCTCACGAGAGCTATATGTTAGGGCGGCTAAAGGTAATGGCATCTTCGCCCTAGAAACAGTCTCGTAGGAGAGACCGGTTGAGAGGGATGAACCGAGAGAAAAAACGAAAGATATCCAGATCAGCATCTCTCCCAACCAAACTATGAAAGTCAAGATTGAGACCTTAGTCGAAGTGAAAGACAAAATCATTGCCCTCCTATAAGCAAATTCGAATAGGTTCACCTGGTCAGCATTGAACATGCTTGGAATTTCCCCTAACCTGGCAATCGATAGCCTTAACATCAACACCACAGTGCAGTCGTCAAATAAAAAAGAGGCATTTCGCCCCTGAACGGTAGACCACAATCAAGGACGAAGTGCAAAAGCTGCTCAAAGCCAGCTTCATGAGGGAGGAAAAATACCCGACGTGACTTGCAAATGTGGTACCAGTAAAAAAAAAAGAATGGGAAGTAGTGCATGTGTATCGATTATATCAACCTCAACAAAGCCTACCCCAAAGATTGTTTCCCCTTCCCCAAGATAGACTGTCTTGTCAATTCTATGTCAGGATATGCCCTACTAAGCTTTATGGACGCCTTCTTGGGATTCAACTAGATCAAAATGGACCCAAAAGATGAAGTCTATACCTCTTTCATCACCGACTATGGCACATATTGTTACACTATGATGCCATTCAGACAGTAAAACGCTGGGGCTACATACTAGCAGATGGTGACAAAATTGTTCAAGCCCTAAATCGGGCGCAATATGGAGGTATACGTCGATAACATGATTATCAAGAGCCAGAAGCCGATCGATCATGTTAAGGATCTCCAAGAAGCCTTCGACCAAATACGCATGCACGACATGAATCTAAACCCCCAGAAGTACATCTTTAGCATCAGCTCTGGTAAGTTCCTTGAATTTCTGATCACCCATAAAGGTATTGAGGCCAACCCCGAGAAAATCATGGCCATCAGGGGAATGAAGCCCCTAAATTCAGTGCAAGATGTACAAAAGCTCATTGGCATGCTGGCTGCCTTGAGTAGATTCATTTCAAAGAGCACTAACAGATGCACCAAGTTCTTCAAAATCCTCAAAAATCCAAAGGGTTTTGAATGGACTCTGGAGTGCACCGTTGCTTTTCAATAGCTCTAGGACTTCCTTACCCATCCATCTGTCCTCTCCAAGCCCGTCCCAGGGGAGGACCTGTTCTTGTACTTGGCCGTAAGTGACCAGGCACTCTCCTCAATACTAATCAAAGCAGAGGAAAGAGAACATAGGCCAGTATATTACGTCAACCACATACTTCACAAGCTTGAGGTCAAGTACATCCAAGTAGAAAAATCCGCACTAGCCATCGTCATCATCACTCAACGACTGAGGCCCTACTTCCAGTATTCTAGGTGATCATACTTACATATCAACCACTACACACCATGCTGTAAAAGCCTGACACGTCAGGACGGATGATGAAGTACGCAATAGAGTTGAGTACGTACGAAATCTAGTTCCAACTACAAATAGCCTACAAGGTACACATGTTGGCCGACTTTGTGGCAGAGTACATTGGAGAGGATGAAGCATTACTGGGCGGTGACAGACCGGTGTAAACTCTCTACGTGGATGGCTCTTCCACCTCAGGGGGTGGAGGCGTAGGCTTGGTTTTAACCAGCTTGCATTAGGTCACCATCTGCTATGCCCTCAAGTTCATATTCAATTCCGGTAACAATGAATCCGAATATGAGGCACTCATCACTAGTCTCAAACTAGCCAAGGAGATCGGTGCGGAGTAGTTGTGAATCTTCTCGGACTCCATGCTAGTCAGCCAGCAGGTCCGAGGAGAATATGAAGCCAGAGATGACATTATGGCAAGGTACCTCAAGAAAGTGAAGAGCCTCTTAGCGAAGTTCCCTTCCTGGGACATCATAAAGATCCTTCGACTGGAAAATTCCGTGGCAGACTGGCTATCCAAGCTAGCCTCCATTGGCATATGGAAGCTTGAGATGAAGGACAACAAGATCTTCATAGAGTACCTGCCTGAAAAAAGCATAGCTCTAAGCTCGGCTAAAGTTCTGGTACTAACCAGGCGGCATCCAAGCCGAGCTGGATGGATCCCATCTGGAGCTACTTGAAGGAGGGTACGTTGTTGGAGGATAGGAAAGAGTCAAAAAAGCTTCGGTACTACGTTGCCAATTACACGCTGATCGACGATGTCCTATAATCTAGGGGAATCAGCCTCCCCCTACTCTGGTGTCTCCGAGAAAGGGAAGGGTTATGTGTCATGGAAGAGCTGCATGCCAAAGTGTGCAGCAATCATATTCAGTCCTAAGCCTTGTACCTTTGGGTGTTACGACTCGGATATTACTGGCTTACCATAAGGTAAGATGTAAAGGTTATAGCCTAGAAGTGCCCGCAATACTAGAAGCATACCTTAATCAGTCACGTGCCCAACACTGCCCTTCAACCCTAACGAGCCCATGATCGTTTGCCCAATGGGAGATCAACATCCTCAGTGCCTTCCCAAAAGCATTAGGAGGACGGCAGTTCATAATTGTCACCGTAGACTACTTCACGAAGTGGGTGGAGGCCGAAGCTATGGCTAAAATCACGGAGAGGAGTTTAGAGTCTTTTGTTAGAAACAACATTCTCTTCCAGTTTAGAGTCCCCCATGCACTAATCACGGATAATAGCCGACAATTCAACAACCCTAAGTTCAAGGAGTTCTACAGCAAGCACTACATCGGCCCACACTTCACCTCTATTGCCTACCCCTAATCAAACGGACATGTAGAGGCGACCGATCAGGTCATTTTAGACAGCCTAAAGAAGCGCCTGGACCAATCTTACGGCACTTGGGTCGACGAGCTACCCAATATCTTATGGGGGTACAAGACTACGCACTGTACTTCGACGGGTGAGACCCTTCTCTATAAACCCCACAAATTTAGCTATCTAAGTATAAAATTTAGCTGTCTAAGTATAAAATCAAACGCTCAAACTGTAGATGATTTCCTGAAATCAATAGAGCCAGTAAGATTTAAAATCGATTAAAAATCTCAATTCAAAACCTAAAGTAAATACGAAAAACCTTAAATCATCAATTAAACCTCTAATCTCATATGAAGACCCTAAAACTTTGAGTATATGTAACTGGCAAAGTTAATCTCGAACCTCATCAAAACCTTAGGATAACAATCGAAGACTTAATCGCGTATGAATATATTAAACCCTAAATGTGTAAAAACACTAGAGATTGTACCCAGACATAATAAAAACCCTAAAACTATAACTTTAAGGATATGAAAGCACTAATTCACCATAATTTACCCTAAAACCCTAAGTGATAATATATCCACCATATTTTGCCATTTCATTAGTAAACGACTAAAGACAACCTTCAATTATGCATAAATATTTAAAATACTTAAGTGATCCCTTATAAACTAAGATACTGCATTCTAAATCACATTTATCTTCTAAGTAATAATTAGGATAGTAATACATAGAGTTAGGGGTTTAGTTGATATTTAGGTTATATGTAGTAAACCTTCATACCTTAAATGATATTTTTCATCTTAATTATACTAAGTAGCTTACCAAATTATGTATCTAAGATATAAATACCTAAAGTAAGATCTCATCATCTATTTTTATTAATTAATTCATCAAATGCCTCATTTCCTTTCATTTGCTTAATTTTTCCCTTAATTTTCCTAATTTACTACATTATGTATAGAAAGTTGACCAAGTCAACATTTAGAAAAGTCAACAAAAGTATCTCTTTCATTTGAAAAAAATATCTTCCTTCTCATGATTTCTTTCCTTTTCTTTTGGTTTTTCCCTTCTTTTTTCTTTTCTTTGTCATCCACTTCTTCCATCTTCTAGACTCCACTTTTCTTCACTTTTTCAAACACAAACTAAAACAAAACAAATTCTTTTCTTCTTCCCCTTTCCAACTGTATCTTCCTTTCCCCTTTTACTCTTCTTTCCTTTTCAACTTTTCAATCATTTCATCCATAATCAAGGGCAACTTAAGGTATGCTATTATGTTCTTATGTCTTACTTTATCCTCTTTACTAGTTAGAAGGAGAAAATGTTAAGTTATGTGTTGTGTTTATATATACGTTGATTTAGGCTTAAAGTTCAAATCTTTACATATGGAAGTGTAGAATTCTCTAGGCGATAGAAGAAGATGCATGTGTACATGTCTTTGAGTATGTGTACATAAGGGTATGCTAGAGATATACATGTATAAATACCTTTATACATAAGTATTCAATATGTACATAACCTAAAATACTGCATATACTAACTATACATACATATACCATGTCAAATATACCCTTAAAATAGAAAAAGAATGAAATTGTGAAGCTTTCTTAAGGAGGTAGATAAGGCATACGAAAATACGTATATCACCGTATGCGTATATGGGTATGTGTATTAGTATATGTATAAGTACTTATAAGTACACAAGTATATATATTAGTATATTAAAAGTATAGGTATGTATATCACATATGTATAAAGTGTGTAAATATATAAGGATAATAATGGACTAATAATGTAAGCAATGATGTTATTAAAGGATTACATAAGCCATGACATCATCAAAAAGATTACGTGAGCCATGACATAAACATAAGCTTGTAAAAGAATAGATTATAAGATGACATAAGAATATAACCTATATATGTATACATGTACTTAGGAGTCAAAAATCCTTTAAACCCTAATATACTTCCTAGATTGAATTAAACTTAATCAAGTATGTGAATTAGTAGCACTAATGTAAAATTTCCTAAGTGTAAGAATCAAATAGCTAATCATTAAGTCTTAAACTAGGGCATAAACATAAGCAACAAAAATGATTAAACTTCAATAAGATAAAATTTCAATAAATTTAGCTAATATCGTAAAACATGAGTCTTAACGTCCAAAACGGACATCACCATGTGAACGTACATCCGAAACGATGAAAAACAACTATAAGTTCGCAAATATCGGAATTAGAATGAAAAGGTTACAAAATATAAAAAAGAAATGTCATAACTTACAAATATAAGAAAATAGTTACTATTAACCTCATTGAATATGATAAACCCTATGCACATTATACTTAGGTTATATTGGGGGAAAGACTTTTAGTTGACTAAGGAGTCTGACTTCTCAAAATACTTATAAGTTTTACCATTTTGATTTAGGCGTTTGATATCGAGTTCTGGAAACCCCAAAGGCTCGGAGAATGAGCAATAATCCAGGTAAGGGAGTTCTAATGATCTGCTACTTACTTGTTAGTGTTACTTGTATGATGTTTTGCTGCTTGTTGTTGCTTGTATATTTGAATGACTATTTTGCTTGTATGCCATCATTTGTGTGATCATTTTTTTTAAATTGATAAACATAAATATCTGACCCAAATAACCGGTTCTATTCGTCGCATGTCTATGACTTGGTAGAGGTATGAATGGAAAGTGTTAGCCTTGCAAAAATCTTATGAAAAGTGGTTTTGGAAAAAGCTTTTCTACTCTTAAATATATTTTTGTATGATCTCTATAAGGGCTCGTAGAGCCATAAATAATATTTTGACGTTAAGGCAAAACTAGCATGGGTTCTCCACTTGATAGTGAGATTATTCGCTTTATTGTGCCTGTAAGGCCTTGGTTAATTTTGGTTGTGAGAGAACTCGCAAGTTTGTACCCGAGGGGTCTTGGAGGGTGGACAGTCCTAGTTTGGAATTCCCTTATTTGGATTGAAACTCTTTTCTCGACTAGAGTAATAGTCGAGTGCCACCTAGAGGGGTGGTGCCCCTAGGTAGCCTTATGCGGGTAAGCTGAGGTGCCTTGTGCCGGTAAGTACAGGGGATAATCGAAGTGTAGACAACGTAATTCTACACCTTCTATAGTTCCGAACTCTTATGGATGTGTTGCTTGCATTCATCGCGCATGCATTCATGTTATATGTAGATAACTTGCCTGTATATGTGATAATAATGTGTGAAAACTTGCTTGATCGATGGTGGTGAGGAACAAACTCACTGAATTGTTATATACTCACTCCCTTATAGTTTCTCTTGTAGGTTTACTTACATTGGGATTGGGATAAGTTACGAGTGCCGAGTGTGACATTAAGATATGTATCTTAGTATTAGGAATAGCTGAGTACTCTTTAGATGATACATAAACGTCCTTTGTTGATAATTTAATTTTTCTTATATTTCTTTTGTAATATTGGTATATCCTATCTTATTAGTTGGTAAGGGATACCGATTCTCTGCGGTTTTGAGGAACTGTAGGATATCGGATATCTATAGTTATTTTTATCTATATGTTATGTTATGTTACATTAAATTAATTACTTGAAAATCAGTAATCTTAGTGATTTATTATTTAGAGTTTTGCAATCTCTAACTTGCAAGACGGTTTTCATATCATGAGTGCACACATGTTATGGAAATTTTAGGTAATCCTACTGGCCTCCTGTAGGGTTCTGACACCTTCCGTTTAGCTTTTGGGTCAGAAGCAATCCTCCTTATTGAACTTGAGCTCCCTAATATCTAGACTCGAAGTTTCGACACCGCCCTAAATGACTCGTTGCTACAGGAAAGCATCAACACAATCAAAGAAATCAAAGACCTTGTTGTTACTCGGGTTACTACATACCAACATTAGGCCACCTGGTATTATGATCAGAAGGTCCGACACAAGGAATTTGAGGTCAATAACCTAATGTGCTGAAAATTAGAAGCCATTAGTTTACTCGAAGGGTAGGGTAAACTGGCCCCCAATTAGGAAGACCCGGTCAAAGTCAAGGAAAGACTGAGTAATGGAGCATACAAGCTAGAAAGATTGGATGGCGAGCCTATCTCACGCACATGGAATGCCAATAATCTACGTCTCTATTTCGATTAGAATTTCATCATGTACAATTTTTCTTTTAATTGTGTCGAAATAAAAGGTCTCAATTGATTGCATACTTCTCTCTTTCTCCCTTTGTTTCTGTATGTGAATAGTCACCTGGGAAAGTCGAAATGCCACTGACTTAACCCCCTTAGGATAATCTCGGCAAGGGAAAACACCCCTTACACCTAAGAACTCCCCAACAGGGTAGGTTAGAACGCTACCAACCTGACACCCTTAAGGTAACCTCAATAAGGGGAAACATCCCTTGCATAGAAGAACTCCTACGAACTGGGCAGGTTGGAATGCCATTGAGGAACTCCCATGAATCAAGCAAGTTGAAACACCACCAACCTGACCCCCATAGAGTAACCTTGGCCAGGAGAACCACCTTTTACATCGAGGAACTCTCACGAACCGAGCAAGTTGGAACGCAATCAACTTGACCCCCATAGGGTAACCTCAACATGGGTAAACACCCCCTGCGTGAAGGAACTCCTCAACAAAACCTTGACTAAGGGTCAACAAAATTTAAAGACAAACAGAGAATAGCGAAGCATGTTCAATAAACATTCATTTATTCCTTCCATGGTTGTTTGGTTATAGAGCAAAGGCTGGCATTCTGGCCCTAATTACATTCAGTTAAAAAAAGAAAAGAAAAGAAAAGAGAACCCTGCTACTGCTTAGGATCAACTAACTCTGGTAACTCTAAAAAATCTAAAGTGTCTATCTGTTTAGAGATCTGATCCGCAAGCACTTCAGACAGTAGGCCTTAAGTTAGAGCGAGGCCTAAGGGATGGAAACTAAGAGCGGTAAGAGGATCCCTTACAAATGGATCTCCCCTAAGGATAGTTTTTGAGGCAGCTTCCTGTTGGGCTGTTAGGGCAGAGGCAGATGAAGAAGCACCCTGCCCCGCCTAGAAGCATAGGTTACGCTTACATCATCATCAACAGCCTGAGTGGACTCCTCCTCCCGTATCGGGGCTTCCCTCTTCTCAATAAACACTAGGGAATCCAGAAAGTCCAAGAAGCTCAAGTCCAGGTCCAGATAATGGGAGAGATCTTCCCTTTAAGTGTAACGGGCGAAGCCAATGGACAGGTGCTCTAACTCTTCTAACTACTCCTCTATCTTCCGGTAGTTAGCGACCACCTTCTTAGCGGTAGCATCGTTGAGGACCTCCCTACTCTCCATCTTAGAGATGATCTCTTCCATCTTCGAAACTCTGTCCTGCAGCTCCCCGACCTGCCACTCCAAATCAACTCTTAAATCGGCCAACTCCAGCAAGGTAGCCCTAGCACCCTTACACTTGGATGCTTTCATTGCTAAGTCGGTTTACAGCCTAGCCATGCAAGCCTTCAGCTCAACGTTCTCCGTTTTAAGTTAGGTCCTAGCTTCACCTTCCTTGTCTAGCTTCTAAAAGAGACGAATCGTCATCTTCTGTTTGTTCTCTAACTAAGTCTTTATCTCTACGACCTTTTAGGCCACTCCTTAACTTTAGCCCTCTCCTGCTTAGCATGTTTAAGTCTCACCCGAAGCCCTACCACCTGTACAATAGAGCAATGCAGGTGCTTGTTAGCTTGAGTAAATTTATCAAGCACCCCTTACTAGAAGTGTCCGCCTCTAATAAGCACTTCTTTTGCTAATGCAACTCCTCCCACAACCGTATTACCTCTTTTTGAGCAGCATGAGACTTGCTTAGCTTAAGGAGCATTTGGTCGTGGTACTATAAGATGAAAATGAAACCCACAAGTTAGTATAAGACACTAAAATACAACACCACAACACCAAGGAAGACCTACCTGCCACATTAGCATACTCAAGTGACTTGCAATCTATATGGGGTTACTTCCGCCCTCTTGGGAGATCCTCTCCAAGATAACCCAATTGCTAGGGGCATAAGACCCCTTTAAAGCCTGATAGTTGAGGGTCTAGTGCCGTAATGTTAGATCACCGACATGAACCTCCCACTTCGGCCTTAAGATCTTCCCCTAAGCCTTCTTCATTTCCGACTCAGGGGCCCCCCTCTTTAGTGCCTCATCTCGAGAAATGTATGGTGCTTTGTGGAATGAGTCTGGCCCCAGGCCCATCTTCCTAAAGTTTTTAAGAACGTTTAAAAACCTATCCCTTATGTCATCAACGCTTTGGTAGGGATGAGCCAGAGGCCACTCATTCCACTTCCCTTTCGCTAAAGGATCCCTCGCCAAAGGCGGTTGCTTCTTCATCGCTAGAGCCGGGTCTTCGGATGCTTCGATAACGTTATGCTTCTGGCCTGCCTTTGCAGGAAGGGCGACCCTCTCCTCTACCCCTCCCTCCAATGCCCCTGGAGGAGACAACACCTGCATGTTGGGCCCCTCTACTTCAATACCTTCATTGTCCATGAAGATTGGCTCAAACAATTAGATGAGGGCAGGAGTAGGCAAAGTCATGCCCAAAGGCTCTATGTCTATGAACTCATCGAAGATGTCAAAGGGAATCCCCTGAGGCACAGACTTTGGCCGTACCTTGCTGGTCTTACCTAGCCCTAGCTTAGGTTTCACTGTCTTCCCTGTTGGTTGGGTTGCCTTGGATCGCACTTGGTGCCGGCTCATTAGGTCTTCTACAGATGGACAAGACATCCTTGGGGCCAAAATTTTGCCTGCAAGAATGCTGATTTAAAGTTAGAAAAACAAAACAAGGATAAACCAAAAGAAACAACCATTACCATTCCCAAAACACTACCGTGACTGACATGACCAAGGAGGTCCTCCTATCCTACAAGCATTAGATGAAGCACCTCGACACTAGCACAACTAACAGGCGCGTAGGAATGAACCTGTATCTTCAACCCATTTCTCCATTATAGCCTTCTTCATGTTGGGGAAGAGCTCAGAGATTGGGCGCCAGAAATACCTCTCCATGGTCTCCGCAACGTTGATCTCCTAGCCACTTCTCAACCCCATGAAGGCCAAAATCTCTTAGACGGCCTCCATGTCGCTGGGATCAAACTTCTGCTTACCTCTAGTATGGACCATTCTGGTCCATCGGGTCTATAAATCAACCTCTTTGGGCAGTTCTACCACCACATACTCATCATGCCAACCTTTAACAAAGTCTACGAGGTCGCAAAACGGCTTCTTCCCTAGGTGCAGCTGGAGGTAAGGCTACCCCTTATGGCAGAAGAGCTCGGGAGTAGCCCTTACCACCAAGTATTTACAGAGCACTTGGAAAGCCTTCAGTACCCTCCACCCATTAGGAGGGACCTACGACAGATTGTAGTGGTGGTAGTTGAAGAACTCCTTTTCAAAACGACTTAGAGGGAAGCGCTGCCCAAACTCCAAGCACTTCTCAAAGACCACGAAGCACCTCCCTGATAGTAAGGCCACCCATTCGTCTCGGGTCGACAACCTAATATCCCAACTAGGAATCGCTCCTACGAGAAAGTTACTGATGACCCAGTTGAGGCTAGATTGCCTACTTTTACTTATACAGCCATCTTAATTAGTTGGTTGAGTTGTGTTAGTGATGAGACCTTGCCCTCCCGTGCTTGAAGGGGATCATTCCTTATAGAGCCGGAGCTAAAAGTAAGCAACAGCGAAAGAGAGCTAACCTCACCTTTGTTAGTCAACATGATTAAAAGACTTCAAACTTTTGAAAAAGGTTTGAAGTTTAGAATGTGAATGCAAAAATTGCAACAACTGAGCAAAAAGATTGCAAAAAAGCGGTCTCCCTTTGCAATCTTACTATTTATAGGAAAATCGCCTGGAAAGCCATATAGGCGATTATGGGGATAGGTATAAACATGAATCTCTTGGAATGCTGCATAGCAAATACGTGAAAAGCATTTCGATCGGATAGCCACCTTTAAAAAGGTAGAAAGCATGTAGCCGCACACTTGTTTGCTGCAGCATGACATCTGTCATGTTGCATTTAATGTACAAAATATAAGCGGGAAAAAGTTTCTTTGACAGGAAGCTTCTTCAGGACCCATCTGAGCTCCACTTGGTTGGCATTACGAAGACATGATGCATCTACATTTGTTCAGCCCCTGACAAGCCCTGTTCCAACAAGCTAGTCTGTAGCATAAGAGCATTTGACCATCCTTGCTCGTATAGCCTTAGACGTCCTCGGACTGGCAATCTATCGCTTCGGATGACTTCCCACTTCGGGCCTTCCTGCCTCAGACTTCGCCACCTCTGACCATTCATCATACCGAATCTATAATCTTACCACATCTGTACCCATGGCATCGGATCGAACTTCCAAGTGTCGGATCAGTCATGCTTGAGGGGCCCATGTATTCCTTCTCCTTGCTTCTTTCTTGGCAATGAGACTGTGGGGGAAGAGGGGCAAGTATTGATAGGGCACTTTAGGCATGGACCCCTCAAGCCCGACCAGATCCGCCAGGTCTCGTTACCCTAAGCTCGCCTTAATAGGCCTCAAGCTTAGGACCGAACCATCTAAGCCCATCAAGCACTGCAACGACCATGATCACATGATAAAGATAAAACAACCATGTCCTGAATATTAGGGACATGTCAGGCATGATAGCTTAATTCTCTACACTTTCAAGAGAAGTTCTCTCCTTCCAACTAATCTCTAACCACCAGTTCTACTCTATTATAAATAACAGGCTACTGCCCAATGATAACTCTCTCTATAAACTCTGTATTCTAAGCTTGCATTTCACGTATTTTACTCCATCAAAAGCTCATTGCTAACTTAAGCATTAAAATGGCCATGTTAGACAACTCTCCGACATCCTCTCATTGTGCATTGTTTTGCAGGCTTAGTATGTGCAAACCTTAATCGAATACCGGCAATAACCGAAAAACGAGAATAACAATGGAAGCATTATAAACAAAATTTAGATGGTGGAAGGTGGACAATAGACCGTTTTTTAAACCTTTCATAAACATTTATTTCCTAACATAGAATTGTTGGATGGACTCAAACCCATGAAGTTGTCTCTTTTACTATATATACTATTTACCATGTAATTTATCCTCGTGTACGCAACACTTTGTCTTGCACGCGATGCATCTCGATGGTTTCAATATAATTTTTTACCCAGCCTTGAGCTTCTTCTTCTTCTGTTTTTTTTTTCCTTCCCTTGCTTTCGCATTTTATTTACTTGCTTAATATAGCATATATACACTGTCGTTTCTATTTTACTCTATCAGAGTATTTGTTCACTTTATAAAAGGGAAAACCATAAATTTCATGATTTTCTAAATTATTTTATTTTATTTTTCTTGTCAATTACAATTATATTACAACTATAAGTTAAAAGAGAATCCAATCTAATCCATCATGTTGAAAAATCAGTATTTATAATATTAAATTACAATGATGTTGCAGATTTTCTAGATTCCAAATTACAAAAACATCAAGTTCTTTTGGAGGATACAAAAGGAAAATACAACGAAAATTCATGGTATCTAGTTGGAAGGGCATCATATAATAAATAATTGCTTGCGAATTGCTGTACGCCTAATGAAAATGTGGATCTGGTGTTGACAATTCTACTCACATGCTTTAATAAAGGCTCACTCTAGGCTGGTTTTTGGACCGACAAGGTGTCCAAAATTATTAATAATTTCTTTTCCACTTTCATTTTTTTTTTTTTGGGTTTTATAAAAATTCAAACTCTTCTACCTTGTGACTTCTTTGAGATGATTAGCAAACTTCCCAAAGTTTGTTACTCCTTATTTGGTGGATATAGGATGTACTTTTTACCGGTACATCATTAATTTTGAGCAATCATCCACCTTGACGTATAAATAAATTATGATCTAAAACTTAAGTGCAATACGTATTTATCAAACTTTAAAAAAAGAAATTTATACAAATATGAATTATATAAAAATAATTATCAATATACTGAAGTTATATTTGTATTTCGAAAATGTGACAACCTTTTAACAAATATCTCGCAATTTAAAGATGCGATTTAATGCTTTTTTTACCATTTCTATATGGCATCTATAAGATGCGACACTAATATTTATATCAATATTTTTTAAGATAAGGTAGGTATTTTATAATATTATTTATATAATTTATATTTGTGTAATATTTACCAATTTTAGTGGTAAATATGTAAATTTCTCTCTAAAACTTTGTCTATCAAATATAATACCTCTATATATGTGTAGTCCCACATGAATTGTAGGAGAAGTTGTACTTGTTTATAAAGTTAAAATGGTGAATGTTAACACTAGTTATAATTTTTTTTAGTTAAGTGATTAAAATGGGCTAATTAATATTTATTGGTTTGATCTATTCTTTATTTTTAGTAGGGGATGTGATAAATGGACAATACCTTACCAATAGATGGACAATTCAAGGACTATTTTACCTTGATTTAGAGATGAGGTTTGAGAAGAACATAGAATATCATCAAGGTGATAACTCTTGATATACTTACAAAGTGAATTATGGTAGAGGATGGCAGGAATGAATCAAATTGTACATGAAAAGAGTGAAGAATTGAGCCTTTTGTAAAGTCTCAGCTCCTCAAAATAAGAATGTCGTGTGTTTAAGAGGACAGATTGTGATAGCATAGTCTCATATTGATTGCGGAAAGAATTGTATTTGTTTATAAGGATGGGGTGGTAAATGTTATATTAACATTAATTAGAAATTTTTAGACTAAATAATTAAAATAAACTAATTAATGTTTGTTGGTTTATTGTCTACCTTTTATCGGTACAGTCGATTTGATGAAATGTTGTCCTATTAATGAACAACTTTTCCTATGAAAACTGTTTCTTTTTCTAGAGGGCGACTTGTTTTGTGTGTTGATTGTTATGGTAAAAACGTGCTAAAATTTTTTTAGCTTGAAATGCAAAATAACAAATCTGATTGCTTCAATAAGTGCAAAGTGGGACATTTACTTTACGGTATTCTTTTTTGTTATAATTAAATATAAAATATGAACCCCAGACAAGCTACTTACACATGTTATAAATGAGTAAAGGAGGTGAAAATAAATAACTAAAAACGTAAAGCATTATGTTTGATTAAAATTATTATTGCATATCCATATGACGAGCACTTTATTAATAGACAACAAATATTCTATTGTTTTAATATGGTATATTTTACGTTTCTAATAGTGTTATTATACTAGCTATTAACTGTTATGAGTATTCTGTCTCATTTTATCATTTACTAAAAGTAAATATACATTTTATGATGTCATTCATTAATATGACAAGTAAGATACACGTAGAATATCATCTCTCATCTTAATGTTGCTTTCATATAGTATTTTTTTTTTCATATATGAAATGTCATATACCATCATGTACTTTTAATAAGTGTATAACGTAAAATATTCCTAATTTATATCACTAAAACTAGTACAAAACATACGTTTGATATACAGAATGGCTATTTATACATGGATTATGTTTGCATAATAATGTACAAAAAATATAAGACATGCAGATTATTACTATAATATTTTTATAATAATTAGATGAAGCAAGATCTATTGTTAATAGTATTTTCCATACGGTACTACTCTCGCGCAACACATTACTTGGTTGACTTTAAACGTTATAATATTAATTATTTGGAAAAATACAAATAACCCTATAAATTTTGATCATGATATAAAATTACCCTATAAAAATTTAAAATGTTGCAAATCACTCTTTTAAATTTTAATACATTGGTAAATAATTTCTATATAATACAAATAACACATCTAAACATTGACTTTAATGCGAACCCCTAGACTTATCAAAATATACATTTTAACCCCGTAAATTTTAACCAAAATGTGACTTTTTGTAACCACAAAAAGAAAATTTCCTTTATATTACTAATTTTATTAAAGCTTATAGAATTGATTTGTAATGTTGGAAAGTTTAGAAATAAGTCCGTACCTATATTAAAGCTTACAAGTTATTTACGATTTACTCTTAATTATTTTTACCATATATTATATCGAATATACATTATTTTTGCGATTTAGTGAGTGAAATATTGTAGAGTAAAATAAAAAGAAAAAAAGAAAAAAGAAGAAATAGCTTTTTAGGAACAGCGAGTTGAATTTCTTGCTTGATTAGGAACGCACTTTTCGTTGATTTAAATAGAATTTAGCAGACAAATATGTGTAAAGATGTCATGCCAACGTGCGAAGAAAGCATGGAGGAGTTGATGCCTTGATGATGATTTGATAATGCATGGCAGGGAAAGGCCCCGTGGTTTTAGAATCGTGCATGTGAAGGAGATGGACCCAACATTACAGATGGACCCAAAGCATTGATGTTCAAAAGATTCCTAAATAAATGAGCAATTGACCACAAACTTGTAATGCGAATTTTTTTCCACCCTTTAAATTATAATTGTAAATACGCTTCCACGATAATAGTTAGTTAGTTGCTAATAAACTCCTAAAATATGGTTATACCCTTTTGTAAATTTTGAAAATATGTATACGCAATACACTTTTTAAGTTTTCGCTAGAATGGTATAATTTGATAAAAATGACCATAAATAACAGTAATTTTAGGATTGGGATGCCTTGTTAATACCAACATACAAGATTTACCCCAACTGAGTTTATGATGCAATTGAGTTGTGATGGCTACAAGGAACCATTTGCTTAACATGCAATGGATGAGTTTATATATATATATATGTATCATATCTATATTTTATAGTGCAAAATTACATTACAATATTCACGGATCTTCTAAATCTATTCTATAGCAATCATCTTCATTTGTATTTCCGCTGTGGTGAGATGTTGAGTCCGATTCTGAACCTGATCCCTGAGTTGATTCATTGATATTTGCCAATGCCATTTCCAAAATCTGTTTCATTTGATCTGGAGAACTTACACTTGCCAGAGAAGAAATTAAAAGTCTCCTATTATGATATTGTGGGGTTAAGACCTTAAATTGCGGTATTGAGGAATTGGTTTTGATCCAATTTAGAATTAAATGCTTTTTAAGTCTATTCCGGATTTTGAAATTATCCCACCATTTGACTTTATACATTCTTACTAAATTGGTTATATTTGATGTCCGATCAAGTTTGTAATCGAACCACCATGCCATGACCCAAGATACTCCAATATAACCAAAATATAACATCTCCTTTTGAAAATTTTTCTCATGAGATGTTAGTTTATATTCTTTCATGAAAGTGTTGAATCTTTCTTTGGCATTTTCATAAATGATTTCAGGAACTACACCAAATTGTTCCCACCAGTATGTAAACCAGTGGGAATGTTTGTAGAAGAACAATTATAAAAAAAATATTAGCCAAATATGTGATCTTTTTAGATTCATTTGATAGAAAATATTCCACCAAGTTTGCTTATAATCATAATAATTATAAGTGGCACAGTGACCTGGCTGTACTGAAAAAGGTTATATATATATATATATCCCAAACATTTATGTAAAACATCTTTATATATATAAAGATGTTTAGGATTTGGATCCTCTCAATTTTTTCCCCTCAATTTATAAATACTTGTCATGATTTTCTAGATTTTTAGAACACCATATAATGTCATCATAATATCATCTTATTCTTTATGATCTTAACTGTTGAGACAGTATTTTAAAATGATAAATTGAGGAATATCAAGAAAAAGAAAAATGAAAGGATCCACTTTTGGAAGTTTGCAATGTAGTTTAGACTTATTCATATGTTTTTTTATCTTTTTAGTATCTTATTGGCATATATTTGAATCTTACGTTTAACAAAAATAAAACACTAAAAAGATGAAAAGATAATTCCATATATATCACTCTTTTAAAATTAAAACTAAATAAATCCTTTTAAAGTTGAATTTATTTACCTTTTATTTTATTCATATTTATAAAAACATCAATTAAAATAACAACTTATAATGTATAAAATATATTTTTTCAAATATTCTCTTTTAAAAATAAGTGAATTTTCATTTCCTAACTTTAACACTCTAATAATCACTTTTATCATAATTACGAAATAGAAACATATAAGATAGTTTTTTAAACACTATTTTTAAAACAAATATAAATAAGATATAAGAAAAAAATAGATAATCCAAACAGACCCTTAATTGGACTCGTGCAAGGGCCGATTCTGAATTATAAACCAGCTCGACAGGCCGACGAACAAACATAACCTGGAAAATAGCTAGGCCTAAACTGTCCACCAAATCACCAAGCCCTAAAGGCCCAAGCAATTCAAGATAGTGGAATCACTTGAACCAACAGGTTATGAATCGTTGGGCCAACTCGCCATTGAACCGGCAGGTTGGCCTTACCAGTTCACCCCTTAAAAGAGAGAGAGAGAGAGAGAAGGGGTCATTAAGTCGGAAAAAATAATTAGATGATATCCATTAGGTCATGACATATCAAAACTACTTTTTTTTGTAACAATAAAGGTTAATTTTTTAAAAATAATATCATTAAACTAATGATAAATAATTAATCATAAATTAATTATGTGTTAAGCATAGATTGAAAATTCAATTTAAGTTAATGTAAGTCTTTTTTGTAAAACTTGTTAAATGTTAATGACTTGAATATGAGGAAAAGATAAAATTTAAGGAGAAAAAAATAAAAAAGTTGGAATCACATTAAGTCGAAAATTAATAAAAAAATTAAAAATATTAACGAATTAGTATACTTTAAAAAAAAGAGAGAAATGAGGTCATATTATTAGAATTTATTAATGTATTTTAAAAAAAGAAACCAATAAAAAATTAAATATTAAAAAAAATGGTTTAAGGGCCGAATCTGTTCGAAACCACCCTCCATGGGTTAGTCATGATTCAGCTATGGCCGAGTCTGTGAATCAACAATTCCAAACCGATTTAGGGCTAGATAGGCTCGTTGCACAAAACTACTTTTAGTGTGCTAATCAATCTTATACAATCTTATGAGGTTGTGTGGCAAGTAGACCTAAGTATAGTGTTCTAATATAGGTCAAATCGATAGAAATCATCATTTTTTGGTCAGCTAAAAAGGTGAATCGTCATCAACTTGAGGCCATTATCAGCTCTTGGAAACTAATAGGTAAGCCAATTCCAAGTCATGGCTCCGTAACCTGTGAACTAGCTTAGCCAAATTTTTATTTTTCCCTTCTTCTATTGCTTATCTGGTTTTAATTGTACCAATATTTCGTAATTTTGTTTGGGTTGGCCAATGGGCTAATTCTCATATTCCATTTTATTATTAAGTCATTAATGTTAAAGAACACAAAACTTATGCATTTATACGCTGAAATATGTATACTTAGGAACAATACGAGGTTACGAGATATTATAATATAGGAAGTAAATAAGTACTACTATCCATACATGAACTACAAGGTAACACAACAAGATAGATAAAATATAGAAGTGGTTGCATCGTAGTTAATATTAATATTTTTCACACATTATATTGATTTACAAGTTGTCTTACTACTCATACTGCAATAACCATTATTATATTGGTTTTATTGAAATTCTAAGCCATTGAAATAGTTTATTAGAATCAAGCAATAAAAAAAGTAAAGCACTGAAAAGAGTTGAAGAAGGCTACTTTGATGCACTATTGATTTCGATATAGGTATCATAAAATGCAATACATGAAATTATTGCCTAATGTATAGAAAACATTCATAGTTAAATAAATATTGCAAATTATGTTGTCATCTTTATGTTCTTCTTCTTCTCTCTCTCTTCCCTAATAAAGCTGCTTGTATTATTTACATGTAAGTATCCATCATCTCTATCTTCCACATATTTTATTTTGCTCTTTAATCCGCTTCATGCCTACCACTTTCTTGAACTCTGGCATTATCCAAGTCCTTCTTAGGTGATATATAGAATTACAAATGTGTCCTCAAACATGGAAAGAATTATAGAGCAAAATAAAATATATGGAAAATAGGGCTATCAACCATTTATACGTGAATAATGCAATGGTGCGCTAAAATAAGAGATGTCAATATTGTTTATAACACATATTTAATTGTAAATATTTTTCATATATCGACCATAAGCTTACACATACCGTAGGGCACTAGAAGTGGCATAAATATTTCATCTAGTAGTTATCATCTTCATTTCCTTTGAACTCGACTTTTTATCGACTTGACTCCAAATTAGGGACTTTTAGAAAGATGTGTAAGAAACACCATTTAAAGAGATGGTAATGTTTGTTAGAATAGTGATGCGATAAAGAACTCATAAAATTTATAAATACATAAAAAATAATTAATATACGATGTAATTATAGGAAAAAGGAGAATGTTTGTGGGTAAATGTATAGAAAAATTATCATGGACAGAATCTACGTTTAAAGGTAAGTTTAAATAAGAGATCAACATTTTAAAATAGTTCAAATAAGAGAAAAACGTTTCAAAAAGTTCAAATAAGGGTTTAACATTTTACAAAGTAGTTCAAATAAGGGATTCATAATAACTAATCTATAAAATTATTTAAATCACTTTATGAAATGTTGATCTCTTATTTGAACATTTCAAAATATTTATTTCTTATTTGAACCACTTTATGAAATATTAATACTTTATTTGAACTTTTTAAAACGTTGATCATCTATTTAAACTTATCCCCAAACATTGATCCTTCTATTATAATTCTCTCGAAAATATATTCATCTTGGTACAAAAATGGGAGCATGTATGCACCTAAATTTATTGGAAAGGGGGGTTATGTGGGTGTGTACTTCTATATGGGTATGTATGTTTTGTATTATTATGTATGCGTTTGTGTATTATGGGTGTCCCAGAATTCATTGTTTATATTTGTGTTATGTTGTATGTAAATTTTCTTGATGACAAGATAGATATAGGATTTTGCTTCTTTTTTTTTTATTTTGCTTCTTCTATTTTATTTTATCTTTTTAATGTTATTATTGGTCGAATCGGGACATGACTCATTGGTTCTACGGATATAGACTTGAACAAGGAATTCGCCCTAGGTTAGTTCTAGTTCCTGACCTAAAAGGGTAGTTTTACGCTTACTTACAGTTAAGAACCAACCAATGCCCACCTTTAGTGCTAAGATACAATGTCAATCAAGGGTTTTGAGGTATAACATTATGTTCAAACTCATGATTTCTTTTAGCCAATTAGTATGTCTTACATCCATTAGAAAAAAGATCAAATCTACTTCATCCCATTTGGTAAATTCGTACCACTTTATTACAAAGACCTTAAATGCTCAAATCATGTTTCATCCAAACTAATCCCTATTACCCTATTACAGTGTCATTAAATACTTGATAAGAGTGAGTCAATGTCATCACCAACTCTATACAGTATGCCATATTTTGCCATAGACTATATGTAAAACTATTAATTATTATTCATCTTGGCTGTAGTACCTAAATTTCCTCCTTGATGCAAAATAGAAAATAATTCTTTTAGTAAATTCTAAAGTAGGTATAAAGCCCTATTTATATCATAGCTTGAAAGTATTGGTTCTCAAATTTTAGAACCATAGCTTAACTTATGGCACTCTAAAACCACCACATAACTTGTATCTTATAGAACTACAAGGTATTGAGTACAAATTGTGAATTTTTCTTATCTTTCCATAAGTTTCAAATTTATGCAATATCAAAAAGTAATTTATATTTGATATTACAAGTTTTCTATATGCAATACCTATGAAACCTTTAGCAAAACTTATAGTATCTAAAAAGTATATTTTTTATATTTATTTTTTCAAGTTTATGTAACAGTAAACAAAACTCGTAGGCGTGGGGCTTGTAGAAAATTGTTATAAAAACTATAATTTCCATAAGTTAAAATATTTGGAGATTAATTCGGTTTTAATTATAATATCACTTTTGAGGAGCTTCTTTATTTATTAGCCACAAAAAATAACGAACAATTTCTATAGAAGCTGATAAAGCACATATGCTAATAAAAAATATAAGGTTATTATTTATTTATTAATATATATTATATTATTTCATAAATTTTATAGGGTATATATAAGGTACTTTTGAAGCTATACCTTATATACTATATAGTTTCCAGAGTAAGTATGGAGAATGAAGATATATACTCCTATTTTATCTTAAGAGAATGTGCTCTAAAAAATTAATATCCAAAACCTATCATTCCTTATACCAATATGGGTGATATTAATTCAAAAAAATAAATTCTGCACATCATGGAATGAGACCTAACGCCCTAGTTGGAGAAAATTTCATATAGGGAAGGTAGAAAAATAAAAAAAAGTAAGATATTAGAAAAATCTGAACTGCAAAAAACGATACCGACACTATTCGTCGATAAAGGAATGGTTATAGAACTTCACATGTAAATCAAGACAGATCTTATTTTAATAGCCATGCGGTAAATATAATGGTGATGATAAATGATTGGGGACGATTGGACAAAATAGTATGACCACCATCCAAACTTATATTAAACTAAAAGATGAACCTACAGAGAGATTTGTCCATGTAGAAAAAAGTATTGGAAGGAATTAATTTGAACTTGATAGAATCGACCATTCTTATTTAGCTTTCTCTTCATCTTATCCACTCCATTTTCCCATTTTTTCTTATGGATAATTCACTATTTCTCTACAACTATAAGGTGCTAATATTTGTTCACAAATTTCTTTTTTTTTTTTTTAGAGATTTTCAAAAAAAGTCTAATCTATTAAAAAGGTCTAGTGACTAGAAAAATTTCTGCTTTCATGTCTTAAAATGAAGTAACTTACCAAAATATGAATATTAATTAGAGGAATAAAATCGGATAAATTAATATTACAAGTTGTTTGAAAAAAAAAAACTGTACATTTGAAACGGGGTTTAATTCGTTAAAAAAAAAAAAGAAGAAGAAAAACAGAAAGACAGAAAGAAATAGATTTTGAAATTCAACTAGAAAAATGCCGATGACCACCGCGTTTGAGATGTGTAAATCATTGGATGAGGAATAGAACAAACTATAAGAAAGAGTCCCTTTAAGATATCTAATCACATGGGTTGCAGCATGTAGATGAGGAACGCGTAGCTTAGACAAGAATTTGCTTAAATAATGCATTGCAAACCTAATGCCGGGTCTAGTGAATGAAAGATAAGATAGACATCCTACTATCCAACAGAAAGATGAAGGATTGTCTAGTAAATCTCCTTGATGATTGTCCAATTTTAAACCAACAGGAAGAGGAGTGGATGTGGGCTTACAGGCAATCAAACCAATCTCGGTAAGAACATCAAGTAGAAACTTGTGTTGATTAATAAAGCATCCTTAATCAATTTTACACAATTCAAGTACTAGAAAGTATCTTGCAAGACCTAAATCTTTAATTGTAAAGGTATTATGTAGCTAAGTTATGATATTAGAAATCAAAGAAGCATTAGATCCTGTAATAAGAATGTAATCCACACAGGGCAGCAAAAATAGAACCACGATGAAGCTTAAAGAGAGAAGTATTATGTTTGGACTGCTCAAACCCAAGGGAAAGTAAACACCGTGAAATTTCCAAGTTCTATTACCTAGATGCCTGTTTTAAACCATATAGGGACCTTTTAAGCTTACACACTTGATTTGGTTTTGCTTTTGTATAGCCTTTAAGAGGTAACATGTAAATGCCTTCATCTAAAAAGCCATGCAAGAATACATTATTTATATTGATCTAATATAAAGACCAATTCTTAGCAGTTGCCATAACAATGAGGATGTGCACAGTACGTAACTTTGCTACAAGTGAAAAGGTATCATGAAAGTCCTTACCCTCAACCTAAGCATGGCCTTTAGCCACCAATTTAGCTTTATATCTCTCAACACTCCCATCAGGCTTATACTTAACCTTGTAAATCCATTTAGAACCTACAAGTTTCTTGTTGGATGGCAATTGAGTTAATTCTCAAGTATCATTACTCTCAAGAGCATTCAATTCCTTTTCCATAGCATCTAACCACTCTTGATGTTTTACAGCTTGAGAGTAATATAATGGCTCTTTAATAACCAACATGTTAGCAAATAAAACTATATATTCTTTCGAAAAATGTGAAAAAGTATGAGAGTTGAGAAGAGGATAAGTAGCAGAAGAATCGAGTCTGAAATTAAAAGAATCAGTAGATGGATTAGATTGAACAACAAAAACAAAATCCTTAAGCTATGATGGTACAGATTTAAGTCGAGTTGACCTTCAAAGTGATAAAGGTCGATGATCTAAAGCTAAAGTAGTGATATCATTCAGTTGTTTAACAGGATTGAAGGATGGAATAGCATTATCTATACAGCTTAGTAGAACTCAAACAAGGTAGGATTGGTATGTTAAGCAATGGATTGAGAAAACTAATATTGATCGGGATCAGTTGTCTTAAAAGGAAATTCATTCAAAAAAAACAACAACATCTCGACTTACTTGAATTTTCTTGCTTTAAATATTATAAATCTTGTAACCATTTTTATCAATAAGATATCTAAGAAAAATGCATTTAGAAGCTTTGAGATCAAATTTGTCCCCTTTTGGTGAAAGATCCACAACAAAACATAAACAACCCATCACTCCAAGTTGACTATAATCGAGCTCCTTGTGAAACAGCGTTTGATAAGGACTTTTCCAATTAAGAACTGACATGGGCATGATGTTGATAAGGATGGTAGCAGTAAGAACACATTCACCCAAAAAATGTTTCCGTAAATTGGCAAACAATCTAAGAGCCCTAGCAATATCAAGAACGTGTTGATGTTTTCTTTCAACCCTTCCATTTTGTTGAGGTGAATAGGGAATAATGTGTTGATGAATTATTCCATAAGTGTGAAACAAATCTTTGCATTGTTTAGACATGAACTCTCCTTCATTATCTATTCTAACTATCTTAGGTATAGTATTAAAATGATTATGCACATATTTAAAGAATCTATCTAAGATGGCATGTACTTGAAATTTATAGTGTAACAAATGTGTCCATATAGCTCTAGAGAAGTCATTAGTAATTGTTACAAAGTAATTGGCACCACATAAAGAAGATACATGATAAGGACCCTAAACATCTATGTGCAACAACTCAAAATTATTAGTTGCCTTATTAACACTTGGTTGAAAAGGAAATCGGTGATGTTTTGATTATTGACATGTGAAACAATGAAAGTTCTTAAAATCTAAATGTTTACAGAATTCCAAATGTTGCAGCTTAGGAATGGAAGTATGCCCTAACTTATTATGAATTAAGTGAACATCCTTATTGTGGAAATTTGATGTTTTAGTCGAAAAACAATCTGTGTTATAGCTTGAAGAAACAACTTTAGTAGTTTTAAGCAAATACAACCCATTCATGGCTTCGGCTATAACCAACACCCTATAAGAAGAAGGGCCCTAAAAAGTACAACAGTTTTTGTCAAAAATTGCTTGCAATGAGGACTCACCGACTAATCTTTAAACAAATAACAAGTTGTACTTGAAATTAGGAACATAAAGAACATGACTAATAGTGAGTGTATTTGTAATATAGACCAATCCTGCCTTTTCAACATGAAGAACGTATCCATTAGGGAATTTGTTGACAACAATTGTAAACAGAATTTCCACATCAAAAAGAATATTAAGGATCAAAGTAATATGATTAGATGCGCCTGTATCTACGATCCAAATAAGACTATTGGCATATAAAGTTATGTGATAAATTTAAAGTACCTACTTGAGCTATAATTGCAATTGTTGGAGCAGGTTCCTTTTTAGATTTGAATACTTTATACATTTCCTCACACATATCTTGAACCATATGCTTATCAAATTGTTTATGAGAAGAATCGTGCACAACATCATTCTCAAATTATTCATCCAAAGGAGTATCAAATATATTACTACAAGTTTTGCTCAATGAAACCTATTTATTTTTTGTAAAAACCTTCATACCTTTGTACCATTCTGGATATCCACCAATTGAAAACAAGAATCAATTAAATGACCCTTAGATTTACAATACTTACGGTAAAGACCTTTCTTAGATTTCTTTTTGTCAAAGGACATCTTAGAACCTGTTCCAACATTAGAATAGGAACAGGATCTGTTAGAAGCATATGTAGTAACTTCAAAATTTGAACTAAGTGAGTCAGACACCTATCTTTGCGTCTCAATCTATTGTATAAGGTAATATGCACGATTTACAGTTGGTAATGGTTCAGTAGAAAGAATTTGGTTGTGAATTCCATCGTAGGCTTCATTAAGCCCCTTTAAAAATTGAATAAGTCTATTGTGAGATTCATATTCTAACATTTTGTCTTAAAAACCACATGTACAGTATTCTGATCTTCCATAATCACAAATAGGAAACGATTGTAATTCTTATAAATCATGCCAATATCTCTTAAGCTTGTTAAAATACAAACTAACTTAATGATTATTTTATCTCAAGTTCGTAATCTCATATTGAATTTGGAAAACTAAAGGTCCATTAGCAATTCCATATTGTTCTTTAACTTCCTACCATAACTCACAAGCGGAAGCAGTTTAAAGAAAGTTTTGCACCATTTTTGCTGTCATTGAATTAAAGATCCATTACCGAATCATATAATCACATATGTTCCATTTTATAAGATCAAGTGAGTTTTGTTTCAATTTTGTGATTGATCCATCGACAAAACCAATGTTAACCTTAGCTCTTAGACTTAATCGTACTGACTTGCTCCATGATATGTAATTTATTCCATTGAATTGAATGTTTCCGATGGTCATACCTCGATTATCATAATCGAAAAGATAATATGGATTGATCATCACTGCCTCAACTATTTGATTATTCATGATGAATTTCAATGCAGTAGCTTCAATTGGAAAATGCTTCACAATCCTTATAGATTAGCCTTGTACCTGCTTCAATACCATGTCCGATTTGATCAAAACAGATTATTCAACAAGAAAGTAGAGAAAAATGATAGAAGAAGAATTGGAAGTCATAAAGTTTTTGTTTAACAAAAAAGGAAAATTGATCTCTGTATAGAGGAATATCAGTATATATATACTCCTAATCCTAACTAATTAATAACTAAACTAACTAACTGCAGCTAACCAAATTGTTACAAATAGTTAATGTGGATGAATGACATGGCATTTGACGTAGACTACTTAACCTATAAAAGTTAGGAAACAAATATAAATTAGTTAGTTATGATAAGCTATCACATGCTACTATGGTCTTGGCATCTTCATGGCCAATTTTCAAAAAGCTCTTCAGTATCCTCTAACCCCATATATATCATTACTGTTGATAATGCTAAGAGGCCTTCTTATCTATATCTTCTATATTATTTAATCCACAGTAGGTTTTAGAAATTGCTTCCTTAGAAATTACTTATTTAGTTTCAATATAATATTATTTAACAAAAATACTAATACCAACATTATCTATAAAGGAATTATAATATGGATAAACGTAGCAACTCCTTAATTTATCTCTCCCATTGATCTCTCTCTCCTCGCTCCTTTCTTTCTTTTTTGGGCTAAATTACTTATTTAATTCCAATTTAAAATTATTTAATAAAAACACTAGTAGTAATATTATTTATGAATGATTTATAACACGAGTAAATGTTACCAACTCCTTAATTTTTCTCCCCCAGTAATCTCTCTCTCATTTCTCCTTTTTTTTTAAGGCAAGTTTTATATTGAAAAAGTCAAGACCATTGTAGCCTAATGGCATCACCACTGATCTTCGATTAGTATAGATCGGGATTTGCATCCCCCCTCCTCAAAAGTTGTGTAACTTAATTGGCCAAAAAAAGAAAGAAGGTTTTACATTGAAAATGCAATTATTTCAATAATGCATATTTACTTATCTGTTTTTTTAGTTACTTTTTTTTTATCATCTATTTTACGGGTACAATAAACCTCACACCAATATTAATATATATTTTTTTCATTATATAAAATATTTTATCAAAATCTTAAAACTAATCCATAATATTTAATTTGAGTAAATATGAATCCGCAATGCATACGCTTCATTCGCTAATATAACTTTGAGCCCTTCTTATATAACTTTTAAAGGCTACTTTTTAAGAGGAGTTATATTATGAAACTATAAAAATGATACTACTAAATAAATTAATGTGATTATTTAATCTAATAGGAAAAATATTTTCGTATTATTCACGATATATCAAAGAAACACTTTTAAATTATTTGCTTTTACAATTAAAATGGGATTTTTAGGTATTTAAGATTTGATTTTATGTTATGATTAAAGTTGCTTTTAAAAGCTTGTTTCATAAAAAAAAAAAAAAGAAGCACTTATATCCCTTCTAAGATCACTTCATTTTAATTAGTAATCATTTTGTTATCATAGTTGACTTTGTTTATGCGTAAGTAAAATGAATCTTATTTTTATTCTCGATCTCATTACAAATTTCTCCATCATTAGCCATGTTTAATAGCTTTTTTTTCCCCAATAAAATGGTTATAGCTAATTTGTTAAAATCCCTTTTTCTTCTTCGATTTTTTGCCCTAAATCTTTTTTTATCTATAATATATAATATTAAAGGGAATAGTTCACTTGTATCTAAACACTATTAAAAAATAATATGTATAAAAGTATATAATTTAGTTATGTTTTTAGATTTAGTTACACTTTGGCTACTCTCCACTAATTAATGTTATCTCACTTTAATAACATATTAGTATCATTTGGTTACACAAAATTTATGATATTAGATAGGAAAAAATTTTGATTTGCAATTTTAACTTAATTATTGGTCAAAGAAGTGTTTAGAGGACAGGACAAAATGCTTAAAATTTGTCCCATATAAAATATAGTATAAAAGTAAACTTCATTAGACAAAATTACAATTTATTAAAGGTATGAATGTAATTAAATAAATATTAGATAATGTTGAGGGTATAAACATTAAAAAATATTTAAAATTTACTTTGTTTGAATAATATAAAAATATAAGTAAATCAATATTAGACAATATTGAAAGTAAAAATGTCAAAATACAATATTAAGTTCGGTATTTATATATATCAAATAAAGGACATCATAAAAATCAGTATCCAGTATTGTGTAAATAAAATGGGTACAATAAAGTTGTACTGTTTGTACTCCTTGTATTTATATTATCTAATTCTCTTTAGCTTGTCTAATTTTGACAACCAGATGCTATAATTTATTTAATAGATTAAAGATAAAATATAAATTGCCAACATTACTTAATGGCGTAGTGCAAGGACAAATAAAAACAAAAATACATATAAGTATATAAAGAAACTAATACATAAACTGCTGTAAAAGTAAGAAATCTCTTAGATCTAATAATATTGTTTTTATCAACATGATAATGTATAATTAGATATAGATGTATAATTAAGCGATGTAGATATGAATAAATCCTTATTAGCTTAATAATATAGATTATACTTAAAGTGAATACACATAAAAAGTACTAAATTGGTGGGGAAGGATAAATAAGTTTTGCTAAAATATATTTACAAGTGAATTGCAAATAGAACACCTAAATTATAAATCAGGGGTAGATAAATCACTTAACCTTTTAAATTGTAAATTCACCTTTTAACTTTTGAAAATATATGTATTGGTCTAAAACTCTTATTATTATTATTATTATTATTGCTTTTCTTATCTTTTTGTATACCCATTTTTTAATACTTACAGATGGCGCACCTACAATTGTGTGCTAAAAAAATTAAATTAAATTCCTTTAATTTTTTTCCCATTAGATTATAACATTTTTAGTTTCAATAATCAATTTTTAAAAGCTTTTGGAATTTATTGATTATATAAAGCATTTTCATTTAAGCCAGTTATTTTTTTAGAACACAAATGTTCCTCCAATTAAGGAAAAAATTGCATAGTTCATATTTCAGTATAGCTGTTAATTTAGTAGTCTTGTGAATATATTTTCATAATTTACATTAAAAATACTAAAAGAATTCATCATATAATTTCATTTTGCAAATAAAAATACAATGAAACAATTAATATACGATTATGTTATTAACAATATCGAGAACATTCACTTTCATAGATTTTTTAAATTAAAATATTTGTCTACATTACTTATAATAAATAATGTATTTTAAGGAAAAAATATGCGATTATATTATTATCTCATTGTGCATTAAAGAAATGAAATAAAAAATTATTAATTCTGTATTACATATAATGCATTTTAGGGAAAAGGTAAATACATGATAATATTATTATCGATATTGAGAATATTTATTTTTACATATCTTTTTTAAATAAAATATCAATCTACATTCCTTATAACATATGCATTTTAGGGAAAATGAAAATATATGATTTTGTTATTATCACATTGTGTATCAAAGAAATGAAAAATTAATATTTATAAAACAAATTGATATATATCAAAACCGAATGATATATGATTTTAGAAAAGTGTCGAGCTTGATTTTTCATTTTTCTAGTTTAATTTCTTTTTCGTTTTCTTTAACTTGATTTAAACTAAATCTTATGTTTATTTAATTTAAATAAAACTCAACTGAAGTTAAAGAAAACTCGATTTCTTTATTTTGAAAAATTTTGGAGTCACTACTTAGTAAAATCGAAAAAAATGATTAAATTAGAATCGATTATGCAAATTGATTCTAATTTAATCACTAGTATATGTTTTAAAAACTTTTTGAAAAAAGTTCGAGAAATCGCGTTTCTTAAATTTGGGAGCTATCCTATTAAACCCTAATAAATACCACTATTAATTTTCCAAAAATAGATTTAATTTTAAAAATTACCTTATTTCTATAATTTACAAAAAAGAAAATGGAAAACTAAAGCTTTTACAAATTTTACTTCTCACTCAAAGGTATCTACAAACCAGCTAATCGTGATCAAATGTTTGTGGTTCATTTTTAGAAAAACTTTAGCAGGTTGATTCTTTTTATAAAAAACAATTAGGCCAGATTTATGTTTTTATTGATCGTTTATTTTTACTAAGAAAAATTCCTAGAAACCTAATTATTACTAATTAAAAAAAAACCCTAAAAATATAATTTTTGAAAAATCCCAAATTAAGATTTTTATTTTTATTTTTTCAAAATATAGTTGGTAATTTTTTTTTTTTTCAAGAAAAACCTTGAAGACTTAAAAATGCGATTTTTAATGAAATATATAATTTTCTACATGATAAAAATTTTATATGGAAAAATTGCCTAGATTATGAAAAAGATACTTAACTATACGAAACATATTTAAACCAGGAAAAAAATGTTTAAACTATGGAAGAAAAACCTAAACCATAGAAAAGATATTCAAACTGTAAAAAAGAAGCCTAAACTATGGAAAATATTTCTAAACCAAAGATATTTAAACTATAGAGAAGATGTAAATTAAAGATTTTTTTTTTATTTTATGAAAAGCTGAATAAGTGACAAAATGTTTTTTTTTTTTAGAAAACCCTAACATGCTTAATACAATTTTTCTAAATTAATATAATATGCAAAGTATGAGATTTTATAAAAAATGCCATTTTGAAAATATGAAATCTAAAAAAAAAACTAATTTAACTAAAATTTAACCTAACACGTGTTCACTAAACACTAAACACTAACTACTAACAATTAAAGCTATGATGAAAATAAAGAAATTAGTATAAGTTTTAAAATTAATTGCGCATAAGAATAGTGAAATAAATAAACAAATTGCATTAAGTGAAATAAAGAATAAAATAAATTGTAGATAATAATTAAAAACTACTATTATGTACCCGATGAAAGGGAACGGGTCAGATCCCGAGTCCTATCGTGCGCACAATTGTGAAATTGGTCTAAGAAGTGTGTTCGAGTGTATTATTACAGTGAATTATAGTAACGATGATTGACAATTGTATATTTTGAATTATATGTGTAGTAAAGAGATTGGGGATTGAGAGATTGGCGAAGAGTAGTGATTATGTTTAGTTTTTTTTTTTTTATCAAGATCACCTATCTCTCGCTACTCAATCCTTATTTATATAACCCGAAAACAAATATCCTAAATCAATTCAAATCTAAATTAATTAATACCAATTTGGATCCAAATCTTTACAGATCTTCATCTTATCGGATTTAACAATATCAGATTAGATTTGTTATCTCCAATAATCATTTGGCCATAATGTTATTAGATCCAAATAACAACCTTAACAATTTAATCTAATTTGTTTTAGATTATGATTCTAGAATACCAAATATTTTCTTTTGTTGATCTTTTTTTTTATTTTTTCTGTTTTTTTAATCATTTTCATTTTTTTTATTTTCTAAATTTTGACCCCCTTTTTTATATATTTTAATTAAAAATAGCAAGAGAGCAAAAATAGAGTGTCTACAAAAGTCATTTTAATAATTCCCTTTTTCTTTAATAAGGAATTTAGCTTAAATAGACTGTTAGTAAATATTCGTTGTTGAAATCATATATTACATATAATTATATATGATGCATTCATAAAAAGGATATATATATATATGTGATTATGTTATTATCGATATTGACAACATTCAAATTTACAGATTTATTAAACTAAAATTTTAATTTAAATTATTTATAAAATATAATGCATTTTAAGGAAAAAATAAACATAAAAAGTTTTTTTATTATTTTTTTAATCTTTTTGGTATTTTATCAAGCAAGATATAAAACAAAAAATAAAAGTATGAAATCTATAAAATATATAAAAATAGAGAAAAGTTGCCTATTATCTCTATTGAGATGCGTAAGTTAATGGAGAGAGAGTGAGAGAGAAATATAGGTTATAGTTAATAGGAGAGAGTGGAAAAGTGGTAGAGAAATATATAAGGAGAGAGAAAAATGAGTAAGTAGACAAATTTACTTATTATTTATAATTTTAATAGTTTAATTTGTTGTTAGTTTTTTTGTTAAATAATGTTATATATAAGATAAATAGTAAAATATAATACTAACGGTTACTTAAGCTTCAAAAGATTTTAATAAAACTAGTAGATGATGTATTCGTATTACGTGTGTATAAAATAAATAAAATTATATAATATAATTAAATATATTATAATATTAATAAAAAATAATAATAGATAAGAAAGAAAGAGAGATAGAGGTTATGAGGAGAGAAATAAGGAATAAGAAACTGTGGGAACGTTAGAGGAAAGAGATAGGGAAGGAATAGTAGGAATATTGGGAATGTTAAAGGAGGGAGAGATGGGGGAGAAAAGTTATGTTATCTTAGAATTTTTAAATTGTCTTATATATATATAATTAAATATATTTAAAAAATTATTTATTAATAATAAAAATTTTATTTAAAAATTTAAGTAAATAAAAATAATCAAAATTTTATTTCGATGATTAATTAAGATTTTAGATATTTTAATAATATAGATATAGATATATATATATATATATATATATAACCAAAATTCAGCACTCCAACACTACCCAGGTCCCAACACCTACCGTAGGTAACTGTCCCCCACACATCATCCCGAGAAAAATCTAGAGAGACAGAGAGAGTGAAAAACCAACATCAAAACAAACAGCAACAACATGGCTGGTTTACAGAGATCTGCAGTTTCCTTCAGAAGGCAGGGCTCTTCAGGCCTCGTTTGGGACGACAAGATTCTTCTTGGCGAGTTAAACAACGACCAAAAACCAGACTACCCTGAACAAGAACAAGACAAGCCTGAAAACAAAACACAAAACAACATCAGTAACGAAAAACAAGTCTCTAAGGACAGTGCTACCGTCGCTGCTGTTCAATCTAACGACGATGGGTGTGTTTTGGAGAGAAGCCGATCTAGCGGCGGTGGAGGAAGAGGGTATCGTACAGGAAAGGTGTCGCCGGCAGTAGAGCCGCCGTCTCCGAGGATATCGGCTTGCGGGTTTTGTGGGGCGTTTGGGAAACAAAATAAGAACCGTCGCAATAGGTTCGGTGACGGTAAGCGCAGTAGATCTAGGTAGCCACGTGGACGAAGATTTCTCGGTATAGCGTCCATATCCACTCTAATGACATGCTGCGTGAATTAAAATGGAGAAATGAAATTCATGGAAAATATCATGCAAGTGGTTGGATGCGATACGGATGGAAACATCGTCTCGATTGAGTTCTTTGATTCTATGTGCCTAGCGACGAAAGTAGAATATTCAGTTTGATCTTGTCGTATGTTATATTTACTTAGTTACCCATAGAGTGCAGTATATATATGTTACATGTAGTATGTAATTTAATGAAGTTTAGGAGTTTTAAATTTAAAAATGGACGTTTGTTTTATTTTCTTTTTCCCATTTTGGTGATTGTTTTTATAATTCTTTTTTTAGTTTTAATAGCTGGAATTGAGTAGAGCCAATAAAGCAGAGAACTTTATTGAGGATGAGCGAATTTTTTTTTTTTGTACAATTTCACTTCAATCAGTAAATTAAGAAGAAAAAAAGAGATAAAATGTGCTAGATTTTGAACTTTGTTATTCAGCTAATTTTTTTTTATTTTGTTATTGAAATTCTAAGAAAATATATTTTTTTTAATTATATGTTTATAAGTAACATTCAATACCCATTAATTTCACAGCAGCTTGTAATGGGCTAATTTAGGGCTTAGTTAATGGAATGTAAAGACTAAAAATTACAATTCCAAGTATAAAAAGGGTTAAAAAATTTTCATTTTTTTTTCAATATTGTTAATATATTTTACAAAAAGTAAGTGTATTAAAAAAAATAGAGGAAAAGTTTTTATTTTCGAATACAGAATATTCTAATCCAGAACAATTTTAGATAAAATTTGAAGAACATGGATTTTATAATTTGTGAATTTTTGGTTTTCTTAGAAGCTACGTATAGTTAGGTTATCGATTTACTTATTCTATCACATATGAAATATGTTAAAGGTGCTCTATCTACTTTTTTTTTTTTTTTTTTTTGTCCTCGCCGTTTCCTAGGATGTTCGTCCTGTGGTCAGGGGAAATTTCCTTTTTGTAACCGTGATTTCTGAACCGAGTACAGAATTGTATGTATTTTTGGGATCCACATCGACTGGAAAGTTAGTGTGGCTGCTGTAAAGAGGGTATCTTACCTGATTTTCAATCTCACTGACACAACTGACACACCTCCGATCTAGTCTAGTCTAGTCTAGTCCTTGCTAAATCTAACCTTCCATGGCTGCGCACCTCTGCCAAAGCGGATTGAGAGTGACACAGCAAACGTATGCATTACATCAAATGGTTTCCTCGGACCGTTCGGATTTACATGTAATTATCGAGATGGCAATAGGAAGCGTTAACAAGGTATTCGATGCCTTCAACTTATTTTCTTCGATATCAAGTTTGAAATGCCAGAATAAATCGAAATATAATCATGGATTTAATTCTTTTTCCTCATATTTAAAGATATATTTAAATGATAAAATCATAATTTTATAAAGTCAACAATTTCAACATTAAAAATATATTTGCTTTTACTTTTTAGAGGGTGGAATTGTAATTTTCTTTCTCCTTCATTTAATTAGTAATGATTAAAATTATTTATTAACTTTTAAATAAATTATTGTATGCAATAATTAAATACATTTTTCATAATCAGTACTATTTATGGATTTGATATCATTCCATTCATCAAGAATTTTCAAATACAAAAAATAATTTCTTATTCTACTTCTTATTCCATTAAATGTCAATCCATTACATTTTAGGCAATCCCATGTACTAATTATGACATAAAGCTTTTTCCATGTTATTCTTAAAACTAATATTAATTAATGACTAAAATTATAATAAAAAAGAGAATACTATCATAATATTTTGGTTAAAGTATTTTAAAGCATTCGATTCCATTAATGAGACGGATAATCTAATGATAAAAAAATCGAATGGTTTCGTCCACTGTATCTAGAATTACCCTAAGAATGGTACTCGTTGAATTTGTTAATTTCTTTTTTAAAAAAAGGCTTTTTATATATTCATAAGAAAACTATCTAAAATTACCCTAAGAACATTATTTAGCCTTTTTCTTTTTTCTTTTTAATTAAAAAGTCAAACATTACCAACAAACATATTCTCAAATAAGGTGAACTTAATATTTTTATTTACATTGGGAAAAAAAATATATATTTATTTAGAAAATGTTACCATGTACATTTAGCATAGTTGGATAGGTTGTTAAGCTCAATCTGTATCTAAACATATGGTTATAAGTTTCTAAATTTTGAAATCAAAGCTTACGAGATAACACCTTAAACTATCATGAAAACTATATCTTTTAGAACATATACGGTCTAGTGGATATTATAAGACTTAGGTGTAAATGAATCAAACCGATTTACAAAATACTTAAATTTAGTTAGAGTTTTACTCGAATTCAATTCAATAACAATCTAATTAAGCTTGAGCTACTCCAGTAACAAATCAAGTACTCGAGCTACTCTAGTAGCAAATCAAGTTGAGTGAAACTTTAAAATGCTAAACTTGTGAAACTAGCAAGCCTAATTAAGCTTCATATAATATTTAATTTATTTTTTTAAATATGGGTGAGTCATTTAAGGAAAATTTGTAAAAAATTTGAACTTAATTAAGCCGATCTTGAGCTTGTTATATATATCTTTGAGTCGAGTTTAATCTCAAAATTTAAAACTTAGTCGAACTCGAGCTTAATACTATATTGGTTCGACTTGACTTAATTACATTCTTAACGAGACCAACAAGTTTTTTTAATATTCCTATCAATTTCATTTTTTTTTTCACATTCTTTATAGTAAACTTTAGTTGTATTTTTTCTTTTTCATGCTAAAAGATTACTTTTTAAATATTACATTGAACATAAATATTATTGGTACTCTATTAGTAAAAATAATTAAATGATAAATGTATGAGAGTGTATACATAAAAAAAAAAAAAAGAAGATCTAAGTTCTTAAAATTAACAATAAATATTAGCCCCAAAAATTTTTTCTTTCTTTTTTTTTTTTGCTAAAGACTCTTCAATATATATATATTTGCCAACTATGGGCAGGAGGGATTATGCTATTGGGAGATTAGTGGCGATAACTACAATGACCTTGACACAGACTCTTGAAGTTTAAAGTACTTTAAAATATTACTTTAAAAAAATAAAAATTGAAGTTTAAAGTATTCTTTTTAGATTTTAATTATTAATTTTAGGTTTAAAGTTTTTCTTTGTTTTAAGTTGTTTTTTTCCTAACATAATATGATATTAATTTTTCTTTCTTGAAGAAAATATAAGTTTTTTCTTTCATTTATATATATTTTCTATATTATTAAAGCAAAACCTCTTTTTTAACAATCATAACTACCAAATTTTAGTATCTTATAGATTTAATTTATAATTGACCAATAGGTTTATCCATATTATTCTCACACATACCATTTTCTTTCAAATATGATTACTCAATAACTACTATTTTCTACTTAAAAATACCTACTATTTTCCATTTTTAAATTCTAAATTGCAATTTACCTATAACTATATTTCCCCTTTCATTTCTCTTCCTACTTTATTTAACAAGTGTTTATTTTAAAGCTTTACCTTTTATGAAAAAAAAAAATCTAATATACCACTCTTTTTTTACTTCCTTATTCACAATTCTTTTTTAAGATCATTAAGCACCAGTTAGTAATTATATTATGTTTTAAAATAATTGAGTTTAATTTTTGGCACACCCGAAGTGGGTGCACATATACTAGTATTATATGATCAAATAAGATTTCAAGGGTTTGTATAGGGTACCATCGAATCTATAGCATAATACATGTCTACTAACTTAAAAAAAAAATGACATGATTACAAATCATATAAAAAATTACCAAAATACCATTATTATATCGTATTTTGAAAATGCGATATTACTATTTGTATAATTAACATTTGTATATTGTTTGCGATATACATAGATGCATGCATTAATATCGAATCTTAAAGATACATTGTAACTATTCTATTAGTATTGCATTTTGAAGATACAATGTTAGTACAAATAACTATATCGTATCTTTAAGATACGATATAATAATGATATTTTGATAATATATTTTATATAATTTGTATTTGTGTAATATTTATCAATTTTAATGATAAACTTGCAAAATTATAAGTTCTAGAAAGGATATAGGGTAGAAAAATATCATATCCATACCATACCTTGTACGTGTAGAAAATTGTTATTAGAAACCTACCTCGTGATCCCTAACACCTATCTCGAACCTATTAGGTCTAGTAAAGTATGAAAATGGATATCTTGTATAATAAGTTTACTTGTTCAACTTTTTTAAGATGCAAAAGAACTTTTTCTACCTCATAACCTCCTTATAGGTCCAAAAACAATTGTTACTTTGAATCTATATTGTAACTTTTAATACCTATCTTTAATCTATCCGATTATGTAGGGTACGAAAATGGATACTATGTATAACAAGTTTACTAGTCACCCTTTTTAAGATGTAAAATAAAAAAAAAAAAAATCATTTTTGTGCTCTTGTTCTTTGTAAAATACCCTCAAACTTGAAAGATAAGGAAAGTTCTTGTTTTTACCTTTTCCGGGCACTTAAATAGGGATACTCATTAATCTGATCAATTTTATTTTAAGAACCATAAAATATTTCAAACTAGACCACTTACAAGCGTCTCATCAACGCGATTAATTTTATGGAACTTTACGGTGTAGCAATTATGATCCACTCGTTATTTTTCAATTCTCAAACCATGCTGTAGATAAAATTTTCTTGTTTTTAAATGAATATCTACCAATCATGCATTATCATGCACCAAAAAGTTACGAAAAGATAAAGACGGCCGGGATACCGTTTGTGGAGAGAAAAACGAGTCCATTTGAGGATCATAGATGTACGGATTTTTAAATCATCCCGTTTTTATTTTTAATCGACAAATTTCACAATGATTTTTTATGGACGGAAAGAAGGCAAAAAAAAAGTCCTAACCAACCCTTGATCGCTTTTGGTGGATTCTGTGAATCCGGATGGGACCCGCAAATCCACAACAAACCCATGGATTTTGTTGAAATCTTACAATAATTTATTATACCATTTGAGGCACTTTGTAAATCATGGATATATCTTATAAAAGATATGAAAACACATGTTTAAAAGTTTTCGATGTGTACGAGTCGAGGATTTCTACAATAATTCGATCATTTAAAAGGGATATATGATATGATTATTTTTAAATTTAATAAATTACTTTGATTTATAATAAATCTTATATATTAACAGATAATTTGCCATCAACTTTAATATTAATGAATACTATAACAAACCATATTGTATAATCATTGGATCGTAGAATTTTCCAAACGAGTTAGGGCGATTCATTGTTTTCTTGCTGTGCTTTCATCATTTTTCCACAGTAGAAGTATATGGGTTGGCATTTGTGAATAGTTTCATAGGCACTAGGCACTTCTTTTTTATAATTGAAACTACGAGTATAATTAAATCAAATGAAAATCAAACAAAAAAAATATAAAGTTTTAACCAATCATTTAGCCCTCTTAGCTCATGGAATTAAGATTTGATTAGTCGAATTTACATCATTATGTGCAAATTGTGTCACATCTAGAAGTGGTGGAATCATGATAATCCTATTGTTTAAGCCAATTTAAAATAAAAGCCGACCTCATGACCACTGTTATAGTCTCAATTTACGCAAAGTGTCCATAATTAATTTATTTTAAAGTAAACAATTCATATAAAAATATTAATATTTTATACACAAAAGCTTTTAAACTTATAATAAGAACTTCGATGGTTTATGAAATATTTACATAACCTAATAATTTATGTCTGAAAATATTTACATAATCTATTTACAAAAGACCAAAAGATAGAGATAGAAGCTTTAAAAGTCTATTGGTGCTTCCATTTATGACTTCACTTCCCATAATCCAAAGGTGACTAACCTTAAGGTAGCGGTAGTGCTCCATTCTAATCAACACTTGCAAAAAGACATAAAAGGATATGAGTAACCAACTGCTAAATAAGTAAAGATGAAGACATAAGACTATGTACAAGTACAAACAGGGTTATCAAATAGTTAGTTAGATGTAATGTAATAAGTATATGCCATCACATAACGTTATTCGGTTCGTTATGAGATTAGAGAAATTTCACCTGCTCCAATCTAGATTGAAAAGTTTCAGTGTGAATGCAGCAGCTTACGACCAACCTAAGCTTGTGCAATAGAGATGCTACTCCTCCCGTAAATATCTTCGAACCATTATTTTAACCTTCACTACTACCTTTTCTCCTATCATTTAGTTTGATTAAGAATGAAGAAAGGGCTATTATACTATGGCGTTATGTCTTTCAAATGGGTAGGTATTTGGTTGGAAAACCCTTAATGTCAAATAGTTGGATGCAATGCATGCTCAGTTTAAGGTTTTAAGCTTAATATAGTTATGTCCATTTGAAGATGATCACTCAATTTCACGCAATACAACACTGACATTCAAAATAGCAAATCAACAATACATAATAAGGTTCAAAAAAGCGCGCACAAGCATGTATACATCAAGATTGCTTATAATCTCAATCAAGTACAATCTTAAGTCTTAAAGTACTATAAAATAGTATTTCAAAATATAGTAAAATATTAATCTTAAACTTATTTAGATTCTTGTACTTGCTCACCTAAGGTATAACTTATGGTGTAGTGTTGTTGCTTGCCTTTATAATATAAATATTATTTTAGTATTCACACAATTATTGTATATAGGCTCTATTCTATAATACCTATTATTATCCTCAATTTAGGGTGTTGCTATACTTAATTATGCTACTTTTAAGTTTCTTATGATCATTTTCGCTTTTAATTAGGTTTTGATTTTGTCTTGGATTCAGCCTCTGAGTCAGGTTCGAATTCAACTCCTTGATTATACTAAATTCATAATTCTTAGAAATGCCTTATGACCTAGTCTACAAAGTTTAATTAACTTTAACTTAAGTGAATATAGTCCTTGATTCAGCTCCTGATTACAATTTTATTCATAAGTCCTAGAAAGTCTCGCTGGTTCATTTTGCAAAGTTGGCTAACTATATTTTAGGTATAATAAATTTCTAATTTAGTTCCTAATCAACACCTTAGTGCACCTTAAACACCTTGTTCTTGATTTAGCTTTTGAATTTGCTTTTGATCCAAGGGTATTCTATATTTTTGGCGTAATTCCAAGAATTTTTACCTACAGCTAGAATCATAGTACATTACTTAGTTTAACAACACCTCAATTTGATTCAATACACCTTGCTCCACTTATTTCAACATTTCATATATTACGCATTTATTAACCTTAAACCAACATTATCCAAATCCAACACTCCTAACACTACAAATATCATCCCTCAACACCATTTAATATTTATTGATATCAAAATATACCTCAAATCAAATTTTAGGTCACTTTCTTGGAAAATCACTAAATATACTTATAAAAATAGTCATTTAATAGGATTTCAAGGCCTAAAAATTGGATAAAAATATGAAAAATAATTTTTACAAAAATATTTTTATGACAATTTAATATACATCATAGGTAGTGTATAAAAAAGTTTTGAGGTCGAAACAACGTAAATAAGGTATTTGAAAACAAAAGTGAAATTAGTTTGGGTTTAGTGATTTGTTAAGGACAATATATTTTGGAACTTAATTTTATCAAAATAATATTTTTTTTCCCTAAAACTACATAAAAAAATATGCTAGAATACCAATTTTCATAATTTTCCACAAAGATTTAATATTTTTAATAAATTTTACAAAGATCAAGTTATAGATTAAACTCACCGAAAGGCTGCCTTATAGCCACCTCCCACCACCATCCCTTTATCAACCAGCCCGAGGGTGGGGTCCACCTTCAGCTAGTGGTCTTAGTTCATTCATAGGTGTTGGTTTGGTGTGTACACTCTAGTTTAGCCTAATTTACACCCATTTTTGTTTACTTTTTCTAAAAATACTTGTTTCACTCTATTTGAACTCTTTATATTTTTGCTAGATACTAAACTACCTAAAGTAAATTTCAAAGGAGAGTTTCTAAATTTATAGATATGTCTGAGGCGATGGAGGAAATAGTTAAAGGACAAGTGTCCTAATTTGATTTTTTGCTTGTCTTAATGTCTTAATATGTGTCCTAATCCTACTTTAAGTGTTACTAAAACCAAATTAATTCCTAGGTTGCCACACCACATTCCAATGCTTTCTAGCACAAAATTTAATTTTCTTGAATTTTTATTAATTTTCTTTGATTTATTTCGTATATTTTAGGATATATTAGGTATTTTAGGTAATTTCAAGTATTTTTACCTATATATAAATACATCTATGATACATATAAATACATCTATGATACAAATAAATACCCTTAAATATTATTTAAATTATTTTTTATTTTTAGTATACATATATTTCATCTCTAATAATTTATTAATTATCGAAACCTATTTTATGCGTTTTTAATAAATAAAAAATAATATATATAACTTAAATATATAATATTTAATTATGTTAGTATTTAATTTTCCTAAATCCAAACACATGGGTACTCATAAAATGATTCTAATCATCCCCATATATGTAGCCCACAATCTTTTTTAGTGTCATGCCATACTATTCCTGCTTTCACATTTGCAAAATCCCTTTAATTTTATCATGACAAGGATCGATCCATGAGCTAAAGTTGATAGAATCATGTAGGACAAATTCAAGATGGACCACCAGGCACACCATATCCTAGTGTGTTTTCATGTTTTCATGACATCCTCCATTGCATCCTCATCCAAACCTAAGAGGACAAATTGGGTCACTTCACAAATTCCACATCCACCCATGCAAACTAAGCTATATAGTCTTTATATGCTCTTGGGACATTTCATGTGATGAGAATCCAATGGCAATATCATTTAATTCACCTTTTTCGCATGCATACAAAATTCAGTGCATGCAGCACTTCAATGATGCTGAATAATTGAATAATAATTATAAGAGTAAATAGGAAATACATCCCCTTTTACTGGCTACATCTATTTGTATTCATTCTCATTGTTTTTAAACTGCGTATTTACACCTCATATCTTTAAAGACGTTTTTTTCGGCCATTACATAACTATTTTGTCCTTTTGAAAAAAAAAAGAAAAACTAAAATAATTAAAAGTATTGCTTAAAATGAATATCAAGAGAGAAGTCCCTTTTTCTATATATTTTCTAGTTTTAAATAGTCTATAGTGCTGAAATTTATTTATTTATTTTGTTATTGTTATAAAGGAAAAATTAGTTACACCTTATATAGGGGTTTGAAGGCATATTTTTGGGAATTTAAATGTTTAAACATTTAGTTAAACAATATTAAAGTTAAATATATATAAAATAAATATAAGAGGGTATATTGAATAAATCGGGCACTTCTGTAGGCACACTAAATATCTCCATATATAGGAAACACTGTACAATTTTTATGAATTGATCAAATTCAGCTCAAGGGCAGACATGAAAACGTGTTGAAGAGAGAATATGAAACTTGACGACCTCATCCAAGTCTATTCTTTAGTGGTTATAGAATTAATGAGGTTTATGAGTATTTATGATTCTATTTTGCTTAAGGTCCAAGAGAAATTAAGGATAATAATCAATGACAAGGAAAATAAAAAGTATAATCTCGCAGTTGATATGATGTAAAATTATCGTATAAATGTTTGGAGAGATGAAAAACCATCTTACATGTTGCCCCATATAAGTTTCTTTTTCTTAACAATACGTTTTTTATCAGTTCCACAAGAATAAAATCGAATGGCTATTTCTTTTCTATAACATTATTACTATGTTTTATTAGTAGAATAGTTATTTCACAAAATTTCTATTATTATAAAATAAGAAATTACAATTCCTTTATAAGGTCAAAAAATAGTTTTTTCTTGGTCTTTTTTAGCATATTTTTATATTTACTTATCAGTAGCGGTGTAAATGAGACGAGTCTATTCACAAGTTACTCGAATTTGATTTGATATTTACTCTAATTTAACTTGGCTGCAATCGAGTTGAGCTTAAGTTTGAGCTACTCAACTAGCTTTTCAAGTCGTAAGCTCGAGCTTTATGATGCTTGGGTCGATAAACTTGTGAACCTAACTAAAATCGAGTCAAGTTTAAATACTAGTTAAATTCAAGTAGGGTTTAAATATTTATGGAATTTAAATGAGCTTATGAGTTTCATTTCAAGCCAAGCTTGAGCTTTATAAACTAAAGTTTAATTGAGTTTAAGTCAATTTTAAGTTTTAAGTTTCTTCATCTGAGTCGAATTTGAGCTTAGTATCATATTATTTTGACTCAACTCGTTTATAGCTTTACCTATAAAACTCTAGCCTAATAGTCTTGTCATAAATTGAGATATGTATTGGTACTTTTTAAGGGTATAATACCTGTATATCGACATTTAGAAAAAAGATTACATAAATATGAATTAGATAAAAAAAAATCACCAACTTTATATCTCATTTGAGAAATGCGAGACAAATAAGTACATATACTTGGCATTTAGAAAATTGCGGTATAGTGAAAGTTATACAAAACCTCTATTGCGTTTCAAAAGTATGGCATAGCTTTTAGGAAATTATCATATTTCACAAATGTAATATAAGCTCGATTTGCTGACAAACTTGGATAAAAGATAAGTGATGCCTACACTATATTGCATTTATTGCGTTTCAAAAGTGTGAGATTAGTATTAGCAAATTATCACATTTACATGCGGCACAACATGCATGTAAATGCTTATGTTACATTTTGAAGATACGATATAAATTTAGTATTTTGATAATATTTTTTACATAATTTATATTTTTGTAATTTTTTTAATCTTGATAGTAAACAAATAGTTTTCTCTTCTTTTTAATATATTCATAATCTATTATTAATTTTAATTTTAAGTACAACCAAATAAAGTAATAGATTTTTACTTTATTCCTTAAATTACAATTCTATTTCCTACTCCATTCTGCAAACTGAATAAACCTATTTATCATGTGTCATTTCTTAATTCTTGCCAGTAGTCAATCAAAGTCTACACATATTGGGCCTGCAAAATAACATACAGTAAGGGTACGCCGAAGAGTTGTTTGGCATGACTACTCCAATACTTAAGTTAGCAGTGGGCAATTAAGAGTAATGTACAAGGATAATGCGCGGGCTTAATATGTAGAGTCTAAAGTGAGAGTTACTGTTACGTAATAATATGGTATTTATAGCGAAGTGAAGCCAGCTGTTGGAGATTACATGGGGAGAGAGATCTTCTCCTGAAAGTGTAGGAGAGTAGAGTTGTCATTCCTGACATGTCCTTAATATTTAGGACGTAACTGTTTTATCATTATCACATGGATTATGACTGTTACAATGCTTTATGGGCCTTGGGCTGAGGCCTATGAAGGTCGGCTTAAGGCGATAAGGCTTGGTGGGTCTAGACGGGCCTAAGGGGTCCCTACCTACAGGACCTTATCAAGACTTGCCACCCCCACCACCACAGTCTTATTGTCGAAGAAGAGGTAAGGGGAAGGAATGCATAGGCCACTCAAGTGTGATTGATCCGACTTTAGAGAGTTCAATCCTATGCCGTGATGCTGACGAGATGAGGTTGTAGATCTGAAGTGATGGTTAGTCTGAGGTGGTGAGGTCCGAGGTAGGAAGGCTCGAAGTGGTAAGTCATCCTAAGCAGTAGTTTGCTGGTTTGAAAGTGTCTGAAGCTAAGCAAGCAAGGGAGCTCAGGTGCTCCGATGTTACAGATTAGTATGTTCGAATAGGGCATGACAGGGACCGAACAAATGTAAATGCATCACGTCTTCATAACACCAACCAGATGTAGGTCGGATGGGCCTTAAAGAACCTTCCTGTTGAATGGACTTTTAAAATTCAACTTTTGCTTGCTTATATTCCTTGCATTAAATGCAACATGATAGGTGTTGTGCTGCAGCAGCTTAGCGTACAGCTACATGCCTTTTGCCATTTAGAGGTGACCATCTGGTAGAAATGCTTTCCATATGCCTGATGGGCAGCGTTCCAAAGGATTCGTGCTTATACGAGTTCCTATAACTGCTTATATGGCCTCCTAGACAGTTTCCCTATAAATAGAAGTATCACAGAGAGAGAGTATTTTTCAACAATCTTTTCGCTTAGTCGTTTCGATTTTTGCATTAGCATTTGAATTCTCAAACCTTCTTCAGAAGTTTCAATTCTTTTTCCTTCTTCAAGATTTACGATCATGTCGACTAATAGAGGTGAGGCTAGCTCCTCTTCATTGTTGCTTACTTCTAGTTTGACTCTACAAGGAGTGATCCCCTTCAGGTGTAGGAGGGCAAGGTCTCATCACTAACAGACCTCGACACACCAACTAAGATAGCCATAGAAGCATTAGACAGGGCTAGGATTATCAATGCCATCCCCAAGGACGTATATGCGGATGTTCCTTTGCCCTTTGCAAAAGATTTGTTCAACACTTCGGGTACGAATAAGGGGCCTGACTACTGTGCAAGTAGAAGTTGGCAATTTGCCCCTAGCTGGATCATTAGCAACTTTCTTATGGGAACGATTCTTGGTTAGCTTATTAGGTTGCCAACCCGAGATGAATGAATGGCCCTACTATTAGGGAGGTGCTTCGCGGTCTTTGAGAAGTGCTTGAAGTTTGGGCAACACCTCCCTCCAAGTCATTTTGAAAAGCAATTCTTCGACTATCACCACTGTAGTCCGTCCCAGGTCCCTCCCAATGGGTGGAGGGTGCTAAAGACTTTTTAGGCACTCTACGAATACTTGGTGATAAGGGTTACTTCCAAGCTCTTCTATTACTTCTACATGTAGAAGAGCATTGGGGGGTAGCCTTACCGCCAGCCGCGCCTAAGGAAGAAGTTGTTCTCCGACCTTGTTGATTCAGTCAAGGGCTGGCAAGACGAATACGTGGTGGTAGAGTTGCCTGAAGAGATGGATTTCTGGACTCGGTGGACCAGGATGGTTCGTATTGTCGACGAGAAGAGGCTCGATCTTAGTGACACCAAGGCTGTCCAGGAAATCCTGGCCTTTATGGCGCTGAGAGATGGCTAAAAGGTTAACGCTGTAGAGACCATGGAAAGATATTTCTGGTACCTGATCTCCGAACTCTTCCCTAGCATGAAGAAGGTTGTAGTGGAGAAGTGGGCTAAAGGTACGAGTTCGTTCCTACGCATCTATCTATTATGTTAGCATCGATGTGCTCTATCCAACGCCTATAGGATGGGAGGACTTCCTTGGTTGTGCTTGTGACGACGGTGTTTTGCGAATGGTAGTGGTAGTTTCTCTAATTTTGTCTTTGTTTTCTTTTTCTAACTTTAGATCGAATTTTTTTTGCAGGCAAAAATTTAGCTCCGAAGATTTCTCGTCCATCTATGGATGATTGGATAAGTAGGCGCTAGGCACGAACCAAGGCCGGCCAGCTGAAGGCGATGGCAAGGAAGTCGAAGTCAGGGCTTGGCAAGACTAACGGAGCGCAGCCAAGGTTCGTACCACAGGGAATTCCCATCAGCGTTCGGGACGAGTCGGTGGATGTAGAGCCTTTGGGCATGGCTCTGCCCACTCCTGCCCTCATCCATTTGTCTGAGCCTATCTTTATGGACAATAAAGGCAACGAAGCGAAGGGGCTCGACGTACAGGTGCTTTCTCCTCCAAGGGTGGCAGAGGAGGGGGTTGAAGAGAGGGTCGCCCCTCATCCAACTGTAGGCTAGAAGCATAAAGCTCCCGAGACGACCGGAGAACTAAGTCCAGGAGCGAAGCAACAAAGGCTCTTGGCAAGAGATGCTTTGGCCAAAGGGAAGTGGAATGAGTGGCCTCTAGTGCGTCCTTACCAGAGTGTGGATGACATGGGGGACAGATTTTTGGATGCCTTCAATGATTTCAGGCAAGGGGTTACAAGGTCGAACTCGTTCCAACAAGTTGCTTACGGTTCCCAAGACGAGGAACTAAAGAGGGCGGCCCTTGAATTAGAGATGAAGAGAGCCTGGGGGAAGATCCTCAAGCCAAAGTGGGAGGTTCGTACTAGGGATCTAATGCTGTTGCAGTGGACACTTATCTATCAAGAGTTGATGGGGTCTTACACCCCCAGTGATTGGGCTGTCTTGGAGAGGATCTCCCAGGAGGGTAAGGACGACCCCTTTAGACTGCAGGCCACTTAAGTATGCTGATGCAGCAGGTAGGTCTTCATTACTGTTATGTTGTCCTCCTCTGTCTTTTGCATTAATTTGAGTTTCGTTTTCATCTTGCAGTACTATAGTTGAGTGCTACTTGAACTGAACAAGTCTCATGCCATCCGCAAAGAGATAATGAGCTTGTAGGAGGTGTTGTGCAAGCAAAAGTAGTACCTACTAGAAGCAGAGACTTCCAATAAAAGGTACATGAGTAAATTTGCCAGGGCCAGGATTTCCTGGACAGCTTTGATGTCATTAGGATCGAACCTCTTCTCGTTGATGGTATGAACCATCCCGATCTACCGGGTCCATAAATTCGTCTGTTTGGGTAGCTCTATCACCACGTATTTATCCTACCAGCCCTTGACCAAATCAACAAGGCTGTAGAACAACTTCTTCCTTGGGCATGGCTGGATGTAAGGCTACCCCCTGACACTCTTCTACATGTAGAAGTGGTAGAAGAGCTCGGAAATAGCTCTTATCACCAAGTATTCACAAAGCGCTTGGAAAGCCTTCAGCACCCTCCACCCATTGGGAGGGACCTGTGACAAACTGCAGAGGTGGTAGTCGAAGAACTCCTTTTCAAAATGACTTAAAGAGAGGTACTGCCCAAACTCCAAACACTTCTCAAAGACTGCGAAGTGCCTCCCTGATAGCAGGGCCACCCGTTCATCTTGGGTCGATAACCTAATATGCCAACTAGGAATTGCTCCTATAAGAAAGTTGCTGATGACCCAACTAAGAGCAGATTGCCTACTTCTACTTACGCGGCTGTTAGGCCCCTTGCCTTTACCCAGAGCGTCAAACAAATCTTTCGTGGGGGGAAAAGTTGAGGGAATGGCCCAAAAGACCATAGAACTAAAGGCTTGGCTGAAGAACAAGCAAAAGACAAAGGCTCATCTCTCATAGAGGTTGGATGAAGAGGGCAAAACTAAGGCCCGAATCGAAAGGAAGAATGTCGAGCTGAGGGCTTCTATGGCCAAGCTACAAATTAAGCTGGCGATGAAGACGCCTGAATGCGAGGGCGTCAAGGCCACTTTGTTGGAGCTTGCCGGTTTAAAGATCAGTTTGGAGCAATAGGTCGATAAGCTGCGGGATAGAGTTTCGGAGATGGAAGAGATCATCTCCAAGATGGAAAGCAGGGAAGTCTTCAACAACATTGTCACTAGGAAAGCGGTCGCTGGCTACAGGACTACTGAAGAGTTGTTAGAAGAGCTGGAGGACATATCTACTGACTCTGCCCCTTACATTCGAAGGGAGGTTCTCTCCCATTATTTGGACCTAGACTTAAGCTTGCTAGACTTTCTGGACTCCTTGATGTTCAATGAGAAGAAGGAAGCCCTGGCATAGGAAAGGGAGTCGACCTAAGAGAAGGAGTCAACCTAGGGGGCTAACAATGATGTAGGCACGCCCTCTACTATCGGGACGAAGCAAGGTGTTTATATGGCAGCTTGTACCCCATCAACCCAATGGGAGATTGCCTTTGAAGCAGATTCTAAAGCCCAACCATTTGAGGGCTCTAACTATTCCAAATCCACATTGCTCGGACTCTGCTCTTATTGAAGGCCTATCGCCTTCAACATCGATGGATCAGCGCTCTAAGAAAATAGACGCGCTAGACTTTTCCAAACTACCGAAGTTAGTTGACCTTAGGAGATAGCGGATTTCTTTTTTTTTTTTCGGAATTAATGTAACTAGGGCTGGGATGCCGGCCTTTGTTATGTGATTAACCTTCAATGAATAAATATATGAATTTTTTGAAACGTCTTTTTCTATTCGTTTTTTGCCAATGTCTTGCTTAAGAATTCTTGTCCTAGGGAAGTTTACCTTTGGCAACGTAAATTGTCAAGGGTGTTCCTCCGTGCAAGGGGTGTTTCCCCTTACCGAGGTTACCTTAAGGGGTTAGGTTAGCGGCATTCTGATCTTCCCAGTGTAGGAGTTTCTTTGTGTAAAGGGTGTTCCCCTTTGCCAAGGTTACCTTAGGTGGGTTAAGTCGTTGGTGTTCTGACTTGCCCGGTGTGGGAGTTCCTTTGTGTAAGAGGTGTTTCCCCTTGTCAAGGTTATCTTAAGGGGGTCAAGTCGGTTGCTTTTCGACTTGCCTAGTTGAATATCCATGTCTCTTCAAAGACTTGCAAGGCGTAAGTAACAAAGGGAGAGATTAATTGAAAACTTTTAATTTGACATAATGGAAAGAAAAACTGTACATGATAAAAATCTAATAAAAATAGACACAAAGATTATCGGCGTTCCAGGTGCGTGAGATAAGCTCGCCATTGAATCTTTCCAGCCCGTATACTCCATTACCCAGTCTCTCCCGGACCTTGACCAAATCTTCCTAATTGGGGGCCAGTTTGCCTTGCCCTTTGTGTGAACTCGTAGCTTCTAACTTTCGACACATTAAGTTACCGACCTTGAACTCTTTGTGTCGAACCTTCTTATCATAATACCAGGTGGCCAGTTTGCCTTACCCTTCGTGTGAACTCGTAGCTTCTAACTTTCGGCACATTAAGTTACCGACCTTGAACTCCTTGTGTCGAACCTTCTTATCATAATACCAGGTGGCCCGATGTTGGTATGCAGTCACCCTAGCAACAGCGAGGTCTCTGATTTCCTTGATGGTATCAACATTCGTTTGCAGTAGGGAGTCGTTAAGGGCAATGTCGAAGCTTCGAGTCCAAATATTCGAGTGCTCAAGCTCGATTAGGAGGACTGCCTTAGATTCAAAAGCAAGGCGGAAGGGGGTCTTGCCTGTAGAAGTACGGTGGGTTATCCTGTACCCCTATAAGATGTTGTGTAGTTCGTTAGCCTAAGCTCCTTGAGATCGCTCTATGCTCTTCTTCAGGCTATCCAAAATGACCCGATTAGTCGCCTCAACCTATCAGTTTGATTGGGGGTAGGCGACTGAGGTGAAGTGTTGGGTGATGTGGTGCTTAGCGTAGAACTCCCTGAACTTGAGGTTGTTGAACTGTCGATTGTTGTCTATGATGAGTGCATGAAGGACTCTAAACCGAGAGAGAATGTTATTTTTTACGAAAGATTCAACACTTCTCTTTGTGATTCTAGCTACTACTTCAGCCTTAACCTACTTCGTGAAGTAATCCATGGTGACAATTATGAACTACCGTCTTCTTGATGCTTTCGGAAAGATGCCGAAGATATTGATCCCCCATTATGCGAATAACCATGGGCTTGTCAAGGGTTGGAGAGTGGTGCTTGGCGTGTGACTGATTAAGGTATGCTCTTAGCATTACGAGCACTTCTAGGCTATGACCTTCGCGTCTTGCCTCATGGTGGGTTAGTAATATTTGAGCCGTAGCGCTTGTAGGTAGAGGGCTTGGGATTGAACGTAGTTGCTACATACTTTGGCATACAGCTCTTGCATAACGCGCAACCCTTCCTCTTTTCGGAGACATCAGAGTAAAGGGGGGATGACTCCTTTACGATACAGGATGCCATCAACCAGTATGTAATTGGTGGCATGGTACAGAAGCTTCTTTGACTCCCTCCTGTCTACCAGCAGCGTACCTTACTTTAAGTAGCTTCGGATAGGATCTATCCAACTCGGTTTGGGTGTCGTCATGGTCAGTTCCAGAACTTTTGCCAAGCTTGAGGCTATGCTTTTTTCTAGCAAGTACGTTATGAAGATCTTTCTATCCTTTACTTTGGGCTGCTGTATGCCAGTGGAGGCCAACTTGGATAGCCAATTTGCTGCGAACTTTTCTAGTCGAGGAATCTTCATGATGTCCTATGAAGGGAACTCCCTTAGGAGACTCTTCACTTTCTTGAGGTACCTTGTCATAGTCTTATCTCTTACTTTATATTTGCCTTGAACCTGCTAGATAACTAGCATGGAATCCGAGAAGATTCACAACTACTCAGTATTGATCTCCTTGGCTAATTTGAGACTAGCGATTAGCGCCTCCTATTCAGACTCGTTGTTACTAGCATCGATATGAACTTAAGAGTGTAGTAGATGGTGACTTGATGCAGCTTGGTTAGAACCAAGCCCTCACCTCCCCCTACTAAAGTGGAGGAGCCATCAACGTAGAGAGTCTACACCAATTTATCATTGTTGGGCGATGCTTCATCTTCTCCTGTATACTCTGCCATGAAGTCGGCCAACACCTGTACCTTGTAGGCCATTCGTGGTTAGTACTAGATTTTGTATGAGCTCTACTCCTTTGTGTACTTCATCATTCGTCCAAACGCATCAGGTTTTTGCAGCATGGTACGTAATGGTTGTTTTGTAAGTATAATCACCTGATGCGCCTGGAAGTAGGGCTTCAGCCATTGAGCAATGATGACAACGGCAAGCGCGAATTTCTCTGCCCGGGTGTATCTGACCTCAAGCCCATGCAGTATATGGCTGACGTAATATACCAGCCTATGTTCTCTTCCCTCTACTCTGACTAGTACAAAGGAGAGTGCCCGGTCGCTTACGGCCAGGTACAAAAATAGGTCTTCCCTTTGAATAAGCTTAGAGAGGATTATGGGATGAGCGAGGAAGTCTTGGAGCTGCTAAAAGGCAGTAGCACATTCGGGAGTCCATTCAAAATCCTTCAAATTTTTAAGGATCTTAAAAAACTCAGCATATTTGTCAGTGCTCCTCGAGATAAATCTGTTCAAGGTAGTTACCATGCCAGTGAGCTTCTATACATCTCGGACTGAGGTCAGAGGCTTCATTCCCTTAATGGTTGTGATCTTCTCGGGGTTGGGCTCAATACCTCTCTGTACGACCAGAAATTCGAGGAACTTTCCAGAACCAACGCCGAACACGCACTTCTGGGGGTTTAGCTTTATGTCATGCGTGTACATTCGATTGAAGGCTTCTTGGAGGTCCTTGACACGATTGATCGACTTCTGGCTCTTAATGATCATGTCGTTAATGTACACCTCCATGTTACGCCCGATTTGGGGCTTAAACAGCTTTGTCAGCATTTGTTGATACGTGGCTCCAGTGTTTTTCAATCCAAATGGCATCACGGTGTAGCAATAAGTGCCATAATCAGTTACTAAGGATGTATGGACTTCGTCCTTCGAGTCCATTTTGATCTGATTGTACCCCAAGAAGGCGTCCATAAAGCTTAGGAGAGCATGTCTTGACATAGAATTGACAAATTGGTCAATCCTAAGGAGGGGGAAACAATCTTTAAGGCAGTCTTTGTTTAGGTCGGTATAATCGACACACATGTGCCACTTCCCATTCTTTTTCTTAACTAGTGCCACGTTCGCCAACCACGTGGGGTACTTTTCCTCCCTCATGAAGCCAGCTTTAAGCAGCTTCTACACTTCCTCCTCGATCATGACTTGTCGTTCTAAAGCAAAATGCCTTTTTTTTTTTTGTTTGATAGGCCGCATAGTGGTGTAGATGTTGAGGTTGTGGGTCACCAGGTCTGGGGAAATCCTTGGTATATCTAACGCCAACCAAGCAAACCTATCCGAATTTGCCCATAAGAGGGCAATGATTTCATCCTTCACTTCGGTTGGAGTCTTGATCTCAACTTTCGTGGTTTGGTCGAGTGAGGTGTTGATCTGGACGTCTTCTGTTTTTTCTCTGTGTTCGCCCCTCTCAGTTGGCCTCCCATGTGAGCCTATTTCCAAGGCGAAGATGCCATCCTCTTTAACTGCCCTGACATATAGCTCACGTGAAAACTTCTAATCATACCTGCATAGTCCCACCCTAGTTGGTGTTGGGAATTTAGCCTTCAAATGTAGGGAAGATATGATCACTTCGAATGTGTTTAAGCTTGGTCTTCCCAAGAGCGCATTGTAGGTAGAAGGGTAATCGATCACAACGAACTCCACGGGTTATAGTATCACGTGGTCATCATTGCCAAGTTCCATATCTAGCGTGATGATGCCCTTAGCTCAGACCGTACTATAGTTGAAGCTAATCAGATTGTAGTCGTACAGCTTCATTTTTACTAGCAGCTTCTTCCTTAGCCTATCGTATGTATGGAGGAATAGTATATCGGTAGAACTGCTAGTATCTATCATTATCTTCAAGACCTCAAATTTTGAAATCTTTGCCCTAATCACAAGGGCGTCTTAATGGGGGCTATCGACCCCTTTAAGGTCAACGCTGGAAAAAGAGATGGAAGTGTCTAACTTCTATTTCTTCTCTTTTACTGCCAGTACCTCTGATGGGGCATTAATCAAGCTGCTTGTGTTCGATCGACTCCTAAGGTGCGGGCCCCCATGATTATGTTGATGACACCATTAGGGGTACGATTGTTACAATGGTCGTCATTCTGCTTAGTACGGGCATCCTCGGTCCATTGCCTTCGAGGTGCCCTTTCTCCGTTGTCACCCAAGCGATCATCGCTTCTCCAATGGTCCATGTATTCATTGAAGAAGCCATGCTGAATGGCATATTCATTGGCGCTCTTCAATTAGAAGCGCTCTTCTGTGTTATGGCTATAGTTAATGTGGAATTGACATTGTTTGTCAAAGTTCTAGCTGCTAGGGTTCCCTCGCATTTTATGCAGCCTTTGGAGTAAGTTCTAGTGCTTCACTTCGGAATAGACCTGGGTAATTGGCTTATTTAAGGGCGTATATTGGATATAGATAGGGGGCAAGAGTGGATCACGCTCAGCCTAGTGCTTCTTCTTCCCTAAGCTCTCCCTATCTAATCTACTTGGTAACCTACTATTGAAGTGATCCTTATGGACAATTACTCCTTGTCCTGCTTTCCACTTGACCTTTTACAGTCGGCGTCGCGCTTAGCACAAATGTTGTCTTCCTAGTTGATGTACTTTTAGGCATTGTTCTAAAAGTCAACTAAGGTCTTCAGCTTGCTCTTCACAAGCGATCGGAAGAAATCTCCCGAGGGTCGGATGTCGAGTTGGGTGGCGTGGACAATGACTCCTTTGTCCAACTGAGAGATCTCGACCACAGCATTATTGAACCGAACCATATAATCGCATAAGGACTTGCTTTCACCCTACCTTACCAGGTATAAGGACGATGTGTCCTTGGACGGGGGCTTATTAACCTTGAAATGGAGGTTGAACTTGCTAGCTAGCTCATTAAAGGAGCTGATGGAATTGTCGAGTAGGTGGTTAAACCATGTCCGTATTGCCTTCCTTAGTATGCTTGGGAAGGCCTTGCACATTATGGCATCTCCGTGACCGCGAAGGTTCATAAGGGTATAAAAGTGGAGAAGATGGTCGTCGAGGTCACTCGTGCCATCATATTAGTCCAGGGACGAAAGTTTGCTGTTAAGAGGTAACACTTCATCTTAGATACCCCTAGTGAGTGGGGTCTTGTTGTTAGCGACCAGTCCGGCGTTGCTAGCATATTTGCTCCCTTGTTGCTCGGAGAGTCGTCTTACCATTGCACGGAGCTCGTTCAAGTTGGCATCATTTGTCGAGTAAGCTTGTTGTGCCGCCGAATGAGCCTAGACTCCCTGCAAGTCAGCTTCCTGTTCATTGCCAGTTAGAGCTCGGTCGTGGGTAGCCACAAACCTTGCTGGCCGCTGACGCAATGGTGGATCGGCTTGCTACTATTGCTGCTAGATGTTGTCCCGCCTAGTGTGGGCATTTGAAGCTTTAGGGTGGTGTGTTTGTACGCTGTAGCGCTCTGCTTCATCTAGGCGAGCGCGAAGCTCCTTGTTCTATTCAGCAAGATGTTTTAGGTACTCCAAGCATTCTTCTAACACAGCTCTTGGGAGGGGTTGGTTGGCCCCAGGTTGGTTGTTCACCAACAATTGATTTATTTGCTCAAAATGTTGAGACATGATGTCAAAAGGTTTGATGTAGGTTGTGTTTGGTGTGTTTAAGGTTTCGAGTATAAGAACAACTTCTTCTCACAAATGGCACCAAATGTCATTTCTTAATTCTTACCAGTAGTAGATTGAAGTCTATACGTATTGGGCTTGTAAAATAACACACAATGAAGGTACACCGAGGGGTTGTCCGGCATGACTAATCTGATACTTAAGTTAGTAGTGGGTTTTTGAGAGTAATGTATAAGGATAATGTGCAAGCTTAGTATGCGGAGTCTAGAAAAAGAGTTACCGTTGCATAGTGGTTTGGTATTTATAATAGAGTGGAGTCGGCTGTTGGAGATTAGTTGGGGGAGGAGAGATCTTCTCTCGAAAGAATAAGAGAATAGAGCTATTGTGCCCAACATGTCCCTAATATTTAAGATGTAGCTATTTTATCCTTATCTTGTGGATTATAGCCATTACAGTACTTTACTGGCCTACGCCGTTCAGGTCTAAGGCCTAGGCCTAGGGTCGAGGCCTACGAAGATGGGCCTAGGGTGGCAAGACTTAGCAGGTTTGGTTGAGCTTAAGAGATCCTTACCCAAAGGACCCTATCAACATTATGAAACTTTAGGTTATATACACCAAGAGATGGGTACTTTACACATATCATGGTAGAGAGGAAGGGGTTACATTCTTTTACGTTGTTTGACTGCTCCACTAGAGAATGTAGAAATTACTACTAACTTTTCTCAAGTGATGGTCCGATTTGGTTAAGTCGGCTCATTAAACCATGGTATCTAAGAGGTATTGACCTAATATCCTTTCATTGTCACATGTCAAGTTCTCATAGAATGTTGTGCATCTCTAGGTGGTCTGTTATGATCAATTTGGTTGGATTGGCATAATCCTTATGTCGGGTAGGCTTAAGTGACACAACACTAATGTACAGAGTCATTTATTATCTTTTAATTAAAGTTTCAACATGGCAATTTCGTAGCCATATCAATAAACAAGTAAAATACAAACATGACCATCCATGTTTTGTTATTTTCCTATTAGAATCATTTGTAATTTCTTTATTTGTCAATAGCTTTAAAATCTAATGGTAGATACAATATATATTTACTGATTTAAAAAAAAATTATATAATTACAAATTTTATAAAAAAAATTATCAAAATATCAATATTATATCATATTTTAAAGATGTAATATAAACTTTGTATTTTGATAACTATTTATGTACAATTTGTATTTTAATAATTTTAATTCTAAACAAGTAATTTTCTTATTTAATGGCATTAATACTAATTTTTAAGTGAGATAAATCATATTCGAATCTTCTTTCCCACTATAATCTTTGAAAAAAGAAAGAAAAAAAAAAAAATTTCTTTGTTTGAATCCTTAATATATTGTTGCTAATTTATTTTGGATTCTCCACCTTTTAAGTTTCCAGGTCTCCTTACCTTGGATGGAGGGTTTCTGCTGAAAGCCCCATCCCTTAGTTCAAAACCAAGGTAACATTCTAAATCTAAGTGACATACATGAATAGGTTCAAGGACAACAACAAAAGCCATCCGCTTGTAAAATATAAATACTTTCATTGCATTAGAATTATAAATTTTTTATCTATCAAATCTAAATTTTTAAATTAATTGTGTTTTCATCAATTCAGATGTAATGAATATACAAGTTAAAGGTGGGATTGTCAATTTTGATAATGAGTGCCTTAGATGCTCATACAGAATTGTACATGACATGCATCCCTTGTTCTATGAAAGTTTTCAAAAATATTTATCTCCATATGATTATTGTTAAGAGTTATTGTACATAAGGTTATTAAACTTGTCATATTACCATTCTTACCGAATAACCATCGATACCAAAACTTGCCATATACAATTCTTATCGAATAATCCAATGTCACTCGATACCACCTAATAGTAACTTTCTGTTGTATGTAAAACCTATTGGGAATTGCCCAGAAGGAGAAACCAAGCAGTAAAAACATCATAAAATATATATCACGGCCGAGATAACAATAGAAGGGATTAGATGATCCTCAAACTCAACACTGCAAATCCATTAAAAAGTATCGAAGAAACCACAAGTGGAGTAAATCTGTGAAAAAAACACCATGTGGATTGGGGTTTTCCCCATATTAGCAGGAAGAATGATATGACTACTTGTTACAAAAAGTCATTAACAAAGAGAACCTCTGGTGCTTCTACTCTTCACTCTACCCTTCTAGATCTGTGTTGGAGCCTTCAACTCACTTTTTGCATTCTCGGAAAGAATCTGACATGGTTGTGGTAGAAGAAGGTAAGGAGTCCGAGAAACAAAGATGGCATTTACTGCCATCGAAAATATTGGATGTGCAAGGAAATGTAAGGAAAAAAAGATGATATCAAATAACTCATTACTCATCAATGTAATATGAGAATTTTGTTCTAGTCAGGAAGCACCAAAAATTTGTGTACTTTTTACACAGATACTTTTTCACTTGAGGAGACTCGTGATTCTCCTCTCCAGCTTTTAAAAGCGACCACAGTTTGCACATGAACAAGAATATACTCTCCAGTGAAAGTTTCAACTGAAAATCCCAGCATGCACTATGACCATGAATGAGAACTGATACTTCTACTTCGGACAGAAAGACACCACATATTTATTTCATGAAAAACGCTTTGTGGACGTCTTCAAAACTTCCTTAAATCAAACCTTCGCAATTGCTAAAAATAATTGTAACAATCTCAACAAAGTGTGAAGGCTAGACAAATCAACTGAGTAGCTACCCTATAAGTGAGAGTGAGTAGAACCAATTGAAAAGATTTACTCATATCCTATAAGTGTGTGTGTGTGTGTGTATATGTATGTATGTATGTATGACTATCACTGCAAGTTTATCCTTAACCTCCAATAGCTATTTTAAGAGTTGAAATTTGGCTGTGTTTGTAGATTGATCTCTTAGAGTTAGAGGGCATTTGGAGTTGTTTTCACCTGGGTGGAGGAGAGATGTTTGGTGACTTATAAGTGAAGACTTGTTCTACTAGGACACCCTAGGATGTTGGAGGAGATCATTTGAGCTATGGAGATTAGGACTATAGATATTGGAAGAGGATATTTAATGGTTTGACAGAAAATAAGGGTCGTACGTTTGATGAGTATCTGGTGATTATTCTGTCAGAAGACTCAGCTCAAGTTATAGGAATGACTGATCTAAGTCCTGACTTTGAGTTTGTGGTCTGAAATGATTGGAACCTCACCGAGCAATGTTGATAAGAGAAACCATGAACAAGCAAGTTATGGTTTGGAAAATAAGAGAGAGACTTGAGCTTATGCTAGGGAAACTAGAATTTAAGGTAGTGAAGGAATGCCTGATGCAGTGGAAGAGGATTCCGATGCTTGGACGTAAGGTGCAGGAGACTAGATGATTCTTGATGACTATAACTACAGAGGGGAGTCACAAATGTGAAGTCAGAGGGGCATGAGGAGGATGAAGACCCTGAGGAAGAAGTAGAACCTGAAAATTCTGACGTAATGATCATTGAGATTGAACCAGAGATCCATGAAGTCTAAGGAGATCACTGAAAGTTAGCTCAGACAACACTGAGGAAAATATTTATCAGAATCCAGGAGACCTGGACTCGGTAGTCCTAAAACTGGTGACACTACCTATGATGCAGAAGACAAATGGACATGGAGTGAGACTGAAGACACTGAAATAGGTGATGAACCAGAGGACTTTGCTTTCTCAGGCTTGGGATCAAAGACTAAACGTGTAGGACAAGCCATTAGCAATAATGATAGCTGTTTATCACTAATGGAAGGATGAACCATTTTCTCTGCTGTGAAGATCAGCTGCATTTCCTTTCGTTTGTGGTCGTTTTCACTTTTGTAAGGTATGTATATAGGATAGACTTAAGGAATTTAACTTCGGATTCATCCAATGTTAATAATTTTAGGAATTTGTCTTCTAGATTTGTTAAGTTTTTAATGACTTTGTTGCGATAAAATAGGGTCCTTTTTGTCCCAATTGTACTTGGTGGTAGGATCTATTCAGTTAAGGAGTTATAAAACTCCCTATGAAAGGAAAATGTATCAAAAGTTAATAATTGCTACATTGATTTCTTGTTTAATTGTTCTTCCCTACCTTCAAATGTCTAAAGTAATTTAGTATAAAATTCTTGTACCAGTTGTGCTTAGTGGTAGGATCTATATTCCTAGTAGATTGTGGTAGTTAACAACTATGGAAAATACCAATTGAAAATAAGGAAAATGATTTCCTATTTTAAAACAGATACCATTTTCCCCACTTTCCACAAAGGTTCGTGTAGTAGTTTATTGTTGTGTGCTCAGTGCAACATCTAGTTTATATTGGTTAAAGTAACTTATTTTTGGGTTAAAGATATAGTTTGGGAGTGATTGAAACCAAATCTGACATTTGGAGTTTTGGTTTTGATTTAGTTTCTTCTCTTCTTGGAAGAGCATACACATTTGAGGTTTCGTTGGACAAAAACCTCTAATCTCCAATTTAGAGGGTTTGTAAAGAGAAAAATCTCTGATTTCACAAGCAAAAATAAACTAAAAAGGAAAATAAATAATTCAATACTTTGGCTTGTATGTTTCTCTTGTTAAGTGACTTAAATATACAAGCTTAGGACCAATAACTTCCGAAACATAAAAAATATTCTCCTAAAATTTCCTATATGAGCTTCTAAAATTGGAAGATAAAGATTTTCTCATAATATTTATTAAAAGGTTCATGATAATAGTTTCAAAGACTCGTAATAATTATTTTAAAGGATCATAATAAAAAGACAACCCATTTAATTTTATTTCCTAAACAGCACCCCTAATATCATCAATATCACTAAAAGCCACAAGTTACCATAAACTCTTAAGATTAATATAATAATATTTAACAAGTTAATGACGAAAAAAGCCCAAAATTATTTTCCTGGAAACAAAAACACCCTATGAATCTATGATTTTAAAGTCAAATAGAATCAGCTTACAGCCTGCAATAAAATGAAGCACAAACACTATGTTGAAGTTCTAAATTCTAACCACAATTTTTTTCTCACTTTTTTTTTAATCAATCAGAGACGTACTGTGTTAGGAGTTACGTACACCAAGCTTTGGACACCCATTTGCTAGAGGCAAATCCAAGTTATCAACAACTCTAAAAGTCCTTGGGACCATCTTGTCAATGTATAGAGTTCCATCAAGATGGTCACATTCATGCTGAAAAATCCGAGCCTGCCAACCGGAAGCTTCCACTTTGATAGGATTTCCATCCCGACTCAAACCTGAAACCTCAACGTCTAGATATCGCTCCACCATGGCTCTATATCCATCAACGCTGAAAAGAGTCATGAGTGTATTAGAACCTATTTTCTCGGTGAATATGCTATTTTTTAATCAAATATATTATATGATCATCAACCAATAGTTAATTTGTCAAAAGGATTGTCATTAAAGTTGTCCTTCCCATTTCCCATCCATCATTTCCAAAGATTATCACATCAAAAGGAAGCAGGAGCAGGATTTGAATAGTTAATTCATGGAAGAGCTTCACTCTGTTCTGCTAATTTTTCGCTTAGTATAAAATGATGACTACATAGCCAAAAACCACCACTCTAAGGCAATGCATTAATATTACCATCATTCTATTTTTGATTAAAAGATGCTCTTCCAGAAGTAATTATTGAAGAAATGTGATTGTCTAGCACAAAATCCCATTTGATGTATCCACTTTTTGATTGATCATGTTATGCATACTTGGTCCAAGTCAAGAAATCAATACTAAATACTGCAGTTCAATAGTCTACCTTAGACATCCCTCAAAGAAAAAAGCAGTTCGGTTGCTCTTCTTTCTGAGCACAGGGTTCAGGATCACCTGCTTAAGGAGAACTAGTAAATTTCAAAAGCAACATGAGATTATTACGTGAAATCATATACATCTGTCATATAAAAGAATTTGTTCTCCTCGATATATGAAATGTGAAACATACCAATAGATCAAAAGGCTGTCTATCTTGTGCTTTACTCTCTTCCTTGGGGGCATAACTGATGTACTCCCTGGTATCTTCCAGAACTATAATCTGCAGAATGGAGAAGCCAATTTAGCAAAATGCATGCATAAAAAGGAGGCTTTTGTGGCAACACAATGATCTGCAAGAATTTTTATTTTAATTAATTTAATTTAATTTTGAATATGTTACAATATTATTAACATGAAAAACATATTTCTTAGCTCATCATTTCTACCTCTAACCAAATAGGGGGAAAAAAGAAAAATTTGAGTCCTCAGAAATTTATGATGCTGGTTACTGTTGGTGGGTGATCTAAAGGACCTAGGCCTAGGCTGACCTATATGAGGACTGTGCTGAGCTGTTTTGCCCAGGGTGACCTGTTTGGATAACTGGAACCATGTTTAAGTATGATGGTCAAATGATCTAGTAAGAGCTTCAACAGGATTAGAAGAGCTTAAAACAAGTTGGAACAGAACTTACAGATTGCTAGGCCATAAGGTCTAGGTCGAAATAAGCACAATCCAAGATTTCAAAAGTAATGAATGATGATAAGGAGCACAAACAGTTCAGCAATTATTACACTCAACCACTGCTGACCACTCTACTTCCACCAAATTAGGACGTGGTCTAGATGGTTGAATTGCCACATGGAGATGGTTAAGCCTAGTCTTCTATAAATAGGAGACAAGGGCCTAGGCAAACTCTCTCAGCCCCTCTTGCTACTCAATTGCATATTCTCATAAACACTCTATGTACTTCAATCTCTCTAATTTTAGTATTGGAGTGACCATGCTAGACAACCTCAGCATCTCTCTTAGCCCTTCTTTACATTTTGCAGGTTTTGAGCCCATCACGAAGATTTAGCAACAACAGTAACCTAAAGATGCACAATCATGTGGTATGCATAATTTTGTGTATGACAACTGATACGACCCCTAAGCCTTATACTCCTTTACTGCATGTTTACAAAAGGTGCTAGTAGTAGTGTTGGTTGGTATTAGTAGTAGTATATGCTGTAGTATATTGTTTGCTATTATATGTGTTTGTTGTGGTGTGTGTGAGTCAGTGGATGTGTGTGGTGCAGTTTGTTGGAGTATTATGTTGTATATGATGTGTTGGCTGTTGTAAGTAGTTCTATACGACTGGAAGGGTCGTATAATAATTGCAGTTTGTTAGTACTATAAATAGGAGGCTGAGGTGGAATAGAAGTTAGTTAGTCAGTTGGTTATTTTCGGAAAGTCAGAAACTAGAGCAAGAAAGGAGCTTTCTCTTTGTATCTGGCTGTGAGTGGCTTGTGAAGTGCTTGAGGGTGAATTGCTTTGCAAGATTGCTATTGTGAGTGTAAGTAAGTGATCTAACCTCATTCGTGATTGTTGAATTTTCATTGCTAAGAACCCCAAGTTGTATCAATTGGTGCCGTCCGTGGGAAATTCTTAATCACAAGTGTTAAGAAATGACTAGAATGGAATCTAGGGTTGAATTTATAGAGAAAAACCTAGGTACATTGGAGCAAAACGTTAATTTAGTGAAAGATGAATTGAAAAGGAGTATAAGGCTTAGGGGTTGTATCAATAACCATGTATGTTTGAGCATACACAGGCTAGTTAGGTGTTTCATTGATGTGGGTTAGTTATCTATAGGATGTATGTATATATTAGTCAATCCATTTGGATTTCATTCAATAAGTTAGGATTCCGTAACATCAGTCATATGTTTTTGCATTTTAATGTCTACGATTATATGTCCGTTGAAATCATTGAACTTTATTGCTCACTTTTCACGGATGTTAAAACTAGCTAGCAAGGGAGACGGCAAAATGATAGATGTCCATCATGATAGAAGGAGCACTGCATGTAAAGTGGTTCAGCAGAGAAATGAAATGGTCTAAGGTGTAGTCTAGACACTAAATTTTCTTAGAATGAAGAACGAGGTTCTTCAACACAAGAATATTCATATTCAAACACCTACATTAACCCATATTTGGAAAACATCAACAACCAGAGACAGTAGCTGAAGCAAACACATATTTTTCAATTCTGATCATATTTATCAACTTGGCAATGGAGCAGTAAATCCAGCAAAACAAGGAGTTTACAGCTTCCATTTTACTGCCATCTTGTTAAGATGATTTAAAGCAATTTCAGAATGATCAAAAGAAACTACAAGCAAAAATGACCCGGAGCAGCACAGAGCAGTTGAAATGGCCTTAAACTACGTGAACTGCTCTACAAAACTCACACACTGGTCATTGAAGGCATCCATTATGCTAAGTAGGTGGTTGATTAAATGGGAATAGAATCTAGACCCTCAAAAAAGTTAGACTTGTAGAAATACTGAAAAGTTTGCTGCTTGGGCCCAAAGTCATTGTAGTAGTTGAGCATCCATGCATTTCCAAAGTTACTTATTGCTGAATGTCAGCAAAAGCATAGTCAATATTAAGTCCAGGGACAGTATAGTGCTGAGCTCACACGTGACCTCAACTCCAAAAAACCATAAAAGCTTGATCTTGATCAAGCTCAGTTTCTCATGCTTGCAATCTCAGCCTGAGGTGATCACTCCCATGTTTCTGAAAAAGATGTCTTAATTTGAATTAGAATTATACCATAGCTTGACTTCACCAAAAACTCGGCTACTCCAAATTAAGCATTATATTAAAAGTTAAGATCAAGCTAGTTAATCTTGCAAGCTCGTTGAACCAGATTTTAAACAAACTTGTTTGAACTCTAGCTCAATAAGCTACTCGTATGCTTCAATGACAAACTTTATTATAGTCAAATCAATATCGAGTAAGGATCATGCTGAGTTTGACTAGTTTGTGAGCTAGCTTAGCCGCAAATATACACCTTAATCGTTTTGCCACTAACCTAAAAGAAGAGCATTAGCCTCATCCCTCAGTAACACACATTTCATACACAAAAAACATATAAACTCCAAATAATATGTCTAAATAGAAACAGATTAACATATAACCACAGTCACTAGAACATGGACACAGACTTTCCCATTCCATCATATCCATGTACGACTTAAAAGTCATAAAAGAGACAATGATGCAATTACAACTTGAACTATGTCGAAAGTTTAATTTACTAAGTACTACCTTAACTTTCAACTTATCAAATTTCATATCCAGTTGAAACTTTTTCCATCATCGTTACTACCCGCTGCGCAATAGTGTCTCACTTTAATTGATTACTAGATTAAGTAGATTGTAAAGATGACACAAAAGTTAGGTATCAAATTTGATAAATTTAAAGTTTCGGTAGTAAATTGAATTTCAAAACTTCAGATATTGTTGGCGACATTATCCCAATCATAAAATTGGGACTGTACTAAAAATTTATTATACACAGCAGAACGCAGGATCACGGACAGGGATACGGCAATGATACTGCACAAGATGCTTCATCCTAGGAAATTGCAAAAACATGAAATGAATGTTGAAAACATTACCCTTAAGGGGATTCCAATCTGAGGGGCAGCAAGTCCAACACCAGGCGCATTCCTCATAACCATAACCATCTCGTCAATTATCTTCTGGATCCGCTCCGAACGGATCTCGCCCGGGTCAACCTCCTGTGCCCGCTCATGCAGGACTGGGTCGCCCGCTTTCACAATGTCCGGAAAGCTCGTATTTTTCTTCTTGTTCCCTCCGAGACCCAGAAGCCATCCTGCTCTTGCAATCCCAGAAGATGAGCTGAAATGTTTCCGGGTCGGGGCAGGATTGATAAACGGGGTATTGGGTACTTGGATAAAATTGAGCTTTTCGGATTTAAAGGGCTTTGAGGAGAGAGAAAGTGGGAGGAGACGAAGTGAGAGCCTGTGGAGCGACTCCATGGGGGTCATGATCCCGTTAACAAAGCAAAAGTTTCGGTCTTTTATTTGTTTCAAGCCAACGTTAAATCTAGGATTAGCAACAAGCCGAGCCGCATCATTTTCGTGCTCTTATTTGACGGGTTTGCTCTGAGTTCGAGCTTGCGCTAGATGGCTTAGTACATCGGCCTATAAAACCAATTCAAATCATCTTTTTACCTCTAATTGATAATGATTTTGGTCATTCAATTTCTCTATGGAGCCAACCTAGTTTCCGTAGGCCGATTGGATCGAAATATATTATTTTCTTTAGAAAATACATAAATATAATAAAAAAAAGTAAAATCCAAGAAAAATAAAAAAATAAAATTAAAATGTTTTTAACTTTTAAATATGAAAAACATCGATAATTTTATTATTTTATAAATAAATATGGCTTATATCATAATTTATATTATAACAAATTCAATCTTGATTTAATTCTCTTGACTTTTAATCTCTTTTCATTTCTAAGCAAACTCACGGTTCGAATATGGCAATGGTAATTGGTCATTCAATTTTTAATATTCTTTAAAATCATAATATTTATTAGTATTTTAAATTTTAGTATCTTATTAATATAAAAATAGAAAAAAAAAACTTACAGTAAAATGGTTACCATATCAATAAATGTACATTGATACTTTTTTCACACATTGAAAATGTATAATGCCCCCAAAATCTTAATAAGCATTATAACCTACTACCTATCCCTAAAATCTAGTGATATGTTAGGGCTCTAAAACATCATTACTATATCTAAATCTCTTGTAAAAATTATTAACAGTATAATATTAATTCTCTAAATACAATAAATTGAATGACTCACATGTAAGTCATTCCAAATGCCATCATACATCACAAGATTTCTAACTCTATAATAACAAAACCTATTAACTATTCCACTTAACATCGGATCCATGGTTCCATTCCATAATTCAATAACCTCCTTAACTTAATATAAAACTAATTGCTTCTTTTTCTTAACTCAATGATAACATTTGCCATGCTTGACTCAACCACCTAACTCAAAAAGAATACCAATAATTGTAAAAATAAAAAGAAAGAGTCGAAACCCAATATATAGTGCGCAAACATACATGGATACCAAACAGTCATACACATACATTAATGTAAGTGATATCACAAAAATAACAATAAACAGCAAGTTATTATCTTGAGTTTAAGTTAGCAACCAATAAATGGGTACTTATAATCCTGCAACACCATAATCTCTTATATATATAGGCAGATAAAATATAATATAAGTCTCTTACTTTATTGTATACATACTACAGTTGATAGGGATCATGGACCGATTATTCGCTCTCGAGCCCAAAGGCTTTCTCAGATGGTTCAACAAGTTGTTTGAGTTGAGTTAAGCACTAGAGAGCAGTGTTTATCCCTGTTCAAATTGTAGAGCTATTTTGCTCCCCACACTCTTCGAGAAGCTGTCGAGATAATTACCTGACACGTGGAGTCGACCCTTTCTTAGCACCCCAATCTAAGCACCAATTCAAGAAAACAACTATCTCTCCAGTGCTAAGGCCAAGCTGACAATTGTAAAGAGCCGACTAGTTGAGGTTGACCCGAATGTAAGTTACCCCTAAGCTAACCCCTATCTAGCCTCAACCATCAGGGCACAAAACTACCGACACCGAATAGACCTAATCAAAGGACCACTTCTACATGGCTCACAATATTGGCAGAATTGCAAATTGAGTAAAATACACGCACGTTATCCTTTCTAACACCCATACTGTCTTTTCTGACAAAGGACGTTCTTTTGTACGATTTCATTTCTCTGTAAATTATTCTCCTTTTGCTTAGCAAATAAGGATCTTTTTTTTTTTTTGTAATTTCTATAACTTAGGACTTACCCTAACAGGGTACTATAAATGCTCACAAAATTTAATAGCCACATAATCAATTCACAGAAGAATACATTGAACTTTTTACTCTCTATTAAGCTAAGTGTCCTTTTTTGTTTACCCTTAAGTTACTTTTATCAACCCTATTCCAGTGTAGACTAGTGGTAAGTGACCTCTAGTCATACTTGTACGTTATATCATGTGTGACACGAGCACGTATGAGGCGTTGGTGTGTTATATCCATCGTCGATGCATGGGAATCCCTGCTCATTCCTCGACTATCATTTACTTTTCTAGCCATCTTACGGCTTGGACCCACCCCATTTGGTTACGTGTGATATTGGGTTCGTATGTTCATCTACAAATCCGTATTACCTTAGTATCAGAGCCTAGTTACGTTCGAAGCTGGATTCTGCTACTGTATTCCTTGAGTAGTCTATTATTGCTCCCCTGAAATAACGGTTCTATTATTAGCTTTAAAGTTTGGTAGTTGAGAAGTATTTTGTACTCTGTTTTCGATACGCCAAAGTAGAGTAGTTGACTATTTGTTTGTTGTGAAATTGTCATTGTGAAGTACTCATCAATATTAGATTCAACTGTTCAAGGAACTTTAGGAAACCAAGAAAGTAGTACTCGACATGGCCATGGACAGGAAGGAAGCTTCTCACCTTAGTTAGTGGGTAACTGCTTGGATAGGCTTACCGACTTGGTAGATAATTTGGTGACTGTTATCCAAAAAGACAGGCAGTGAACTAGAAATAGCCCCACTAGGGAATGCGAGCAATAAGGACGAGGCAATGGTCATTTTGGCCTAGTTAATGTCCCAGCTTGACCACCTCGAGTTGAAGGAGTTGGTAGGGATCCTAGACAAAAGCTAGCACTTAAAGAGATTGAGGACGAAGCAGAAGGAGATGATGAGGCAAAGGAATACTATGAGCTTGAGGAAAGAAATGTATGAGCTCTTAGAGTTGAGGGATTGAGGATGCGTAATTCTAGGTTTCTCTAAAAGTGGTGATGTTGAGGACTACCTAAATTGGGTAAATCAGATTGAAAAGCAGTTTGAATGCCGTGAAGTACTCGATAATGTAAATGTTAGACTTGCTGTGTTAGAGTTTACCGGTTATGTTACCTTATAGTGGAAGAACTTGTAAGCCACCAGAAAGAGGGAAAGAGAATGGGGTATGTGTGCGAGTCCCTTAGCCTCCATATTGTTCCGGCGTTGTTAGTGCCAAAGAAAGATGGTTCTTGGAGAATATGCATCAATAGTTGAGTAATCAATCGAATCACCATCAAGTACAGAAATCCCATATTTAGACTCGATGACATGTTAGATAAGTTAAGTAGAGCAAGAGTGTTCTCCAAGATCGACCTCAAATTTAGATACCATCAGATTCGAATGCATGAAGGTGATGAGTAGAAGATCGCATTTAAGACACGACATGGTTTATATGAATGGTTTGTAATGCCACTTGGGTTGTCCAACTTGCCGTGCACATTTATGCGACTAATGAATCATGTGCTTCAAGAATTCATAGGGAAATTTTTTATAGTTTATTTTGATGACAGTTTAATGTACCGTCCCAACCTGGAGATTTACAAGGAACATCTCTAAAGAGTCCTTGCGAAACTCCAAGCTGAACAACTCTACACCAATCTGAAGAAGTGCAACTTTTTCTAATCCGAAGTGATCTTCCTGGGTTTTGTTGTGAGTGAAGGTGGCATTCGAGTCGATGATGGGAAAAAAAGAGCGATCATAGAATGGCTCGAGTTGAACTGTTTTCCTGATGTGAGGAGTTTTTATGGCTTGGCATCATTTTATCGCAGGTTCATAAAGAACTTCAGTACGATTGTGGTCCCACCCACCGAACTCTCTAAGAAGAATGTTGAATTCAAATGGGGAGAGAAAGAACGGAAGAGTTTTGAGGAAGTGAAAGAGAAGTTGCCTACAACCCCGGTCTTAGCTTTACTAAGCATTGATAAGGTGTTTGAAATAAAGTGTGATGCATTTGGACTAGGCATAGGTGCTGTACTGATGTAAGAAGGTCGACTTATTGTTTACCTCAGTGAAAAACTTCGAGGAGTTACACTTAACTACTCTGTCTATGATAAGGATTTCTACTCCTTAGTCTGGGCCCTTATAGTATGGCAACACTATCTATTGCCCAAGGAATTTGTGATCTGGCAATACTATCTATTGCTTAAGGAATTTGTGATCTATACTTATCATAAATCCTTGAGATATCTTAAGAGCTAGCTAAAGTTGTCCCTGAGACAAGCCAAATGGGTTGAGTTCATGGAGAGTTTTTCTTATGTCGTAAAATACAAGAATAGAAGGAATAATGTAGTAGTTGATGCCCTATCGAGACGACATACCCTCCTAATCAAGTTGCAAACAAGATTACTTAGTTTTTCAACCATAAAGGAGTTATATGCTGAAGACCCACACTCTGGTCCTATCTACACCCAATGTGAGGAAGGACGAACATTAGACGATCATCACATGGGAACAGATACCTATTCAAGAAAAGGAGGCTATGTATCCCGACCTATTCCATGAGAGAATTACTGGTGCGCGAAGCGCATGGAGGAGGATTAACAGGACATTTTGGCCAATGCCGAACCATTGAAGTACTGTTTGCGAGATTCTTTTGGTCGAAAATGATAAGGGACGTGTAGTTCGTGTTGGAAAGGTGTATGATTTGCAGGAAGGCAAAAAGCCAAGTTGAACAAGGACATTACCTACCTTTGCTTGTCTCAACCAAACCATGGTTCGAGCTAAGTATGAACTTCATGTTAGGATTACCAAAAACGTCCCAAGAGAAGGATTCCGTCATAGTGGTTGTGGATCGGTTTAGTAAGATGGCATTTTTCGTGCCTTGTTCTAAAATTAACAATGTTTCAGCTATTTCTCTTCTTTTCTTATAGGAGGTGATCAAGCTTCACGGCGTGTCCAAAACCATTGTTTTGGATTAAGACCCCAAGTTCACGAGCCACTTTTGGACGACACTTTGTAGGTGAATGGGGACTAAGCTATTATCCACAGACTGACAGACAAACTGAAGTTGTCAATCAAACTGTGAGAACTTCGCTACGAGGTTGTCGGACAAAACATGGCCGATTGGGATCTGTATCTGCTAATCATTGAATTCACCTACAACAAGACCGCCTACTGCATAACTAGCATATCTCCATTTGAGATCACCTATGCATTCAACCCCAAGCTCCCAATGGACCAATCACCCCAACTGAGGATTAATGACTACCGGCCAGCCGTAGAAAGAGTCGAGGCCATCAGAGCTATGCACCAAAAGGTTGTAAAGCAATTGAGTCGAGCTAATATTAAGTTCGAGAAGCAGAGCTGAGGATGAAGCAAGAGAGAATTTCAACCAGGTGATTTGGTCTGAATACATCTCAACAAGGAGCGGTTCCCAAACTTGAAGAAGAACAAGTTGTCTCTCGAAGCCAACAAACCTTTCAAAGTACTTAAAAAGATCAATCCTAATGCCTATAAGACTGAATTACCTAAAGGATATGGAGTCTTGGACTCCTTCAACATTACCGATCTCCAACCTTACACTCTCGAGGACAAGTAACTTGAAGTCGAACCAGATTTGATCCCAAATCTCAAACAACCTAGAAGGGATGATAGAGATTATGGACCAATTACTTGCTCTTGAGCCTTAGGGCTTTCTCAGATGGTTCAACGAGCTGTCTGAGGTGAGTTAAAAATTGAAGAGCAATGTTTATCTCTATTTGAATTGCTAAGCTACTTTGCTCCCTACAACCTTTAGGAAGTTGTCGAGGTGATTACCTAGCATGTGGAGCCGACCCTTCCATAGCACCCTGGTTCAAGCACCAATTCAGGAAAACAACCATCTCCCTAATGCCAAGGCTGAGTTGACAATTATAAATGGTCGATCAAAATGTGAGTTACCCCTGAGCCAACCCCTGTCCAGCCCTAGCCATTAGGGTGCCAAATTGCCGACGCCAAATAGACTTGATCAAAGGACTCCCCCTGCTCAGCTCACAATATTGTCAGAATTGCAAACTGAGTAAAACATGCTCGCGCTGTCCTTTCTAACACCTAAGGACGTTCTTTTGCACAAATTCATTTCCCTGTAAATTATTCTTCTTTTGCTTAACAAATAAGGATCCATTTTTTTTTTTGTAATTTTTGTAACTTATGACTTACTCTAACGGGGTATTATAAATACTTGTAAAATGTAATGGCTGCATAATCAATACATAGAAGAATACACTAAACCTTTTATTCTCTCTTGAGTTAAGTGTTCTTTTTGCTTATTCTTGAGCTACTTTTATCTAACCCACTTGAGCGTGGACTAGTAGCAAGTGATCTCTGGCCATACTTATATGTAATATCAAATGTGATCTAAGCTCGTGTGAGGCGTTAGTACGTCATATCTATCGTTGGTGCACGTGAATCCTTACTCATCCCTCAACTATCATTTACTTTTCAAGTTATCTCACGGCTTAAATCCACCCTCTTTTGTTACCCATGATATTGGGTCTGTATGTTCATTTATAAATCCATATCAACAATGTAGGTCACTTGACCCAAAACACCTATAAGAGATGATATTAGATCTAGTAGCATTGTCCCAACATGCAAGTCTACTAAGGATTCTTTACATGAGATTAGCATTGCCCTTTATACGGAAGGATGGGTCATGATAAGCATAAGTAGCAAAATAAGTTTTAAGTCAAGTTTAAATTAGTCTGGTTTAGTTATGGCCTAATAAGCATAACCAACAAACATACACTACGTACTTAGAAAGCATAATCTCAACTAATTACAAAGCTCAAATCAACCATGAAACCTGAATCTAACAACTTGGTAGTTAGAACAACAAACTTATCATAATCTTTCATTCTTATTAATTCAATTCAAACAACTTAAGTAACCCAATCCCTCTTTGAACAACCCCTCAATAAAGGCTTTCTAAATTCCTATCTTAATCTAGGATTCTAAGAGTTACTAAAGCTAAATAAGGAGGTAAACATTAGACCTAGGCTTGGGAAAGAAATGATTAAAACATTTGGAGTGGGGACTTAGAGATTTAAAAATGGAACTTTTAAAAGTAAAGTTGGATTCTTTGTAGAATATGTCACAAAAAGAACAAAAAATGCAAAAAGAAAAAAAAATCCTCAAAATACCTCTTGTAGAAAAATATTTCTAAAAATACGACACTTGAAATTGCCTTCTCAAGATGGGATTTTACTTGATTCAGGATGAAATCACATCTTAATCAAGTAAAATTTTCTCTTCAAGATATGATTTCAGTTGCTTATTTTTTTTCTTTAATATGTTATAATACTTAAGATGCTCAAAAATAGTTTTAAAGTATAGAATATGTTTTAAGAAATAAGTTAGGACATAAGAAAATTAATTTAAGAAATAAAAATGGGAGAAAACTTAATCCATCCTTTTGGAGTGAACTAATTGTACAATTCAAGGGGAGAATTAGTCGGCATGTTGTCACTAGCCTTTTGTGGCTAAAAACCAGGGTACAACTAGGCCCATGGCTCCATTAGAACCAACCTAATTGTTCATTTCGAGATAGTAACAAAGGTTTGAATTTACTCCCAAAATCAACTAAAATCTAATTTTTTCTTCAATCCAACTTCAAATATACTTTAGTCACCCATCAACTTATCAACATAACACATTTTTTTTTATAGAAATCAAGCTATTAGGCCTTTAACCCATAGCCAAACCCAAGAGCTTAAGGGAATGGCAAAGCAAATCCTCCTACTCCAACTGACTCTTGCCGAAGCCAAGTATCTCCTTATCGATCAACTTTGCATACCAAACCGTATGACTGCCTACTTCTCAAAGGTTTTGTGCCCAATCGTAGAATGTCGAGACAATAGTCAAACTATACACGCTTACTCACTTACGTCGAAGTCGGCCAATTACTCGACATTATACTTGTCGAGAAGCCAAGAGAGAGAGACCAGACTAATCCTCAGTCACCCTTACTCAGACAAGTAATCCAATCATGCTCTTTTGTCTACATCCTCCAATGGCATCATCAATACATCTCCGCTACGTGTACAAGACCGCATGTATAATCTGTTACACTAATTATTGTTTTCCCTTAAATATTCATTTTTATCCCTTTGTATTCTTTGTACATTACTTCTTTAGGAAACACCACCATTTTGTCTTTTCTTTTTTTTAGGCAAGTTACCCTAACTTATCGGGTATAAATACATTTGTACTTGTAGCTAAAATGATGAACTTAACATTAATACACTGAATATTCTTCCTTTTGTAAGCATTGTTTGTTTACTCTCGTTTCACTCTTATGCAAGGTTAGGTGGCAAGTAACCTTTAAGCAAGGTTCGGTGGCAAGTAACCTTATCGGATCATCTCGTGCATCATATCAAGCTATGTTGTGAGTCATCAAAAGTTACACTGGTGTGTCATATTCTTTGGAGCTATTTGTGGATTTGTGCTTACTTTTTTATTCAACCCTTTGTACTTTTTGTACATTTCCTCATTACCTTTTTCAAACTTTCAACAAGCTTGGACACATCCTTATGATCGGCCTTATCTGTTCTTAGTCACGATATGCATCATCTTAGTATCAAAGCGGAGATTTCATTTGAGTTATAGTAGTTGTTTCGAAGTTCTACCTATATTTAGTTTTGTGTGTGTGAAATAAAGCAAGTTACTATGTTTGTTTAATTGCTGTGTTTATTAGCTATTAAGTTCCTAATTTGTGGAAGTACCCATTGAAACACTTAATTGAAGTGTTTGAGAATTGAACATATCAGAGAAATGATGGACCAAAGTGTTAATATTAGTGCTAAAGATGATAATAGCGATGTTGTCCATCGTGGCAAACAATCTCAAAGTACTCCAAGAAGCATAGATGAGAGACTTGATGGCTAACCTCTTAGTGGGCTTGACTCAAGCTGTTAATGCGTTAGCTTACCGACCTATTGAAGTCGTGCATAACACCATACAAGCTACCTGATTTGTGAGATGTCAGAACCTAACTTGACAGGTTTTAGGTAGAGGAGTAAGCAAATGAGTAAGGAGAAGGATTAACTTGGGAGATCTAGGAGAAGAGGATGAGGAAGAGTATTATGAAGAAGAAGAGCGAGTTCGAGCACCCACAACCTCTGACCATGTAAAGCTTTAGATTCCAAGCTTCAATAGGTTTAAGAGTGCAAATGAATACTTAGAATAAGAGGAGAAAGTAGAGTATATGTTTGACTATTACCAATATGAGAATTACAAGAAAGTAGGAACTACTGCTGTTGAGTGATATGCTACCATATAGTGGAAGAATTTATAGGCTATGGAAGACTAGAAAGATACAGAGAGATAAATAATTTTCCTGAGATGAAAATAATACTCAGAAACAGATTTATGCTGGATACTTATCTGCAAAATACTTTTATTTAGCTTTAGGAGCTGAGACAAGGAGGTCAAACTGTTGATAAGTATGCCCAGGAGTTCCAAATGCTTATGATCTACTATGAAGTGGAAGAACCACCAGCACGAACAATCTCTAGGTTCCTTACTAGATTGAGAGGTGATATTTAAGACATTGTGGAATTGCAACAATTCACTACAATGGATGAGGTCATTCAAATTGCTTAATGAGTGGAAAGGTAGAGAAGGAGCTAAATGCTGACTCGATTATCGACTAGCTGACTAATTTAGTCAAGCTAACATGTTCAAGGAAGCTACTGAGTACATAGCCGATTAGACGAGAGGATGTCAGGACTAAACAGAAGGGTTGACTAAAAAGTGACGTGCCGATATGCACTTACGAGAAAGGTTAAGTATTCGTAAGAAGATAAGCCAGATCAAGTACTTCAAGTGCTAAGGGTTTGGACATATGGTTGCTCATTGCCTAAACCAAGGGACTATGGTTATCAAGAGAGACGTCCCGAAGCTAGAAAGTATTGTTGAGGAACTTAAGGAGGAGTAGAGCACTGTCGAGAAAGAAGTTTCTCAAGAAGATGAACTCATTGAAGAGGATGTGTTTGTTGAGGACTTGGATCAATTGATCTTGGTTGTCCGACGTGTAATGAACATAGAACTCTCACATGAGGAGGAGCAAAGAGAGAATTTGTTTCATATTACCTGTAAGGTAAATGATTAAGTGTGTGCCCTTATTGTAGATAGTGGCAATTACACTAATGTGGCATTTGCTAATTTGATCACAAAATTGAAGTTGCCAACTGTTGCATATCCAAGGCCATACAAGTTGCATTAGTTGAGTAAGAAGGGAGCATTACATGTCACTCGACAAATACTACTACCAATCACTATCGAAAATTACTTTGACTAGATTCTCTATGACGTACTGTCTATGTGCGCTTCCCATGTGTTGTTAAGAAGATCGTGGCTGTTTAGTAGAAGAGTTATCCATGATAGATACCGAAACACGTATATGTTCGAGAAGGATAGCAGGAAGATTACTCTAAACTCGATGCCATCGAGTGAAGTTAACAAACTGCAGGCTAAACTTACTCACAGATTGAAGAAGACTTTGATGATGAGTAAAGTCGAGCTTAGAGAGGCTATTTAAGCCGATACACTGACCTTCTTATTGGTTAGGTGTCTATTAGAGTTGAAGGAGTGAAGTAAACTACCTTAGGAAGTAAAAGAGGCTAGATGAGTATGCCGATCTGCTCCTAGAATAGTTACCTGAAGGACTACCTTCTGTCTGAGGCATAGAACATTACATTAACTTAATATCCGGTGCCGCCCTGCCGAATAAGCTAGCTTATCGGATGAGTCCCAAACAGGCTTCTAAACTCCAATAACAAGTTAATGAATTACTAAAGAGAGGGTGTGTTAGGGAAAGTCTCAACCTTTATGTTGTGTTGCTGCTTTTAGTGCCGAAAAAAGATGGAACCTGGTGGATGTGTATTAACAGCCGAACGGTGAACAAGATAACAATAAAATACAAGTATCCTATTCCTAGGTTGGAAGATATGTTAAATGAATTGAGTGGAGTTAAGATCTTCAGCAAGATTAATTTGAAGTCTGGCTACCATTAAATTTGCATGAAGTTAGGAGATAAGTTAAAAACTACGTTCAAAACTTGACATGGACTCTATAAGTGGATGGTCATGACATTTGGCTTGTTGAATACTCCAAACACTTTCATGAGGTTGATGAACCATGTGTTAAGACATCTAATAGGGAAAAGTGTCGTAATATGTTTTAGCGACATCTTGGTGTATAGTGTCGACATGTTTAGTCATTGTGAACATTTCCGTGCTATATTGAATGTCCTCCGTACTGAGAGATTATTTGGTAATCTCAAGAAGCATTGCTTTTGCCACGAGGGAGTGGTCTTCTTAGGTAATGTAGTAAGTGGAGGAAGGTTACGAGTGGATAACGAGAAGATTTGAGCCACTGTCGAGTGGCCAACTCTAACTACTTGTGCCGAGATGAGAATTTTCCATAGACTAGCTTTTGTAATACCCCTTACATGCCTAGAGAGAGGAACTCTAATCATCGAGGCGCCTTTTGGTGTAGCGGCTCGGAGTACGTCGAAACTCCGGAGTTAAGCGTGCTCATGCTGGAGCAATCCCAGGATGGGTGACCTCCTGGGAAGCAGCTGCACTAAGGGATAAAACCGTGCGGCGTTTCATGCCAAAGCGGATAATACCTCGGTGGAAGGAGTTCCGGCCGGGTCGTTACAGAATGGTATCAGAGCATTCCACCAGCCGGAAGGGCGTAGCCCTGCTTGGTGGTTATCTTGGACCTGTGTAACGAAACTGACGAGGGCATCAGTTCTGTAAGGGGGGTGGATTGTAATACCCCTTATATGCCTAGAGAGAGGAACTCTAATCATTGAGGCACCTTTTGGTGTAGCGGCTCGGAGTACATCGAAACTCCGGAGTTAAGCGTGCTCATGCTGGAGCAATCCCAGGATGGGTGACCTCCTGGGAAGTAGCTGCACTAAGGGATAAAACCGTGCGGCGTTTCATGCCAAAGCGAACAATACCTCGGTGGAAGGAGTTCCGGCCGGGTCGTTACAGCTTTCTTCTATAGAAGATTCATTAGGAATTTCAGCACCCTTGCCGACCCCTTACTAAGCTGACAATGAAGAACATTGACTTTAGATGGGGAGAAAAGGAGGAGAGGAGTTTTGCCGATATAAAGGAAAGGTTAACCTCCGCCTCTGTACTAGTTTTACCTAACTTCGAGAAAATATTTAAGTTGGAGTATGACGTATGAGGCATTGGGATAGGCGCTGTCCTAATGCAGGAAAGTCAACTAATTACCAATTATAGTGAGAAGCTTAAGGGATCGAGGCTAAACTACTTTGTGTATGACAAAGAACTCTTAGCACTAATCTGAGCATTGTAAGTATGGCAACATTATTTGATGCTAAGAGAATTTGTTATCTACATTGACCATGAGTCTCTAAGGTATCTCCAAAGCCAAACAAAGTTGTCAAAGTAGCAGGCAAGATAGGTTAGATTCCTTGAAGGGTTTAACTTCGTAATAAAATATAAATAAGTAAAGAGCAATATGGTTACAGATGCTCTTTCGAGAATATATGTACTCTTGAATAAAGTGTAGATAAGATTGTTTAGGTTTATGAGCATGTTTAGGTTTATGAGCATTAAAGAGTAGTACTCCGGGGATTCACATTTCGGACCCATACTTGTACAATGTATCGGTAGAAGGATAATGGGCGAGTATTATGTAGAAGATGGATGCTTGTTCTGAGGAGGGAAATTGTGCGTGCCAACTTGTTTATTAAGGGAATTACTAATCAAGGAAGCCTACAGTGAAGGATTGTGCAGGCATTTTGGAGAGAGAAGGACCTATGAACTGTTGAATGGTCGTTTCTTCTGGTCGAGAATGAGGTGTAATGTGCACCGAATTATAAGGGGCTGTATAGTATACAAGAGAGCTAAATGCTGAGTTGAGAAAGGGAAAGTAATGCCTTTGCCTATTCCAACATGGACCGAGTTAAGCATGGACCTTATTCTTGGATTACTACGAATTGCTCGAGGCAAAGATTCTGTGATGGTTGTCGTGGATATGTTCAGCAAGATGTCACACTTTGTGCCATACTCTAAAACTAACAATGCTTTGGCTATTGCTTCTGTTTTCTTACAGGAAATTGTTAGGTTACATGGTGTGTTAAGAAGTGTAATATTTGACAAAGATCCAAAGTTCTTGAGCTATTTCTGGAGAACTCTGTAATGACAGATGGGGACTAAACTGCTATTTAATATTTCTTGTCACCCCCAAACAGATAGACAAATAGAGGTAGTCAATCGTACTTTAGGATCGCTGCTTCGAGCTACAGTAGAGAAGAACTTGGCTGATTGGGATGTTTGCTTGCCAATGGTCGAATTTGCTTACAATTGAACCATACATAACACTGCTAAGGAAAACCCCTTCGAAGTTGTCTATGGTTTCAATCTTAAGTTACTCCTCAATCTCGCCCCTATATCTGAATCTGAGCAAGAAGACCTTGATGCGAGAGCCTGAGCATAGTCCCTTCAACACATCTATAACAAAGTTATTTAGCAAATCGACTAACCTATAAGAAGAATGTAAGAGAAGGGTAAAGGTATAACGGCTAAACAATTCCAGCTAGAAGACTTGGTGTGGTTACACCTGAGCAAAGAAAAGTTTCCAAGCAAGAAGAGAAATAGCTATCTGTAAGAGCTGAAGAACCTTTCAGAATCCCCAAAAGATTAATGACAATGCCTACAAGTTGGAGCTGCTAGAAGATTATGGGGTTTCTGACATCTTCAACATTACCAACCTCAGTCTATATTACCCTAACGGGAAGCTAATCAAAGACCATTCAAATTAATCCCAAATCCAAATCAACCTGGAGGGAGTGATAGGAATAAGGCTACTAAGCCTTTAACTCGTAGCCGAGCCCGAGGGCTAGGGGGAATGGCAAGGCGAATTCTCCTATTTTAACCAACTCTTGCCAAAGCCAAGTATCTCCTTGCCAATCAACTCTGCATGTCGAGCTATATGACTGCCTACTTCTCGAAGGTTTTGTGTCAAATTGTATAATGCCAAGACAACAACCAAACCATGTATGCTTACTCACTCACGTCCGAGTTAACCAATTGCTCGGCATCGTACTTACCAAGAAGCTAAGAGAGAGAGAGACCGAACTAATCCTCAGTCACCCTTGCTCGAAAAGCAATTTGATTGTACTCTTTTGTCTACATCATTCAATGGCATCACCAATATATCTCCTCCACGTGTACAGGACTACGTGTATAATCTGTTGCACTAATTATTATTTTTCCTTGAATATTCATTTTTATCCCTTTGTATTCTTTCTAATTACTTCTTTAGGAAACACCCTTTTTATCTTTTCCCCTTTTAGATAAGTTACCTTAACTTACCAACTATAAATATCCTTGTACTTGTAGCTGCAATGATGACCTTAACATTAATGTACTGGATATTCTTTATTTCGTAAGCACTGTTTGTTTACTCTTATTTAACTCTTATCTTAATCCTTAAGTAAGGCTAGGTAGCAAGTAACCTCACTAAATCATCTCATGTATCATATCGAGCTGTATCGTAAGTTATCGGAAGTTTTGCCGGTGTATCATATCCTTTAAAGCTATTTGTGAGTTTTTGCTTACTCTTTCATTTACCCCTTCCTACTTTTTACGTATTTCCTTATTACCTTTTTCAAACTTTCGACAAGCTTAGACTCATCTCTACGACCAGCCTTATCTATTCATGGTCATGGTACGCATCATTTTTACACCATCTAAATTACAAATTTTAGATAAAGTACCAACTCAAAAGCCTGTTTATACGAGCAAACTTTAAGAAACCAACTTTAATCTAAAGAACAAGGGAAAAGATGAAGAGCACTTACTTTAAATGAATGAGCAATCTCCTTAAATCCAATATGCTAATTGACCCAAACAACATAAGTTGCCAACGAGGAGTTTCAAGTTATTTTTAGTACGAAAACTCAAGAAAACTGTAATCAAACAATGAAAATCCACTAAAAACGAATTAAGAAGGTGTTTCCTTCACCTTCTTATCTTAATACTGTTAATGTTAGTGTTCCTTGAACTTAAGCTTGAGTAGTTGAGGTTGAGGAGTTTAAAAATGAAAAGGGATTTGAGAGAAAATGAAGGTTTAATATAACTAGCTACGATTTTAGATAACAAATGGGTAGGGTTTTAAAAGAGAGGTATATAAGACCTCTTTAAAATTACAACAATATCCTTGTTTTTGAAATAATTTTTCTTTTTTCTTAGGCATTTCTTTCCCTCTCTCTCTCTTCCTCGCCTCCACCCCCCCCCCCCCCCCCCTTTCTTCTTAAAAGATTTCGCTCTAGAAAGTCTCATAATTCTTGAAATGACTCTAACCACTTTCTCCTCATTTCTCTTTTAAGCTCCCAAATTATTTATCTTTAAGTTTGCTATTGTAAGTGTACTTTATATATATCCCACAATCTACCTCTTGAAGATTTACTCTTTAATAATAACACTCTTAGTATGCCTCTTTACTACTCTTTAGTTTTCCTAACTTCCCATCACCATTACTATCTTCATCTCATTGCTCTTTTGATTCTTATACTTCAACTCTTTTCTCCAAAGTATTAAGGTGTTTCCTTTTTTATTACTTCACTTGGTATTTACTTGCAACCTAATTATAGTATTCATAATCTTAGCCATAATAATCAAATCATCTACATAGTTGTCTTACATGCCATTTCAACCCATTACACTACAACAAGGGAACGTAATAAATACTATTATACCATTTATGTGCCTCAAAGTTGTCTGCCTCCTTAACAACAGTTATCAATTTAACTAAATGATCTCTTAGAGTTTATCTCTGTACAACTCAATGAAAATATCTATTAGAAATTGAAAAAGAATCACATGTCATAATCTAGTAAAAGACCATGGACCATCATAAGTAACATCAATAAAGAGTCATGATCTTGATAACATCTCAAAAAATAGGTTGAATCTTAATTAACATAATTGTACCGATAATCTACTATATCCTTCTCTTGATCTACATCCATAATGTCTCTTCATAGAGGATATGCTCATCAGATCTTGTATCTCCAAGGTGAACATCTCTTACTCTCTTTATCTAAAATGAACTCTAGTTGGATATTTCATCAACATACAACACACTAGATTGCTATTCACCAAAGCTGACCTCAAGCTTTACTTATCAATCGCATTCAACTACATCTAACTTCAAAGGTCATCAAGTCCTACTCTTTTCCTTCTAATAATCTGCTCTACTCTGGACCAGTTACTACTTCTTCCTTTGCTTGACCTTATGTCAGTATTATTATGTAATTGGAAAAGTGACTACTATCGTTAATATTCCGCACTTAAATGTATAAGTTTAATAGTGTTATTGTACTTTAATCATTGTGCTTAGTCAAGTTGTTGTTATCGAGATTATCATTGATATTCTAGTCTTTATTACTAGCTTACGTACTTCTTATCTCATTTAATGAAGTTTAGCTAACCTTGTTGGTTTTCACGTGATCTTGTCATTCTCAATTCTCATTATTCATCTTATTACTTCTATCTTTGGTCACTATGAGAATATTTATACTCCTTACAACCTAACTACACATATAGTGGGGTTCGATGCCAACATAGAACCAACTCATCTAACAACTTGACTCAACTCAAACTAACAAACTTGATACAACCTTTATAGACTCAATAAAACCGACTTAACTTGCCATGGCATAAGGAAAAAGACTCATTCATTAATCTTGTTATAGGTATATATATGTAAAGCTTCCTTAAGTTTTTTAGTCTATTTGTTAATTTATCCTTTTATTCCACATTCTGTTTATTATACATTACTGCTTATCGTGTAGGGTTTGGTGAGCAATCTTGTGTTTGGATTTTTGTGTATGTAAATGTTAAGTTTGGTACTCTGGCAACTGTGTCTATTTATACAAGTTAGATATGCATGAAAATATAGTTTTAGTTTTCAAAGTTTATCTCTTTTCTATTAAGGGTTAGTCCTCTTTTATCAAGTTTTTCTTAAGTATTCTATATCTATTCTTGATTTTACAAACTTAATTCAAGTAGTTCAAAGGAAACAAGCTTAACCAGCTCTTCCATCATCCTCCATTTTACCTTATCTTCTAACTTCACAAATCAATAGTTAAGCATGCCACAATGCAATAGGATAAAAAGGGATTGAAAAGAAACAATAATAAAGAGATACAAGTAACTAAAGGAGTAGGCAAGAATGGAACAGATAAAAGCTATGAGGCAAATTAGATAGGAATCAAGGGTAATAGATGAAAATTGAATCTAAAAAGATAAGAACTAAGGTTACCTCTCACACACTCTCAAATTAGACCAAAATTCTACCCCTTCCCTCAATTGATCATTGTCTTGTTGGTCAATTGCCTAAACTTTTCCAAGATCAAGTAACCTAATCTTATATACTATCAATCAGCTTAAGCATTCTAGTGATTAAACAACCTAAGTCCTTCTACGATCCTAGTCATTCCATGATCCTTTAGTATAAGCATTTTTAAGATCCACCAACTTGGCACTTCTTGTATCCATTAACCTAAGCTCTAATACTTCTAAATGTATGACATTGATACTAATTATAATAATGTACGTAAGGAAAAAAAAAAGAAAGGAAATATCCAAGAAGAAAAAGGCACATTCATGTCGATGCATTATAGTTAATAGACAAGTATGCTTATAGCATGAGTCTTATTTTCAAACCATCTAGCTCATTTAGTACTACATGATTATTTTAGGAAGAAAAAGTTTGGTTCGGACAAGAAAAACTTACTTATAAGGCATTCAAACACTATTCAATATATGTCGAAATTTAATTCGATGATGATTGAGTTTTTGAGCTTTATGACATTCAACTCAATTAGTCGATAAACTTGATTAAGTTAGATTAGGGTTAACGTGTCCATTGAGTTTAAGAAAATTTTGAGGTTATTGAGTTCATTTTGAGTCAAATTCAAGCTTGAAATTCTAAATTAGATCGAGCTTGAATTCAAACTCAATGTTGTATCATTTTTGCTTGATTCATTTACAATCCAATATATTATTTTTATTTTTTTTCGAAGTATTACTTTATTCACAATAAAAGTGAATCAACAAGTGTTTGAAGATGAGATTGAAATTCTAGTCTCCAAAAAACAAAGTAGCTAAAGACAAAGGGAGATAAAGAGACCCTAAAACTGTAACCTTGATCTAACTTTTCTTAAAGAGCAACCCAATTAGTAAATTGATTCGCATTCCTTCTAACTAAAGAAAAGGAACAAGAAGACAATAAATGAATATCTAAGGCGATTGCTTTGCTTCTCTAAGAGATCGGCTGAGATGGAGTTATTACTAAAGAATCTCAGTTTTGACCACTGTAGCATCAATTCCTCTAACACCTTGAATTGGATCAAAAGATCATCACAATTAATCTTAACCCTATTAGGCTTCCAAGCATCAAGATTGAGTGGACTCCTAGCTACTATTATCGAGTCTTTACAACTAGCAGTAAAGAAAATTTAGATAATAAATAGCTATTAATTGCCTTTCTTAAGAAAAGGAAAGGTTTTTTCCTTTTCATTTTCATGGGAGAGAAAAAAAAAATTTTCTCTTTGAGCTTAAATATTTAAAATTTGTCACAAGTAGGAAAAATTAAATTGCCATATGCTTGAACTATAAGAATCCAAATTGATCATTTTTTAACACAACACAATTAACGTTAGTAGAATGTAATCTTTATTAAGTTAAAGTTTTACTTGATTCCTAAAATCCTTAAAAGTACAATACTTGATATTAGTTTCATTTAACAAGATATATTAAGAGTTTTTTTTTTTTAACTTTAAAGACATAGTTTCTTTTTTTTTTTTTCTATATATGTATATGTGATTTGAAAATAAAAAAGTTTGTGACACTGAAAAGGCTCCGATAGATAAGATCAAATCAGGAATACCCTTTATTTTATACTAGTTTCATTTTATACTACTCTTTCGATATATAATCTAATGTTTTGAAAAAAAAAATTCTCATATCAAATTCAAAGTGCCGTGCTATTATTACTTATTTCATATGGCGAAGGCATATTCTTTTTTTCTTAAAAAACTCATTGGCGCCAAGCGTAAGGGAATGCTAGACGTTTGGTAATCTCTCCTCCGACTAAGATAAAAGATCCCATTGAAGCAACTAATCCTGTACATATTGTATGCACATCAGGTTGCACAAATTGCATAGTATTATAAATAGCTACTTCGGGTATTACCCATCCCCTAGGAGAGTTTATAAATAAATATAGATCCTTGTTATAATTCTCTATACTGAGATATACCATAAAACCAATAAAATGATTTGAAATCTTGCTATCAACCTCTTGGCCTAAAAAAAGTAATCTTTCTTAATAAAGTCGGTTGATGAGGATAAAATTTGTATCCTTAAAGAGCCATACATGCACCTTTTGATGCATAAAATTCACCAAAAATTGCGAAAAAAAAGAATCAATGTGTAGATTTCATTCCCCTTTCTTTTTTTCTATTCATAGTAGGATCTTTTTCCTTTCTAATTGAATTTTTTATTTTTGTAAAGAAGTGGCTTTTTCTTCCATTTTTCAAGTAAGTTTTGTTGATTTTCTTTCTATTTATATCTATAATAAAAAAAACCATTTATACTATAATAGACAAAATCCATTAAACTTATCGAACTAATTTCTCATTGATATATTCTTTCATCGAGATCTAATCCAAATCACGATGTCATTTCTTTGTTCTTGAGTGGGTTTTTTCAATTCTTTTAGGTTTATGCTCTACTCCGAGTAAAAATAAAAATATGCCCGATTTTTATTTACACATATAAGACAAATACCATTAATAATACTATGCCCTTTTCCTATGACTTATTCAATTCATTTCCCCGCCATAGTAAATGGTTCAATGAAAAATGAAGCTAGTTCGGGAACATTGTGAAAAGGGGAAAGGTCATCCAAGGCACATTAGCATGGCGTACTTCTCCTGTTCGAACCGGGTTTGAAACCGAATTGAATGAACAAAAAGATGAAATCAAGAAAAAAAAAAAAGAATAACGAATTCAACTAATTATTCGAAACAAAGAAATGTAAGAATAAAAGTCGTACAAATTCGCAAAAATCTCATCTATAGGAACTAAAAAATAGATCTATACAAAATTGATAGACGTAGAAGTCAAGGAGTTCGAATGATTCAATAAAATTCTTCCATTATTTTAATTCGGAGTTTTTAGTTATTTTGTCGGAAGAATCTTATTGATGGAATAGTTAATTCATAATTCATTGAATGATTATATCATTAACCATTTTTTTTTTGTGTGTGAGGAACTTATTATGAATCCATTTCTACCACTTCCGTTATTACTATTGGGTTAGCTGTTGGGCTTGCTTCTATTGGGCCTGGAGTTAGTCAAGGTACTACTGCGAGCTAAGTTGTAGAAGGTATCGCAAGACAACCTGAAGCGAAGGAAAAAATACGAGGTACTTTATTGCTTAGTCTAGCTTTTATGGAAGCATTAATAATTTATGGATTAGTTGTAGCCTTAGCGCTTTTATTTGCAAATCCTTTTGTGTAATCCTATAAAAAAAAATCCATATATGCCAAGGGCTTGTTCATTGTTTTTTAAAATGGAAATTATCTCAATATTTCACTTCTACAATTCCTTATTCATTCGAACACTAACCTCGAGGAAGGATGGATTTGAGGATGAGAAATTGGCATACCAATTCACTTTCTTCCTTCCCATTTCGTAGAAATGGGAACCTCCCTTTTTTAGGTTTTTTTATGGATTAGGGAGTGTTACAACAAACGAAGTATTCTGCAATTGATATGAAATCCCGTCCCGGATCTAATAAGTCTTATTCTTATTAGGAATTTCTTATTGAAAAAAAAAATCGATTTTGAAACCAATAATGAAATTTTTCAAGATAGTATATCATTAGAAGAAGTTATATATTGAATAAAAATAGTGAGAATTATACAGGAGAGTATCAACGTTTGAGAGTAAGTTTAAATAAGGAATTAATGTTTTAAAAAATTTTAAAAGAGATATGAGAGGGTTTAAGATTAAAGAGGTAAAACAACTTTCAATCACGATTCAACCGAGATTAGACTAAAGTTAAACCGAACTGGTTTCATAACCAAGTTAGATCAAATGGAGTCAAATCATCGAAGTCAACTTGGATTTAACAAACTTGGTATTAGTTTATGTATCCATTATTTTCCTTGTAGCACTTATATAGTCTACGTTTGGAAAACACATAGCTAAGATATTTATTTTTAAATATAAATTAATATAAAAATCAAAGAAAAGTACATAAGAATTATTAAAAAATTGATGACTAACAAAGAAAGGAAATAGAAAAATTTTATAAAATTAGAAAAATTAGAAAGAAATAGTTTAGTATAAGTATGACATAAATATAATATATATATTAATAACGTTAATTTACAAAATAAAAAAAATAGGAAAACAAGATAAAAGGTTCAAAAAAATTTTAAAAATTAAAATTGGCCACCCTCACCCTTACGTGGTTGAATAGGCTTGGTTCTAGTTAATGGGTTGCAACTAGTAGGTTGTCAACCTACCAAAATAGCCTTAGAGTAGCCACCTACCACCAAAGAGGAGGGGAGTTTCGTGTAATACCCCTTGATGATGGGTAACCACTCTACTGCTATTTGGTAAGTTGATAACCCACTTTTTTAAGTGTATTATGAGCTACTAATCATTTCAAGCCCAAACTGGCCACCCCAAGGTTAGGGGATGACCGATTTTATCCTTTTTTTTTAATTTTTGTGTTTTTAATTATTTTTTATTTTTTTAAAATTGATTATATTTATATCTTGAAATAAATCAATTATATTTATATAAATATAATATTTGATTTTATGATAAATTTTTGTTAATAGTTTTTTCATTTCTTTTTTTAATTTTCTAGATTTTTTAATAATTTTGTATAATTTTTACTTTTTTTGTTTGTTTATATTTGAACATACATCTAAATGCCACAGAAGCATGACATCAGATCCAAGAGTACATCAAGTAGCAAATAATTGCTATGTCACTTAAAGTTAATATTGTTATAACAGTGATCCTCTATTTTGATTATCTATTAATATGTCAATCTTTTATTTGAATTTCTTAAAATATCGATTCTCTATTTGAATTTATTTTTAAATATTAATACCTTCTATTGTAATTTTCTTGTTAAAAATATATAAGTGGAAGTTAATCAATTACATAATTTTAATAATTCAAATGACAAGTAAAAGTTAATACTTCTTATTTGTGTGAATGGTAAGATGAGCGGGTATTGAATAGGTAGGATATGAGGCCTATCTATACTGACTCTATAAGGTATTGCTTCCTAATTTTGGAAACAAAACTACCTTATAACACCGTAAAATTACTTGGAACCCATACCTTTATAGAACTTATATATTACATAACGCTCTATGAAATTTGTAAATTTATTTTTCTTTTCATGTTTTCATAAATTTTAAATTTATATGGTATGCAATATTATAAATTTTTCCACATGAAAAACTTGTAAAACTTATATTAAAACCTGCAAAATTCATAGCAAAACTTGTAAATAGCAAAAAAAAAAAAAAAGAAAAAAAATCTAATTTTGTTATTTCAAAAGATTATGTGATATTAAACATAACCTGTAGAACTTGTAGCAAATTAGAAAGAAAATTGTTATTTGTAGAAACTAAAATAACACATGTAAATTGGAGATCAATTCATCCATAATTGTAATTAAAAGTATAGATGAGCCAAGTCAAGTTGAGCCAATCTTTTTCATCTAAAAATTAGTGAGCTTAAGTCAAGTCAAATTTTTGTGGAGCTTGAAAATTATAGGCTTGAGGTCAAGCTTAAAAAACTCATTAAGGAATTTAAAACTCAAGTTTGACTCGTTTAGATAAACGAGCTCAAGCTCGTTCACGTGAATAAGCTTAAGTTGGAGCTCGTGATTAAAGTAAAGCTCAAGATTAATCTAAAATTTTCAAAATGTACCTTCTTTTTATAAACTTATATTTATATCATTCTCATTCTTCTATTCTTATATTATATTTTCTAATGTAATATGAATTTGACTATAATATATCAACTCGCGTGCATATTCACGAGCTTGCTTACGAACCCGACTCTTTAATAATAGAAACGAGCCTACTTGTAAGCCTACATAAAAGCTTAAGCTCCACCTATTTAAATAAATAGGTTTAATTTGAGTTCAAGCTTGATTTATTTATGAATTGAGTTGAAAGTCATGCTACGTTTCTACTCATGCTATTGCAACAAATGGATACTAAGAGAGTTATACTATATAGTGTAAAGGACAATGAAAATTTGGTTTAGGTATTAAATGACAATTTCAAATACGTCAATAACACTGGACAAGATTAAATAGTAGCTATGATAATCAGGAAAAGAATCTTCACTCAAATAATAAAGCAATTATAGAAGTACCTAAATAAACATTATCTTAATAGGAGAATCCTATTCCTAAAGTTAGCCAAAAGCCTAAAATGTTGCTAAATCTACAATTTAGGTCACTCATATGCGTGACAGGTTGTAACATCATGTCATTGAGTGCCATACAGGATCATATGTCCCATACTTTTATGGGCAGAGACACAACTGCATGAACTATTATTTATGAAATGTCCTATCCTAATCCGACATTTAGGTATGAGAATGGGATGCCACAATGCCCTATGGATAACGCAATGCAATATCCCAGGGTATATCAGGGTTTCTTCGATTCCGTAGCCAAATTTAAATTATCTTTTTAAATCTAAAAGTTAGGATTATATATCTATTATCAAATTAGATATATACAAAAATTTAATGCTTATCTATTTGCAGAATACTCTAAAAAGAATTAAAATGTGAACGTTTAAAAAAGATAAGAGTATGTTTATTGTCAAAACATGTCTTTCGAATCCTTACTATACTATATTGGCAAATGCTACGTTTTCTGAAGAACTTGATGGCTTGACTAAACATCGTCCGGACTATATACTTCTAATATGATATTGTGAAACGGTTGCTGAAAATTTTTGAGTATAACAAGTATGGAGTTGTGAATTTCATTTATGACAAACCTATCTATATAACAAACGGTAACAGCATATATATATATAGTCTAAATTTGTTGAATAGTTCATAAATAGGGAAAAATTTTGAGCTCTCTTCCTTTTAGACTACATGTTTCACACGCGTACATATTGTTTTATGGTTATAAAAGGATCAATGTCACAAATGATATCGATACTTTACCAAAACATATAATTATGTTTACTATATGTACTTTAAAAATATCAATTTGCTGATGATTATTTTTGTTTCTTGAACTAACAATGTTTAATTTATTCATTAACATGGATATAAGAATAAATTAAAAATTGAATGTCTAGACTACCTTAAAGTAAAACAGTAACCGATAATCACCTGTAAGGGGTTAGGTAAACCATCACTAGCTGGCCATCGACCAACTCAAGGCCTTAGGGTGGCTAGATAGCTATTTAAGGTAAAACGAGTTACGATCCATTTCAAAAAGCAGGTTGTTCTATCTACTAATGATTATGGGTTAATTTTTAATTCGTCTTTATATTCATAGAGTTAGTTTAAATAGAAAAAATAACCATAAAAATTTCAATTAGATAGTAAATTGATATTTTTAATGTATAGATAATAAATTATATATTTTGATAAAATTTGGATGTGATTTATAACATTAATCCGTTACAAAATTGGTATTTTGCAATCGCAGTGCAATATAACTTTCTTAGAAACTTCTATTTTAGTATCCATGAAGCATCTTCCATGTATATTATATATATTTCATACCGAAAAGCATTCATTATTTGAGGATACGTGTCTAAATGGGCATTGGCCAATGGGTAAAGGTTTTATGCCTTGACTCGGCAAAAATGGCGCCTGAAATGGCACGTTTTGGCCGACCCTGCCACGCCTTCAGCCGCAAGTTTGATTAGGCTTGTCGCTTGTGTAATTCCATGCGTGTGGAAGACAGTTTCACATTTAAGCTCCAGCCTCCTGTGGACTTCAAAGTCAACAAAACATCGTAAACCAACATCTTAGTATTGCAATATATTTTTTTACTCCAGCTCTCCCTATTGAAAATACCGATGTTATCTCGAATTGAGAAAAATATATTAATATGAATATGCTTTATATTATAAAATGGTGGAACCTTCTACAGCGTTAGGAGCTATAAAATAGGCGCTTAAAAATGATTGGGACAATTTTGTGGTAGAAATGGATGATCTGAACGTGTATCGTAGCCTTGCTGGTGAAGATTTGGTCGTCTCCTAGCAATCACATCTTATTATTTCTCATATTAGACCTTTGATTCATAAATATTCGTTCATCTCTTTATCTTTTGCCAGAAGACCTGCTAATAAAGTTGTTGAATGGGTAACGGTTCATGGTGGAAAGGGGGTTGTGTCCAAGTGACTGAGTTTATAAACCCACTAGACCATGGTACTCATTTCTTGTATGTACACATACTATGATATAACTAAAACAAAAACCCTAGATGTAAAAAATGTTGTGCTAATGTCTAAATATTGGATCAATAAAAAATTCATTCGAGTAAATCCATGAGGATATGAGTATGCATTTTGTCTTGTTTAAGATTAAACGGCTATTTCATGTCTATTTCGTATGCCCTAGAAGTAGATGTTAATATCAATTTTTCCTAGGAAAGGATAATGCATAGAACTTCAATTAATATGTTTTATATAATCTCCACTACCAGGTTTAGTCTTCACATTTTCATTTTATTCTTGAGATCAAGGTTTAATAAGGAATCAAGATTAAGTAGGGGATCCTTGCTTTAATAAGCGATAAATCTTCACTGGCAATTGCAAGACAATTAATGATAATTGTATATCCACTATCTAAATTATTAGTCAGGTGCAAATATAAACTACATATCACAAAGTTTGGAATAATAAATTAAAAAAAAAAAGAAAAGAAAAGAAGATAATAGTAAATCCACTATCTAAACTGTTAACCATGTGCAAATATACCATTTAAACTCTCAACGTTTAATTTATATCTCAATGATTATTTAAAATATATTAATAACTCCAAGTTATTGGTAAAACTCTGAAACCATCTCCAAAAGAATCATAAATAGTAATAGTTTTGAAACTTTAACTATACAGGTTAATACGTATATATATATTTTTAGAAAAAATGAAATCACGTTACAAAAGTTTAGAAAGTATATTTATACGTGACTTATAGATAATTCTTTTTCTTTTTTGTCACATGTCTTGAGCAATAAGATTCAAAACCTATCCTAACTATTATGCAATATATTAATTTATATCACTAAGATTTTAGTGGCTGCAAGTGAAGAAAGCAAAATATTCCAACACGCTCATCCAAATTCAAAATTAAGAAAAATACCAACTTTATTGATTATGGACCAAGTCAATTTTAAATTCCCACACGAAAGCCTCCCTATATCCCTTGCCTGCTGGTCCTATATATATGTATACCAATATTCACAAAGTCATCAACAGCATCACTCAGTTTCTCAGAGAAATTACAAGAAGAAAATTCACCACCACCATGAAGAACGACGCCAAGATCGTCAGCCCCATGCTCTCCCTGTCCATGCCATCTCCACCACCACCTCCTCCATGCCTAAATTCTCCACCCGGTCTCGACGAGCATAAAAACCGCGAAAAGGGTACTTCTGTTGCAACAAATAATTCTGGCACATCATCCCTGAAGAAGGGTGACAATCTTAATAAGTTTCATCCGATTGAAAGAAATCCAGTTCTTTCAACAAAAACTAATAGGATCCTAGAGAGGAAGCCATCTGAAGATATAAACGAAAGCGCGGAAGCATTCATTAAGAAGTTCAGGCAACAGCTTGTCCTGCAGAGGCTTGAATCCTTGGAGAATTACAAAAGTATGCTGGAAAGAAGTCTATAATAATTGTTCGTAATAGATTATATTTTGGTATGCACAACACAAAAACAATTGTTTGATTATTTTTTCCTTGTAATGAATATTTCCCTCCTTCGAGAAAAAAGAAACATATGCATGTAGATCACGTTTTCTTTGATACAATTTACTTGAGCTGAAACTCCATCTTCCTCCTTTCTCAAGAAATATATATATATATATATTGTATACAGACAGCCACACACATGCACACATTCTCCTTCTTTTGTCTTAATCACAATAATTTATAACATATAGTTGTTAATGACAAATATTTGTAGAGATAATTTATATAACTGTGCAAGTCAATCTAATGTTTTCTCTAATCTTGTAGATATATTGCTAATTCATCAACCTAGTAAGAGTTAAGGCTGTTACTGACATACTGTGCAGGTTTTTAATCTCTGTCTCTCTGTGTTTGATGTTGCATTATGCGCAACTCTTAAAATGGAAAAGTTAAAAATATATTTAACGTTTACCGTTTTTTCTATTTCACTCAATATTCTTTTAAAATGTTTATTTCATTCCTCAATATTTTAAGCTTTTGTAAAATCCTTATTAATAAGGAACGTAGCAATACATGTTTGGTATTCATGTAGTATTTTAAATAAAAAAAAATAAAATACTATTAAAAATAATAAAAAATCAGAAAAATGAATGAAAGATCTACAAAATTAAATAGCATATTATTTTTGGCCAGCAATTAAAAAAACATATATGTAATATATAATATATATACTGATAAACTATCGACTATCAGTCTTATTACTCACGTACAGCTCCAAGAACTCTAATCCCTTACCCGAATAATTTTCTCTTGACAACCTACTGATGATGAGAAACTATATATCGAAAAAAGGTGGCTGAAATCTTTGAGTACCTCGCATTGTTGTAGGTTGATCTACACTTTCAGTTATGATAATGTCGACCATTCTCTTACCAAGGACCTTGTGTCGAGTAATCCGACCAACTATTGTTGAGAGGTTCTTGTTGAGTGACAAAAGACTCACTTACTTGCTGAGTAATTTTTCTCTTAGTCTGTTACTATTTCTCTTGTTACCCTTTTCTTGTCTCGGCTCCTTTATTGCTGCAATATCTTGAGCCCCCTCGTTTGCTATGTTTAGAGAATTTTCGTACGGAACTAAGATTGCATTGTCAATTGTCCATCTCATCTGAAATTGTATTACTTTTCTATTTTTGTCTTTTATCTTTTCATTCTTTTTTGTATGTACTAGGAATCCCTTTTTGTATACACTTTCTTGTAATTTCTTTATTTGTAATGTTGTTATAGGAACTTACTACAAATAGTTCATTTCCCTTATAAGCGGCAGAGAGCTTAATAATTAGATATTAAATATTCTGCTCTTATGCCTCTTCAAGTCCATTTTTCATACTCTTATTTAATCTTGCCGAGTAACTGAGGATTAGTAGTTGATGGACCTTAACATCAACTTGTGCATTATATCAAGTGAGGTGTCAAGTTATATCATGTTTGCTGGTGTGTTATATCCTCAAAGCAGCTTTACGCCAACTACTCTAATAGTAGACCATTTCCATCCATTTTCTTCGATATTTCGGATGATTTATTTAGTTCAAATTTACTACGGTAAGTTATAGTGATAATTAAACTCATAAGCACACCATATACTTACATAAATACTCATATTGATAATATATTAATGAAATTCAAATAAAAAAGGAAAATATGATAAAAATAAAATTCAACCATCCCCACCATTCTATAGTTAGATTTTGGCCTTGGTGGAGAAGTAGGTCATTACCCACTTTAAGAAGTGTGTCATGTAACTCACTGGTAACTTAGGGAGGTCATCTACTACCCACGGTAGGTCATACTACCTCAGCCAAAAAAGAAGAAGAAGAGGAAGAAGAAGAAAAAGAAAAACCTAATTTGTTTGCAATTCGATTGTACGAACTAGTTAGGTTTTTTAAAATTTCTATTTATTTTTTCTTTTAAATGGGTAGCTGTAAGTAACTACCTAACACCTTAAGTGGGTTATGTGACCACTTTTAGGTGTTTGATGATCACTTACGGCCACTTTAAGGGTTGAACAACCCACTTAATATTGTGGGTCGTAGCTCATGGCTCATTTCCTTGGTCGACTAAAATCCATCCCCTTAAGTGTAAGGAGTGGTCGGTAGCCTCCTTTGGGGGGTTAAGTGACAACCCTCTACCCAAAAAAAGTGGCAGCTTACCACCCCTCTGCACTTAGGTGGCATAGTATATGTTATCTTACTAATTTTCATTTTTATAGATTTTTTCTTATTCTTTTAATTTTCATCATTTTTAAGCATGTTTCTATCTTTTTCTATTTTTTAAAATATTTTGGTGCTTTATTTATTTAATAATTACATGTAAACTAATCGTTTGCTGCTATGTGTCTTCACTAATGCAAAAAGTAATGAAAGAATTTATTTGACCAAAATTTAAAACATTAAGGATCGAAATTAAAAAAAAAAAAAATTATAAGAGCCAAAATAGAAGAAAAAAGGTAAATGCTAAGAACTTTTTTGTACATTTTCCCTTTCTTAAAGGATTTCATTTAATATGTTGTTATGGATCATAAAATAGATGTACAAGAGATATACAATTAGAGAAAAAAGAAATTGAGAGACGCAATTCAACATGGAAAATCTAAAAGGGAACATAACCCAATGGGAGTAATGCTCCTAAAATCGAGGCCAATAGAGTTTACATGGCTCTATTATTTTTATTCTACCCAATGTACAAGTATATATATAGTTAAGAGAGCGTTAAAACCCCACAAAATAAATAACTTAACCAGTAAGGAAACACAAAATAAGAAACTATCAAAAGGCCGATGTAAGCATTTGGTTGGCTAGCTAATAGATGGTAGTTAATTGATGAGGGAGAACCATGGGTTGAAAGCACCCTTTCATTGCATAATAGAAAGACTTAGACTAAGAGGACCGTATAGTAGATGCACATAATTTATTAATAAAGTATAACTAGTCATGCTTTCGATAGGGATTGGGCTCTAAAATAGGACTAAGATAACTTATGATTACTACCAATATTCAAAAGGTGCAAATTTCTTTATTAGTAAGTGAAGTCTATCAATAAAAGCATGCCCTAAGCAATTAAGAAACCTAATTAAGATAGGTTGTAGGGTTTGTAGACTCATATGGTGAGAGATCTTTCTCTTTGCTCTCATGTCTTAAATCCATAATTAGGTCTAATAACCCATAAATGAATATCAAACTTAAGTTTGGTTTAAATTAAAATTCTTTGAACATATGATTCAATAAGTTTATATCTTAGGTCCTTTTGATTTGTAGAAAATAATAAACATCAGAGCTTAATAAGTTAATTGCTATTTCAAATAAATCTAAATTAGACTATCTAGATATCACTTCTCATTAAATAGGTCCTAAACTAATTGGATCATATGCATACATTGAGGTTTCCAAGGATGATTACTACCAAAAAAGACTCTAATTTTTATTTTAAATTTTCTATTCTTTTTGTTTTTATAAGATTTTGCAATTTTAAAGGCTTTCTTTAGTTTCTCTTTATTTTCCCTTTGTCTACTTTTTGTATTTTTCCTTTTTTTTTTTTATTTTTTTCGTTTTTTTTTCTATTTTGTTTATTCTTTTCCAACCTTTTTTTTTTTGTATTTTCTTATACCTTTTGGGTTGTTCAGTTATTCTAATTTTTTTGTTATATTTCCATCTTTTAAATTCTTTCTTTGTAATTTTTTCTTCTTTTTTGATTTTTTTTTCTATTTTCTAGAAAGGGGGCCAAAATTAGATGTTTATACCGTTAAATCACCACGGATCTCTAATAAATTGAACCAACAAAGTATTGGTACTATATCTAACTATAGACTAATTGTCCTTACTTACAAATTCTCTTTAGAACCAATAATCATCTTCCCCCTCAATATATTCCACACAATACTAGCTCTTAGAGTTAGTAGGATTTTTATCAACTACCTTTTATAAGTGAGATTGCAATTAGATCCCACTTGTCGTAAACTAAATCTGTATCTCCATTGGATTTCTCATGGATATACTTCACACTTCATTGTGTAAATCACAACTTTAAATCCCTAATCTTCCGGTGCAACTAGCAACCCTTAAGACATGTTAACAACTATGAGCTTATTGAACTACCACCAAGCTTTGGCATATCTACTATTTAGCTCTAGCATCTAGCTGCCATGGATCGAACCTTATGGTGATACTATTTTGCTGAGACACTACACAACCATAACACTTTTTTTTTTCAATGAGTTGATCTAGGATCTAGGTTCATCATTGTAAATAAAAGAAACACATAAGCACGAGATGTATGTGTACAAAAGAGAGAATGTGACATACAAGGATGAACGTAAAATACCTCAAAATAATTATGAAAAACCATAAGTAAGACTATAATTAATATATCAATATAATATAAGATTCTCACAACCTCTTCAAAGCATATAATTGAATTGCTAAGATTTACATGACTCTTTCTCAATCTTACTTTACTCAATACATAAAACATCATATATAAAGTTATAGAGACACACCTAATCCTAATACCACAATAATAGCTTAAGCAACAAAAAAATATAAAACAAGAATCTATCAAAACGTCTATATAAGCCTTTAGTTGACTAGCCAAGTCTTATAGATTGATTGCTTAAGTTGGTAGTTGATTGGCCAACTAGTAAGTTGACCGCTTGGGCTGCTTATTGAATAGCACTCCTAGTATTCCGGTGGCGCTCATAAGTCATCTCCTCACCCGTTTTATTTTTTGGTTCTATTGTAAATCAAAGATACAAATACAATGACGTAAAGCATGACATTCATAAAATATGAATGTCAATTTTCTAAAAGCTATTTATCAATGTCAAATTATTATTTGTACTTGTCAACTATTTATCCATATATGGCAAGTTAATACTAATTAATCTTTTTTGGGAAAATGATTTTTTTCACAAATCTGTATTGCGAAAGTAATAAGTCGAATGACTGAGCACTAATACTTACCCTGTTTTTTGGAAATAGCAAAGAAACCTACATGTTGCTCCGGAAGCAGCAATTCGGCTGTTTCGGTAAATAAGAATTCGATGTCTCCATTATTGTCCATGTTTTTTTTTTTTTTTTATTTAAAGCTCTTTTTTTAGAAGCTATAATCATTTCTTACAACTCGCTCCAACAATGCAAATGGAGGAAGGGAAGTCATTCCTAATAACGCAATAGCTATACCTAAACCCGATATTTGAATTCCTTCTTTTACGAGCTATAAAGTAATCACCTAAAATCAATATGCAAAGTCACTGTAATCTAGACCAATACACCGAAACAGGAAATTTTACATGTTTCAGTACAAAATTGTTTTCGAAATAAATTGATCAACCCAAGGTTTATGGTAATAGAATTGAAACTTTTGATCCAGTATTACAAAATTAAATGATTTATAGGTAAAACAATTTCTTTGACTATACTCGTACGGTCCATTCACTTTTTGGATTAAAATAGATAGGAAATGAAAAACTTATGGAAATAACTATTACCAAGAATAGATTAGAAATATAAATTTCAAACATTATTTTCTATATTTTTCATTGTAATAAATAATTATTCATGTATTTATTTTGCCTCATTAGTTAATGTATCAAATATAACCTAAAATATCAATGTACTCCTATTTGGTCCATTTGGGACATAAATAACAATTAATTAACTTTTTTGATTTATTAAGGACACATTTTATAATGCCGTAAGCCAAAAGCTATGAATAGTCAAGCCAACAAACACTAATAGATCAATTTTAACTAGTCTAAAAAATTTTAAGTTTGCGTTAATAAGATATTTGCCTTATAAACTACCACAATCTCGTACAATTCATATGGGATATTTAATCATAAAGTTTCACAGAAACATGCAACGTTCTTATCGTGAAACTTTACAATTAGGTCCAAATTTTCTCCTTTTTTTAGTATATAATTTGAGCCACTCATTATCTATAGATCATCTTGAAAGTATGTAAGGAATTATACTCTAGTGACACTCCTCACCTTTCTCGGACTTCCTCTCTAAATTGGAGCTAAATTTAAATCATTTACCTATTGGTAGGGGATTCGCTCTAATACCATATATAACGCTCTAGGCCAAAAGCAATTAATAACCAAGCTAATAAATACTGATGGACTTATTTCAACCACTTGGTTCAAAAGTTTCAAACTTGTGTTGATAAGGTATTCTCAATTATGAACTTATAAATTAGTACCATAACTTCTCACAATCTATATGAGACACTTAACCATTTAACCATAGGGTCTCACATAGTTGTTAATCACTTGAACTTTTTTATTTCCTATCAATGAAGAACAAACGATCTCATCCATAAAAAGTAACAACTATTCTCTTTCGATAAGGAATAAAGAAGTTGTTGTCGATAAATATTTTTGTACTAAATTAGTAAATTCTAGTCCTTAGACATGTGTCCAGGAAGGGGAAAAAGGCCATGTTAATTGTTAATCCCAACAAATTATTTTAGGGTTAATATAACGGCTTACACCTTAAGTTTATTACTTTTTGCAATTTTATACATGAAGTTTCAACTTACCTAATAATATATCTAATCAAAGATTTAGTTCTTATAATATATATTTCAATTAATTCTAATTCATATCGTTAATCCAGTTAGTATGATCAGCTAATGTGATATCTGCCTATGACTTTAAGGGAAGATCGTCGTAGGTAGCTATTGGTCATCAATTGCAAAATAGTGGTTTTGGGAGCCACCTCAAAAATATCGTCGCAAGACTCATTGATAGTCGTGAGTAATTGCGAACGGCCTTAAGGTGGTCGCACAACCCTCATATGATCGCGGGGAGCTCTCTAATTAGCTTATCGTGTTGAATGAACTATCGTTATAAATGAGAGTTAACTGTAATATATACGGTGACAACTAAATTTTCAATTATATATATAATTAGACAGGTTAGAAATTTAAGTATATAATTACAAAAAATTGTAAGGTTAGAGGTGTGAACTATAGCATTGCCCTGACTATTTTATACCGGACAATTACGACTAAGAGCGACATTTTCATCGGTACGTAATACCACGAATTCCAGCGGCCCACCGCTGCATAAAACTACACCAAGCGATGGAACCAAACAAAACGATTAAACTGAATTGAAATCAATCTGGCTACTTTCGATCACCAGAAGTTTGGATCCAATTCGGTTCGCGTCCCAATGGCCATTCGAAGACCACAACTTATCCTGGCCCAACATATTAGACAATCGGCCCTGAACAGTATTAAACAATTTGACCATGGATTTTGGAAAATGAAAAATTAAATAAAAATATTGGTAAACAAGTCCCAAGCAAGTTTGCTTCTTGCCTTTCCCACAGGCTGTACTATTGGATTATAAACTTATTTATATTTGTCAATATTATTATACAATGTTTTAAATGGAATGAATCAGATTCAGTTTTCACGTTTCACGTTCCACGTTCCACAATTGTATGTACAATAGTAACGGATTAAAATTGACTTTTGGTCTTGGAGATAACAGGAGGCACATTACCGGGTCCATTCTTTACGAAATTTCAGCTCCATACGAAATTAGTGGGTATGAGTATGACCTTTACAATTTCGCCTACGTGGAAATTGCGGATAACGTGATCCTACCATTCCTTCTATGTGCCTACCATGATTTTGTAATTGTTTATCAAAATTTATAATTTAATAAAAACATGATTTTGTAATTGTTTATCAAAATTTATAATTTAATAAAAAAATATTTTACAATTGTTTTAATAATAAAAACGTTTCAAATATGAAAAATATTATAAAATTATAAACTCATATATTTGATTTGTAATTTCAACAATACCTATTATCTAATATTATAAAATTATAAAATACCTATTATCTAATATTATAAAATTATAAACTCATAAAACCATATATTTGATTCGCAATTTTAACGATATCTATTATTTAAACATAAGATTAACACATAAACATAAGATTAACGCTCACAATTTTAACAATACCCATTATTTAGACATAAGATTAACACTCGTAACTTGTGGCGTAAAGATGTTACCCACGTCGACCTGGATTCATAATAGATAGAATAGGTGGTAGTAATATCATATGACTGGATCTAATGCTAATGCTAAGCTTCCCCCACCAAGTCATTCCAAAACACTGGAGTAAGCACTCTTGTAGCTAGTTGATCTAATGGTTTTTCTGATTATTTTGGGGAGATTTCGGTTTGCTTTCGACACCGAGAAGCGAGCACATATTGATTGTAGATTTAATTACGCATGTAAACGGATCCGTATAACATGTTATGCCTCGCTTTAGGAAATTTCTAAACGGATCAAATCGAATTGAGCCTACACCTCTCACCTCGAAGAGGTAAGAGTCCTAAGTTCTGAACAAAGCTGCTTCATGTATTAGGTAACATTTAAACTAAATCCTTAAAAGTTTAGGAAATTTAACTCCCAACTTATCAATTGAAAATTTCTGCAAAGTCTTTATTACAACCACAAAATGACCCAAAAACACTAAAAATATATAAAAACAAATGCAAGACAAAGACTCGTAAAACCATGAACTCCAAATACATCCGTCGCGGCAAGTTCCAACGCCTGTGTACCTCTTCGCCCGCCAGCACGCGGGTTAACGAGAAGCCCGTGATCGCTACTGCTGTACAACCTGCTTGATCTGCTGCTGTGATTGCAACCTCTGAAGATTAACACGAGAGCACGACCTAGCCACCTCGCCCGCCAGCGGGACAATGGGGAGATTATCGCAATTGCATATCTCGATCATGAACCCATCTGGATCGTGAAAGAACAATTGATCCACATGGATTCCTCCTTCCTCTACCATGGACCTCACGTACGCGATTCCCATCTCCTTCAGCTTCTTCTCTACTGTGTCCATGCTCTCACACTGTATACGGAATTAAACCAGTTAATTAGACATTATATAGGGCCAAACAAAGATAATTCGAAGCAAAATGGACCGGACCGGATTAAGTTTATATAGAGTTAATATAATCGAGCCCAGTTGGAAAAAATTGATACTGATGTTATTATTATTTAGTGTTCGTCATGGAGGTAACCGGTCTAATTAGACTTATTAATTGCAAAGACCGATTAAATCCATGTAAAAGCTGAAATAAGGAAAAAAAAAAGTTTTATTTTCTTTTTAAATTTCTATATCGGGAATTAATATAAATAAGAGTTAAATCATATTTTAAAAAAAAATGAAAAGATTATAGAAAATAGGATCTCTTCTGTTTTAATTTGTTTCGGCTCTTTTTTATCATGCCAAATTCTCTAAAAATCAAACGCCTGGCACATATTAACCATCGCAGTCTCTTTTACGAGAAATTTTAATATAGACCCGGTCTATATAAAATCATTGCGAGTACAAAATAAGGGTAACTGCGCATGGTACCCGTGCCTTCCCCTGACCTGATATGGTCTACATAGACCGGTCCACACCAGGATTACTCTTCTTCCACCTGCCAGCTTTCAACCACTAACAACACTAAAGACGTAATTAAATACTAACAGATTATATTCAAAATCTCTGTTCTGTAAGCATATTCCATCGAGAAACTTAAATACTAACAAATTCGGACTTTTTTTTCTATTTTTTAAAAAGAAAAAAGAAAAAAAGAACACAAACCTGAAAGGAAATATGATCATCCTTGGGATTGATTTCGACTTTCTTAGGCATGTTCTCCGGATCTTCGGATTGTAACAAATGGATTCCGATACCAAACCCAAAAAGCCTAGTAAACATGCAACAGGAGTGGGTGTGCAAATATTAGATACTAGGTATAATTAAAACTTACAACACAAAACAATTATTGAATCAAACTATTTGGAGAAAGAAAAGGATAAGTATAATAATCATACCATGCCCCATCGAAATCGAACGATCCGGGTCGTCTTATAGGAGCAAAACCAAGAACAGCCTGGTAAAAATTAATGGACTCTTCTACGGATTTACAAACATGAGAAATGTGGTTCAATGAAGTCAAATGCAAAGGATTCTGCAGATTTTCTCTCATTTTTCCGAGGGATTTTCTTTCTGCTTCTTCACTAAGAGCCAAAAAGGAAAATAATTATTACAGTTCAGGAATCAAAGTTTCTGGAACAAGAAAAGAAAGAAAGGCACACACTACTCTCAAGAGAGAGAGAAAGAGAATTGGGATGGTTTAGTGTAGAGTATCACGGAAGTCCATGAAATGAACGAGATCTGAGGGTTGCTACTGGTGGGGGTGGTATATATAAGCCCTAGCATGGACGACAAGTGTCGTGTTGGTTGTTATTTGATGACACGTAGGTTGTATGCTGACTCGGATTATCACATGGGGACAACACCGGATAATGACTTTTAACAATTTTATTACGGTCGATCCGCCGTTTTAGTGGGATCCATTCTTAATTTAATTATTTTTAAATTTAAATCTAAATTATTATTGAATGATTTAGATTTAAAAATATAAAAATAAATTATAAAATTATAGACGACATTGACTGTGTTAAAATAAAGTACCGGACTATAAAATTTCCCCATTGTAAATGAATAAAACGATTTGCTTATGGCAAAAATAGGAAAGAAAATAAATGAGATTTTAATACTATGGAGTATTCATCGAAGGTCTTAATTATGTGGTATTCATTCACATTTAACCAGAAAAACGTACGCATGAAACTTTTGGCCATCAATTCAGTGGACAGCAAATTAAGTTAAAATGATATAATTTTAATCTTGGATTTGGTTCGAAATCTTGAAAGCTTAAGTCTAATTTGAATTTGATCAATTTTAGAATTTTAAATTTAAGGTTCATAGTATACATTGATTTGATTAAATCTGATTTATCTAAAAATTATAGTTCTTTTAATTAAAATAATATCAATATCATAACCCGATTTAAAATCAACAATATTTAAATTCAGCTCAAACTTGATTAAACTTATAACTTAATCAAGTGAGACATTATAAACTTCATAATATTTTGATGTAAATTTTTTTTTTTTAATTTTTTTCTGAAGAACATTGAGAGTAAGTTTGTTAAAAAGGGTTATATAGATGTCATGACTCAAAATATTAAAAAAATTAATAAGTTTTTAATTTAATTTTCTTTTCATTTTAGTGGTTAGAAAATTAGTTAAATATTAGAGTTTTACTTGAAACTATAAATAGTCTTCCACTTAATTATAAACAATCAATCATATGCCCATTTCAATAAAATCAAGAATTTATTTGAATTCTTTGTGATGACTTTCCTCATCTCAAATGCGACAATTGGAAGACTATCTTATCCTGAATACGAAGTATTTCGATTTTCTTTACTCAGTTTTATATTTTCCAAGCTATAAGAGTAACATTGATTCAATAGACTACTTGATTAACTTATACTAAAACTTGATTCAAATGTTATTCAATCGCATTCAAATCAATATCGAGCTTAATTAAATTATATATCATTCATTATATATTAAAAATATTATACCTCTATTAGTATTCTGTTTCTCATTTTCTATCAACAATATGATTTTGATGGCATATTAAAGATGACAATCATCAAGATAAGTTAACGTGTGTAATTTTAAGATTTATCATGTTAACTATTGATATAGACTTCTCGTGAATAAAATTTGTCTAGAAGAATTACAAAAAAAAAAATTAATGTTTGAGATAAATTTAAATGGAGGATCAACATTTCGAAAATTTCAAATAATAGATTAATAATAAAAGCTAATAATTACTCTTTATAAAGAAAAAATGGAATAGTCACTTAGAATAGTATTTCTTCGATTAATCTTCAAGAAAATAAGGGAATACATACTATTGATAGGAGAACTTAGACCACAAATTATGAAGGCCCATTGCTAACTCGGAGAATTGGAGAACCTTATATAACAACTCACTATCATCTTGGACCATGGGAGTTATCTATAGAGGACCAAGCAAAGCCCGCTTACTTAAACTCTTAGAACTCGAACCACTAGAGCCAAGGAACCCATAAAGACACCCAAGGTTGTTCTTGACCTAAGACTAATCAAGTTATAGGTATCAAAGTTTGCCTAATTAGGGACATGCTACAGTTACCTAATTGAGAACATACTCCTAACGATATACTTTTCTAATAAGATGAGGTACGTACTTTTTTAAAGTAACTCTTTCATCACTTATGAATAAGTGCTAAGGCCCCTAGTTAGGGGACTTTTACACACCCATATAAGTTCTATTACTTTTCTAATCATAAGTTTACTTACTTAAATATAAAAATAGTCGTACTAAACAATCTCTAATGTCTACTGATTGTGTTTTCTTTTGCAGGCCAAGCCTATATTTAGAGTTAAGGAAACGAATCTCTATTAGGTAGATTCAAGTGCCAATAATACCATTTTAAGAATGACTAGTAAACTAGTCGTAAATTTTTCATATCAAATGCATATTAGTATTAAAAATATATAAAATTAAATTATTACAAATAATTAACTTTTAATACAATCATATTTATTCATATCATAATCATATTTGTTGTGTTGTGTTTCATACTTCTATTTTGTGTTTATCACCATGTATTATAAATTGCCAAGTTTAAGTACCTGATTTAATTAAATCAACAGTATAAGAATTCAAACTTAAAGACCAACACTTTAATATACTCGAATTCATCTCAAAATTTAAGTATTTAAATCGGTGTATACGAGTCCCCCAAAAGCGTAATTGGAATTATCATCTGGATATTGCATATCCATAATCTTAATAAAAATCATATTGCATAACATATTAAATATGGACAAGTAATTAGTTGAGAATCTCATTGAAGTAGAATAAAATTTCATTACATCATTATTTATGAATAACATAGATAAATGGGAGTAACGTACTCTTTATGATAAAATACAAATATGTTTGAAATAAACAAAAATATTACAACTACTACATTATGAAAAAATAACAACATAATAGAATAAAATCATTAAATGTATTTATCTAACATGTAGTGCAATTAACATTAGTATCCCTTTATGTGGTGCTACTTCTACATATCCATTTAAAGTAATCATTTTTTTTTTTTTTTTTACTTCTTTCAAGAATTAGAAGGAGATAAAGATGGCGACTCTTTAAGTATTTCCTCAATTGCAATACTGAGGCGTAAAGTACTCCCAATTTTAGAAATTTGAAAAGTTTCAGAGTTAAATAGGTTAAAATCCACAATTTGTGATAAACCATCAACTACCCTATCCACACTAGTTAGCTACTTATTTAAACTTCGGTGTCAGTTAAGTCTCTCTTGACCTCTATTTATGTGTTGCTTGTTTGCAAAAATTGGTTAATCCCTATAAACAAAGAATTGGTTCAATTTTTTTCTTTTACTTTGGGCATGTTTGCTCATATATCACATAGTTTATATATATATATATATACAATTTTATATTTTTTTACTTTGTTGGTAGAATTACCTTTAATCTAGATAGTCGAACCATGTCTGACCCATAAACCAGATAGGCCCGGGTTGGGTCAAAAACTAGCTGCCCTATCGGTTTCGAGTCACTGAACCGATGGACCGGTTCGATGCTGGGACACAGGCTCAACTCCAGCCCCACCAAAATTAACCACTCTCAAATTCACTGAAAAAAGACTATTCCATAAAAATTTAAGAAAAATACAAAGTCGCTTTCTGTAAACTCTGCAAAATTGCAATAAATGCATTTGTGATGTGTGTGAGTGCTGTATTTTTACGTACTTTTTCATGTGACAAGAACGACAACAGTCGATTCTCTTAATTGTTGCCTCTCGCATGTAATCCATATGGCTTCCAGTAGACCTGTCCAGATTCCCAGCACGAGGGAAGACAGCAGCCTCGTTTTCTATCCAATTTATTGAAATATTACATCAAATCTCTCGAAGCTCACTTCTAGGTACCATGTCTTAACCTATCTATAGATTTATTGGGAATAATCTTCTAGGTATATCCATTGTTTTCCTAATTAGAGGCATATATATTTTTAAATTCTAGGTATATTCATTCTCTCTTCTAGGTGGAAAAAGATCTTCCAGGCATATTCATTGTCTCTTCTATGTAATTTATTCTATTTGAATAATGACAATAAGAAATGCAAACGAAATGTCGAGTTTAAACTTGAAATCAACTCGAAAAATATATACACGTTTTTCTAATAAAAAGAATTCAAACTTAACTCGATCTCAATTAATACACAAACTCAATTTGAGATTAATTAGACTCATAAGTAAAATAAATTAAGTATTCGGAAGCTTGAAATCGACTCAATAGACTAATCGAATAGCTCAAATCAATTATTAATAAGACAAGTTCAAATAATTTATGAGTAGAATAATTGATTCATTTACACGCTTGATAATAATTTGTATGTGTAAAACTTTAGGATCGGTTTGCATAATTCTAAAGATAGCTATTAAGGTATACGATATTTTAATACAGTACATTTTTTTTTTTTGGCTTATATACATCCGTGCTTTGCACCTCATGACTTCTGAAAAATAATATTTTGTATCTTTTTATATAATCTATGTGCTCATAGGCATTTGCAACATAGATACGTATTTTATACTGCATTTGCCTTGTGTTCGATTCAAGAGGTAATATATATCATGTATTATGTATAAATAATATGTAAATACCAATAAAATATTGACATATCTAACATATATAAATTGATTTGAAAGTTATTTATGTCAGAATAGTAGATTAGACAAACTATACTATAGTATCATAAAACTAAGACAGAAATTATAATCCGTGTTAGTGGATGATGTTTGTATATAATTCTATCTTAAAATTAGTCTTTTCACATTAAAAGTATGTAAAATTGAATAAAATCACAAATAGTTTGTCTATATTATAATCTTGTTAATTTGTATCATTATCATATTTGCCATGTTATATGTGATGATGGTTTCATATCTTATTTTTACAATCGTATTCCTAATAATATTATCTCCACATTTTTACTCACACTTTAGGTCAAAATTTACCAATCCTAGGTCCCTAGATGAGTATGGAGTACATATACTTTTTCTTTTCCCCTAAAAATTCCTACTAATATTACACTACTGATAAGAACTATTAGAAGAAATGCATATTTATAGCCGTATCCTCATAAGAACATAAATTTCTTGTAAATAATGTGTGATCCATGGACGATGTATTTTGTAATTTTGAGTTTGCGGGGCTTATTACTACTATGTTCATATGGGTTCTAGAGATTCAAGCGTCTAAATTATATTGTTTGTATAAAACTGAATATATGTATTAAAAATTTTTTTAAAGTTATGGAGCTTTATCCATTGTGTGAGGCATATGCATCTTTATAAATAATGGGATTGTAAAATCATATTTTCTTAAATTTAAAGGTTGATCTATACTTGACTTATCGTTTTGGGGTTGTACATATGTCCAAATTTTTTGGAGCAATGTCACCTTTTATATCTCAATTTAGTTACTTCTTATAATTATATATTTGAAGTTTTAACTTATCTAATTATATACTCAATTAAAAAATTAATTATCACCTTCTACACTTTAATTAATTCTAATTCACACTATTAATCTAATCAACATGATTAGCCAATGGAATTGTCGCCTATGATCGTAAAGGGTCATGCCACAATCTTAAGGGTGTCACTCAACCCTTGTAGACCATGAGTGGCTATTTGCAACTACTAATGAATTTCACAACTTACATTTTTTAAGTAGATTGGGACTATAAAAGATGGTCAGTGGTCACTTGTAGGAGATTTTGTGACTCCTTAAGACTATAAACACTCTATTGGCTAATCATTCATGTCGATTTGACTAATAGTTTACATGGAGTTAAATAAAGTGTACATAATAATAATTAAATCTTTAATTACGAATATAACTAAACAAGTTGAAACCTCATATGCACATTTACAAAAAGTGGTAAGGTTAAATTAAAAACCACCTATTAACCCAAAGTCTTTTCAAGAATTCTCTAGAAAAGAAAGAGGAGTTCATCAACTTTACAACTGTGTACCCTTCCTTGCAAGGAATCCGCGTCATTTTTCCATTAAAGCAAATCCATATTGAGAAACAATTATAGACTTAGTTGAAGAAAACAACGTCATACAATGCAAATTGGAAACTTATACCACGATAGTTGAGAAGTATGTTTTGGCAACCTTAGAAAGAGTGGGTCGTGAATTGTTAGGCAAAGGAAGTGATAGTGATTTTACTTTGTATTCCACAAAGAATGTGAGTGAAAAGGTTAGATTTTAAGAGTGTTCTAGATATTTCTTCGGGCAACACGTGTACGGTCACGAGAAAGATCTCTTCTTTCCTCCATGAAAATTATACATCTCCACGGAATAAGGTGATTCGATGTTTTCTCCTTTTTTTTTTTTTTTTTTTTCTAAGCGAGAAAATTATAGCAAATAAATAGAGTCTACACACTCAAAATTCAAAAGCTTCAACTTGTTTTGAGTTCGATTTTAATTTAAAATATCACTCAACCAACTAAAAATCAATTGGATTAAACTTTTCTATGCTCAATTTATTAAAATTTATTTTTCTTTCCACTTAAAATGATAATGATATTAATATCTAAATTCAATTGGAACTTAATTATTAATATTTAAACTTAATTTGAACTCGATTAAACTGTTAAACTAGTGCCAACTCAGCTCAATTATTATCATAATATTGAAGGAGCTTGAGTACGTTGTGAATTTAGCTCATTTACACCTAAGATTTAGTTTATATAAATAATGTGGTTATATAATACGAAAGTTATGAATAAACATGGTATATAATCATCGTACTTAAATAAAAACTCCCACTTTGTAGATGCATCACTCATGTAGAAAAGTATGGGTAAGAGCATCGACTTAATTATATTACATAGGGAAGGTGCTTTATGATTGATCGCGCATTTATCACTAGTCACTAATTCATGGATAATGCCCATTTTTTAATTTTGTAGGATTATTAATTATGTCTACACAGCATTTTGCTTTATTTATTTGATATGTTAAGAATTCTAATCAAGTTAAGGTGATGTAACCCATTGTGTATGGTTCATTTGACTCAATAGAACAAGAATAGTAATACATTTACCTTTATTTGTTTAAATATGCTTATTATGATATTTTCTTTAAACTAATGACTATTTATTGAATGGATAGTAATTTATTGATGATACTTATGAATAGTTATTTTAGCTCTAATCATCTATATGTTCCCACCTACCATTAAAACCTCAGTCCTTCAATAACCCCCAAAACTTGTTCCTAGTTAAACCACCACCTCAGTAACTCATCATTAGCCAATCCAACCACCTTTGGCGACCTCTTGTTACCAATGAATCCAACCACCTTTGGCGACTTCTTGTCACCAGTGAATCCAACCATCTTTAACTACATTTTACACTTTCTCTTTTACTCCATTTCTTCTTGTTTTCTCTCACTTCTTACTTGAATAACATTCAAGTAAAAATACATAAAATTATTGTAATCTATATGACTCAACAGTGTAATTGCCTTAATCCTTTAAAAGTAGATTTTGATTTGTAGTTCTAAATGCAACAATTGTTGTAATAACTATTTATCCATCAAGATTGAATAAGGACATATTTCCCCCACCTTGTTAATAGTAATTGGAGAATTACAATGGAAGGAATCAACATTTGTGGATAAATTTAAATAAGAGATTAATATTTTAAAAAGTTCAAATAAAAAATTAATATTTCATAAAGTAATCCAAATAAGGGATCAACATTTTGAAAAGTTCAAGTAAGGAATCAAAATTTTATAAAATAATTTAAATAATTTTATCGATTGGTTATTATGAATTTTTTATTTAAACCATTTTGTAAATTATTTTATAAAATATTGATTCTTTACTTGAACTTTTCAAAACGTTGATCGTTTATTTGAATTTTTTGAAACGTTAATTCTTTATTTAAATCACCTCTAAATGTTAATCTCTTCCATTATAATTCTCTCTAATAACAATATATAAACCTAGCCTACCCAAAAAAAAAAAGTTATATAAACCTATCCAAACTAAATTTAAAATCATAATTATGGGTAATTATCCATTCTAATGTAAGGTAGTCCTCTCTCTTAACTTTTCTTTTAGTAAGTGATACGTAGAATAATATTTATGAACCTATTTAGTCCTAGTAGGAAAGCGATAATACTAGTGGCCCACACGGACCTTGATTCCTACTTTTCTAACTACTACCCCAAAATCTTAGATATATGTATAGCAAAAATCCGATCTTATATCTAAGGGAAACATTAGGATGCTTATGATAGAAAGTACATACATTCACCTTCAAATGCAAGTTGAGAATATATATTTTTGCTAATGGTAACTAAAGGTAAGTATTACAATATACCGACCGTGTATATTAAGAATTTATGTTTACTCCTAAGTTTCACTTACAAATACAAATGGAGGATGAATTTACTATAGAATTAATGCAATAGTAATATGGAGTTAATAATATATATATCTAGTATGCATCACTAGTAAGTAAAATTTAGGGCAAATGTTACATTTAATACTTAAATTTTACCTATTTTTATAGCTAATTATCTAAAATTTTAAAATATTATTTGATACCAAAACTTTACTCATTTTTACAATTAACTATTTAAATTTTACCAATCTTTATAATTAATTACCTAAATTTTCTCCATTTTTACACTTAATTGCCTAATTCAAGTATAACAAAAGAACTCGAAAATTTATACTCGATTTATGATGAAACAAATAAGACATTTACCCTAAAATTTAAACTCATTTTGTGCCACTTAAAATCAAGCATAAATCTTCTACATGGAAATTATTTCGGAAAGCAAGTAATGAATAAGATGTACGCATATAAATGTCGCTGTTATTAAAATATCTAGTTTTGATACTTGATTATATGACTACTAAGATAAGGAAGACCACAAACAAATAATAAACAGTGAGATCTCTCACAGAAGTCCAATCCTCAACTTGTATTAGATTTATTCGGCATGCTTATCATGGAGATGACTTGAATCCGACAAGGAAAACCGTACTCGCATGAGCATTGGCAACAAAAACAACAAAATGGGAGTCTATAATTTAAGGAAGCATCTTCAGTAAGAAGCCGCGTGCAGCACAGGGTGGGTGGTGTACTTTTGTCTTGTCTATTGTCAGCTGTGTCTTGTCTGACAAATTACCTTTTTTTTTAGACGTAATCTTAATGGAGTGCAGGTAATCCTAGACTCTGATGGCGATTAAAGAAATGGAATAAACTACTTCGAGATCTTAAATTAAATCAACTTTTAAGCTACCGACATTTGCCTAACTTCCTTCCAAGTAAGTTTATTAAGTCGAGTTAAAAGTTGAATTATTTAATTTGATGAAAACTTAGATCTAATCAAGCTTAAATAGAAATTAAGCTTTATTGAATTTAAGCCTTCACATAACTTAATTTAAAAGAATCTAAGCCCTTTTAATTAGCCAAAGTTAATAAGACCAAGTTCGAGCAGCTTAAGACGGCACTTTGAGATAGAATTCAAGCTCAAAGATTTCAGCTCCATCAAGTTTGTGCTCTTAAATTTTGAACGGAGTTTGAGTTCATACACAATATTGTTTGACTCCAAGCATGTCATTTATATTATTAATTGTGAGCTCCCAAGTTATTAATAAATAACCATTTGCGGTAAAGAGAAATATTGTTTAACTACTGAATTTGGTTTAATCTCTTTTTCAACAAGCTCCACCTCAAATTTGAGTTGAGAGTTAGATTTCGGTTGAAATGGACTTAAATTTGAACTTTTTTATAAGGTTCATCAACTTACAAATTGGGTAGTCGTACATTTTGGGTAAAATTATTAAATTATGCTAAGAACACGATTGTTACTAGTGGAAATACGATAAATGGTGATCGAGGAAAGCATTTTGGCTGTGAGATCTTATTTTCAGGATTCATGTGCAAATTGTAATGTGATTGAGACATATATTTTGGCTCTTCGATGATTTTTGGGAACCAGTTGATATTAAATCATAAAAGGTCATTATAAGTGGAACGAGAACCGAAAGAATTCCATAGGATTCAGGTTCGTGCATTTACAAGATGACTTACATCATTGGAGATATTGATCTTACTTGATTAATATAAGATACTTACTTGATAAATATAAGATAACAACACTGTATTGTCAGTATTTTTGTGATGGTTACATGTGTATCGCACGATCGCATATTTTGAATGATTTTGGAGAGGCCTCGATTCAATCGCACATAGAGGGAGGTGGTTAGTGAGAGATGTAACATAAAGAATAGGTGATTTCAATAGTTTGTCGAAATTTGTATAGGGCATAGAGATTAAAGTATCGATTTCACTGTTCTCGAGCAAGATTATATAACTCTTGGCTTCACGAGGTGCTTGATCTTTGAGAGCAAGACTTTAGTAGCATGGCTATATTTGTTTAAATCTTCTTAGTGTGTCAAATGAAGATAGTGAGACACTTATTTTATTAGAGCTCTTCCTTGTCCAATTAATGACTCTAGAGGTCAATGGATGAAATGAATCTTCCATACCATTCGTTGGTGAGCAATAGACAAGATGCATTCTTTATGTACTTTATATAGGCATCTTGTAGTCCAAGATCACGGACAAGTCTACAAAGCACACAAGCATATGAAGAAAAGCCAAAAATAGACAAACCAATTCAACGATTGTTACCCAAGTCCACCAGGATACATCTCCTAAATAACCTTGTGTAAATGAACCTTATTCTTTGAACTCTACCACTAGTTCAAAGTATTCATCCATAAAATATATTTAAGCCAGACCACCACAATCACCACTTTTCTTTCCCAATTTTTTCTTACTTTTTTATTATGTTTTATTTAAGTAAATAGATTGTGTAACATTATTTTTATTAAACCAATTATTATGGACCACGTGAAATTGACAAGTTACCTTTAACTAACATTAACAGATCATAATAAGATGTAGGTTATGTATTTACCAAAATGAAAAAAAGAAAGAAAGAAAGAAACATAGGTCTTAAGTCAAAACACAAGTGAAGTTTACTTTTTATAATTTTTCCTTAAATATATCAATAATATATGTGAAGTGTGAATGGATTAGTGGGAGTTACTTTAAATGGTGGCACGAGAATGTGCTCATAAATGTTTATAACTATTTTATAAACAAATGTCATATGGTTTTCGGTTTTCTCTTTTCTTTTTTCTAAAATTATATTTAATATAATTACAGGATTATTTATCATTTAAAAGCATGTAGGTGCATAGACTGCTATTAATATATATAAAGAGATATGAAGAGTGAGAATGGTTAAGATATCTAATTTGGAACATTTTAGGTAGTATTTCGTCAACAAGCTTCTAAGGCATTAGATGGGATAAATTTATTACCTCATATTTGATTTGTAAAACAAGTCTAGTACTACTATATTAGATAAGATTTCCTAATGTTATTGGACATGTTAAAAGATATTTTTCCATTCATTTGATGGTATAAAAAACTCAAGACAAAACAAAATAAGATTTTTTAATCTAATTGCAAACTATAATACCTTTTTATTAAACAATACATCACCACCATCACCATCATGACCATTACCTTTCCACCACTATTATCACTGCTATCATTGCCACTCCCATCAATTCAATAGTAACAATGAATAATCATTACTGTCACCACATTATTTGCATAATACCACTAATAGTACAGCACCTTCAATTTCGCAACTACCATTACAATCTTAAGATTTTCATGCACCACTTTCACCACCAATGGTTTATACTTGTGGTGATAAGTCATTAGTTATGGTGATATTTTAGTGATGATAGTGGTGGAGATGCAAACACAATCACTACTACAAGGATGATAGTGAGATGGTATGTAATTAGAACATGTAGGTATAATAGATATACAATAACATAGATAGAATAATTACCAAAATCATATCCTAATGTAGTCTTTTTTGCAAAAAATATAACATACAGAAAGATAAAAAGTGTTGTAGTAATTGGAATACCCGACATAGAAGACAAAACATGTACTATATGGTTCATCTTATATTGAGCTATGCTATTATTCTTGTCTTTCACTATATAGGAAACCAAACACTATTTTAATCCTTACATTGTTATTGTAGTAAAAAATTCGTTGATAGAGATTCTTGTTTTAGGCCATAAAATAGTTGTTCAACGTAACCACTCTAATACTTAAGTCAGTATGTTATGAAACTAAAGAGAGAGAAAGCAAGGTGGATAGTATACGTATCTGTGAAGGTGTCTTACCTTTTGGGGTTTAAATCCTACTTATAGTATATGACGAGAGATATACCCAGAAAGTGGATATATTTATATCTTATCTAAATAGAAAAGTTTATTTTCCTTATTTATATATGATCCGAGATATCTAGAGGTGACATGGTAAGTTGATGGTTCCCACAATCAACATGTCTATGATGTGTCCTCAGATATATATTGTTTGAGCTTCTTAGATAAATCTCTTTGATTTATAGGGACCTTAGTCATGGATACCCTGAGTCAAGACTAAGACTAAGGAGCCTTTAGTCTCGACCTAGAATAAGTTGGTATAGAGCATGGTGTTGCTCAACCTTCAATAGAAATCTCAAATAGGGCCAAGACCAAACATCTTATAAGTCAGTTATAAACCCAGATAAATCGGCCTACGGTTCGTGTAAGTTGAAGTGGGTCTTGAGAATTCATGATACAAAGTCGCCCACTAACAATTATGATTCACCTTTAATATTCGAATTGGAAAAATAAGCAATTGAAAATTAAAAAATCATATTTTATCTCTTTATAGTTGTTATTTAACTTCTAAAAAGGTAAATGTGGATAAAGGAAAGCAAAAGATTTCCAAAATGTAGAAAGCCAAACTTATTTTATTGACATAATAAATATTGATGCAACAGGATTAGCCCTGGCATCGTTAGAAACTTTTTCAAATTTGATATTTCAATTTGTAAAACGAAGAATTGCCAAAGTGAAGAAACCAAAATTAACCTTAAATTGTTTTTGAAATAAAAGATAAAAATTTTAATTTAAAGGGCAATTAAAGAAATACATTTATAAAAAGTAGATAATTAAAAGATAGAATAGTAAAACCCGCTTTTTATGCCTTAATATTATAGATATTTGAAATCGAGTCAGGCCAATGATGTTAACACTGTATAACTAGTACCAATTATTTCAATAACGTTAACACTGTACAACTAGTAGCGATTATGTAATGCAAATCGACAGCACCACTTCATAAATAGTATATACCTCTGGAACCGTCCAAGAGTCTCTACAAGTGTAAAAATAGTTCGTGTATACACGGTACCTCTTTTAGGTGATTAATTTATGCATGGGCTTTTGTGGCTTATATGAGCTTATGCATGGCTTGCTGACGGGTTTCGCGAGCTATTTATGTTATTGCTGCAAAAGGACCTTTTTTAATTGTCATTGTCTGACAAAGACTTTGTACCTATTAAGACAATTTTTATACCTAAGTTAGGTGAAACTAATATAAAATTATTACTTATCTTAAGAACCGCAAATCGAGTTATAGAAATTTGATATTTTAAAGGTTTCAATTAGTTATATTAAAATATTAGATTAAACATATTATTAATTTAGATTTGACACTTTAGATTAAACCTATGTAAAGTCTACTTTTGAACCGATCTGGTTCTCAAGTAGATGAGATTAAACCGAATCATCGAGTTTTAAGAACCCAAGCAGTTTAATTAGCCAAACCCACTGAATCGACAAGTAGTAAATTAGTCAAGCTAACCCACTTGTTCAGGCTAGTTTAGCCCCTCCAATATAAAATATATATATATATATATATATATATATATATTACATGTCTTCTTCTACTACTTTTTCCTTTCCCAACACACATCAAGTACTATAATAAATTATAGTTAATAGTTATATGTAATTTTATTCTTCTCATATTAATAATTTATTTTAGGATTCGAATAAGATATTAGCATCCTGTTATGCCTTAAAGTCATAGAGTTGCAATAGTCCTATCATATGAACCAACTTATAACAGTAACTGATCTTATAGTGCCTGTTATAGATATGATATATACAAAACGTCGACGACTCCTCGCTTTAAAATAAATAGTTCAATTACGATTTAAGGTAAAATCTACAATAAAAATTAAAACCTTAAGTCATGTATATATAGTTACATTCATATTATTATAGAATTCCTAAGAGATTTTACATAATACAGTAGTCTGCTAACTTACATATCACATACCAATTCTTAATCCTAGAGATACTAGCAAAACTTTAAGAACTTGATCATTTGGCCAGTTAATGCTTACTTCCTATAGCTTCAAAAAAGAACTAGCCTCCGAGTAATTGTATCGTGGTATAGTAAATCAGAAGTGAGAATCTGCAAGACAATCTATATGAGTATAAGCAACTACAACTTAGTAAGTTGAGTTAGAGACTTGTGAAAGTATAACAAACATAAACAGGGTTATTGAGCAATTAATTACATGCTATGCAACAAGTAAGTATCATCATACAACATGGTCCGATCCGTTGTGAAATTAAAGTAATTTCACCACTTCAATCTAAGTTGAGGAGTTTCTGTTAATGCAACAGTTTACAACCAAACCCAGATTTATACAATGGAGATACCATTCCCCCCAAAACTAACCTTCGAACCAATGCCTTTATTTTTACTACGACCTCCTTTCCTATCACTTAATTTGACTAAGGATAAGGAAAAGGCTATTATGCTATTTAGCGCTATTTTTTTCGAAAGTGTCGGTATTTTGTTGAAGAATTCTAATGATCCTCTACAGGGTTGCAATGCATGCCTAATTAGGGTATTTAGGTCAATTAGGATTAGGTTCGATTTAAGATGATCAGATAATTTTACACCAATTCAATCGCAATAGTCATCAAACACAACACAGATTTCAGCATGACATCAGATATGTAGGCACATACATAAAACTATTTACAATCACAATCGTACACAATCTTAAGTCTCCGAATACTTTAAAATAGTACTCTAAAATATGGTGAAGTATTAAACCCAACTCACTTGGAATCTTAAGTCGCTCACTCAATCAATCGTAGGTTAACTCATCTCCGTGTGTCCTATAATATAAATACCCTCTTTAGTATTTATACTTTGATGATATATATATATATATCTATATATATATTCTAGGTTATGATTTAGTTCAATTCTTCATATATACATATTAGTTATTAATGATTCCTCCTAGATTAGTTTAGGGTTCGATTTTTGAATCCGGTTTTTATTCAAGTTTTAATTCAGTTCTAACTATAAGTATTATATATAAATCCTAAAAATTCCTTCTGAACCCTAATGTGAATTTAATCACATCAAGCTTGAGTATCTTAGATATCATGCTTAGTCTTAAATCAGCATTCTAACCTATTCGCTACACTCTAATTCTTATTAGTGTATTGGATTTACTTTCGATGTCAGGAAATTTTATATTTTTCGTATAATTACCTAAAATAAAGTTTTATACCAGATTTAATACATATTAATATTATCATTATATTATCTAATTTAACTCAATATTTTATAATTAACATAATTCCAATTGCACATATTATCCAATAACCTATATTTATTATATAATTCCCATGATAATTACATTTAATACTTTAAGTGCTATGATTATGTTATCATATCAAAGATTAACATCTCTAAACATCTAATTACCCTTAAATTAGTAATTAGTCCAAAATTACTCATTTTATTCATTATTTTAGGGCTTAAAAATTTTGAAAATTAATTAAAAAAAATGCCTATATAGCACTGTTATATATCATTTAAGTAATCTACAAAAAAAAATTCGAGTTCAAAACTACACTCTTAAGCCTATTTAATTCTAAATCGAAATATGCTCGGTTTTACTTAATTTCTTGAACACTCTATATCTATAGATATAATTAACATAATCACTATTTTTCTATAAATCTACATCCAATAAAACATCATATTAATAAAATTCATAATTTTTTGGATATAATTAATAATTTTTGCAAAATCGGTTGAAAAATTGGACTCACCTATTTCTTGAGTTTCTAGCCATCAGCACCGATCGAGGGTGTATCGGTTGGTCCAGGCGTGGGGTTTGGAGTATGGTGATAGTGGTAATGGTGGTTGGGTTTCAAGTGGCAATGGTTAGTAGGTTTGGCCTAATTACTTTTACTATATAGAATTTTTACTATTTTTTGTAAAACCTTAATTCTCCCTCAATTTCGACTCTCTATTTTTTTCTACTTCAAAAATTGTACAAATGATTTTTTGTAAAAATTTAGCTATTTATAGAGGTATCGGGGAATTTTAGTGCATTAAATTGATTGGACATGTGCTTTATTTCTTCAAATTTGCCTTTTTAAGTGTTTGAATTTTATTAGCCAATTTTTTTTTCTTCATCCCCCAGCTACTATGAACCAAATTTAGATTGTTCTTTACTTCTCTAATTTTTTTTTCTTATTTTTCCTTACTTTTTTTTATAATTTTCTTTAATTATTTGTCTATTTTATAGTAATTTTCAAGTATTTTAGGTAATTTCGCGTATTTTTACCTATGTGTAAATATAAATAGAGTATAAGTAAATACTTTTAAATATTATTTATGTTATTTTATAATTTTTAGTATATATATAATTTATCTCTAACGATTCGTTAGTTATAGAAATATATTTTACATATTTCCGATAAATAATGAGTAATATATTTAAAATTTTAAAAATTTATATTCTATCATTTTATTACTTATTTTCTTAAATTCAAACTTATGAGGTCACTTTTGCTAATATTTCTAGCTTTATTTTATAATTTAGGTTTAATTAAACTCTTTAACCGGTCGCTCTAAATTTTGTGTATTAAGTTTGATTCTACAGTTACAGGCCTTATATTTAGGGCTTACACATCCTTTATAAATTCCAACTTTTCTCGCTTTACTTAACCTTATTTAATATTAAAATAATATTACACTCATGTGATTTAAATTAATTATTTTAAAATAGAATAAAATTTGTAACTTCTCTCGCTAACATTTTATATGATATAAAGTGTTACAACTATTTCGAGAAAAAAAAATAGAAAATGAGATTTAGGGAAAAAAATTTTATAGTAACTCATGGGAATGCAAAATTAAGATTAAAGGAATTTTATGAAATAAAAATAATAAAAAATGCAACCGGTTCAAGAGTCAACAAACCAAATCGAACCGACTCGAGCCTATGCCCTTGAGGGTTAGACTCGGTTCAACATTGCGTAGGTTCGCGAATGGATTGTTCAAGGCTAATTTGGCCCAGCACTTAGGTTTACTTTAGGTTAGATGAAAAGAATTGAGAAATTCAATTTATATCTTATGATTACTTAGGGAGGTTTGGTTTAGTGGGTTCAAAATGGATTCATTGGACTTAAAGGTGTAAATGAACAAATTTTTTTATAAACTATTTGAGTTCGACTTGATATTTGATCGAATTTGACAAAAGTTTAAACTTGAGCTTCTTGAGTAATTTATCAAGTTAAGCTTAAGTTTTATAATATTTAGCTCGACTAGTTTGTAAGCCTAATATAACTCAAGATTAACTTAAATGTTTGTCGAATCCGAGTTGAGTTTAGATATAGGTATTATTTTAATTAAATTGATAATATTTGTTTAGATTGTTGAGCCAAAACAAGCTTAATTAAATTAAACTTGAACTTGTCAAGTATTATCTCAAGTTAAGTTTGAACTTAAAATTATAATTCAATTGAGTTTGAGATTTGAAGTTTCAAGTTGAGTTTAACACTATATTGCCTTAACTCAACTTGTTTACATTCTAGTTGGATCTATTGTCCACTCTTAACTTGTCTTAAGTAGGCTCATGCACTTGATAAAGCTTATAAAGAATATTCCGTTGTACTATATTGACACAAGTTTAAGATAGGATGAACAATATTCTACGTGTAGAATTTCTACTCTCAAATATCAAATAGCTATTTAAATTCATTTTAATTGCTCAAGAATTGCAAGATCAAGGCTCTAAACTTCTTGTTTGTTACTTATATATTTGGCACTTCAAGATTGCTCGTTCTTATTTCCTGTGATTCTTTTTAAGTTGTCATTCCACATGTCATCTACATCACTCCTTTAAGGCCATTTAAAGAGTGAGACATACACAATGAACATGTAATAACATCAATTGAATCTCCTCATCTATAGGTATATTAATAGAATTAAAGTGCTATAAAGAGGTCAATAAAGGTCTTTTTTCCATGGAGTAGATATTTGTTCTTTGATACTCTCTCTCAAATGTTTACCTATCATATAATAGGCACACAATTAAACTAAGGAAAGAATTGGTTATGTATTAATTGCTTGTTTAGATACTAAAAAATGGTGTTTGATTGATTCTAAAAGTGGGAAAAGAATAATTATTTATCCTATACATAACTATTTTTGTTGGTTGGTAGAATTACTAGAAAATATATGAGGAATTGCAATTCTTTCATTGAATAAAAAAATAGCTGTTCCTTAACCTTTTCCAACATGTTTCCATATCTAATGAGAGTTTATCCCAATAGTCAATCCATGAATTTGGCAAAGGTACGTCGGTATATTTATGTATATTCCTAATTTATTACTAATAATATTTTAAGTGCAACCACACAAAGCAATAGCCAAAACTTATTAATAATAGCAATCATATTTCTATCTTACTCCATTATGCAAAATCAAAAGTATTAGAGTGTTATTAATAGGACATGCTTAAAATAGGAAGTTTGAGACAGAATATCTATTCATGAAACTAATTAAGGAATATATATATATACATACATATATAAGGACAAGTGTTATTCAAATTTGACTTTTAAATATTTGACTTCAATTATATCAAAAATACTATTTGAATTATGGGTACTTTTTTAATTTATACCTAGGCTCAAACTTATTAAATGTCGTACTTAATTGAGATTTTACATATTAAATTTCTTGTCCCACCGTCATCATTTATACTTATACTTTTGGGTCAATGTCATAGTTTGTACTTGTACTTGAACTTTATAATTTTTTTCAATTATACACTTAAACTTTTATGTTGTCTTAAATTGAAATTTAACATGTCATAATATGTACTTCTATTATTTCAAGTTAAAAGTTAACTCCATTAGTTGAGTTAGCGTGATCATCCGATTATTATGCGACATTTATTATTTTTATTTTAAATCTACAAATCATATTTTATTTTTTTCCAAGTCAGCTATACACGCAAGAAATTTGTATAGATCAAAACACACATCGGCTAGAAACGAAAAAGAGAAAAATAATCTAATAAAATAAAAAAATAAAAACCAAAAAGAAATTGATAAACCTAAAGGGTAAACTAAAATCACAGAACAAAAACATCACGCAAATGCCCGTCGAATGGCTTCAACACAAACCCTAACCTTAAATAACCCAATCCCAGTATTTTGAATAGAAATCCTAAAATTAAGGCACCCACTCATCTTCCTTTCGACAAAGATAAAACCTCAAACCTTAAAAATTTCAAAACCCATAATTTTGATAGAAACGAGCGGACTCTAAGAGATAAATTTTGTTAATTCATCGGGTTGTTTGTAAGGAGATTAGGACAGCAAAACGACAAACAACACAAAACGTGATCATTTTTTAAAAATCGCACCCAAAATTAACCAAAACAAGCAAAATAATGATGTTTGTTGTTTTCTATATTAAGTTACTGATCCTTAATGTAAGCTACGAGTAGTTTACGATTAATTATCTTATCTTAATAAGTTTAGTTTTCTCGTGATGTGCAACATTACCTAAAGGTGGTCAAGTTAGTGCGTACTAGTGGCATTACTAATAACCCCAGTTTTGCATAAAAAACGTGTTCATCTTTTTCCCCCATCTGATTAGGATACAACCAATGCTGTAATCTGTCGAACTTGATGTTTTGATTTTTATATTGGTGCTTTCTTTAATTGCTGAACAGCTGGATTGAATGAAAAATTAAGCTCAGTGCTGTAAAGAAATTAATCATGGAATCTATTTCTAAATTGAAAAGGCCAAATTACTAGTTTTTATGTTACACCTCTCAGAAATAAAACTTACTATCAACAAATTTATTCGATTGCCATTCAAATAAAACCATGCCTCTTACCTCATTCACATTATTCAATGTTAAACTAGTATATTGTCTTAGTGTTGGCAATTTTTACTTACTTATACATCATATTCTCTAGTTTAAATAAGAAGACTAAATTTCAGCAAATCAAGATAGAAAGTTAGAAATTTCTAACTTTTATGATAATTTCTATTTTTAGCATATATTATATTTGATATCTTTTATTTTAGAGGCACACATTATGGTTGTATGTCCATCTAATATAAATTAGTTAAATATCGCGTTAGATGCAAATATTGGTTTAAAGTATTATTCATATAAACTAAAATAATAGATTTATTTACAAGATTATTATAATCAACATATTAACATTCTATGTTCATGTATTATTTTGAAAAACATATAGAATGAATGCTATTAATTGATTATATAATTATAGATCACTTATTGTAATCTTATATTGGTGTAGGCAGTTTTTCCATGTTTAAACGAATGGCATGCTATTTAGAATGAGTTACATTCCTTCAAATTGTGTAGAGGCATCATTAGGTTTAGCGCTAGCAATTTGTGTTATCGTGTCGTGTTCCGTGTCCGTATCTAAATGGGTTTGTATTTGAAAAACTCCAACCTGTAATCCAATCCATTTATTAATCATGTTTGAAAACTTAAACCTGTAACCCGACCTGTATAATAAGCCTATTTCATGTTCGGATTGAATCCGTTTATTGATTAAAAAATCATATAAAAGTTTATAAGATATTGATAAATGCAAAAGGAAAATGAACAATAACAATATTTAAATTTTATAAATACAAACATTGTAAAGTTTTCGTCTTAACACTTAACATAAAATTACAACTTAAATGAAAATTTTAAAGAAATAATCTTATCAAATTACAAGAACTTCCAAAATTTAAACTGTGTAACACTACTTAATCAAGTAGAGCCATGGCTTGAAGAGATGCTGCTAATAGGGTTAATTTCCAAATTTCCAAATTTACTATATTCTCCGTTAGATTTTCAAGGGAGATGGTCAAATAATTTATACATAAAAAATAAACATATCAATAAAATATATTATGTAGAAATTTTAGCAAATAATTTATATTTATTACCTTCTTCTCTATAAAGCCAATCCTTTGTACATAAAAGAGCTTCTATAGTATCCGGCTTCAATGAGCTACAATGTTGATCAAGGATGTGACCTTTAGTGCTAAATGTAGATTATGAAGCTATCGTAGATATTGATATACTTAAGACATCACGTACCATTCTTGCAACTTAAGGATATCGAAACTGATTGGTTTTTCAATAACTCAATACGTCTAATTCATCCATTATATGTCGTTTTTCATTTAAATATAACTCTAATTCAGATTTGATGGTATACAAATTATGTAGCATATTTTCCTTTCACCTAAGAGGTTAAAAGACTCAATTACTGATACTAATGACTTTCTTTAATAGATATGTAGTCTTCTTCAATATCATATGGGATAGAGATAGTTTATACATTAAAAAGGAAAAATAATATATTGGTAAATAAAGATGAGTATTTAAGACTAAATAATGAAATCAACCTAGTTTCATCTAAAGAATAATATTACTATTCAATTTCGATACATTTTATGATTAATAAATATAGATAAAAATCTTTTTGTCTCCAAAATGATTTCTTTTCAACTAGGTGTATTACTTTTTTTTTCTTTATACAAGATTTTGATGTTGTTTAATGGCAACTGAACTCCATAAATGAACCAGAGAAGTATTCTATACATTCAATAACAGCAGAGCAATAAGAGTTTTATAGAAAATGAATCATAGATCTTAATTTCAAATTGATGCCTTAAGTTGAAAAAAAAAAATTACCTCTTCGATGATGACAGAGACAAGACAATTAGAAAGGGTAAAGGCCGAGAGGACTATTGGCTTCACTTTAGCTAAGAGATAAGTGACACTAAGAGCCAAGAGGATCTATTGGCTATAATTACAAGGGATTAGCCATTAGGAAAGATCTCCAAGGAAGAGGAACAAAGACGAGAGAGTACGAGATACAGGGGATCTAGGATTAAGTGTGTTAGGGTTTCATTTTCACCGCATCTACTATGCACATTTAACATTTTGTTATTGGTTTTTTTACTTAAGCGGGTGTCCAATTTTTTTTAATAAACGGGCTCACAAGTTGAACGCAGGACCTATTTATGAGATTTATTTAATAGACGGCTTCGTAAACGGGTTTAAAACTTGAACCCAAATCTGAACACATATATAAACGTGTTTATATGGATCTAACATGTTTGTGTTCTGTGTTGATTTTTTTCACATCTAAACTCGTTTAAATCATGTTGTGTCATGTCGTGTTTGGGTTTGGTGGTTCGGGTCCATTAGATTGTGCAAATATTATATCTCTTTAATAAAGGGCATGTCTTTATTTAATTGATAATTAAAAGAAAAGAATTTTTAATCACAAAAAAATGTATTAATAATGAAAATACATAATTGAGAAAAACTTGTAAACGCTGTAAGTTACAACTAGGAAAATCATAAGTGATACTCTAAATAATAGAAGGTATTATTAATAAAAAGGTATAAAGGTCAGTAGTTTCTAAAATTATTAAAGACTAACCAAATTGTATCCAAACTCTAGTTGTATTAAAAACTGTTGTGGAAGGGGAATTGAAACTAATTTATGTAATTGGATGGCCAATATTCATATCGTTTACAATTGGATTAATGTACGCCATTACACCTAGAGGAACACTATCCAAAACCAGCACGTATCCAACCAAACCAAGCAATGATCCAGCTAGCCCCAGTCCAATATGACCCATCACATCCCCGAGTAGACAAAAATCTAATTCTATTGTGTCGTTTAACCCTACTTATTTGGCTAATCCAATGCCTCAAAGCACACCAAAGGGAAGAAGAAATAGAGACAATAGAGAGGACGAAAATTGGCAGGATGGAATTGCAGGAGAAGGGAGAAGAGCCCGTGGGGTGGTTTTTGAGAAAAAAGATTTGATAATACTAATAAAATTTTAATATGTGATAATAAATATATGTATTTTATGAAAAAAAAAGTATTAGTTATATCTTCACGTATGAAAATATTATTAATAAGTGAACGTATCATATTAGTATTATTAAAGCTTTTCTCATTATTTTGTAAGGACAGCCATTAAAAATAAGATGTTGTATGTAATATTCAATAAAAAATTTACACTTTATCCTTTTATTAGGATATTTCATTGATTCTTATTTACTCTATCATAGTCACGTGATGCACCTCGTGAATCCTTTCTCAACAACAACAACATGCTATTTGTCTATTTAAAGAGGTTTATGTTGTATACGAAAAAGAAAAGAAGAGAAAGCGATGAAGCCTTTATTTAAAAAATAAAAAAACAAAGATATAAATAAATTTTTTTATTTACTTTAATGAACTTATTACTTCCTCTTGAGTCTTGCCATTGAAAAATACCTTCTATCACCTCCTATATTGTTAAAAATTATCGTTTACGCTCACTTTATCTTTACGACAATAATATATGATAATCGTGAATATGAGATTTAGCAAATACTAAGAAGTTCAGAAATCTTTTGTAGCGAGAGAAAAGAATTGTTGATATAGTTTCTTATTAGTACTCTTGCATCAAACACATTTTCAAGTAAGGTTACTAAAAGAAAAAGATCGGGTTTTTGTAACTTTTCTCTTTATATACACTTATTATTTCTTCCTTCAATTATTAACTTGAGTGTTCATACTTTTTCACTTAATCTACTCGTGATACTATTTTTTTTTTTTCCCGCAATTATATAGAGACTAATTAAAACAAAATTTTAATAAAACACAACATGCTTTCATATAGTCTTTTACTTATCATTTAACTTGGTGACCAAGTTGAAGCAATATAATTGAAGTTAAAATGGATAGCATAGGCATATAAGTAAAAAAGCGCGAAAACTCAAATTATATAATTAAAAAAAAAATAGCATAGACATAGAATACACGAGCATGAACACTTACGAATGCCAACTTTTTAATTTTTTACGTAACCTTTTAAAACTATGTTGTTTAGTAGTACAAAGGAACACCACAAATATTCCTTTAATTTGCAGTGATATCAGAGGTAAGCATATGCAACTGCACATGGTTTTCATTACCTCCCAAAGAAAGCAAATTATAGGACGCTATTATATGATTTAACAGGTATTTCAGGATCCTTATTAAGGGTTTTAAAAGAACTTTTTCTTATTTTCCAATATCAATTCATATTTTATGAAAAAAATAAATGTATTAAATAATAAATTTTTTCATTTAATTTCTTAACCAAGTATAATACATACTTGTGGGCATTTTATTTAATTTAATTTTTTTTATTTTCAAGGCTGCGCAAACATATACAAGAATCTCTGACTTTTCCAATCATGCGGTGAAAATGACAGCTAGACCTTTCGTGAATTTCCTTGAATAATTTATATTTCCTAAGTCAAGCATAGTGCAAGTAGTAAACTAGACAATTCTATATACTCCAAAATCAATATCAATCAACATGCATATAATAAATTAAAATTGCTGGTTGTCTAATCTCATATTATTGGTCGTAAACACGTAGAGTGAAAATGACTTTTCATGTGCTTCCAACATGTTTTTGAGTAACATAGGTAGAGCTTGATCCGGACAAACTAAAAGAAGAAAAAAAAATTAAAAAAAAAACAAATATATATATATATATATATATTAACTGCAAGTTAACTCTTTTATATTTCTTTCATGCACGCATAACTCACTAAAAGAAAAACAGAAATTAAGAGTTTAGGCCTCCAAAGAGTTGGAAAACATGTTTTTAGATTTTTGCATGTTTATTTTGCCACTAAATTTATATACTCTCTTGATTTTAGGTTTTTTTTTTTTAATCTTATCAAAATATAAAATCGTAAAATATGGGGTAAAAACATATATTTAAGATGGTCTAACGTATGATTTCAAACATAGAAAAGCCAACCATATAGGAAGTGCTTAAAAAATGTTGCAAATTTTGCTTGGTCATACAGTGGATTCAAGTAGTAAGCAGATGATGGGGAAGATAAGATTTTAAATTTTGCTAATCTGTGGGCGAAAACATCGTGGAAAGTATCAAATTTCGACTATGCTAAAAATATAGAGCGATCAATATCAACTTGTAGATTGATTATAACTAAAGAGTTTAGACAACTCTTCTTTTTCTAAGAAAATGCGTTGTACCCATAATTGGAGTCTTGGACTATCTAACTACAGCTACATAGATAAAATCATTTATGCACAAATTGTGATTTGCAGCCTAGAACGAGAAAGGATTTAATGAGTAATATATATGTGTGTGTATGTTACGTGTTACACATATATAATATGTAAAAACTAATAAAACATTGATATATATTCTGTGTAATTATGTATAGTAATAAATTTAAAAATTATTTCTATCATTAATATTCGTATCAACATTTTATTAATATTCATATACTACCTATATAACTACCTATATATAACACATGACGTGTAATATATTGAATCTTTTTTCCCCTAGAAGGCATGTATGAGCAAAATTTACTTTTACGTTATATATTTACTCAAGTTTGCTTCATTTAACTATAGTTTAAGTGAAATTCAACTTTTAAGCTACTCGAATAATTTATTGACTCTAGTTTGTATGTTTAACATTTGGATCGACAAGCTTTGAGTGAGGGTGAGTGGCTAAATCTTTTGTACTCATATCTAGTAATACCTTATTCGTGCTCACTTAGAATAAGTTTTAGATAAGTATTGATGATTGCAGGATATTTATGAATGCAATGTCTCAATATCTTGTACCCATCTAAAAATCTATTATTTGAGATATATAAAATAAAAGTTATAGAGTATTATATAACCATTCATAGAAGTTATTAAATAATAATGATAAATGTAAACAAGATTATTTGTCTATCTTTTAAGTTCTATGAAAAAGGAAGGAAAAAGACAAAAGTGTAGCCAATGCCCATCATCCATTAGAAACAACGAAGAATTTTATACTCCATTTTTTTCACCTCCCTCTTGTCTCTTACCTTTATATTTTCCACCTTCCTAATTTCATTTCTTCCTCAAAAGAAAAAGATAAAAGTTGTAGCCAATGCCCATCATCCATAGAAAACGACAAATAATTTTCTACTCCATTTTTTTCACCTCCCTCTTGTCTCCTATGTTTATATTTTCCACCTTCCTAATTTCATTTCTTCCTCAAAATTGACCTTAAGTTTACTAACATGTTTTCCAATTTCCATATGATATTGCACCTACAAACATATTGTAATAGATTTGATGTTGTATATTTTAAGTAAGTATATTGAACTTTATAATTGGTTTGGATAGGCAAAGGATGTGCCTTCTCCACAAACATGTTATTTTGTTATGTAACATTTTTGTCCAAGATGTTCAAAGAGGTAAATTTTGTAAGGTCACTATCCTAAACTCGCTTAGAGCACCTTCATATAATTTAAACAAATAAGATGTCATGAAAACATTGAATGCTTAGAGTGTCGAAAATATACCTTGTTATTTTAATATCATATAAAATGTAGTAGAAAAATTTATAAGTTCTATATGGTATGGGTAGCAAGTAGTTCTAAGGTGTTACAATACATTTGATAACTTATCTCTACATAATACGATACGAATAGAGTCTTATACTCTATTAACCCTACTCTTAGGTAGGGTAAATATATTGAAAAAGGATAAATTTTAAGAAATATAAAAAAAATGCCCTACTTATTATTTTCGCTCTCTCCTACTTGTAAGTTTTAGTTAAGCTTGAGCAAAGCTAAGCTTATATATCAAGTTTGAGTTGAATTTATGCAACAATATTATTTAATTAAAAGAATAGTATAATTTTCAAACAAAACGACTTCAAATAAGCTCCATCGAATCAAATATTAGGGCCCACTTACTACCATAAAGCCCAATCCACCATCATATATAGTTTAGGACTTGCTTATGTAACTTAGTTTAAGGTAATCTACATCTTCAAATGCTAATGTTGAAACAAATTCTCTTAGAACTTTTTAAGACATGTTTAACTTAAAGCTATACAAATAAAATAAACGAGCTAAGTAAGATCCTAAGAAAAAGAGTATGTATCGTTAGACTTCTTACATGTCTTTATTATGCAAGAGCTGGAGGATGATTTGAGATTAATCACCACTATAGTGACAGTTTATGGATCGATAATTTTTAATGAATAAGGCGTTATGATACATTGATGGTTGAACAATTTATCTTTTTCATCATGTCATGCATAAAATTACAATTCTTTTTAGTTATGTCTTTTCTTCTTTACTCTCTATAATTTCATACGCAATAATGAAAATAGAGTACTTGTGATCGGCAAAATTCTCAAACTACATAATCAACTAGTTTCACACCAAAGAAAAAACATTCAGAGTAAGGATCAAGTTGGTACATTTTAGCTAAGATCTGATTTTTGCTTTTGAAGATAAATTAGCTTGGAGCACATTAGTTACAAAAGATTAAGGGTTAGGTTTCAAATACAAGAATAACCAATTTAGGGAAAATACCCTTTTGTTGCCAGTTTCTTTAAGTCTCTTTAGAAGTTCTTCTCATAAGTTCATCCCTTCATAGAGAGGCATCATTTGGATATAACTATAATTGCATGTTTATGAGAAATTCCATAAAGCACCTCTTCCTTACTATGTATTAACACATAGATATAAAGGATATAGCATGAGATGAGATTAGCCTATAGTATTTATGTGGTGAAAATTGAATTTAGGCTTAGTACTAGAGATGGGTTTTATGCAAATTCAAGTTAAACAAGCTCTTCTTCCTCAAGCTTTTAACTTAGAACAAGGATGGATAGAGTTGATTGAGTTTTGATTGCTTTTGGTTAATCTCATTTATCATGAAAATGTTGTATGGACCATATATATATAGGAATAGAAAGAGAATCACCTTGATACTGAGCCATATTAAGCCTAACTTCTTCTTCAAAATGAGAAGATCTATGATAGGTGGCCCCTCTAATGGTTCAATGACCCATTTTTCAAAGGAAGGGGGAGATCCCGATTCCAAAAATGGAGGCATATGATACGAGAGTGTTATGTACGATTCCTTTAATAACAGTGTGATATGACCACTTAACTAGGCCAATGAGCTGATCTAAAAAGTTGCATCCTTACTCATCGGATTTATGCACATCTTCTCAACATTTATGATATAGATGAGCCATAATATGATATAGATAATATATAGAAGGCATTATGATTATGAAGTTAAGATCATATTATGTATTATATATCTCTATTTTTTACACTTTGTCGTATCATAATTAACATTTCAACAATGTATATTTGTAACTTATTAAAGATATGGTATCATAACAATTGCTTGATTATTTAAACCTATATTATATGTTGATTATGTTTGATTATTGCTAATTTATTTACTATTTATATATTGTATGAAAAGAAAGAGTAGTGTTATTTCATATTGAATCATGCAAAATCTACAACTTGCTTCATATTTTATATTTTTGTCAATCACATATTTTTCATGTATAAATCTTTATCTTCATAAATTTAAATCGATATATAAATATATATTATATTAATGTTCATAAAAGTAATTATAACGAATTCCTATATCTTCTCAATGCAGCAATGACTTTCTATCATGATTCTTTTGAAATTTAAATTTTTCTCATGAGGGAGGCAAAACAAAGAATTTAATGTTCATTCTTGAAAAAAAAGAAGAACAAAAAGAAAGTTTTTCTTTCTACAAATAATAACAACTATCCATGCTTACGCATAATAAAGGAAAGAACCCGACCTTCTTATTTATGGATTTTACATAAATAGATTAAAAATAGGTTGAAACCAAAATATACTGAATATAATTTAAAATGAATGATTTAGAGACCTACTGATTCTAACAACTCATTGTAGTATTGATCATTCTAATAAGTGTTTAATTACACTTATTTTGTTGTTGATTTACATAATCCTCTTATGAATTTTATGGGCGTTTTGTTCAATTTTGATACATATCGAATTATAGTTTGATTTATTGAGTAATATTTTGATTTAAAGAGTTAACAAACAAATTTAGCTGAAAAGAAATAAATTTAGACAAGTTTTAATGGATTTAAAGTTAACTTGGAGAAGATATAAAGTTTGAAGAAAGATACACAAGTAGGAATGTGACCATATTCTTGGCCATGTATGTTTTATCAATTGATTATAGAGAAATACACCCATGTTTACAAATGTGTTTATTAATATTTGGTTCACAAAGAGATGTACGATCGAGTACACAATCATATACTTGCTCGTGTTTATCTAGAGTATCAATGATTGTTGAAGATCGACTCAAAGAGATACTCTATTTTTAAGAACTAAAACTTTGGTTATGAATAGATATATTAGAATGTTCCTCATAACTTTTACAAGAGACAGAAGAGGGTTCTAAGGTTTTCAGAAGGTAGAATTATCCAAATAGTCAAGAGTGCAAAATCCACAAGATTGAAAGGGGTTTTTATCATGAATTCTGTCTTAGTATTTAGTTATTAATAAACCTCAAGAGGAGTATGTAACCAAATTCCTATTTTTAACTTAGCTCTACAATTTTAAGTTCATTGTGATCCAATTATGTATGCTTTTATTTTTTATAAATTAATATTTCAGAGCATTAATCTATCCCATCTGATTTTATTTATGGAGATTAAGAAATCATATGCATAATTGGAATGAATCGTACACAATCCTAGAATTAGGACAACATAAATCTTTAAGATTAGTAGCAAATCTAATAGTACAATTTATATAATGATAAAGCGATTCTCAAGATTTTAATGAGGAAGGGATTTCCATTAATCAACCTAGGTTTAGATAGTAATATTCTTGAGAGAGGTATCAATATAATTCCTCTCACAATCAAGTAAACCATGATGATTGATGGAATATATAAATATCTCACAGGAATCAATGTCTAAGTAACACAATCTTTTATGCTTTTCATTATTGTTATTTTTGCATTTTGTTATCTATTTTATTTTAATTAGTTTAGTTTTATTTAATTTAGAGTTTATTAGTTTTTAGTTTTTGAACTTTATTTGGTAGGCTAGATAATAAAGAGAAGGAAAAATATTAGTATTTGATAAGTTTCTATAGGCTCAACTTAGTTTCACTAATATTACATTACATATGCAACCTCAGTACTTCTTAATATTATATATGTTTTTGTTTTAAAGTAAAGTAGAGGGTTGATACACGTATATCACATTTGAAACTCTTAATCTATAAATTTTGAATCTTAGACCAACGAATAGGGGAATCTTGAAAATCATGAAAAAAAAAAAGAAGTGGGTTGAGTTAGACAATAAACCAAGGATATTAATAACTAGTTGAGCCATTAGAGTAGTTCAAAGTAGTGACAAACCGTTTTAGTAAAATGGGTTAGGTCCTATAAAAAGTCTAATCATTCTCGATCTTAAGTAAAAATTAAAAAAGAAAAACGATCCATTTATAATCCTTAACTAGTTGAGTTCATCGATCACTTAATTAGAAAATAATAAGAGAATATATAAGCTGTTAAAAGAGCTTTAAAGAAGCGATAATTAGGGAAAGGTATATGAATAACATTGTTCTTTTCGATCTTATTTCCATTTTATCTATTAAGATTAGTTGATAATCCTGGCTTAATTGTTTCTTTATTCTAGTATTCACTTTTTAGCACTTGTACCAGATTTTGTCGCTATGCACCAATGAGAAGTGAGGCTTAAAAGGAAGAGGATTCCCTCATGAAAGAAATGAGGAGATATGTATCAAAGTGAATATAAATTATGTATTAAAGAATGTATAATTTAATAAATGAGACTTATTCGATTTTCTACACATAAGATATAAATATATGTATGTTAAATTTTTCTTTCTTTTCTTTTTTATTCCCCAAAGTATGGTAATTTAATATTGTCCTTTGATTTGAATTTAATTAGAATTTTTAATTAATAATTAATTGATAAATGGACTTTATTGAAAGCTCCTAAATATTCAGCCCAAAGAAAATAAAATTAAAGCCCAACCCGAACCACTCTACATGGACCTTGGGCCTCCAACAATGAATTATTCAACTAAATGAAACGACATATGATATAGACTCCTCTCACATATAAAAGCCACCTCCTCGACAACGGCAAACCCAAGTGAAGAAACGAGGGCTTGGAATTAGGGTTAGGGTTTTTGAAACCTGTTCAATTCTTGCGGAATTCCAAAATCATCTACAATGGAAGAGATTACAGAAGCAGTCAACAACATTAACATCACTGATTCACATAAAAAGAACCGGATTCAGGTCTCCAATACCAAAAAGCCCCTCTTCTTCTATGTCAATCTCGCTAAGGTACTTCCTTTAGCTTCTTGACTTTATCTTCCAGGTGTTTTACGTATACCCATTAGTAGTTTTCTTGAAAAGGTCGCTTTTTTTTTTTAAGAGTACGCAGCTCGTTAATTCGATGTTCTGCTTGGTTTTTATGGCTAATTAGTGTTGTTTGGTAGTAGTTTGGCTTTATTTATTTTGCTTCGGTTATGAAAAGTTTGGAACTCGATTATTGTTTTATAAATTTATACAGTTCATGATACACGTAGTAAGAGTTGTGTACGGTATTTATGTTGTCAAGTGACGTGGCGGAATATGATTGGATTTGAAATGCAATGTGTCCTTGGAGGGGAAAACACACTTTGTATGGAGGTGGAAAAATAAAGTTCTGGTAACAAACGGCTTGCCATGGGATTGTTATTGACATGTGAAAAAACATGTACCCAGATGCTAGATAGCATGCCAAGTGCTGAACCAATAGAGGCCAGGTCCTTGTTTGTCAGTTCCACGCAAGATTTTTCCTCTTGAAGGGAAATGGTCCCAAATTTATCACTTTGAGGGGTTTAATGGGACTTTTTTCCCTCTCTGGTTAAGTTGTTTGCCATGTAACTTTAAGGGTTACTAGGATGGGAAATTCAATTGCCCAAGGTAAAATGTTTCATTGTTATGGAAGTACAATCACTTATTAGATAAGTGGTTTTTCTTCAGGTTGGTATAATGCTATGATCATTGTCGAGCAGTGCTGATCACTGTTGCCTCTTAATTCTGTTTGTGATTGCCAGCCCATGTTGGTGTTATCGCCATTTGCCACTCTTGTGATGTTCTTTCATCACATACTAACTTTTAATCGTAGATGTGTCTCAAAATTGAAAATGGACTTACTTAGGGTCTTATGCATGCATTGTTTCTCTTTGTAATATGTGCTTTTATTTAGGTCTATATGTTGAAGTTTTTTGTTGCTAGATGAAATTTTTTCTAGTTCGTTTTATAATGGTCTTGAAATTTGGTTTGATGGTTCTGCAGAGGTACATGCAGCAGCACAATGAGGTTGAGCTTTCAGCTTTGGGAATGGGTACTAATTCTTGCCCTAACTGTAGTGGATCATTAACTTTGTATAACTAGTTATTAAAGTCATGTTTTATTCTTCTGGGTGAATATACTGATGATGGTGATTTTTTCCCCTTTTTCTTTACGAATTGAGTTGATTTAATTAAATGAAGTTTCAAGATCTATGTGAATGTATTTGAAGCTTATTGTCTATTTAAAATTACTGAAGACTGGTATTATCTAGAAAAGTGGTCCTTATTGTTAGTGAATGATGTCCTGTCTCTCCATGCTTGCAAATTTTCTGTCTTTTGATCAGAGATACAGATCTATAGCAGATGAGCGATGATGCCATTGGCAAGTTTAGAGATGGCATTCTTCTGTTTTTTGGATAATTGTTAGCCTCCTTCTGAGGACATTTTTTAACAGAGAGTGTGACTGTACTGTTGCTTATATTTTGAGACATGTTGTACATTGTTTATTGTTTTTTGAAAAATATTTCCCTAATGTTTTTGCAGCCATAGCTACAGTGGTTACAGTGGCAGAAATTCTGAAGAACAATGGCCTGGCTGTTGAGAAAAGTAAGACACATTCCCCTTAAAAAAATATATATTGGCAAGATAATTTTGCCTGCTGTAGTTTAATGATTACGAACCTTAATGCAGAAATTGTGACATCTACTGTTGATATTAAAGATGACTCAAGAGGAAGACCTGTTCAGAAGGCCAAGGTAAAGTCTTGAATATATGCTTATTTTTTGGGTAATGAGTTTTAAATATATTTTCTGTGACCAATGATGGATTCTCCATTTTATGAAAATATTTTGTTTGGCCCTATCTTCACTTTAGACACGTATCTTTGGTCTTGATAGAAAGGGAGCAGCCCCTTAGGATACTTAGTTGCCAATGATATTTTGCACATTGAATCTAATTATTCAGAGCCGATGAGAATCTCTGATTGCTGCATCAATGTTGGTGTAATGGAAGTTGGACTCAGATGGCAACAGATTATTAGCCCAAAAGTAGTTTGTATCCATCATTGTTTGTGTTTGGTTTTTTTTAACCAATGAACTTTTCTGTTGCCCTCTCAATCTATTTAACGGATTACTGATGAGGAATTCATTCTCTCTGCTGAATTGTCTTTTAGATTGAAATAGTATTGGGGAAGACCACAAATTTCGACGAATTGATGGCTGCTGCTGCAGAAGAGAGGGAAGTTGCAGATGCAGAGGAGCAAAGCTGAAACGTTTTCGCTATTCCTTGCATGGGTTTATCTATATGTGTGGTTTTGAATGGTGAATGAATGCTGGTGTTAAGCAGTTGTTCTTCTTAGTTTGATGATATTGTGAATCAGTTATCATGCAATTAGGGCAAGTTTTGGAGAAAACTTGTAGCTTTTGATATATTTTTTTTTTCAACCGTTGGTAGTTCATGTAACAAACTTCTACATGCAAAGTGTTCCTTTGTTGCCTAGGATTTATTCAATTAGTATTATACCATTTTTCTCTATTTAACCTACAGTCTTGTGTTTTGTTTTCTATGATATTTTGGATCCTGAATTCTTCTATCAAGTGTTAACGATAGTATGGGCCAAAACATAGTATGGTCATTACATCGACAAGATGACACTATTGTGTTTGCTTCCTTGTGAAAAAAATAAAGAAATAAATTGATCAAGCAGTCAAAAGTGTGTTTTTGCTGAAACACCTTAACCTGCAAATCACAAGTCTGGTGTGTACACGATGAAAAGGAAAATGTAAATTTTAGCGCAAAATATAAATAGGATATGTTTGTTTTTTTCGAATTGTTACTTGTTAAATTTATTACCGTCATAGTGCAATTAATCATTTGTTGAGAAATACGATTAATGTAAGGTAATAAATATTATAAGTAAAAGTTGAATTGAGTGTTACATTTAGCAGTCTCAAATTTTAGGTTGAAAGATGAAAAAGAAAGAAAGAAGAAGCTTAAGTAGTGATATAGATATTTTTCCTAATTAAATATACCATAAAAATTATCTAGAATAAGTTATAAATATATCCATGGAACTATCGGTTTTATAGGGAATTAAGGCCATATATTAAAAGGTTAAGTTGTTTATCTCTTAACCAATAGTTTGGGAGGTTGTATTTGTAATTATTCAGATCGAATAGGTGTGTAGGTCCCTTGAAATCTCAAGATATACGTTAACTTTCCTAGTAATACGTATATATAAGCGTTTTAAATCATTGTGGAAACCATAAAATGGTTATGGTTCTTTTAGCAACAATCTTCGACTTTGGAGATGGTTTAGGGTATGCATATATCTTAAAAGTTATATAGATATTGGGAGATGCTTCAAAAATTTAGTGTGTCCATCTAATCATTGATTTTAGTAACGTATTTAAAATTTTCCAATAGTTTATTACAAGTAATTTATTAGGGTTCATTTTTCTTCTATTGTGTGTGTGATCAGTTAAGAATTCAACTGAAAAGATAATTAAATTTCGACTAATAATTTTATGCGTTTCCTTAAATATAACAACCGAGTTCGACAAGGTCAAATCGAGAAATAATAGCGTTAATTTTCTTTTTGGATAAAAATAATAGCACTAACATTTGCGGAAGGATTTAACAAAAGTTGATACTTTTTTATTTTTCATTAATCTGAATCCACGTTGCTACATATAATTATGCATACCTTTAAATAGTAAAAATTGAAGAGGGGCAAAATTTATTAGTAATATTATAATTGAAGTTTTTTTCTTCTAATAGAAATATTAATTTTTTTTTGTTAATTATGGGAAATTAGGATTCGAATCTTGATTTATTTAGATGATAGACTAGTAGCAATGCTACTAAACTATAACAACTTTTACAGAGATAATTTAGTTTACTTTGTTGTTAATGTATACCTTATTTTTAGTTTATTTTCTAATTTTAAGAGAAAAATATACTTTTAATCTCTAATGTTTACTTATTTTTTTATTTAATTTTTTTTCTTATTTAAGTTTTTAATATTTTCGAAACCTTATAAAAATAGGAATTTTATCAAATTTATTAAGCTTTACATCCATTCATGATATGTATCAACTGCACAGTGGTCCACAATAATTCACCTGACAAAATTGTAACATGAAATATATTTATTTATATAATATAATAAAATATAAAATTAATGATACGATATGGTACGAATAAAAATAATAGAAAATATAAAAAAAATTGAAAGTAGGAAAAGGAGTTGGAAAAATATCGTGTAAACACTGGCCATCTTCGTGGACTAACCCAAAGCTAATAGGAAATTAATATAAGTAAAAGATGGATAAAAAATTTAATGTGTCTAATCCAAGTAATATTATTCTAAAATTTTGAAAACAGAAAAAAGATTTAGGACTCCAAAAATAGAGTAAATAAATGTCCATGATTAAAGGTGTACTTTCCTCTAATTTTAAGTAAGGTTAAGCCTGTAATTTTATTGGCAACCGAAACTTTCTCTTTCCTGTAAAATTAGATAGAAACCAAGAGAGTATGAAGACGATAAAGTAACCCTATATTCACCTTATAACCTTTTATTTTAATGTTACATTTGGCCTAATAAAAACACAGATGAAGACAAAGTTGCAATTTCTAAAGAAAATAGTGAAAAATGATACCATTAATTTTATATATATATATATAGAGAGAGAGAGTTATCATGGATTGACATAGGTGTATATTAAAAAAAAATAAAGAAAGATATATTCTTATCCATATAAAGGAACTATAATTCTTTATTTTATAAACAAATTTGGATCTTTTCAAATTTTCACCACTCAATTTCTCTCAATCTGCAAATCATTAGTTGAGATTGCTTAGAATTTTGGAATGATTTGTGATGTCATTATAATGTCATTTTCTTTCTTGTGATCTGAACGGTTGATTACATGTGATAACATCATAAACGGGTAAATTGAGGAAAATATAAGGAAAGTAAATTGATAGAATCCATTTTCTTTATAGAAATAGTAATTCCTTAGAATATTTCTTCCGTTAATTAAATATAAAATGAGAGCAATTTAGTTATTAATATATTATTACAATCTATTTTTAAATTACTTATAAATTCAACTAAACAAAATAATAAATATTACATTCTTATAACATTCCTAGAGAATTCTAATTGTATTCCTCATTTATTACATTCATAAAAGTTTCAATGCATAATAAAATTCGATAAAATTTAATTAGTAATTTAAAATATTCAACTCACTTATTTATGCACCAGCACAAAGTTTTAATGCATAATAAAAATCGATAAAGTTTAATTAGTAATTTAAAATACTTAAATATAATAACATGTAACTTATCCCAAAATCAACTTATACTTCTAATTTTGAAAAATAAGATTTGACATAATTTACTTTAAATGAAAATATAAAAGCATTCAAAATGGACATATGAATCAAAACGGAAAATTCCATCATTATTTATATTGATAACAATTTTGATTAATAATCTTTTTTCCTTTTTTATTTTCTATTAAAATATAATTATTCTAAGAGACTTTACATTTTTTCCATAATTTTTTTTGTTTTTTTTATGCATTATAAATCGTAATAATTTAATTCAATAATTATTTATATTTTAAATTTTATTATACTATTACTTTTAGTTTTTATACATAAAGTAATTTTTTAATATTTAAAAACTTATTATACCATTATTTTTGTTTTTTCATATGCGTAAGTAGAAAAAAAATCCTTGACGATTATATTGATATCATCCCTTCATCGGTGTAATTGAAAAGGAAAGACGAAAAACATTTGCACATATTTCAATTTGGACTTTAGCTTGATTGGTTTCATAGCGTATGTTCTTTGCCCAACGCCGACCACGTGAAATTCGATCTCCAGTTTCTCTCCTCGATCGCTAAAGTTGGCTTCCCGTTCCCATCTCCGATCTCCGTTCTTCTTGAATCCATTTTGTCGCCATAGGAATCCTAACCTAACCCCAACCCTACACCAAACCAGAAAATCCTTCAAATGAATCAGATCACATCAGTATCAGTGAAACCATTATTCATCGCCATAGTCTTCACACTTTCTCTCCTCCTCTTCCTCACCTTCCTCTCTCCTCGGTCCAATCTCTTTCTCCCGTTAGTTTCTCCACCGTACGTTCCCCCCTCTCTACATCTCCACACATTGGATTTTGAAAATGAGTTTCAATTTTGGGGCTTTACTTGGTTAATATTAACAGTTAAAATTCTTGTGATGAGTCAGCTTGATTTTGGGTTAAGTGTGTAGTCTTTAATGTTTAATTTGATGAATTTGCAGGGTGGAATCTGATATATGGAGTGTAAAGAGGTTGGTTGAGTGGAGACCTTGCAAATGGTGGCTTCAGGGACACTTAAATGGTTAGTTGATTTTTCAGCTATTCATGTTCATATCGTGTAATCATGATATTGTTGTAATCTTGTATTTAGTGGAAATTTGAATTCCATCGGAGAGTTGTTGATGTTTTTGGGATGGTTTAGTTGCAGTCGTGGCTTGGCATGTAGTTATGTTTGTGAGATTGTCTAAGCAGAAATTATAAGGCAAAATATACAACTAAGCCCTTCAAACTTTCCACATTGTGGAAATCACCTGAATTTTAGTCGTGTACAATTAAGTTCATCACTCCACATTCGTTTGAGTAGGGCATAGAACCGTTTTGCCATTGTGATAAATTGAATAGTTATGTTCCTAACTAATGTATAGTTGAGCTTTTGATTATTTTTGTGAACCTCTGATTAAGTTTAGCTGAGTGATTTTTAAATTTCCTAGACTTCCATTTGCTAAAAGTGGAGCTATATTAGAGATGTTGTAACATGATCTTTCAATTTGTTATAATGGAAAACTCCACATCCCAGTTTGAACAATTATGCAAGTACAATAGCTTAGTTGCTCAATGGGTGAAGTTCCTGTGGCTTATTTGTGTAATTTGTTTGAGTAAAACAGATAGAGTTTACTCATTGCCAAATAGCGTTCTTGTCATTGTTACCTCAAACTACATGTTTCCATGTATGATTAATAGAGCAAAAGGTAGTACTCATATTAAATAATAATAATATTGGCAGCATGTAATTCGTGGGAACACATGGGTGTGGGCACTATTTGAAAACTTGGTCCCTTCTCTTGTCCACATTCAATGTCCTTGTTTGTACTTTTGATAATTGCAAGTTGTTGCATATTATAAAAAGAAAAAAGCAAACTCAAATAGAGAATCAATTTCCATTATGGAAATTGAGGGGTGGGTGATGTTAATGAAGGGGCATGACCGGATTGTGATCTGCTACCTCTAGTTACTTGAACTACCTACAAGACCCTTGTACCAGTAATTATAGCTTGCTTGCGCTATATATGTAATCTTAAGAAGTGTTCATAGTAAGATGCAAATCCAAGACCTCATGCAAGTTATTGTAAGTGTTTTTTAGACCTTAACCATTAGGCCATCCCCTTGAGGGTCTATCCAGTCTAATTATGTTTGGTGCGGAATTCAGCTTCCTACCTGTTTCCTTGTGAGTGAAATGACAAGCATTTTTAACTAGCTGGAATGGTGAACCATGGTTCTATTTAATACTGCATTGAATCTGGTTACATATAGAAGTCATCTTCATCGCCTAGGTATATCATATCTGATAAAATCCAACAATGGAATGCAACGAAAGTGAATGAATATTTATTGATTTTGATATATGAGTTGTGTATCACAAAACCCTAATCTCTCTAAAAGAAAGCCATGAGCATAAGCTCACTAACTAACATGAGCACAAGCTCACAAATGTAACAAACTGATTTTGTAAAATATCTCCACACCCTCTCTCATCAACTCTCTTTCTATTTATAGTACTACTGACCAAAGTATTTATTAGTATCCTTGCTACATCCATACATGACACATACCACACTAACACCTGCTGCACACATACTGACACTACATACTACTAACACAGCCTCTGGTTCATGTCAATTCGTCCCCACCCAAGAACTATCTTTGCCCTCAAGGATAGCCAAGCAAAGTCAACATTTCCAGTTAGCCAGCTCCCTTGTTGTCAGGCTGCAGGGTGTGTTGTAAATTGGCAACATTCCCATACCATTCCCATACACAACCGGATCTGTCTTGGTCTTCCTCTAATACCATAACGCAAAGAGACTTATTAGGACATTTGTGAGTGGGGGAAAATGGCTGATCACACTTAAAACAAAGCTCTTTAGCCATTTTCTCATGAAACTCCTCATTGGACATTTGCCTTTGACCATGAGATTTCCATGCATACTCTCTTGATTGACATTGGATTGTAACCGACTGGTAAGATGATGTAGCTGAAGTTACACCATGATTCCACCCTTGAGTCCTGTGACCCCGAACAGCTGGTGGCGTGAGAGAATAAGCCTCAGAGGACAGAAAATTGGAAGGTTGTGGAAGATGAGTAGCCTTGGCATTAGGATAGGGAGAACTAACAGTAGAGGACTTTCCAATAGTTTGATAACATCACTTTGCTACAGAATTCTTAATTTCTGATCCAGCATTCTAGGTTGGGGATGGAAAAATTCCACGCTCGAACTCCTTCTTGATCTTAAGCGCAAGCTCCATTGTTGTCTCAAGAGAAGTAGGAGAAAAAGTATCAACTCTGGTTTGTATTTCTTCTCATAATCCACCCAAAACGTAATCTAATAGTTGCATCTTGGGAATAATTGGAGCTTGAGATGTGAGACGCTCAAAATCCTCATTATATTGCATCACAGAAGAAATTTGGTGAAGTTGAGACAAAGATTTAAATGGGTTTGAAGCCATCGGATTGCCATAGCACTGCATCAATTCCAATTTCATTGTTGACTAATCCAGATTAGGCTTCCTTCTCTGCAAGGTGCTTAACCAATGCACACAACAACCCCTCATACATGTCGCTGCTAGGTCAACTTTGCATTCAATTCTTGTTCCCTGCATATCAAAGTAGTGATCTGTCATGAGAATCCAAGTCGTCGGATCAACTCCGTCAAACAAAGGCAACACCACTCGAGAAGCATTCATTTTGTATTCCTTGTCGCCTACAACTCCAGAATGATTTTGTGCAGCAACTTTTGGAGCTGACATGTTCAGATTTGAGATATTAACACCAGTGTTCTCTTAAAAAACTCCAGTAGAAGTCTGATTGAAGGATCTTGCTGTCTCATGAGAACAATCACCAGATTTGGACAAGGAGCCTGTGCTGATTGCTGCTTAAGAACGTCTTTCAACATTTCATGGATCGATGTTAAAGCTGTGTACAAACTCTTATGTCTAGTGTTCATTGAGTTTTTGAATGATTTCTTGTGTTGATATAAATCCATCAACTGTTGTTGAAGTGCAGACAAACCATTTTGCATCTCTGCAGCCTTCTTCTCCAACTCTTCAACTCGACTCTCTGTTCGAGTCATCTCCAAGAAATTATGTTCATAAAAGAAAAACCGATTCAATGTTCATGATTTAATCGCTAGGGATTTCCAAATGAATTGAAGAAATTTGGAAGTTCGAATTCCGGAAGACGATGCCAATTGATAGAATCCAACAATGGGATGTGAGGAAGATGAATGAAACTTTATTGATTTTGATATATGAGTTGTGTATTACAAAACCCTAATCTCTCTAAAAGAGTGCCATGAGTATAAGCTTACTAACATACATGAGCACAAGCTCACAAATGTAACAAATTGATTTTGTAAAATATCTCCACACCTTTTCTCACTAACTTTCTTTATTTATAGTACTACTAACCAAAGTATTTATTAATATCCTTGCCACATCAGGACATCCATATAATACTGCCTTATACTAACACACCCATACATGACATGTGCCACACTAACACCTACTGCACACATACTAGCACTAAATACTACTAACACAGCCCCTGGTTCATATCAATATCCAATTGTTTTTTCTTAGGATATAATCTACCTTCATAGGTGGATAATATACTTCATGGAGAGAAACCAAATCAGTTGTTATTTAGAAAAGGCTATAAGTTAATTCGGAATTAGAAACAAAAAGGAAAGGTTGGTAATTTTGATATTCTGAATACATTTAATTAACTTTCATTGCAGACAATTGCATTGGTTTTTTGTTGAATTGCTGCAGCTCATCTGGCAAAGAGCAATGGATATATTCGTATTGATTGTTATGGTGGCCTCAATCAAATGAGAAGAGATGTGAGTGCTTACGATTCTATTGACATCTTTCTCAGAAATTTGCAAGATGTTCTTGGGTTTTCAAATGGAATTCTGTACATATATTACTAATTCTTGCAGTTATGCGATGGGGTAGGGGTTGCTCGATTGTTAAATGCTACTCTTGTTTTGCCAAAGTTCGAAGTAGCTGCATATTGGAATGAGTCAAGGTAATTTAAACATTCATTATAAGGAAACTAATGTGAGTATGCTTGTTTGTCTGACCTATATTCCGTGGCATCAGTGGTTTTGAAGATGTATTTGATGTGGATTACTTCATTCAACAACTGAATGGCTTTGTTGAAGTTGTCAAAGAGTTACCAGAAGAAATCACGTTGAAAGAGCCTTTTCATGTAGATTGCAGCAAACGTAAAGGGCAATTCGATTATGTTGAAAGTGTTCTTCCACCATTACTGGAGCATCGTTATATTTCAATTACACCAGCAATGAGCCAAAGAAGGGACAGGTACTTCAGTTCCCGCTATAATTTCTTTTGTCTGCATGAAGGACAAATGAGTTGAAAGTAAGACAAAGCTGTGTTTTAGAAAATTACAAGGAAGGTGCAATCGATTATGGAATTATCTCCTTACTTATAAATTACACAGTTATGCTAGTGATGAATCATAAACTTAAAACTGCAGACCAACTAAAATTCAGCTCTTTCAGACTTTAATGATGCACGTGTGCCTTCAATTTTATTGATTTAATATGAATTGTACCTATCTTCCCTGTGATGATCCTAGGTCCTTTGACAATTGAACAGTGAAAATTTCTTCTGCAATGAATTATTGTGTTTGTGGTTCATCATTCTATGGCACTTACCTACTCCTTATGGTGTAGGTATCCAGAATATGCCAAGGCTGCCCTCTGTCAAGCCTGTTATAATGCATTGCGCTTGACTAAATCATTGGAGACAAAAGCTTCTTACCTTCTGGAGGCCATACCAAAGCCATTTCTTTCACTTCACCTAAGATTTGAGCCTGACATGGTTGCTTACAGCCAGTGTGAGTATTCAGGACTTTCTCCATCGTCAATGAGAGCCATTGATGCAGCACGTGGAGATAAAAAACCATGGACTGGTGAGTTGGCCCAGATTTGGAGGAAGCGGGGGAAATGCCCTCTTACGCCTAATGAAACAGCTGTTATACTTCAAGCGCTCCGTATTCCTACAAACATGAATATATATTTGGCGGCTGGAGATGGCGTGATGGAAATTAAAGGGTTAACTTCTATTTACAACAATGTCGTCACGAAATCTTCACTTCTTAGCGGTGAGGATTTCACCAATATGCACGGCAACACCAAAGCCGCTTTAGACTATTATGTATCAATAAACAGTGACTCATACATGGCTACATACTTCGGAAACATGGATAAGATGGTGGCTGCCATGAGAGCCTTCAAGGGTTTATACAAGACTCTCTTCTTAAGCAGAAGAGCTTTTGCAAAACATACTTTCCAGGGCTTGAGAGGGCAAGAACTGACGGAAGCCCTCTGGAAGGCTCACAGAGATGATTTTGCTATGGGAATCGGCTCGGCATTGCCGGACTGCTTTTGCGAGTTCAAGTTGTAATGGCTGTTGCTGTGTCCTCGGAAATTTTTGGTTCCTTGCTTGTATGGTTAAGAGCCGTTTCTTGCATCCATGTAATTTTATCTTCCTGATGTTATAATTCTTTTGTATCATTTCATTAGGTTTTCCTATTAAATAGCTTTAGTAAGTCACATTACCTAGATGTGGAATGATATTTTGACTTCTCAATTCTACCACTATTAATTTTGATATGCCCCTAGAATTTGGGGTTTAAATTCCAAAGCGGCTCATGTCCTCATTTTCCTTTAATTAATGTACGTGTGTTTTTTCAAACAAACTTCCTTACTCATACATGACAACTTGGGTTAACTACAATGAAAACTTGAGATCCTTGATTTTGCTCGTGCTAAGAACCAGTGAAACAGCATATGAGGGTTATTTTTTTAAATAAAATAAATGATTTCAGGGCGATTCGAGGGATGATCCTACCATTAACAATACCACCAGTATCCTTATCCTATCATATTATTGCAACTTAAGCAAATTGGTTGCAATAGGTTTTTACTTATTTAAAAAAGAAATTACATAATTATAAATAAAAAAAACTTAAAATATCATTATTATATCACATCTACGATATTACTATTTGTACTAATATTGCACGTTTAAGATACAACATTAACGTTTGTATAATATTATTACATTATCTTGAAAATGTGATATAGGTATAAAATCACATCCTCAAGATGCGAGATAAATATTCTACTAGTTGCCATTTTGAAGATATAATATTAATACAGATAGCTATATCTTATAAATACAACATAATAGTGGCATTTTAATAATATTTTTTTATCTAATTTATATTCATAAAATATTTCTTAGTTTTGATGATAAATACACAAATTTCTCCAAACAGATGATATCCCCTATAATACCATAATCATTTTGATTGTTTGTTAGAATAGCCATATATTTCTAATATGCAAATTCAGCTCCTCTCTCTCTCTCTTTTTTTTTTTTTTTGGGATTCACAATTTTTTTCCTCATAATTTCCCTTAATTTGCAAATGAATAGTTCAAATTATTTAGAATTTTTTTCCAGCATTAATATCCGACCTTACACCGTCTCCTTATCGTTAGAACCGAGCGTTTAAGCTTTTATCTTTTAAAAGTATGCTTTCAAATCCCATGTTACCGATTTTATCCTTATATAGAATAATAAGAAAATAAAATTAAAATACATAATAGTAGTCATTGTCATTTCATTAGCTAGATTCCATCTTCCAACACTGTTATGGAGTTTATAAACAGCAGCCCCCCATTAAAAAGGGGCTCCCTTACCCCTGTCTCAGTAGTGAACTATATATCACAATCGCAAATCATGTAGTATTGAAAGCTGAGTGGCAGAAGTACAATCTTTTTACGACAAATGACATGAGATCCGATTTGTTATCTCCTTCATAGGAGTAGGTTTTCCTATTTTTATCCACATGTCGAGGCAAAATCTACTTAACATAAAATGCGAGTGCTGCAAATAAGGAATACAGATGCGGTAAGAGGGGCTTGAAATTAGTCTCTGCATCAGATGACTCATCTAAGATTATCATGCTTAAATATCCATACATGTCTTTCCTTCTAGGGTCACCATGAAAACAGTCTATCTTGCTTTTCAGTCTATCAAATTATCAAAATGTAAATTTTCTCTTCCTTTCATGCTGAAATACAATAAGAAAAAATTCTGTCAGCTCCGACTAATCCTGGATCGAACTGGCTCTTTAGTCCTTTGAAGTGATGACAAGTAACCCCAAGGCACCAATCAGTATGTACTGCAACAAAACACAACCACCATGTTTCATTTGTCCAAGCAGTCACGGAGCCAAAGCTTGTGAGCGTAAACAAGCCAAATCGAGCCAGCATAGTATTAAGCTTATACTTGACTCGACTAAACTTGTTTAGACTCGTTATTATTTTAGAAAAAAAAATTGTATCTTCTTCAAAGTAAAATGACATTACTGCCCAAACTCGCTTTGAAGTCAGAGTTAAACTAGAGTTGGATTGAAGCTTGACTCGACTCGCAAGTTCATCAAACCAAATATCCTTAAGTTGAAGCTTGGATTGGGAACCGTAAGATCTAGTGCAATAGTTGAATCGAACTCTAGAATTGCCAAACTCAAGCTACTTGCGAAATGTTGAATTGCACCCTTAAGCTAAAAGAGATCTACTTTCATGCATACTTAGTACTAGATGAGGGCAAAGCAATTCTGTCACCAAACAATTCCAAATTCAGCCAATAGTCGTCTTACCTTGATAATAGGCTTTTCAGTCATTATGATGGTGACCCAGCCTACATATGGCAAAAACCTGCAAAGGCAATAGGTGACTTAAATTTAAGCCAATATACTAACATTCAAAGTATCAATATCAGCAGTGTGAAGGTTACTTTTTTGAAGGCATTAACAAGAGAGTTTTTTATGTTGGATTAAAAGATGTATAAAGTATAAAAGTACAATGAATAGATGACATACCCAACAGCCCTGCCCATAATGTGGTTCCTTTGAAGCCAAAGCTGTCCATGGGCATAGAGAAGTCTATCATCTCCATAATTGTTATCACCTGCAAAATGGCATGAGCATAGAAACTAAAGTTGGGTGAGGAAAAAAATGTCCTTCGTGCTAGAAGAGACCAAGAAAAGAGATCTTATAATCTTAAAGCAAGCTTCATTGTTTCATCATCAGTACCTTTCGTTAGGACATCAACATCTCCAGTGTCTTGCCTCTCATGTACCTACAAGAAGAAATATTTTTCAAAACATTGAACCTACTTCTTTTTCCTGATGGTACATAACGAGAATCTGGGGTTTGTTATCCTTTCTTCTCTTCTCAGCCAATCAATTATCAAGGAGGATGATTACTATCAAGTGCGAGTAAAGTTATTGAACTACTACCCATTCTAAGCTATGTCTACACTTGCTGGCGACTGCGGTAAAATCAGAATAAAGAAATGAGAATGTGTCAAACACAGCTAATACACAAAAAGTCAGTGCAATTGCCCACAGAAATTATGCAGAGAAATCTGCCAGACACTACAAAATTGTAGTTGTTATGTTCTTAACCAGCAATTTGGAATGGTTTTGTCTTAGGGAAAACCACCGAGACCTAATCAAAGCAGCTGATCATGAAGCATTGTACACTAGCAATGACTAAGGGAAATAGCCAACAATTTGAGCTATAGGCTATGGACTGTAGTTTTTATTATTTGGGCAATTCATTTAATTTGATATGAGGAAATAATTGAGAACAGTTATTGTGGACAAGCTATGGACAATAAATTAGTAGAGAACAATAAAGGATGAACATGTTTAATAAGGTCAAGAGAAGTGTTTACCTTAATTACACGGTGGACAATTGGAATTTCACGTCCCTGAGCAAGTAGAAAGAACAATTGAAGCAAAAGTTATTGATGGATAGTAAACAATAAAAAAAGACTAGCAAGAAGAATCAAAAAAGAAAAAAATGGAATGAGAGCAAATAAACATACTACTTGACAATTGAATTGAACTATTAGCTGTATAGTACAACAGAAAGAGATTTTTTCTTTGTTCATTTATCCGCACATAAATAAACAGGCTTTTGGTCCAATAAGAAATGGTAAATGCCAGAGTAAAAGAGCAGAAAAAAGTCTCCAAAAAGTCACAACATAATCAACTCAATAAAGGTTTCACTCCAATTCAATAAGATTCTCATTTCATCAAATTATATAGAATGGTCTCCACACCTTGTCATCACCAATTCTTCATACGAAACTAAAAAAATTGTGATTCAGACTTTGCAAGAATTAGCTTGATTCAGAATTGTCATCACCAATTCTTCATACAAACTTGAATTAGCTTAGATAACTGGCTGCAAGAATAACAGAAATACACAATATTGGAGAGGCCTTAAGGATGGAACCATTCTTAATCATGTGGATACATTCCACAAAACCAGCTCAATGACTTAAGAATATGGATGTCCAAAAAGTAAAATTAGGATAGAGGAGAGAGGGCACTCACATCGACATTGAAAACAACAATCTCCCCAGCTCGAATAGGATCATTACTCATGTGTAAGAACAATATATCACCCTGAAAGGAATTGCAGATTCATATAATTTCAGTAAGAGACCAAGTCAAAAAGCAAAATCTGTAGTCTAAATCACAATAAACAAAACTTTTGCCTAGAGGATTACGTTATAACGCCCTGTTTATGTAGTGGCACAGATAAATATCCAGACTAACATACCCTTTTGAATCCAGGCTCCATGCTCCCAGAAAGAACCACAACAACTGGAGATTCACTGCCAGTGATACACATCAATGCCTTCCATATGATTAAGGCAGATGTAACAATCATGCCTAGCAACAAAAAGAAGCCATGATTACCAGAAAAGAAAGAAACAATGAAAAGATACAATAAGGAACTAGATCACCAGTAAAGAAACTTAAGTATATTGTGTCAATAAGTGTCAATAAGAGCTTGGTGAAGAAAATTTACATAAAATAGAAAGTGGACACCCTAGATTTCAACTTTCAACTGACTCATTTATTAAGTTATACCATAAATGCCACTATGCTCCCATTTCAATTTAAGAATTCAGTCCAAAAAGCAAAAGAAGTCAGGGTAGAAAGTTCATGATTACACATGTATGGTTACTACGATGAAAGAGCTAAGTTGATACCTAGGGATCAACACCGTCATTTCTTATAGCTACAGGTGACTTTTATCACATTTTGACTCCAATATCAGAAAATCAAAGAGAACGCTGCTCAGAAAAGGGAAAAATATCTCACTAGTCAAAAACTGAAAACAACATAAAAGAATTACAAACTATCGTCAACTGTTAATCCCTACATATTCTGATATAAACCATCCAAAAAGCAAAAACCATTATTTCGAATCTTGACATGATAGCTACTTGAAGTGCACAATGCCATAAGTAAACCTATAGACCTTGTTTTGTTAATTGCACAGAAAAGCATTCTGTGGAATAATGGTAAAATATTAAGAGCTTTATCATTATAAGGTAATGTCCACTGCACAATTTCCAATTCTATTGGAATTTTAATAACTATTAAAGGAAAGGATATGAGCAAATTTGGAGCTATAAGTCGCATTTTTCCATCATCATACACTACACCCTCATCAATCTCTCATGAAAAGTAAAAAAATGGAATGTTTTATATTTATACGAAAACAACCTCTCAAGCTCCACATGGATCCCCTTTTACCACTGTACTCTGTCATGAACCATATATTCATCGAAACCTATGTATATCGTATGCTATTTAACTCCACAGCCCTCATTTTACGTTAGTATCCTCTAAAGTGTCATTTATATAATTTTTGTGTATGTACATTTACAAAGATTAAAACCTTCTTTTTTTTATTTTTTAAAATAGTACAAAGATTAAAACTTCTTTTTTGGTTAAGACAAAGATTAGAACTTTGATTAACCCTGATAAAAAAATCACTACTCACCAAACCACACATGCATAACAAGAGTCTGTGAGTGTAACCATCATCATCACCAAAAATTCATCCCCAAAACCACAAAAGACAGCATGAACTGCATGTATCGTACATATACTCCACACACACACACATTAAAAACCAAAACTTTTAAATATCCTAAACCTGAAAGCACCATCCAATGAACCAAAAATTTTGTAAATGACACAAATCGACATCATTATCACCACAAAATCAATCCCAAAACCCACGAAGACTAATAGGTCAGACAGAAACGATCTTATCTATACATAACCTTGAAAACCCTGACAAAATTGAGAGAGGAAATCAAGAATTATAGAGAGGACGAACCGAGACTGACGGCTTGAGTGAGGAGCTGACGGATCTGAATGGACTTAATCGAATCAACGGTTTCTCCGATCCAACCCATCTTTGATCTGATTCAATTTGTTCTTCCCTTCCCTTTTTTCTGTGAATTTCTCAGTGAAATTATGTGAAACTTTTCTAGGGCTTTTGAACCAATTAAGACAGAGTCAAAATGCTTCGTTACAAGTTCAAAAACCCCTAACCCCTTTGTCTTGTCCGTCAAATGCAATTATGCAAAGCAAATGCAACGTCGAAACTGGAAATTTTTTTATTGAAAATAATATTTTCCTTTTATATTTTTTATACATCTAAATTCCAATATTTGTTACCCGTTAATAAATATTTAGCCGGCAAATAGGGATGAGGGAGACGATCACACTTGGTGTTGTATCAAATAATTTTTGGTTTTCATATTATAACTGGCCAAAGGGAGGAATAGATTTTTTCAATTTACTTTACCTACGTTAGGATATTATCATATATAGTTAACAATTAAGATTATAAAAAAATATATATATCTATATATTATGATAACGTTACATGGTATTTTAAAATTCTAAATAATCTTAGTCATTAATTTGCAAATCGAAGGAAATTAAAATATGAAAAATTGAGAGAATTTAAATATGTGAACGGGATACCCTATATTACTATAAAAGTGATTATATGTAAAATATTAATAAAAATAATGAAAGTATGATAGAGTTATAATATGCATCCATAAAACACAAAGTGGTGATAAATTAAAAGAAAACTATTTGTTCTCTTTATCTATAAAATTTTAAGTTATTAAATTAGATAAAGATATAAAATTTTCATAATTAATTTTTTGATATTTTAGTAGTAAAAAAGTTATTACATAGCTAACTAAAGTTATAAAACCATATAACCAATTTCAAATCTTAAAAATTCATAAATGCAACTAATTCATAGAAACTAATAATTAAAAAAAAAAAAGCAAAGACACAATTAATGAGGAAAAGAAAAAGGAAATAGAGAATATAGGAAAACAAAAAGTTTCTAAATTGATTTAAGAGAGAGAGGTAGAGGATAATTAAGTTTATTGACATTAATAGAGATGTAATTGAATAAAGTCAAATCAAATAATATTAAGCTCAATTTTGAACTTGACTTAAAAACTCGAAACTTGAGTTTAGGTGGAGTTCGATTGAGTTTTAAATTTTAAACTTGAATTTAACTCAAAAATATAAATGGTAAATTTGAGTTTAACTTAATTAGCTTGATTAAACTTAAATTTTTTATAAATTTTTCCTAACTAGTATTAGATTTGCTTAGATTTAAATAAATTAAAAATATATTAAAAATCATACCAAGTTCGATTAGATTAACGAACCTAATGAGTTTAGTATTTTAAAACTTGAGCTAAACTCAACTATACTATCATCGAATCAAATTTGAATAAAACTCAAGCCTAGTTTGAGTAACTTGTGAACTAGCTTAGTTTATTGGCTTGGTTCATTTATAACCTTAAACATTAATATCCTCAGTAAAATAATATTTACATGCATATGTTTTAAAACTAATAATGATAAATTACATGGAATATTAAATTACAAAAAGGTAATTTTGGCAATATAAAAAAGACACGATAAGCCTATTAGGACTTAAATAATATAGATTATGAGGAACTTCTTTTTTATTTATACATTATGGTGATACATAAATACATGAATCTTTTTTATCAAAAGGCCTTTATAAAAACTTATGATTTTAAGTACAGGCAATTTATTACCATCTTGTTCATTTGCAACAAAGGTAAACTACTATTACCTTTTCTCTATAATGTCCTATTTATATGTGTTTCATACGATAGGTTTGATGGATATTAATGGTCATAGTAAGTTTTAGATATAATTTTTTAGAACATGCTTAGTATGAGCAAACCTAATACTTTATACTACCTTGAATACAATGTGTAAGTTCTAGAATATGATGTATCCTCCTTGTAAAATTATTAAATAATAATAAATATAAAGTTATATTATAATTCAACATTCTAAGTTCTTAAAGAAAATAAATAAACATACAAGATTTAACTCAAGCTTATCATTTATAAAAAAAAATGCCAAGTCAAAATTTAATAGTAGATAGCTAGTCTTTATGCTTTTTATTGGTTCATAAATAAAAGATCACACTATACCATTACCCAACCATCTATTATGCTAAAAATTAGTACTAGATCAATTTTCAAGAATTATAGAACTATGCTAAAGAAGGAATTGGCTCCCATTTACTAGACCTTCTAATATGAAACACTGCCCAAAGACTGGAGGTCATTGAAGCAAGCACATGACGCAACGGATGCAAATCCATAAATAGGTATTTGGGAGTGGAATGATACAATTAAGGTTAGTGCATAAGGGGTTTTGAATGCGAATGCAAATATAAATGGATATCATATGCTAAAACACAAACAGAAACGGGGTTTATGCTTGAAAGACGGTTCGATGTGACCCATGAAAACTCATTCGATATTCGGGTCCAAATAAAGGTTATTTGCGATTTATTAACTCACTCAAATGAAAAGATCATAACAATCGTTTGAAGAAGATTGATAATAATGCAAGAAATATTAAAGAGTAAACAATACTCAATAATCAAGTGCAAGCTTAACAAGCTCATTAAGAGACAATTCTCTGAAAATGTATTCTTGATATCGATGATGATAGGATGATAAAAGCTCCTACTACTTACAAAGTATTACTATTTATAGTAAATCTTAAAATCTTAGTGGAAAAATTGTAAATAATTGCAAGGTCTTAAACTCTAAAGATTAGGCACATAATTAAAAATAAAGTAAATAATCTATAAATGTACAAAACTATGTGTTTAAGGAAGGAAGTTGGCATGCGGGTCATCTAAGTTGTCCTCGAATGGATTGGATTCAAATAGGGTGAGGTTGGCAATTAGATGTCAAGGCTTAGGGTGAGATCGTTGAGGTCATGTCGTGCTTAGTAGAGCTACCAGTAAGGTTGGCTTACAGTTGCCAAACTTGCATGTTGGTTGGCAAGAAGTCTTAAGCTCCTTAGTAAGCCCTTATTCATTGAGCTGGCCTTCTTTCTTAGAACCTCGTTTGGTTAATCCTTGGGTTCTTTGGAGGTCGACAGCACTTCTACTTCTCTTGTCTTGTCTGTTTTGATCTCATCCCTTCTGTTGGGCTTTTCCTATCAACTCAACCTCGAGGTAGATAGGTTGGTCTTGGCTTGGCATGACACAAGTCCATTGTAGCCTAGAGGAGTTTGGAAGCTAATTCCTATCACCTTCCATAAAGGAGAGGAAAATTTTTCATGGAGTAATTATACACCTCTCATAATTTCTATATTTTCATTGGAAAAACTTGCCCAATGATTTGTTTCCTTGATAAAATGCCCATGTTCTCTTAATTTCAAAGACTTTATTATACAACTCATTCGCTTTAACCTCTCTACAATCTAAACACAAGTTCTCCTGGACAAATCCATACTCCTATCTCCTACCCTTCATAAGGGATTAGATAAGGTGAACCTATATTTCCTATTTATTTATTGTAGCCTTAGAAATAGGGAAACTATAAGCCATAAAATTAAGCTAAGTGACCGTAGGATTGAACTTAGAATATAAGGTTTAGGACGATCAATTAAAAAATTTAATCAAATCCAAATTATAAATTATTGATAAAAAAATTAGTAAAAACGACCTCGTAAATTTGAATTTAAGAAAATCAGTAATAAAATAGGAGACTATAAAATTTTCAAATTTTAAGTATAATAATTGTTAATTATCGAAAAGGCGAAAAGTGTAATCTAATAACTAATAAATCACTAGAGATAGATTATATGTATACTAAAAATTATAGAATGACCTAAATAATAATTAGGAATGCTCACATGCACTCCACATGTATTTATGTGTAGATAAAAATACGCGAAATTACTTAAATTGACCAAAAACTTATTAAATAATTAAAGAAAATTATTAATTAATTGAGGAAAAATTAGAGGGATAGGAAATAATGAATATCTAGTCGTGGCAAGTCAGGAGTTGAAGAGGAAAAATTAGTCAATTAAAATCAAGCAACACAAAAGCCAAAAACTAAGGGATTTAAACCATATCTTATCTAATTTAATGCACATTAATTACCACCAAGCTCTATAAATAAGGAAAAAATTTACAGAGCTCCTTTAGACAGTTAGGAATCTGAGAAAAATAGAGAGCTTCGAAATTCAAGAGCAAAACCAGAAGAAAAAAAAAAAAGAAAGGGAAACTGTGTAATTATGGCTATTGAGCCAAACCCACGCACCACTACCACCTAGGACTAAGCCACCACCACCACCCCACTCCAGACCCACCATCTAGGCCGGTCGACACACTTAGACCGAAGTTGGACGGCCAAAAGGCATTGAACCGAGTGAGTTCCTTATATGCCCTGATTTTGTATAATTTCTTAAAATTAGTTATTTTGCCCAAAAAATTATGAAACTTATTATTTTAAGGTTTTATTGTATGTAGATTTAGGAAAAAACAGTGATTAAGTTTCATCACGTCTGAAAATATAAGGTTCTTAATAAATTAAGTAAAACCGAGCATGATTAGAACTGGAAATAAATAGGCTTAGGAGTGTAGTTTGGAGCTCAAATTTTTTCTATAGAATGCTTAAGTAATATAGAACAGTACTATGAAGCCATTTTTTTAAAATTAATTTTTGAAAATTTTAAGTTAATTTTTAGCCTTAAAATGATAGAAAAATTGGGTAATTTAGGGTTAATTCGGTGATGAAGACACTAATTACTGATTTAGATAGTAATTAGATATTTAGGGATGTTAATCTCTGTTGTAGAAACCTAATCCTAGCCTTTGGAGTGTTAAGTGTAATTAATTTAGGAATTAGGTAGCAATTATAGGAAATTAGGAATATGTGGAATTGAAAATTTAATAAGTATGAAAAATTAGAGTTATTTAGATAATATTATAATAAAAATCAGAATATACTAAATTTGAAACAAAATTTAATTTTAGGTGATTGTATAAAAAAAATGTAAGATTTTCTCATATCGGGAATAAATCCAGTATCCCAATTAGGATTAGTGTGTACCGAATAGTTTAGAATATTAAATTAAGACTCACTAGGATATTAGAATACTCGAGTTTAATGTGATTAATTTTACATTAGGATTCGAGCATATTTAAGACTTCAGAATCAGAATTAGAATCTAATTTAGGATCTAAACCCCGAAATAGGGTAGAAAGAATCATTAGTACATAATAGGTATATATGGAAAAAATGAGTTAAATTATAACTTAGAATATGAATCCTTAAAGTATAAGTACTAAAAGACCTATTTGTATTAAGATATCTAAAGACGAATCAGCTTGCAATTAAGTGATCGAGCGATTGAGGAATTCTAAGTAAGTTGGGTTATTACTTACTGTATTAGAGTACTATTTTTGTGATACTCGGAGATTTAGAATTGTATATAATTGTGATTATAAGTAGTTTATGCATGTGTTTGATGTATCTGAATTTGTGCTGAAAATTATGGTATGATTGATTTTGTGTTATGATTAAATTGGTGTGAATTGTTTGAAAACCCTAAATGAAATTTAATCTTATTCGACTATAATGACCTAAAATGTCATACATTACAACCCGTTAGGGAATCATTAGGATTCTCCAACTAAATATCGACCCCTTCGAAAGGGATAGCACAGAATTACATAATGGTCCCTTCTTCATCCTTAGTCGAACTAAGTAACAGGAGAGGAGGTCGCGACGAGGATGAAGTCAATGGTTCGAAGGTAGTCACGGGAGGAGTAATGTCTCCATTACATAAGCCTGAGTTTAGTTGTGAGCTGCTGCATAACATGGAAACTCCTCAACCCGGATTAGTGCGGGTGAAATTTCTCTGATTTCACAACGGATCGGACTATGTTGTGCGATGACACTTAATTGCTGTATTGTATGAAAATAATTGTTTGATAATCTTGTTTATATTTGTATACATTCATGAGTCTCAAATCAATTTATTAAGCTATAATTACTTATATCCTTATAGATCCTTTTGCAAGTCCTGATTTCTGAATACTTCAAGTATTATGCCACCTTATAATTATCCAGAGGTTAGTTCTTTTGAAGTCAGGGGTATGAGGATCAATTTACTTAGTAATGATGTGTAGCTAGAGTGTCTTTTGTAATTGAGGATGAAAGACTGATAGTTATTATGTAAATTAGTGAACCGTTATATTTATGTAGAATTTCTAGAGAAGTTTTGTAGACTTTACATATAATTATATATGGTTATTAAAAATTTGTGATATTTATCATAATTGTAGTTAAACATTTAATCAGACTGTCTACTTCAAAGAGAGGAGTTGTCGACGCCTTGTGTAGATCATGTCTATGATAAATACTGTAAGGCTGGTTACTATCATAGAATGGTTTACGTGGCGGGATTGTTGCGACTCTGCGACTTTGGGGTGTAACAGATGCCACCAAGATGGGTTTAGAATGAGTTTTGTAAAACTTGAACCCGATCCGTTGCCTTATAAGGCTTTCTAAAAATCTATAGGGTACCTTAAGGATTTTTACCTTATTTTTAGAACTTGTTTCTATAAGGTTTTATGAAATTCATTAAAAACTCGACTCGACTTGTTAATATTAAAAAAAAAAAATAATTTACAGGTGTACATAAAAAATTAAAGTAAATAGTGTATGGATTATTTTAAATAATAAAATAAATAATGTATAATTATTTAAGATTAAACCAACTTCTTTTTATTTTAAATTAATACACGATTAATGAAAAGGAGATAGATGAGGATTGATAAATATGTTTTATTAGTTAAGAGAGAGAGTAAAGGTAAGAGAAGAGAGTCGCAAAAAATGTAAGAGAGAGAAAGAGATGAGGCTAAGATTTTCTTGAAAGACAAAACATGAAAGAGAGAAAATATTTTTTTATTAATTATTATGTTTTATTATTTATAACTAATACTAAATTGTTAATATTATATTATTATTTTTAATCGAGTTTAAGTTTTCTATTAGATTCTTTTAAATCTCAAAACTTGACTTGAACCCTATAGAGTTTGAGAACCAATTCTTGAATCCGATCAAAAGCTTTATAGGGTCAAACCTTATAGGGTTATTAGTGGCATCTGTACATAGAAATCCTTGGCAGGGTGATTGAATTAGAAATTAGGGAGAAGCAATGGAAACCAATAAGATTTAGAAAGTCCTCCTTATGCTTTTCATATTTGCTTTCTACTGATGATATTCTTCTGTTCTAGAAGGTATGTCTTTTGTAAGCTATGATCATCCATAAAATCCTAGAATTGTTTGAGACATGATGGAGAATGAAAGTAAATTACTTAAAATCCTTAATCCTTTTCTTTGAAAGCACACTGACTACACGACAGGGAAAAAAAAAACAAGCCATCATTGGGTTTAATCTCTTCCATACTAAATGCAAATTCCTTCCTTTGTTATGCAAATAACCAGGTTATACAACAAAACAATTGAAGTCATGGAAAAGATAGCAAAAGATTTCTTTTGGAAGGGAACAAGCAAAAAAAAAAAAAAATTTGCATTGGCTACTTTGGGAGGAAATTTATCAACTAAAAGATTTTTTTTCCTTTTTTAGCATGATAGTTGGTTGGCTAAAAACATAGTGCAATCCTTTTTTTATCAACCAATAGAAAAACATAAAGACCATCTCTTGTGTGGAAACATAAAATGATTTGGAAGGATAACATCATAAGCTAGATTCGTTAGTCATCTTTAAACCATTATTGTACTATAAGCTAATATGCTTGATGGATTGCCTAAACTAAATGGATCTAGAAATTATCAATCCCTTATAAAATACAAATCTTTCTTTGGAAAATATGCTTGAATGCATTACTAGTTGGTGCGAATGTCAAATAGCCACTATGAATTTTGACATCTTGCTCGAGATGTTTTACCACTAAAACAAGATATAAATTGCACAATACTAGGTTGTTCATTAATCAAGCCACTAACAAATAAATTGGGTTACCAAACAAAGGTCAAGGAAACAATGGCTAATTGGCCAGCATCTAATCTAAAGTGCTCACCATCCTCAAAGGCCAAGCCAAATCCACCAAAACATATTGTCTTACCCTTTCTCCTATGGATTTGTTGGAGGAATAGAAATAAGCTCTTTATTTCAAAATGATGAAAGTCCCATGGGGTTGTTCATATCTATACGTGCACTACCTAATGAGTACTAAGGAACCAACGTATATAAGAAAAGGCAAAGTAGCCTCATTGTACTGTAACATGTAAAATGACTACCCCTTCTAGATGCATGTCTCAAGTTAAATATCAATGCTTGTTACTCTTCCTTGGAATAAGAAGCTACAACTAGTGGTGTAGTGAGAGACAAATCAAGCAATGGATAGTTGTGTTTATATGCAAGCTCGAAAACATAGGCATCCTTAATGCTAAAATATGGAGACTATATTGAGGGTTGACACTTTGTTAAAACATGGGAGTAGAATCACTAATTGTCCAAATGGATTCGAAAGTTGCTTATGACTTGCTCAATTGTAATTGTTCTAATGTATCCTTCATTTCAAATGTACTATTAAATCATAGGGACAAACTTAAGGATCTCTGCAATGTGCAGCTCTCTTATTATAACTTCTCGGCTACATGTGTGTGTTATATGCGATAATGAAAGTAACAGGGAAGAAGAGGAAGAATATGTGAATAGTGAAGTAAAGTGTGCAAGAAAGAAAATGAATTCATCAAGTTAAATTCTCTATATAGAAGGACTCACTTATATATAACTCTGTTAGAATAAACAAAATTGAAAACTAACTGAAACTAATCAACCAAAACTGTAACTATACTAACAACCGGCCAACAACTAACTATAACTAATAGTTGTTAAATAACTAATTGTAACAACCCCCCCACCCCCCTTCAAGATGGAGATTATATATTCAATACTCCCATCTTTAGTAAGGGCTAATGAAAATGATCTAGTTATAGTCCTTTAGTGAAGATTTTTGCAAGCTACTGCTTAAAAGGAACATAAAGTGGAAGTATGGTACCTTCAATAACTTTGTCACGAACAAAATGTAAATCTATTTCGAGACGTTTTGTTCTTTCATGAAAAATAGAATTTCTAGTAATGTGTAAGGTGAATTGGTTATCACAAAAGAGTTGTATTTGCAAGGAACAAGTAATATAAAATTCTTTAAGAAGAGAAATCATCCAAAGAACTTCACACGTAGTAGCAGTAAGTGGTCTATACTCTGATTCGGCCGAACTTTGAGCTACTATTGTTTGTTTATTTAACTTCTAGATCAACAAAGAATTACCCAAGAACACACAAAAGCTAGTCATTGATTACCGTGAATCAGGACACCCTCCCTATTCATTGTCATTATATGCTTTAAGCACCAAATCATTAGCTAAAGGAAAACAAATGCCTTGTCCAATAGTTCCTTTGATGTAATGTAAAATACGTTTGAGTGTTGACTGGTGAGATTTCTTAGGTCTATCCATAAATTAGCTAAGTACATGAACTGAGTAAGTGATATCTGATTGTATAATGCACAAATATAAAAGCTTTCCAACTGCTCTTTTATAATGTGAAGCATCAACTACATTAGAATTGTCATCTTTGGACAATCGATGGTTAACCTTAATTGGAGTAGACAATGGCTTTGCTCCAGTGAAACCTACATTAGTTAGTAAGTTAAGAGTAAATTTCGTTGTGAGAGAACTAGTCCTTATGAAGATCGTGCAAGTCCTAAGCTAATAAAATACTTAAGCACCCCAATATCTTTAATTTTGAATCGTGTGTGCATAAAAGTCTTGAACTGTTCAATAAGAAAAGAATGCTTGCAGGCAACTGCTATGTCATCAACTTATACTAAGACAACTACCATATCATCGCTTAACCCTTTTACAAATAGAGAATAGTCACAATATGATTGCTTAAATCCATAAGCTAAAAGTGACTACATGAGCTTGGCATTCCATTGCCTAAACGCTTGTTTCAAACCATAAAGGAACTTATTGAGTTTGCATATTAGTTTTTCTTGTGAAGAATTTTGTATAGGAACATTGAGCCCTTAAGGAATATCCATATATACTTCTTCATTCAGATCGACATTAAGAAAAGCATTGTGCACATCCATTTGGTGCATATGCCAATTATATGCAACTGCAAGACAGAAGAAGAGCCTCATCGTAACATGTTTTACCATTAGACTAAATGTCTTAGTATAGTCAAACCTTTCCTTCTGACTAAATCCTATTGCAATAAGCCATGCCTTGTATCTATCAATTGATCCATTTGCTTTAGTTTAAGTTTATATACCCACTTGCATATGACTGTGTTTTTGCCACATAGCAATGGTACAATAGACCAAGTATTATTAGCAATTAAAGCATCAATTTCCTCTTACATTGCCCACACTTTACTTTGCTATTTGCACATTCTTCCTCTTCTTACTTGTTGCTTTCGTTGTTACATATAACACACACATGTAGCTGAGAAGTTATAGCATGGTATTAGAGCACTCTTATGATTGATCGAACATGTCGACAACAACTACGTAAGACATTAATTCACCTTACTTTGTTCATCACTCGGACTCACAAAATTTAGTTGCAATAACGCCTGTTCTTATTAGTATTAACTACAACACATGGAGCCGATTATTTTTGTTGGCCTTGTAGATTCAGAATAAAGTCGGTTTTGTGGATGGTTCTATTCCAATTCCAAACAAATCGGATAAGTTGTATGTAGCTTAGCATCGATGCAATGATTTGATTGTCGCTTGGTTGCTTTGGTCAATTTCGTCTTCAATTGCCTCAACAATTTTGTACATGAACACCGCTAAGGAGATATGGACAAAGCTAAAGGTATGTTTCTCACAGCAAGATGATCTTAAGATTTGCCAATTACATCATATGTTAAATACTATAGTTCAAGGATCAAGGTCTGTGGATGAATACTTTACGGAATTGAATATTATATGGGAAGAGTTGTAGAATTTTTAGCCACTTTTGTATTGTTTTTGTGATCAAAATTGTTTTGATAGATACGTTGAGATGGCACGCAAGGATTATGTTTTTAAATTTCTCAATGGTTTAAACGAGAATTTTGCTACTTTATAATCACAAATTCTAGTTTTAAAATTGTTTCTCACTTTGGATGAAGCTTATAATTTGGTGGTGTGAGATGAATTCCAGAGGACCAATTGGCCACAGGATTTTATAGTTTTAGATGCATCTGCAATGGTGAGTGTACATCCTAGACCAAGAGGTAAAGGTGATGTTGTATGTAGTTACTGTTACAAGAGAGGGCATTTAAAGGAAATATGCTATAAATTGATCGGGTTTCTATTGCATTTTCAAAATTACAATGTGGCTAAATAGCAAGTATTGGAGTTGAATGATGTATTTGCAGGTCATAGTGATACTGAAATATCAAGTAGTGTTGGGTTCTTAAATTGAGAAGATTGTGGATACCGATTTGCTCTTGGTTGCAATTTGTCTAAGAGTGGAAATGCTAGTTCATCTTATAGATTTGATAGTGTAATTCTTTCTAAGGAACAATTACTGAACCTGTTGAGTATGATGAATGCTTTCGATGCTCATAGTGCTAGTGTTACAATGGTTGAAACCTTTGTATTAGCTCCCATGATACAAGCTAGTAATTAAGATGCAATACAATCCATAAGTCATATGACAGGTATGGCCAATCTTTCTTCTTGTTATTCATGGAAAGGATCCAAAAATTGGATTTTGGATTCGGGAGCTACTGATCACATGATCAATACAATCAATCTTTTTTAATCATATTCTGAAATTGATGAAAGGTTTGTGTCATTGCCTAATGGACAGCGATTAGTAGCATCGCATATTGGTACAGTTGCTTTAAGTCCAAGTTTGATTCTTCATAAGGTTCTATTTTTACCTTCATTCAAGCATAATCTTATTTTTGTCCACAAATTGGTTTAAAACAGTAGTTATACAGTTTGTTTTACAAATCGATTTGCTTCCATTTAGGATCATATTAGTTGGAAGGAGATTGGTTGAGCTTAGGTTAAAAATGGCCTGTATTTGGTTGAACAAGAGCTGAGTATGATAGTTAATACACAGTAAGATCATCTTTCTTTTGATCGTAGTTTTATTTCTAATGTAGTGAGTCATATGCCTAAAACATTTGATGTATGGCATTTTTGTTTTGGACATCCATCTTTTGGAAAAATGAAACATATTAGTCAGTTGGATAAAGGTATTAGTTGTACTTCTTTTGATTGCTTGATTTGTCTTATGGCTAAACAGAAGCGTATTACTTTTCTTGTTCATGTTCATAGTACATTTGCTGCATTTAAATTAGTACATATGGATATTTAGGGTCCTTTTTGCTATCCCAACAATTGAAGGAGACAAGTATTTTCTCACCATAGTGGATGATTTCACTTAAATGACTTGGGTATATTTGATGAGGTTTAAGCTTGAAGTTTCTATGATTGTTCTAAGTTTTTATCAATTGGTGATTAGGTAGTTTAATTCATACATTAAGATCATTTGTAGTGATAATGGTAAGAAATTTGTTATGTCTCAATTTTATGCTGATCATGGCATTGTTCATTAGACATCTTGTGTGAAAACACCACAACAAAATGGTGTTGTTGAACGGAAGCACCGACATTTACTTTCAGTAGCTTGAGCATTGGTATTACAAGCCTCATTACCTTTATGTTTTTGGAGACATGTTGTATTAACAGTAGCTCATTTGATTAATAGGCTGCCCATTGATATTCTACAAGGAAGAACTCCTTTTCAATTGCTATTTGGATGTATGCCATCTTATTCTCATTTAAGGGTGTTTGGTTTTTTGTGTTTTGTGTCTACTCTTGCTTAAGAAAGGTCCAAATTTGATTCCCGAGCACATCCATCTGTGTTTGTTGGTTATCCTCTAAATGTGGAAGGATATAAGGTATATGATTTGGTAGAGAAGCGGTTTCTCATTTCTAAAGATGTTAAATTTATAGAATAGATATTCCCTTTTTGACTGATAACACAACTAGCAATAGTAGCTTCTTTCTTACTAGTTTCTTTACCTTCAGAAGATGTGATGTTGAATATAGAGTATGCGTTTTCCTTGTTCCCTAATGATATAGTAGCATAGCAGGATATTCATGGGTTGGTTTCTGATGATAGTTGTACAATTTTTAATGATCAACAGGACACGGTTGATAGTGTTGAATCAGGTACACTCAGGAGAAGCATTAGAGTGCGTAATAGTCCTTCTTATTTACAGGATTATCATTTGACTTTTATAGTAACAGATTCTCTAGCAACAATTTTCTTAACTGATCATTCTATACATCAATCTCTTTCTTATAAGTATTTATATCTTAGTTTTCGTATGTTATAACTTCTCAGTTACATGTGTGTGTTATATGTAGTAACGAAAGCAACAGGGAAGAAAAGGAAGAATGTGCGAATAGTTGAGTAAAGTGTGCAAAAAAGAAAATGAACTGAAAATGAATTCATCAAGTTAAATTCTTTGTATAGAAGGGCTCACTTATATATAACTCTCATAGAACAAACAAAACTAGCTAACAATTAACTATAATTAATAGCTATTGAATAATTAACTGTAACATTTTTGCTCCTTATGAGGCAAAGATGATGGCAGATTTTATGGCAAATGAAGCAAGGAAATTGGAAACTAATGAAATTGTATGTTTATACCCTATATACCCTTACGTAGGGTTCTTGGTCTATTTGTTAAAGACATCATACCTTTTGTTAGTTTGAGAAATGTAAATGTTGCTGTAAGTAGCAAAGATCATACCTTGCATTTTGAACAACATGAAGGCATACCTTTATAATGCTTATGTTTACCTCATTTGTCTTATAATAGATAAATTATTTTTGCTATTGAAGGAGAAAACTTTATATCATTTCTTTCAAAAACACTTAAAAAAGAAACAAAATTTGCAATCTATTGTATAAAATTTGTTTATTAGTACACTGAAAATATGGGTGGATTCTATTTAAATTCATTTAAGGCCAAATCCAAATACATCATAATCTAATTATTATATATATATATCTTAGATAGTGTCAAAATCCTATAACCATCACTATTTATAATAATTTAAACATTTATTTTAAGGTTGATATAATGTCTATGGTATACATTTTTCTTTAGAAGTGTGCATATAATCTTTTTAAAATTATAAATAGTTACTATTTTTAATTTTCTATTTCGAGTGTATTTCTACCCAACAATTATGTAAATGTAGATAAGGATTCATTTTATCACATCAATTGTATATATACATATATGATCAGTAGACATATTCAAGACACTGATACTATGTTTGGCATAGATGAAATCAAAGGAAGCCTATGAAAATGGAATGAAGTCTGTACAAATATGATGTTTATATATTAAAAGTATGGGTAGAAATGATTAGAAATTGAAAGAAATAAGTGGAAACATTTCTATTTTTATAACTACTTATTTTCTCTCCATTTTTGGAAAGCAAGGATTGAAAATTAATTGAGATTACAAAAATATCGTTCAAGGAAATATTAAACATATAAAGTCAAATATATTTTAGTCAATTATTAACCTTATTTTCTTTCATTTCATCTCTATAAATTTAAATAAAAAATTAATAATATATTTCTTTCCATTTTCTCTATTTTTCTCTCTACATGTTATATTGATTTACGCGTTTTCGTTAATTTTCACTTTTACCGAATAGACCGTGAGTCGGGATAAGATAAATCGGGATGATTGGTTCCCTTTTATAATGGCAAGAATTTGTCCACGTATATCCTTTAATTCCGCATCCACAGAGAGCCAAAACGAAGAACAGCAAAAATCAACCAAACCTATCATCGGAATCAAATACATACAGACCAGCCCTCTACGCATACTTGTCCAGTATAATCCTCAAAAACAAGCTTCAAACCAGACTTTTAGTCTCCACTAGCCTACAACCTATAAACTAGAGGCTGAACTTAAGGTTTTTATTTTACGTTGTTTCATATTATTCTTTCATGGCACTTGCTGTTCCTAGTGGATTCGTAAGATTAAGAAGCATATCCAATCCACCATGCACTTACCATAAGTTCATAACTACATCGGCCACTCTCTCTCCACCAAAGACACGAAACAATGTTGGAAATAACGTGGACTGGATTGAGGCCACTTCATCTTTTTTCGAACAAGACTCTAGGCCTATCATGTTATTTGACGGTTGGTCTTTTATATTTTTTTTGTGCAGTTGCAACGTTATTCTGTTAAGTTTGGTAGGCGAGAATGTGCAATGGAATTGCGATTTTAGGTCCTTTTTGCTTTCTCTATGTCAAAGCTGGAATCGCGATTTTTCGAAATTACCGATTTGGGCTTTAAGGGGTATTTTGATTCCAATCACGATTCTATTGTGGCCCATTCGTGCAGTCTGCCTGATTAGCTTTCTGAAAAATTTTGCGAGGTTTTGTTGGTGGATGCTTTCAGATACTTGTTAATTCACTTTTTTTTTTTTTTCTTCAACATTATGTTTTACGAAAGAACAAGTGTATGGAAAATTGAAGAGTTTTCTTCCTTGACATGATTCCTGAGCACCCGTTAACATTTCCATTTTGGGAACACGCTAGTAATTTTATTAATTTTTATCAGTTCTACACATGTTTGATGCATCCTGTTTTTCGATAGGTGTATGCAACTTATGCAATGGAGGCGTGAGGTTCGTCCGAGCAAATGACAAAAGAGGGTTAGTTCTTCTTCTTCTTCGAATAAATGTATTGCATACACAGAATTATGAGGTGCCCTGAGTAAGTAATATACGATGCACGCTTTTCATGGTATTTTAGAGTGAAGGGCACTTTTGCATTGTACCACCTTGTGCTGACAATTCGATCCTAAATTGAGTTGTTGAATCTGCAAGATGTTCGATGTTTTGATCACATCATTTAGCTAAATTATAAAGGGAAGAACTTGATTCTGTTATGCTGAAAGTGCCTTGTTAGAGCACTCGAGCTCAGACGGGTAGATTCATCTTTTGTAATTGCTTGCATGGTGCTGCTTGTTCTAGCTTCCCCAGTTATAAGCCTTTTCTGGGAAGTAAAATAACACGCATTTGTTCTGTTTTTTATGTTTTCGTTTCAGAATGTAATATCTACTTTTTCACGATCTTCATGAAACATAAGACATTAAAACTTCAGTTTTTAAGGAGCACATTGCCTTTGAACTTCATTTTTTTTCTATCTGACAGGAGAATAAGGTACGAAGCTCTCCAGAGTGAAGCCGGCAAGAAGCTCTTGCAGAGGTCTGGCAGAGATCCGGATGATATATCTAGTGTAGTACTTGTTGAGAAAGAAAGGTACAGCCCTTATTACCGCTATCATCTTCCTTAACAGCCATCATCAGTCATGTACTATTGACCATTTAGCGGTTGTTATGATATTAAAAAGATGGAGGTAGTAAATTTAAAAGTAACCAATCGACTGAGCTTGGTATTTAGTAATTTCATACTTAAAAGTATGAAACTTGACAAACTAAGGTTCGGTTGTTGAGTAAGACATTAACTTCGAACTTTTAGTCTAAAAATGAAAAGACATCCAAAATTCAGATAGTAATTTTGACATAAACTCTTAAAAGGAATTGCAAATTCTCATGTGCACAGTAGAAAAAAGAAAGCTTCACAAACTGATATGAAAACTGTAGTATTCTAAAATCGTTTTCAAAGTTGTGAAACAAGTTTCTAGCCATGATTTCTGAGATAATGTGGTGAATTTCAGGTCTCATATCAAGTCGGATGCGGTTTTGAAGATATTGGAGTACATAGACTTGCCATTTCCTCAGCTAGCATTTCTAATGCAATTCGTTCCTGTGTATGAACTTCTTTATCTAGTCCTTAATACCTTTTCTTCCCATAGATTCCATGCAAGTTAGAGAACCTATCTTATTTTACAATTTCTGGGATTATCACCATCCTCCAGTCAATCTGGTGATCCAGTCAGTCATCTCGTCATTGAAATCAGGTATTGAGATTTGATCAATAAGTTTCAATGGGTTGATGACTGACTGGACGGTCCAGTTGCTTATTCCATTGACTAAACCATTTCATCCAATAGTCTATTAACCGTGATGTTCTTATACAGGTTTGTTCGCGACTTTGTATATGACAATGTGGCAAACAACCGCTATGCCTTTTTTGGGCGCTCAGAATCATGTGAGATATAGAATTTTCAGGTATGTCAAGTAGATTACCAAGGAATAAACTTTATTCTTCAAACCAAGGGATGCATATATGCACTATATATATATATATATACACACACACACACACAAGGGAAGAATCAATATGGCAACGATTCCTGCAAATGTAGGACATTTACAAAATTGAGTCAATAACCAGCTCGAGTGGCTCTATCTTATTAGTTGCGATGAACTCTATTAAATCTTGAGTCCAACTCGAATAGTTTGTGAATAGCTTTGGTGCATTTACATCCCTAAGCTAGAACACATCTACTTTCTTATATGTATACTGCTGGGCATTAAGCAACTCCCTTAGCAAAACAATGCTGAATTGAGGTTACCTTGATTACAGGTTCTTCCAGTGATAATAACTTTGACCCAACCAACATATGGCAAAAACCTGCAGAGGCAATAGGTAACTTAATCTTAGAAGGCCAATACATAATCATTTAAGCATCAACATCAAAAGAGTTAGGGTTCTTTTCTTAACAACAAAAGACATACCAAGTAATGAGATCACCAGCAAAGAGAATTAAGAGTACAAGGTCTACAAGAGCTCATTGAAGTAAATTTTACCTATGAGAGGTGGAGATCCTAGATTTCAACTGATGACTCAACTGTAAAGTTAAACCATAAATGGCGCTGTGTTCCGGTTTCAATTTAAGAATGTTGTCTAAACGGGGAAAGGGTTTAGGGTAATAAGTTCATGGTTATACATGTACTATTAGCAGGGATGAAAGAGTCTTAACGAAGTTGTTTCCTTAGGATCAACATGTGTCATTTCTTGTTGCTGTAGTGACTTTTTATCACATTTTCATTCCAATATCAGAGAATCTAACAGAATGGTGTTGATAAAAAAGGGGGAATATATCTCACTAGTCAAAGACCAAAACGTAGAGCAAGAGATACAAAATTATCTTCAACTACTAATCCCTATATATTCTAATATAAGTCATTGAAAAAGCACAATGTACTATTTTGAATTTCGCCATTCTAGCTAGTTGTGTTCATTATTGGTTTAGTTCAAACCTTTAATGAATCGAGCGGTTTGTTTGGGATTATAAACCGAATTGCTTTAGATATTGTTTGGCTTTATCCAATTCAAGTTGGATCACTTTTAAAATAATATTAATAATCGTTGGAGTTTTCAATCGAATAATAATATTTAAATTTAGCAATGCTTTGCATGAATTAAAATCACATAACATTATAGTATGGTGATATTGCATATTATATGATAATAAATGTGCATGAGTTTACTTGAGAGATGAGGAATGGCAGTAGAGGAAAAAGAGTGAATTGTGGAAGCTAAGAGTGAGATGAGAAATGGTAAATGGTTTTAAATTGAAATGTTAATATGGTTTAAAACTAAAATTATTGCTTTTTTTTCTTCATTTTTAAACGAGAAGCGATTTTGACCTAAAAAAGAAAAATGAGATTTGATTCAGTTTGAATCATGAACCATTTGAATATTCTGTAAACCAAACTAAATAAAAAAAAGAAAAAGACATTTTATGATTCCATCTAACTCGATCCCGTTCTTGATTTAGATTTTATCTAGTTTGATGTAGAACCTTAATATTAGCTAACTTCAAGTGTACGAAGCCCATTTCTATGGGTGCATTCCAATAATGCTATTGAATAAGTATGTTGTGAGTTTTATAAATAATATAAATAAAAGTTAAAGAAACTTTGAATCTTAGGGATAGAGGGTCTCTTAAGAAGATGATATGGCACTTAAAAACTCCAATGTTACATTTGGTATGTATGAATTGATCAAAATGGAATAGCGATTTCGGTTTTTATTTTTTTGTTTATGTTTGGAAGCGTATTTAGAAGTTAGAATCGTGATTATATAAAACAGAAGATTTTGACTTGACAAGGGAATTCGAATCTATTTTTTTAAAGGCGGAATCAACGATTCTATTCTTCTTTCATTTATTATTACTAACTAAATTATTTATTTTACTTTTAATTTAATTCTAACATTTAATATTTAAGGATATTTTTCATAAGTACCGTTTAGAAGCGTATTTAGAAGTCAGAATCGCGATTATGTGAAATAGGCGATTTCAACTTGAAGAGAGAATTTGATTCTGTCTTTTTAAAAACAGAATTGATGATTCTAATCTTCTTTCATTTATTACTATTAACTACATAATTTATTTAACCTTTAATTTAATTTTAATATTTAATATTTAAGGATATTTTTCATAATTACTATTACATATATATTTAATTCAATTCAATTCTATTCCATTTCATAGACATTTTCAAACTGGTAAAAGAATTTTTTATTCTTCTTCTCATTTCATTTCATTCTAATTATTTCAATTTCAAACTATTCTAGTGTACCAATCGCAACATAAATGGGATTCTTAAGATTGATGATGGTCTTAGTAAACCTAAAAGCTCGTTTGGTTAATTCCACATAATCGTATACGATGGAATAATAGTAAGTAGTGTGAGCTTTTATCATGGTGTAAACTGTAAAGTAAAGTGACTAAGCGGCTCCCAATTTCTTTGGGACCTTAATCACTAATCATAGAAGAGGAGAACGGAAATGGAGCTAAAAATCGCACTGTTGGATCATCACACACAATATCCACACCAGTCTCTTTTGAGAAGCAGTACGAATGCAACTATATATATATATATATATATATATAATATGTGTGTATGTATGTATATACATCCCCCCACAGCACCTCATTATTATAGAGCGTTGGTGGATTGGCTAGGATCCTGTTTGGGCCAAATTTAGTTCAATAACAAACTGGGTTTACTTCTTTTTTTAGGGCCTATTTTCTTATGGGCCCTAATAAAGTATCTTACAAGGATATGTATAGTGAAATGCCACTGCCAGACCAATCGACTTGATCGATAAACTATGATGCTTAGACAATGATTTCAGTAATAGACTTATAATCACTAAATGATGACCTATTGTTGCTTAATCCTTATTAATCATTTCTTATTAAACCTACAAAATTAATTATTTTGATGAACCTTTTTGAGCTAAGACCCTTTAGCTAAGTTATATGCCCATTATTCTTCTAGTTTAATAGAGCATGTTCCCTTTCTCTTTGACTATATGTAATATATGGCACTTATTTTTATTTAAAAAAAAAAAGAAATTTTTTTTATTGATCCATATATTTTATAGGCCACGTGGCACGGTGATATTGGGGGTACTAACTTATTTTAACATTTCACTCACGAGTTTAGCAGTATGGTTAAGTAGCTAGAAGTATTTAAAGTTTTTTCTTGTCATTTTACGTGAACATTCTTTTGCAATTTTGCTTCTAAACTTCGATTTTTATATATAATATTAATAGGTTCTATATTGACGATATTGGTTTTATCCTATATCCCACCATTTATTTTTATTTTTTAAATTTGAATTATTATATTTATAGTTTGTTCAATAGTTTGGATTTAAAAGAGTGTAAATAAAAAATGAGATAAATAGAATGATCGGTCTCATATAAAACAAGTATAGGACAATAATAATGAAGTCTTGAATCATTGCAAGAATGAAATAAATGATTTGCTTAATAAAAAATCGATCAAAAAAAGTAAATTTCAACGGAGTCGTTCTGTTTTTTATGTGAATAAGAGTGTAGAAATAAAAAGAAGTGTTTCAAGATTAGTAATAAATTACAAATCTTTAAATACTGCTTTAGAATGGATTAGGTATCCAATACCAAATAAAAGAAATTTACTCAATAGATTGCATAATATTAAAATATTTTCAAAATTCGATATGAAATCTAAATTCTAGTAAATACAGATTAAGGATAGTGGTAGGTATAAAATTGCCTTCATCGTTCTTTTTAATCAATACAAATGGAATGTAATACCATTTGGATTGAAGAATACTCCTTTTAAATTTCAGAGAATAATAAATGGAAATTTTAATGATTTTACTAATTTCATAATAATATATATTGATGATGTTTTAATCTTTTCATTTAATATAGATTAACGTTTCAAACATATAAAAATTTTCATTAATATAGTTAGAAAAAATGGCTTAATGATTTTACCATCTAAATTTAGTTTTTTTTTTTTTCAGATTAGAATTATATTTCTAGGCTTCAATATTTATAATGAAACTATATATATATAATTTGATGTCTACAATGAGAGTGGTGCGTACAAGGAACACCATTATTGGCAACTACTTGAAATTAATTCTTGCAACATTTTCGACTCATTAAAAAATTACACGCTTAAATATTAATAAATGTCATTTCTTCTAAAGACACTATTTTTTTTTTTTTTATCTAACCAACTATTATGTTATAACATTAGACGAGAGAAGAATTAAACCTAATCTATATTATTAAGAGACCAATTATTAGACTATAACGAGTGAGGTGATGAAAATATAATTTATTCTTCCAATCATCGATGTACATTTACTCTAGCTTTCTTGTTGAAATACATATATGTCAGCTTAAATTGATCCTCCATTAAACCATCTCTTAGTCCTTCGAAGTGATGGCAAGTAATCCCAACGCACCAATTAATATGTACTGCAATAAAATAAAACCAGGAGTTTCATTTGTCAAGCAACCATGCATAATTTAGGCACGTGAATATATGGAACCAGCATAAGATAGAGCTAAAATTTAACTCAATTGAACTCGGCTAAAGATTTTCTTATTTTGAAATTCATTTTCAAAATAAAAACAATATTACTCAAGTTTGCTTCAAGACCAAGAAAATTCACAAGCTCACCAAATCAAATATCTTGAAGTTTATACTTGATTCAACAAAAAAAAAAAAAACTACTCTAATATCTGTAGTTAATAGTAGCATTGGATTCTCATAAACTTTAAACTTCAAGACTTAAATAACGTGTGGGTAGCTTTTGTGCATTTACACCTCTAAGCTGGAAACATCAACTTTTCATATATCTATATATTTTTGCTAGACATTAAGCAACTCACTTAGTAAAATAAATTCCAAATTGAAGAACAGTCCTCTTACCTTGAACATGGGTTTTTCAGTCATTATGATGGTCACCCAACCAACATATGGCAAAAACCTGCAGAGGCGAAAATAAGTAAGTAAATCTTAAGAAGGGCAATACTAAAGAATTTAAAGTTCTTCTTCTTGAAGGAATTAAGAAATAAGTTCTCCATGTTAGATTAGTGGAAGTGGTACAATGACTAGATGACACACCCAACAGCTCTGCCCATAATGTGTTTCCTCTGAAGCCAAAGCTGTCCGCGGGCATAGAGAACTCTATCATCTTTTTTATTGTTGTCACCTGAAAATGGCAATAGGTGAGCACAAGATCCACTGTTGGATGATGGAGGAAATCTCCTTCCTTCATGATCAGTAGTACCTTTTGTTAGGATATCAACTTCTCCAGTTTCTTGTCTCTCATGTACCTATTAAGAACAAATACCTGTCAAGTACTTAAAATATTTCTTGTCTCTCAGCAACAAAAATGGATTAACGTATTTGATAAGGTCAAGAATTAAGAGAAGTGTTTACCTTAATTACACGGTGGACGATTGGAATATCGCGGCCCTGAACATTTGTAGAAACAGCAATTGAAGCAAAAGTTGTCCATTTAGATTGATAGCAAACAATGAAGAAAAAGACTAGAAAGAAGAATTGAAAAGAAAATGAAGAGAGAAAGGCACTCACATCAACATTGAAAACAACAATCTCCCCAGCTCGAATAGGATCCTTACTCATTTGCAAGAACAATATATCGCCCTGTAATGTTTTAGCAGATTCATGTAAGTATATATGTGCATTAAGACACAAATGCCAAAATGCAAAGTCTACATGGTCTTAACTCTCTATATAAACCCAACTTTGATTAAAGGATTATGTTCTGATGCCAATTTACGTAATGAAATAAATATATCCACAACACAATACATACCCTTTTGAATCCAGGCTCCATGCTCCCCGAAAGAACCACAACAGCTGGAGATTCACTGCCAGTGATACACGTCAATGCCTTCCATATGATTAAGGCAGATGTAACAATCATGCCTAGCAACAACCAAAAAAAAAAAAAAAAAAGACAGTTTCCAAAAAGAAAAGGAAACAATGAAAAGGCAAAATAAGTAATGAGATCACCAGAAAAGAGAATTATGAATATCATGTCACAATGAGAACCCTCTGAAGAAAATTTACACAAGGTAATGAGGCTACATGGCTTCTAATGTTCCAAGGATCATAATGACTAACCAGAAAAAAGAATATGAACAAATTTGGAGCTATAAATCATTTTTAAAAAATTTTTTTTTGCTTATATAGTGCAAGACCACTCTAGTTTTATCCCCACACAGTTCGAACTAATGATACTCCATAATGAACCTTATTCATTGATACCAACCTACGTTATTTATTTATTTTTTAGGGAAAATACAAAAAGGGTTATTATGGTTCTCTTTGAAATAGAATTACTAAATAACTTAGTAAAATGGATATAACTGCTAGATAGAAGAAAATTCTCTTTGAAAATAAGTTTCATTTCATGGCCATCGGTTGGAGTTTTAGCGATTGGTCTATTTAGGCTCAATATGTTGTTGTATTCCTACAAATATTTCTCTTTTTAACTATACAATGATGAGTACTCCCATTATGATTCCTAGTATAAGAGTAAAAATAGATACAAGCATTCATATACTTTCTATAAATATCTTGTACTTTTGTTGTATCAATTATTATTTTAACAATCAACATCTCTTATAATGATATCTATGCTAATTAGTATCATCATAATATCAACCAATTTCATTCTTTTAACTAATTGGAGAAGAATTTGCAAATTAATAACGCTGGGTGGTTAAATTTTCTATCTCCAAAGAAAATCGCTCTCCTGATCCATATTTTGGGGCTTTATCTCTTGCATAAGGTTCTTTCTTTGACAATTCAAAAAGTTGGAGATAGTCTTCTTTACTGATAAATTGATATTCAAAATCGTTTTATTCTAGATCTTTTCTCCATCAAAGCATTTGATTTCTAAGTTCTCATAAGGATCGCTGAGAATTCCTTTTAGAGCCTGTCAAATAATTTTTATAGATTCTGTTATTTTATCAATTTGGACTAAATAACGAACTAATGAATCCTGCTCTTTGGCCATTGGATTTCTAATAAAATTCATTATAACATTCAAAACGATCAACTTTACGAAAATCCCATTATATTCGGGAAGCTTGTAATATTGTTATTAATAAACCCAATTTTTTCCCCCTTCTTCTCTACTAATAGTGCCTTCTCCCCCAACACATTCTAAAAATTAATAGGACAATTTGCAATATTTTCCTCCTATTATATACATTTATCAAGATTTTTCTTTGGTTAATATCATGATTGGCACCTCAATTTTACTAATTTTTTCAATTTATTACCTAAACTTCTAATTAGTCAATTTAATGTCTAATTTAACTTTTAATCGTCGTATTTAATACTTAGTTTAACTCTGTTAGATGTTGTTAGCCTAGTGGACTAACAGATGAATGATGGCTTAACACGTGTTATCAGTTACCACGTATGACTCTAGTTAGTATGAATTAAAACAAGAATAAAGAAGAACTCCTCATGAAGACAAAGGAATATCAATGCGGAAATCAAGAACTAAAGAAAGTCAACCCATTAGACCTTAAGATCATCTTATCCATCTTACTGTATTGAAATTTAAACCCTAATTGAATGTCACGAGGATAGAGTTTGGATTGAAACCAAAATCATAAAATAAAAAGAGAAGTCACAGTCAAAGTAAGCCAAAAACCTTAATTTGTCTTCTTCGAAGAAGGACTAGAAGGAAGAGGAACCAAGTCTTCGTAGATAGGATGAGGATAGAGCTTGGATTGAAACCAAAACCATAAAATAAAAAGAGAAGTCACAATCAAAGTAAGCTAAAAACCTTAATTTGTCTTCTTTGAAGAAGGATTAGAAGGAAGAGGAATCAAGTCTTCGTAGATGGGATTGTCATCTAATTCTTCCATGGTTGTGACCTAGCAATTAGCATCCAGTAGTAGTGGACTTTGTTTTGTAACTGTAGGTTAAAGGTGAAGGTTTCACTTGTGAGGATAGGGATGAACTATATGTTTTACACTAAATTTAGGGTTTTGGGTCACATTTGCGCTTGTTCTCTTGTACTATGCTTAGGGTTTTGATTGCAACTGAAATGATGACACCATGATCATTGAGTAAAGAGCAAGATGTGGTGGGGTTCTTACTACAGTGTGGGTTATACAACAAGATGATAGTAAGTTTTGGGAAATATTAGGGTTTCAATTGCTTATTTCGTATGACACTTATGGTTTTACTCCTTTTCTATCCATTGAAAAGAATTGCACTTTGGTTTGCCTTTTTCTATCCAAAGGAATTCAATGGACATCTAATTAGGTTTTTGTCCCGCACATCTAACTTTATTTTTCTTTTTTTCTTTTTCCTCTTCTCTATTTCCACTTGGAGGCTGCATGTTTACGTGGCTCATAAGGTTGTAGTTTCACATCTCATGATACGTGTCAAAGCTGTATTGGTTGAAGAATCCACCTAGGCTAATGGTGTCTAATAGAGTTAAGCCAAATATTAAATATGATAATTAAAAGTTAAATTAGGTATTAAATCGATTAATTAGAAGTTTAGTTAGTAAATTGAAAAAATTAGTAAAATTGAGGTACTAATTACGATATTAACCCCTTTTTTCTTAACCATATATATTTATTAAATTTTTAACCCTAATTATAAAAAAGCTACAGCCCACTAATTCAAACCGTGCATAAGAAGAGACCGTGAGCGTACCTACCGAGCATTACCAAAAAATTCATCTCCACCACCATGAAATTTCTAAATGACACCAATCCATATATCATTATCACCAGGCAGACCCATAACACGGTCTGAGTGTAAGCCTTCAAAACCGTAACATAATAAGGATAAAATAATGAAGAATTAGAGAGAGAGAGAGAGAGAGAGGAGGGAGGACGAACCTAGACCGACGGCTTGGGTGAGGAGCTGACGGATCTTAATGGATTTAATCATTTCAACGGCGTCTCCGATCCAACTCATTTTGATCCGACTCGGTTTGTCCTTCGTTTTCTTTCAATGTTCTCAGTGAAATTTTCTTTCACTTTCTAGGGATTTTGAACCATTTGAGAGAGAGAGAGAGAGAGTGAGAGTCAAAATTCGGGAGCTGCTTGTGATTCTTTGATAGGAGGCAGGCACACACATACACCAGAACCAGTTTTTTGTCGCATGATATGCCAAAACTACTCCTAAACTTTGTGTTTTCTCAATTCTACGCGCAAAGTTGAAATTGTCAAATGTCATAGTCAAATCAGAGTTTTGTCTAGGATTTAACAATTGTCGTACTTGAGTTTGAAAATTTCCGTCACTTTATAGGAATTTTGAACCGATCGAGCGAGAAATTCAAAATTTAGGAGCTTATGATTCTTTGACAGGAAGCTACGAGCACTTGTATGCCAGGTCTAGTCTCAGTCACGGAATATGATAAAACTGTTTGCCTAAAACTGGAATTTGCTTAATCAAAACTTTTTCTCGTCAAATTTTCTATGTAAAGTTCGAAGCTAATTATCTTACTCAATGAACTTTTTACTCGTAAAAATCCTCTTTAGAAAGATGTTGCAGGGATAAAGATTAAGTATGATTTATAGCAATTCTAAAGTTGAGGTTTTAACTCAAACCGATAAGGAAATTCTATTATTTTGCAATGTTTTCAGAGTTGCGAAAGAAGTTTCTGGCCATATTGCGAAAAGTAATGGGGGATTTCTGCAAAATTTGTGGTGAATTTCAGGCCGTATATCAACTCGGATGTAGTGTTGAAGATGATGGATTACATAGATCTGATCTACCGTTTCCTCAACTAGCATTTCTGCTTGCGATTTGTTCCTGTGGATGCACATAGAAATCCGAGTGCATTCTGCCATATGAAACTTTGTAAAAAATTTCAACTGAAACCCATTACTAATCCTATCAGGGTTGTAGTTCTCCAAATTGTGGAGCTTCATTCTATGCGGCAGAAGTATCTCTTCAAACCAAGTGATGCAGAGGGCAAAAATGCATATTACTATATACAAGAGAAGATTCGATATGGTAGAAGGTGAAGTACAAGAATATGTCTAAACGAATCAATAGGTTCCAATATCTGCATCATCATCATCATAATATTATTAATTAAGATACATTTTAAAATAAAGATTACAACAAGTTTACCTAAAATAAATGCGGGACCGAGGATTGCTAGGCTACTCCAAGAGGCAATTTACGTTAGGTCTCGTGTGTTCAGCTGTTCCATGAGCATTGAAGCAGTAAGAATAAGCTTTCTTCCCAGATACGGTGGAAGATATGTAGACATGATCAAGTTTAATGTTATAGCATCCGAAGTTCTGATCGCAGCTTAGGTTAATCACCTTGTCGGTGGTTGATGAACCGTGTATGAGTGAATACGATACATCGCTCACTTTGATTGCCGAAGTCTAAAAAATGCAAAAAAAAATTGTGAATTAGAATCAATTACAAAATAACAAAGAAATAATAATAATAATAATAATAATAATGTATTCACAAAATAATTGAGATTGAGTTTAAACTCCACTTGATTAAATTCATAAATTTATTACTAAAGTAATTCAAGTTCGAACTTAGTTCGATCGTAATTAGGTGATATCGAGTAAAATCGGAGTAATTTGCAAATAAGTGAAAAGGAAATAATAAATCACCTCGTTTTTGCAGTCGTCCTGATTGGGACAATAGAATTGATCAATAATGATGGGGTTGTCGACTCGAACGAACCTGATTTTCCTGAAGGAAATATATCTTGCACGTCCATTACCTCCCTGCAGCAATCGATGAACATGACAACACTTAATATGTGCTTCAAAAATAAAAAATAAAAATTCTCCCTAATCTTTAGGGTTGATTACATGGTTAAAAAAGTATGAAAAAATAAAAATTTTCTTAGTAAGTGATATCCATTAATATTTTTATAATTTTACGTACTCATTAAATGGTATATATGTTTAAAATACTTATTAAGTGTCTCACACTGTAAATTTTTTACCACTTTTCGATATTCATTATCCGCTTTACAAGGGAAAAGAGTAGTAAATGATGAAATCTTTTATTTTATTTAGTGTCTCAAATGAGCGTCTCAATAGCATTTGTTCTCATTTTATCTCTTCTTTTTTAATGTGACTGCTTCTCAATTCTCAAGGTTTACTCCATATTTTTTAAAGGAATACCATTACGCTGTTTTTTCTGGGCATTTTTTTAGAACTTAAATTAGTTTTTCATGTTCTTTAATAGTGGTTACATAATTAAAGAAAAAAAGTGCCTGAAAAAGTGAAATTTTTTATTTAGTTAGTAGAATTTCTATTTATCGACAAGATGATACATTTCATTTTCTAACCATAAGATGGTTATAGGAACTAATACAATGAAAATTTAACGATTAGATAATAAATAACATAACTAAGATTGTTGTAGTTTAATGATATTAATATTGATTTCTTAATGAGATATACTAAATTCAAATCTATCTCCCTATTGGGAAAAGGAAAAAAAAGTCTCAAAAATACCGATAATTGGAAAATAATCTCAAGATTGCGAATTCCATTGCCGTACAACACATCTAAATAAAAGTGTAGTAAAAGTAAAATTACATCTTAAAAAGACAATTTTATCTTAAAAAGACAATTTTATTATGATATTTGAAATCGTCTTTTAAAAAAGGTAATTTTAAGTGTTATAGTTTTGAGAATATTTTTTAAACAACTATAGATTGAGATTTTTTCTTAACTTTTTGCAAGGTTTTTTTTTTTTTTTTTCTTTTCCCTCTCCCCGTTCTTATATAATTGGAAATGAAAAGGATAATAGACAACATGATAATAACCTTGGTTGGTAATAAACCCCCCATAACCTTTTCTATGATAAGAAGCAATAACATAACATGTACCTGCCATGTCTTGATCCGAACTCCAGTCGTTGTGCCTTTTAAGGTACAATTTTGCACATTTACGTTTTCCACCGTCTCGTTTCCTCCGCTTTGACCTAATGATCCAATGCTACAAAATAAAATCTCTCTTTTATCATTTCTTCACGAAGAAAACACAAAATGAGTAATCAAATAGCTATATTTATTTATAGTTAATTTGAATCAGACATCACAAAAAAAGAAAAAAGAAAAATTATATACTAATTATTGTACCAATATTACTTATGTTATATTTATATGAGACGCACTTTGTTATATACATCGTTGAAAAGCTTTTAACCAAATTAATAATTATCCTTTCGTAAAAAATTAATTATGCAATATCATTCTTTTTTAATGCATTGGTAATGCGGGTAAATCATGTATTGCATCCCTAATTATTTACATGCTGCATAATCTCGCGCATGTTCTGTACATATAAATTTATAGTATGAAATTTTGAAAATTGAGTACAATATGTTGGTGGGCATAATTGATTTTTTCTTTTTTTTTTTATCAATGTTAGATTTATAATTTATATCCACTCACCTAAGTCCATGACCAGGTCCACAGAAAACACCAGCGATGTTTACATGAGAAGATCCAGCACTAATAGCGACGCAATCATCCCCTACAATGGATGAAGAATGAAGATACAAAATAAAAACTTTCAGCATCTAAAAATTTCTTCTTTAGTGGGTTATCGAGTTGGTCATTTGTATAAACAGAACTAGTAGTTGTATTATGAGTTCGACTCATAACTCATAATTCATTTCTGCTTTTTTTTTTTTTTAAAAGAAAAATTTGATATTCCAATGGTTAATATGAGTCGAATCAGGTAATGACTTCGACGTCAATGAATAATTACAACTGTATATCTTGATACAATACTGACTTGATACTATATCGGAGAAGAATTTTGCAATTTCGACATTTTCCCAAAATAAAAGTAATTGCGATATTCAAAATCGAGACATCTCCATAATTTTGATATTATTTAAAACTATCAAAATCACCATTAATAGTAAACGTTACCCGTTCCGATGAAAGAATCACGGATGTCGACATAAGAAGAGCCGGAGACATTGATTCCGTCGGTGTTAGGGCTTGTTCCGGAGGCGGAAATATGAATATCGGATATGGTTACATATTTGCTGCTGGTCAGGATTATGTGTGTTCTGGGGCTGTCTTTGTGGGTCAATCCCTTCAGTATCACCCGTTTGCATCTATAAAATGTGAGTGCCTATGGACCAACACAAAATATGATGTAGCAAAATTAGCATGTGAAAGCTAATTAATCCAACTCTTAGCTAATTAATTATCTATTTTAAGGGGGAAAAAAAAAACTAAGCAAGACACTGATATAATATGCTCAACAATAAAATGAGAGAAAAAAAAAAATTTATATATCGGAGTATATATATTGTTAAAGTTAATAAACGCATTGGATCTCATTCGTTTAATTTTCTCAATTTCTCTTAATTTATTATTTCCTTAAGATGTTATCATGCATAATCAACGGTTGAAATTATAAAAAATATGATGACATCACATGATATTTTAAAAAACTAAATAATTTTAACCATTAATTTGTAAATTAAAGAAAATTAAGGGAACAGTAAATAGAGAGGATTCAAATCCAAACGCATTCCTTATAATTCGGTTGATATGAATGTCATTGTTCAATAGAAACTAAATAGTTTCGATTTTCTTTATTATCTATATTTTTTATAGGACCAGTCCAATTCTTTATTTAATTGTTAATATAATATTCATTAAATTTAAATAATTAAAAATACAATTGAGTTGACAGTTTAGATGTAGTGGATATTATATTAATGATGATAGCATGAAGGTTTGGATTGATTTGTAAAAAAATATGAATGGAAATGGAACAGTAGAAAAATCTATATAAAAGAGTCATGGCTAAAGTATTTTCCTATTTTAATAAGGAAAAAATATTATTAAAACAGAAATAAAGTTATCAAGAATCTCTTACTGCTGGTCCTCTGCATGTTGGACCCTGAAACATAAACACAAAATTGCAATTAGAAACATAATAAATAAAATTGCAATTAGTCCATTCTATTCACATATTAATCATGAACATAATTCCGGAGTAATAAACTTACACCATTGTCTTGGCTCATGCAAGGTAGCGACCACCAGACCGATCCTCGGCCGTAGATCATCCCCGATCCATGCAGAACCAGGCCGTCGACGTACGAGAAGGCAAGCCACCTATCGCTCCCATTGCCACTCCAATCCGCCGTGGAGCTTGGTGCAACAATAATTCCTAGAACCTATTAATATGGATATAACAACACAAATTATGATATATATCTATTCTTAAATTCATTTTTCATCTATTAAATTTATAATTTTGTCTAAAGTACATTAAATATCCATTTTTAGAAACCGATTTCTCGATGCTAATAAATTGTCACATTTATAAATATTATATATCTTATGTTTAATTTTTTTTTTTTTGAAATATGTGCTTTAAATTTTTAGCGAATAGAAAATAAAAAAAAAAGGGAAACGATAATATTTTGTTTTGTAAATTACCTGAATATACACGTAGTTGGGCTTGCAAGGACCACTAAAAGTAACAGGTTTGAGTAAGAAACTCTTGGCTGGTATAATCAAAGTCGACTTGTCTGGTGAAGAAGATGAGCATGCTTCTTTCCATGCCCTAAGAAATGCCTGCAAATTTTTATTTTTCCTCCATAACATGTAAAACGAAAGTTTCTAAAATTACTTTAAACTTTAAAAAATTAAAAAAAAAAAAACACGCTTAATGATTAAAATGTGCATGTACTTCAAAAGAAACGTGTAAGCTTGCATTATTAACTGAAACTTCCATTAATTAAAACTAAAAAAAAAAAAAAGAAACAATATTTAGAGAACATTAACTAAAGTAGTGGAATTACAGGGGAGTCGTCGGTTTTTCCATCTCCAACTGCTCCAAAGTCCAATACGTTCAACGTAGTTTCTGCACTTGTCAGTTCCAATTTTGCTAAAGAACCTAATAATACCAACAATATTGTCGTCGTGATTTGAACCTGCATCAAGAACATAACTAAGTAACCAAATATATATTTTTCAAAAGAAAAATTCTAATTGCGTAGTTAATCTATGTGTTGAAATCCCCGTTACATTAGCACCTATTGTGGTGTAATCATCAAATGATAAGCTGGATGCTAGAAATCACATATGGATATTGAGTTACATAAAATAAAATTGTCCTTTGGCAAGTATTAAGTTTAGGGGCCATGAAAATTTATATCGGTTGATGATGTCAGATTGGCTCTAAGTTATCAAGGAAAAGAAAAGGAAAAACAGATAAGAGTTTTTCTTCATATAATATTCTTATTCGTATCTTTTTCAATCATATATACTGACATATAAAAAAAAAAATAAAAAGGAAGAAAAGTGAAATACATGCACTTAAAAAATTCTTCATATATGGCATGATATGATTGACAGGCACACGAAGAGGAATACCATTTCAGACATGAATGAGCAATAATTTTGGGATAAGAATTTCTCACCATGTTATCAGTTTGGACAAGTCTATTCCAATGGTGTCTTCTGGGGATGCAAAATTTGAAGACAAATATGAAAATGGTTGATAGGTGGTTAACTGCTGATTGATCGTATGGGTATATATAGAAGATTTCATGCAAATTGATGATGGTTGGTTAATTAATTAAGTTAAGAAATGAAGGTGGTGAAGAAAGTTTCCGGCCGTACGTGGATATTGTTAAGTTAACGTAATCTAAGTACAAGTTAAGAGATTAGGTGGCATGTGAAGAACCAATAAATGTCCCTTAAGTTCATTCATTCCTTGTTTTCTAATCAAAGTGTCATAGGACTAGAAAACTAATTATTATCATATATTTGGTCTACTTTTTTTATGTTGGATTATGTGTAGTATCTTGGGGATTATTTCTTTTTCAATTTTTTAAGAAAATAATAATAAAAAAAAAGAAAATTAGAAGTTTAGGAATGAAAGCAAAGCGGATTTAATAGCGATTCAATTGAGCTTAAAACTCAATTAAAAATTTGTGGGCAACTGATTAATGTGTAAATTTACCTCTTAAACTTTTAAGAGTAGTAAATCATTTTTCTAAATTTTGATAAATTGATAATGTAAAAAATAATATTTCTCTTTTTTGTTTAAAAAAACTCTATATTCAAAATTTATAAGGTCTTAAAATATAGTTTGATAAGTTTAAGAAGATATTTCCGTATCAACGTCAAAATTTAGGGACTATTTGCATTTGATGGTTATTTTCCAATTTGTCAAATTTTGGGGAGTTATTTGCAATATTTGAGAGTTTAGGAAGCAAATCTCTATCTAAGTTGAAATTTAGGGAGTTATTTATATTTTTCTAATTTTTTTTTTTTTTTTAGATTTAGAACGGGTTAGGATTTAATTTTACTACCCAATGAAGTTTGGTTTTTTAGTTTTAGGACATGGAATTTTTTATTAGTTGGGTGTGGACTTCAAGTTTCCTAACCAACCTCAATCAAATTGCATCTTTAAAACTTCATTGATCAAGGTTTTCAATAATCAAAACTAAAATAGAAGTGTTTTTATAATGGTTTTGTTGTGTAGAATACCAAAAACAGTGAAAAAAAAAAAAAGGCTAAAGAGAAAAAGAAAAGGACAATCAATCTAGTTAGGAATATCCTAAATTATTTAAATGACATAAAGAGTGCAAGATTCACCATGTGGAAAAATGTTTAGATATTTGACTCTATTTTGAGTCAACCTTTTAACACAGTGGTACGTATAACCATGAAATGAATTTGTATAAGAGTAGAATACACAAAATAGGAAATTGAGAAGATCATCTCTATGCTTGTTGGTCGATTGACATTGGATGCTAATTAGGGGCCTGCCTTCGATTAATTGACCATGTGGGTCGGCCGAAGTGGAAAAAAGTTCTTTTTAGTGGATTGAATGTCATATTCCTTGATGCTGAGGACTAGCCCTTTGGACATGCAGCTGTGCTACTCAAGTACTCGCAAAGGATTGCTTTTTGATAAAAAAAAGCATAATATTTAATTTAATATGTTGTTTATATATGTAATAAAAATGATAAGTATATTGCGAAGGGAAAAATTTCTGTCTAAGTGTGAAGTGATAAGGAAGAGAATCGCTTAGGAGTCGGCAGCGAATTATAATTGCGAAAGGTAGGAGTGTTTTTACGTCTCACGTATCAAATTGTCATTTGTTTTTATCTACCCCTTTGATAAAGTGATTGTGCAAATAAAACTCAATAAAGTACATATGGTAAGAGCTTGAGTAATTTCAAAATTTTACTATTATAAATGACACATAAACTTTACTAAAATATATAACTTAGTACTTAAACGTTCAAAAAATCAATTTACTATCTGATTGAAGTTCTTATGATCATTTTTATTATCCAAACTAACTTTGATATGTTAGTTTTTTGATGTGGACATAAATGTTAATTAGGAAGCGAATGTTCTTACCACCTCAAGGTTAGAGGTAGCTGCCAATCACTTATAGGAGGTTGTGTGACCATCGACTAGGTGGCCACCGGTTAGGTAATGCACAATGGGTCATTTGACAAAGTGGATCGAGACTCAAGTGATTATGAGCCAATTCTTAATTCGTTCTTATATTCACGTCAGTAAATAGACTTAATAGAATTAATTTAGATAGTAAAAATAATTAAAAAAACTTCAAAAGGTAGTAAATTAATCTTTTTAAAGTATAGATAATCAATTGCACATCGGCAAAATTAATGTATCATTAGTGACATTAACAACCTCGTGCTACACCAACAACTCCACCCCTCCTAACTATACTGATGTTAATATAGTAGGAGCTATCTTATTAAAATCAATATGTATATATATTTCAAATTATAATTACATCCCTTTATATGTATTTTATATGCATTTAACCTTCTTTTTCTTTTAAAAAATTATGTGATTAGGCATTTAATATTAGAGGTGAGTGGGTAACTCTATTATATAAAATATCCATTCAAATCCGGCTTCATTAGATAGGTTCTAGATAGGTAAAGAGGGTTACAAGATAGGTTTTAGATAACAATTTTTTAGAATATACTCTCTTAAGCTAAGGTTGGGGTATGATGTTAGGGTATTTTGTATCAATCCTAGAACTTGTACTTTAAAGCATACAGGGTACAAATTTCAATATTCTTAGTAATTACCTTGTAATAATAATTAAATAATACTAATAAATAAAAAATTGATATAATAACATTTTTTTAACTTTAAAGAAAATAACAATAAAAGCTCAACTTACAATAAAATCTTAAGAATACATGTACACTCTTGTGTCTATTATCTTGTTCTTCTTTGTCCTTCTTGTCTTTTTTTATTTTTGTGTGTAAAACCTTCTCTCTCTTTTCATTATCTCGTTTTTATGGTACTTTCTTTCTTTTTTATTAATCCTAAATTAGTAAGGTATTAAAAATATCTTGATTTTTAACTTATCATGCAATATATTTATTAGAGTTACTCAGTATATGGTTTTTATATTGTGCATAATAATTTTCTAGTTCGATAAAACTTTTATTTTGATGATTTGAAAAGAAAACTTAAAAATATAAGTTAGTATAACCTAACTAAAAGGTTGATGGTTTCAAATTGCATGAATATTCTCTTCTCTATTTTACTTACCAAAATTTTATATTGTTACAATTAAATGTGTTACAAATATAAGAACCTTTTAAACTCTTACCTATTTAGTCCATTGGTGTAGTTATCGATTTGATATGGATTACTTATTTGTACTATATTTCAAAAGAAGATAAAGTGTATATATATATATATATATACAGGTTCAACAGAGTATTTGGTAATCTTATCTTATAGAAAATATAAAGTACATGGTATAGGATAATTCCAATGTACTATAGGATAAGTTTCCGGTATAAAAATTTTGGAACATGTACTCGTTCACCCCTATTCAATCTTTAAAAAGTGCTTTTAGACCTCTACATAATCATTGCCCTTGATAAAAGTAATAGAAAGAGAGAAAAAAAAAAAAAAATTCTAGTTAAGAAGTTCATAAATTTAGAAAGAGGATAGAGCACTCATTTTCTTTTTTTCTTTTTTTTTTTTTAGTTTTTTAGTTTCTGAAAACCTTTTATTCCCTTAATTTTACTTTCATTTTCGGCAACATATAAGAGTCAAAATGCACTTGGTTAGAGATTCGGGATTTCAAATTTTCAATTTTAAAGATCGACGGAAGAATTATATTTTACTTGATAAGCTCATGTGATATGAAATAAACTTTTATTTAGAGCCATGATTGGCAATAACATTAGAAAGTTTTCCTTATAAAACGTGAGTCCTGGCAAGTCATCATAATCCATATGAAATACATAGAAGATTGGTTATATCGGTTAATTAATCACTAAAAAGATAATATGAAAATGTTCTACATTGCACAAGAAGATATTGTCGATGCAAGCAATGTTTTGGAACTTATAGTATAAGGTTAGATACAAGGGATGATCTTTTTATCCATCTAGATTGACAAATATGATAAAAGTTGAATCATGTCTTCCTATCTTTTAATGCATTTTTATCTAATCCACGCTCGATCAAATATTAAATCTATTCCAAATCTCTAACTTACGTCGATTTCATGGTTTACTTTTATTATATTTCGTCATTGTTTTGTGTTTTAGTTAAAACTCGTTATTTTTATATCGATTGTAATTTACTCTTAAAAGCTATAAATTTACAAGTTGATTTCATGATTTTTGGTGTAGATAGCTAATAAGAATTTAATCCCAAAAAAAAAAAAAATTATAAGAGAAAAATAGTAGGTTCCATAGGGCTAGCATGAAATGTATTAATTTTATTGGATATGAGTATTAGGATGATTTTTAAGTTACTATAGGATCGATATTTAATATAGGTTTTTGGGATGGTTTTAAAATGGTGTTAAAACAGGTCGTGTTCTAAAGTTTTACAATCCATACGTATAAATGGAGGTATAAAATAGAGATTCCTGCGCTGTCACTGTGCGGCTCACCCCCGCCGAGTATATGTCATGAATCAAGTGGCATGTGAAGAACCAACTAGTGTCCCTTAAAATACAAGTTCGTTGCTTCAAAACAAATGCGTCAAAAGACTATTAAACTACTTTTTGTTGGATCATGTGCATTAAGTATTCTTTCGAGGTTAAGTGATCGGAGACTGGAAAATTAGGAGTTTCGTCCAACTGGGCTCACGAAATTCAAAACAAATATTTATAATAATTATGTAATGGATGATTGTGCAAAATTGTCAAAAAAAGAAAGAAAGAAAGAAAAGGAAATTTATTTATTATATATATATATACATATAAAATCATATGATCCCATATATACTTCACTCTTATTTTTAGATATGATTATATTTTTCTATAATTATTGCCACAAGAAGGGAGGAGATTTTCGAGCGAGGAAAAAGACCCGATGATTTAGGAAAGAATTGAACGAAGAGAGTTGAATGAGGTCTTCACAAATGTAGATTCTTGAATCTGTCTTTCTAATAAGATATCTTCTTTTGCCATTCGAGTCCACCCTTTCTAGTAATTAGTGATGCAAGTGTGAAATATAATATTCCTTTGAAATAAATTTCGAATTTTCTTTATATGAAAGAAACTCATTTATGATGTGTGTTTACTTGTGTGCACATTGGCCATAGTTAATTGCAACTTCTTAATCACAATTGACTTGTCTAGTAATTCGTGATCATCATAATTATCCTCTGCATCATACAATTGTTATGAGAGTAAAGTAATTGGATTTCAAAATACCTTTTAATTATAACATATTCCATTTATAAAATGAAATAAGATAAAAATAAATTTACAGTTTTTATGGACTTGATAATTAAATACTATCTTGTAAACTAAATATGTTAATAATTTTATGGAAAGGAATAACTATGTTATTCAAGGTATATAAAATATATCATATCCCTTAATTTAAATTTTTTAAAATTTGAACCGTTGAAATTATAATTAATTTAATTATCTAGATTTAAAGGAATATAAATCAAGAGTAGGATAGATGGTTTAATTAGTCTCATAAAAAATGAGAACGTAGAAAGATTTTATATGCAAATGATGTGATTCATCCATTAATAAATCTTAATGAAATTATTTTTTGAATATGTGTTGATAAAACTCAATAAGATTATTTTCTCAATAAGTGAAATAGGACAATATTATAATTATAGTTGCATACTAATATAAAATGATGAACAAACAAGTGGTTGGACGGCCATGTTATTTTTTGTACATTAACAAACAAGTATTTGAATTCAAATTGAATGAAAATGCAGCGGGATGTATGAAATAACAAATGAAATAAAAGAAATATAATCAAACTTAGATAGTAAATCATCAATGAAGTATATTCAAGTATATTATATTTTACACTATACACCTGTAAATGTCATTAGCGGAATTCCTCTCAATACTCTGTACGGTACTTAGCGCTCTTAACTACATTAAGGAAGGTTAAGTTTAGCTTGAAAACCATACTTACAAAGTTTAGAGAGAGAAAATAGAAAAAGAGACTTTAATAATAAACTGAATTCCACTTAACATCTGGATGATTATGATTGAAGGGAGACCCCCCTATATATGCAAATGATCCCTTACAATGGATGGATAAGATTTATTTAATCTAACAGTTACAAATGAATCTTATCTACTAACCTTACCTACCCTATCTATTATTATATATTAAATTTAGACATCTGTAGAACCTTCTAGCTTCTAGCTTCTAGAATATTTCCTAAGTCTGGGCTGGGGCCTTTCTCTTTTGATAAGCCATGAGAATATTTTACATATGTCTCCTTTGTTTTGTCTCCTATACTTAGGATTATGTTGAGCATATCCCAAGGACCTTAAAAAATTAGTTTGTGATATTCTCCCCCACTCAATCCAATGATGTCCTCATCACGGCTTCCTTTTTGAATTCTAATTTGCTTAATACCTTAATTCTTTACATGTGCCTATATCATGGAAATGCTCGGCAACCTCTCTTCTTGAAGCCCAATGTAACTCTTCGCTCTTTTCAGCCTTAACCTTAGTTACTTGAGGTTTTGTTCTACTTTTTTATAGCTACTGGGTTTGAACTTTGTGGGATCTTATCATTCTTGTTCTTTCCTTAATCTCCTCCACTAAAGTCAAACTATCTCCTTTCATCAGTGTCAATTCTTCCCTTACGATTTGCATTGATGTAATAAGCTTTATCGCTTGTCCCGTCTTCTTACTTATTAGGATTATGTATTGAGAGCCCTGATTAAGCTAGCCAATGCAATTGGGTCGAGAAACAATGATGGCATTATTTCTATCCAAGAAGTTCATACCAATAACAAATTCAAAGTCATCCATAGGGACGACTTCAATATTCTCCCTTCCTTACTAATGTCTGCTGTTAAATTCCACATTCTTAGCAGCCTCATAAGTTGGGAGTTCTTTGGAGTTAATCGTCTTAAGTCGAGCTTTACTCTGTTCAACTTTTAGCCTAAGCCTAAAAGCGGCATCCTTTCAAATGAATAAATGTGAGGCCCCTGTATCTACCATAGTATTTATCTTTCTTCCTACCACTGTAGCTTCCATATACATTAAACTCTTTTTCTCCTTCGTATCTTGAGACTTCATGAGATGTAGAGAAGACGGATGGTACCAAGCTTACTCTTATCATCTTCATCAGTTTTGTCCCTTGTAAGAAGAGCATCCGATTGTTCTCTTTTTGGACAATCTCAAGCATAATGTGGTCTATCACAAAAATAGCACTTAAGTTGTCATATCTTTCTTTTATCTACCATCCTCCTCCTTCTTATTCGAGGACTTGAAGATCTCTTACCTTTCATATCTTCCCCTTCTTCTCCTTCATTACTTATGGAATGCTAATGTTCCTCCTTCTAAAGTTCCACCAGGCCCTCTGCTATAGCAATGGCTTTTGAGATGTTCTCCATCCCTCGACGCTTTAACTCTAACTTAGCCTAAGGTTTCAAGCCATCCAAAAATATAACAAGAGCATTATCCAAGTTGAGGTCGAGTATCTCTAGCATTAGTTTTGAGAATTCTTGAACATATTACTTCACACTGACCTTTTATTGTAGATGCCTAAGTTTGACTTTGATTTCTCTCCTCACATTTTGGAGAGAAAATTGATCTTGGAACTCTGTCACAAAGTGTAGCTACAAAGTCATCTCATTGACCATCCTTCTCCACCAAATCAATGCTGTATCCTTTAGGTATAAGGTTGTCGTCCTTACTTTACTTTCATCATCGACAAGCCTCATTGCCCTAAAGTATTGTTTAACTCCCCATAAAAAATTATCTACTTCCCTTACAAATCGTGTTCTCTTAAAGTACTCCAACTTCGGTACTTTCACCCTTATGACTGATTGGATAGTTACTCTATTAGCAATAGTAGCCCAGCATGTTGCTATTTGATTCTTAAGGTCTTCAATCTCTTACCTTATAGCGACAATGGTAGCATCAATTTTTACTTCATATGCTTCTTCTTTAACTTCAAGTGTGCCTATCTGAGCCCCAAGGATACCTTCCTTTTCCTCAAGCTCTCCATCACGTTTCCTTAGTTCTTCCAAAGCTTGGTTCAAAGCTCCCTATAGCTTACCTTGGAGTTCTTCTTCCAACCCATCCATGGTAGCTTCATAGTCATACAGTTGCTCATTGGCTTCAGTGACACTTAGCTCATCCTTATCCACTTAAGTGGTAAGGGAATTCGGCAAATCCTTAGACTTGGCCTTCTACCTAGTCATTTAGTGTTCTCCTTGGTCATTCACTTCATTGATCATGAAGTTGTTGTTCTCATTTTCAAATGACGATATTCTCTCTTCGAAACCTTATTTTGATACCATTTGTCACAAGCAGAATTCCTCTTGACACTCCATACGGTACTTAACGCTCCTAACTACATTAAGGAAGGGTAAATTCAGCTTGAAAATCTTACTCACAAAGTTTAGAGAGAGAAAATAGATATAGAGAGATTGATAATCAATTGAATTTTACTTAATGTTTGGATTATTACAAATGAGGGGAAATCCCCTATATATATACAAATAGCCCCTTGCTGAGATTTACTCAATCTAATGGTTACAAATGAATCTGATTTAGTTGCCTTACTTACCTTACCTGGCTTAACTACTATTATATATTGAATATGGACATCTTTAGGATCTTTTTTTAAAACTTTCCAGCTTCTAGAATCTTTCTTAAGTTTGGGTTTAAGCCTTTTTCTTCTGTTAAGCCATGAGAACATTTTATATATGTCTCTTTTATTTTGTCTCCCATGCTTAGAATTATGGTGGGTGTGTCTCAAGAGCTCTAGAAAATTAGTCCATGACAAAAACATGCTCTTCTACACTTCATTCAATGAAGGTTATATTAGTAACTGGTTGACTCGATTATTCCCTTCTCTAGAAAAACCTCCTACTTTCGTTAGGAGTTAAAAAGATAGCATATCTTTGTTGGAAAAACACCTCACATACTCGTTAGAAAAAGGAAAGGAAACCATATAGAGGAAGAAATGTTTATTAGTACATACATACATATATATATTACGTGTTAGTGCTGTTAAAGCTATCCTTGGAGACTCTTTTATGTTGCTTTGCTAAGGTTATAGATGAGTCAAGTTGCTCGTAAGTTTAACTCATTTATACTTGATTCTACTCAAGCAAGCTTAACTAGTAAGTAAGTAGAGTTCAAACTCAAGATAAAACTTATTTATCTAAATGAATTAATCTGGAGCTCTGGTTTAAACTTACAAGCTGATTTATTTAGACTTGTAAGTAGGCTCATAATTTTTATATATATTAAAAATATTGTATATATTATGTATTATATATTATGTATCATTAAATCTAAAAGTTTAAACTCTTTATTTATTATTCGTGAATCTATTTACTTATATATTTCTTCATTTTATATAATTAGACTCTAGCTTGAACTCAATTAGTAAATGAGTCAAATTCAACTAGTAAATGAGTCAAGGTCGAGATTAAAAAAAACTTAATCTTCTAAATTAGCTAAGCTTGAGCCTTAATGTATAGGCTTAATAAAAACTCAGCTTAAGCTTAAGTTTGATAGATTTTTAAATGAGTTACACTTGAACTTTTGAAAGCTTATCTCGACTTGATTTGATTTATTTATAACTCTATCCTCAACATGGAGTCTCTCTCCATCTCATTATGCACTTTTTTTTTTTTGTGCAAAGAAGATAATGGGACCGACGTATTGTTGTGAAAAAAGACGTCGAAAAGCACGAGCTTATTAGAACATTAATTGTCAGACAATGATTGACAAAACCAAGATTAGATAAACTGGCTTCTTTCACACTACCAATCTGTATACGCTACGAAGAATAATCTCTATTTGACAATGCTTTGTCCTCTACCTAAAGACTCCATTTTATCCGCTATCAAATTCAGAAAAGACCTAATACAGAGAGAGACGAAAAGGAAGTCCTTGCCAAAGCCAAAAGTTTTGGAGCGGAAAAAGGATACTCCACCCTTTACCTTATTTTGCAGTAGCGTCAATGCTTTCTATTTGCTAAATCCGGTAGAGAAGAGAAGAGCTCTCAAGTAAATTAATTAAAGGAAAACTTTTCTATTTCATTGGAGAGACTAAACTTACTGGAATCACAAGAAAGACGAGACCTCCTAGTCTAACCCAAGCCACCATAATATCCTTTTCCAAATAGCAAACTTCACTTATGTTTTCACCGTAATTACTTGCCTACCCTACACGTGTTTTCATTTTTTATGCTTTATTTCTATTCGTTACTATTAGCCGTTGAGCACGTGTCAACTTCTCATTAATCCAAAATAATTAATTTAATAAATATTATTTAAAAAATATCTAACTAAATAATATAATAAAACAGTATAGAATTTTTTTTTAAGAAAAAAAAAAGAAGAAAAAAGATCGAGAAGGAATTATCACCATTGCCCATCTTTTTTATTTGTTGATGATGATCCAACAGAAGCATAAGTCGCTAAAGATTCTATGTACCAGTCCGAAACGACACTATCGGTTATCCACATTTCATAGGGTGGACTGGTGGAGTTCTTTATCAAGGGAAGCAGGTTATCATACTAGTGTGATTCTATACAAAAGTTGTACAACAAATCATACGTTCGGCAAAAAATCGCTACTAAGCATTGGGCATGTTATAATCACTAGCTGACTAGGATGCAAAAGAGAATATGTACACAGCATAATATGCATCAAACTATAGAGGCCTGATGAAGCAAAAATCTAATCACCATAAAGTGAAAAACTTCCCACACGCCCAATTAGCTTTTTCTCCGGCCATTAGCCTTCCCATCTGATCTATTACTAAAAGAGTTACCTGCGTCATCGTCCATTTCATCAGAAATAGTTAGCTGTTCCACCGACTTCACTGGCTCCAGAGATACCATCAATTCATTAAGCTGCAATTTGATAAGCAGATTCAATTGGTTATCAACATATTAATATATAACGAAACGGTGCAGCCAAAACAGGCAAGATGGAAGTGGCTGTTTTTCACCTTTTGTTCCAAGCTCTGTATTTTCTTGTCCTTCAACTTCAAAACCTCTTTCTCTCTGAAAATTTTAAACACAAGGTCAACGATGATTCGTGGCAAAAACACATCCACACTGCTAAGGACCAAATAATCATAAGACCTAATCTTAAAAGAAAAGGTTAACTGAATGCTATACTGGAAAGAGGATGATAACGGGTATAATTAATGAAGCTACTCATTTGAGTCCAGACTATACATACCTCTCTTGAATTTCCAATATTTTTGCTTTCCATATTTCTTGATTTTTCACCAAATTCTCATTGAGCTACGCGCAAAGAAGAAATCATTGAGTAATGAAAACTACAGAAACGGCCAATCTTAACATAAAATTGAGGAGCAGAAGGGAAAAACCAGGAAAAGGAAAATTACATCATCAAGAAATTTCTTCTCTCTGAGACATTTGTCTAGCTTAGCCTGCATCTTCTGCACTTTGGCAGCAACAGCTCTTTCAGCTGCCTCAGAGATTTCTCGTTCTGTTTCTTCTCTAGCTTCTTGCAGCAATGACTCATAATACTGTGATCAAGCATAGAACATTATCAGGGACTAAGAACAGAAACACCCTCAATTTAATGAAGTAGGAGAACACAGACAGCAAATGGGCTGCTTCATAAATAGAGCGAGTGCACACTTACTAATTTTTGATTCTCTAACTGGGTAGCTAGTAGTTCGTTATACTCGTTAACAATCTGTTAATGGTGATAAAAAATTAGATGGTTGCAACATGGAGAGACTCATCAAAGGGCTAGTGGACAGGAAAGCCTTACAGCATCAACTTTGCTATTCAATAAGGCCTCATTCAGTCCAGCATCTGCACAACTATAGTTCCCACAACCATCGGTAGGATGCATACAATGGGTATTCAATTCAACTAACTTGCCATCAGTCTTAGATTGGATGAGGCGGTGTACATAGTTGCCACCAACATAATCCCATACACGTTGAGTTTCCAATTCAAGGGAATAGCAGTGCTGTGTTTCTCTCCAATGTATTATCGCATGTCCTCCTTTATACCTATCCGATTTTCAGCATAAAAAAACAAAACAAAAGAAAAAAGAATGAACTGTAAAACCAGGAAGAAAGAGCAAAGAAGGTAAAACGACACATTACCTTCCACATCCAACAAAGCCACAAATCACACAGATCCAGAGATTTTCAGTTGTCTGACAGATAAAACATATCGACTTTTCAGGCTGCTGCTGGCAATATCTACAAACCTAAAACAAGGACAGAATTATCTCAACTTGCTTTATCCAGGTATGTTTTATTCAAGTCAGTGAATAGTTTCAAGATCTGATACAAAGGAAATTTTTGCAATGCCAATCTAGAGTCTCAAGCCAAATTCCAAAATACTAGAATCTAAAGACATCAGGCAGGCAATGCTGTTAGGGAAGTGTCCTCATAAAATGCAAAAGGTAGCATGTATCCTCCAAGCCTATCTGCTGAGATTAAATAGGGAATCAGTTTTAAGATGTTTGTTGGTCTAGGCTGAAAGGAGCAAACATACTATAAGGAGATAATTTCTACCAGACTTTAGAGATACTTCTATTGTATGCTCTTTTATGATATTTATCTATTTTTATCACTTCAAACAAGGACCAAAACTAAGCCAATACCCCACATTAAATAACTATTTCAAATTACTTACTGGACATGAAGAATCTGTCCAATTTGAAATACAAGATGTATGGAAGGAATGGTTACAAATAGTTGTCAAAATTCCGCCAGTATCTTGGTCTAACTTTTCTGCAGTGCATATAACCAGGAAGAATCAATGATGGACAATAATAACAGTTCTACGAATTCACTAAAAGATTAACATGGTCCAAAGTCATGGAAAGTACAAAGAAGGGAGGACAATGATTAAATGTAGGAGAATACTCGAAAGTAGGAGGAAAAAAGGAAATCAAATTGACATCAGAATAGCCCAGAGGTACAGAATGCAGATGAAAAACAGGGATGTTGGCAATTTCTTACCCTCTGAATGTAAAACCAGAAGCCTAGGATATCCAACTACTTTCTGAATGAAACTTCATTATGAAAATATCATCTCTACATTGTGATTACGTACAAGATGAGATAGTTGTGAACCCAACAAAAGAGGGAGAATGAAAGGATTAATTCCAGAAAAAAGTTAGGAGGGGCAATTATAGAATAAAAGTAAACTAATATGTGAACTTTCATAAAAGTTTCACAAATTTCTATGAATTTTTTATGGGTAAGTAAATAATTTCATTGATCAGAATGATAAAAACAAATAAATTTCTATAAGTTTCTTCCTAAAACTTGTGAAGTTGGAGTGTGGCCAAGGGACTAGGCCCTATGAGTCTGTCCCTCACGAGGAATCTACGTGTTAATCTTTTGTCTTTACTTTAAGGAAAATATAAATCTCTTCTATCTGAATATGAGTCCCCTTGTAGCAATCGCAACTTCAAGCTTACTTATATGACAATGTCATTTGAGCAGTCTTTTGAAGCTATGCCTTGATGACACCCACAAGAGCGATTGCCTCAAATTTATCCAAATATCAAATTCAGCCAGTTGTGTCATACTCATGCATAAATATGTGTTCCTCATAATCAAGACAGAAATCAAAGTGAAGCAAGGACAGATGAAAGTTTGTAATTCTAAGAATGTTCAATGAAGAAAAAATTTAGGATTACTGCTGAAAACGTACTTCTAAAAAGATAAACCTTCCTAATCTCAAAATAGCAAAGCAATAATGCTTCCTAACTTCAGTGAAATTAACCATCAGAGGTTACAATTAGAAAGGAAGATGGCAAAGATAGGACAAAACCAAATGAAACAATAATGCTAAGAGTAATTCTAAGGAACCTTTAACATCTATGTCCCTGTTCTTTGGTGTTCTAACTTCATTGCAGCTCCAAACCTTCTTTTGCTGGTGCTACAGTGGAAAATGCTTTAAAAAGTGGCTCTCCTTACCAAGCATAACAATGACTCTGCTTCACTAAGTTTCAACTCTTATACATCACCTAGGCTTACTAAATTATACAGCAGCATAAATGCAAAAAGAGAAAAGGGAAACAAACAAGAATTGTAATATTGCCTGTTCAGAACAGTTAGCTACCAAGACAGACAGGACATGCAGGCTGCTCTGATGATGTTCCTGCAGAACAATGCATCTGCTCCATTGATCCTTTATAGCCAGTATATTGTATGTCAACAGCATAGAGTATTTGGCAGACATCTACCTACACGATATGAAAATGGATATAACAAAGTCAGCTACAAAAGAAGACTACCTAGTATGAGGAGATTGTAGAAAAATCCCGATAAAAAAGTTCCTTCATGACCGTACCTCGAGAGAATTAAATCGCCTCCTATGAAAATAGTTGTAAAAATCATCAGCTGATTCCTGACCATCAAATCTGATTAAAACACTGTATTTGTCATCCATCTCATCATTCCTAACCCACATAAAGATGAAGAAGAACGTCATGATCAACCAGAATCCAGTACCGGTGCTTCTAGAAACAATCATACTATAGTTGGGGAGGAAAACACTAAATTTTCAGTATTAACCTGACAATTCGCATCTCCAATATATGCTGAATGAATGAACCACAAAATTGACAAAAATCTGCATATGTCATGTGATTTGGCACACCGAGCACACAAACATGTGGATTCCTTCCAACCTAAGCAGCACCACCAAAGAGAACAATAAGTTTGCTGCTTCATCCTAAATTTTGAATTATGCTTTTATTCAACAATGGGAAAAGGCAGTTCAAACTTCCCCAGGAAACAGTCAAATAAAAGCTGCTCTCTGTCCACAATCAATGAAATAGCACTAGAAAATCTAACACGATAGTCCCTTGAATTGTCAATATAAGATGCTCCACATGCCAAATGCATTCACTCAATCGAACATATCAAATTGCACATGATTTCAGTGATTTGCATGAGATTTCTGCCAACCACTCAAATCATCGCAACATATTCCAACTAGCTATTTGACAAGAAAAATCTATCTTATAGATGCTCAAATTTTCCTAGCCTTAGTCATATATGTTACAATAGGATATGTAGAAAAATGTATCCTATAAATGCTCAAAATACCATTCAACCTATTTGATGCATCCATCATTTTGACATACTCCAAATATTATGCTTACGAGAAAGATGCTACAACACATGGCAAAAGGCACTTGTTTCATTGAATTGACTATATTGTTCTTTTAAACAGTCTCCTCAATTCACTCAGCAATCACATGATACATGCTTTCAAGAGTTTCTTCCATAGTTAAAAAACAAATTAACTCTTGAGCCTTGCACAAGAGTGAAATTGTGATTAACAGCCTCTCAGCAAAATGTAAAGATAACGCCTAAGTACATGTGTCCTTCCTCTCCCTACAACACACTGCCTGGTAGCATTTTATGATTGATCAATACTTTGCTTACAAGATTATACAACTTAACTAGCACATATTAACTCATAAAATCCCCTTCATATTATGAGTAATATAAATCCAAAAGCGCACGCAATATCTGTAACTTTAAGCTTTCATATCCATTGGTCAAGACCCTACACTTAAACTTGATACCACAGCAGGAGAATACCAGCAAACAAATGAAGGAGAGTGTTAAGCCCAAACTACACGCTCAAGATTGTGCAGTTAAATTTAACAATTAGCAAGATAATCACTATATAGATATCTGAAGTTGTACATTACTACATAAACTGTTTGATTTCAGAATTTAGGGCCTTTTATCGAGTCATTAACGAATTCATCATAGCTCTAATTGAAATCTCATTTCATAAATTTCTTATCTAATGATTCAAAAAGGTGAACTGTTCTCAAAATTCAACAAATTCATGCTCACAATCTACTTGAACCTAAGGTAACGCATAATCTCTTCAACCAAAACCTATCGGTACATGATACGAAGGAATATCTTCAATCATTAATAAAATGATATATATTAAACGAAATATCGAAGTTGGAAGTTCGGATAGTTACAGGAAGATTTGGAGCTTCATTCTCTGCAAATAAATGCATGACGCCTCGAATCTCTTCGATCCTAGGGTTTCCTGAGGAGAAATGAAAGGCTTGAGTGATCGCTGACGTATTCGAACTTTCTTCCTCGGCCAATGCTCCAGCACTGGCAGCCGCCGCAACGGCGCTGGAGCTTGTGGATGACATGGCGGTTACGACTCTGTTTAAGACAAGTGAAATTGGAAGGGGACTGGAAGTCCGGCAAATTGAACTGGCACTGCCTTTATAGGGCCACGTACCAGGGGGCATCGGGCCGGCCCTGGCCCGGTCCGACACCTATTTGAGGCCCCAGTCCGGTCCTTTATTTTCTTGGTAACTTATTTTATTATTATAATTATTTTTTATTTCCCTGCTTGTAACTTAGCTCTATAAGTTTTATTAGTAATGAATTGATATTCGGTATATATTTATTTCAAAGAAAATGTTCGGGAACTGTTTTCTCTCTCTCTCTTTTTTTTTATTCTATCAATTCATATTATTAAGCAAATATATATTATATTGGATTTCATTGACCCTCTTAAGAATTACTAATAAAAATTAAATTATTATCAAATCCTTCCCAATTCATAAAAAACTATCATTTTATCCTTCTCACATCTACCTACATGAATCCTCAATCCCATATATTCCTGAGACAATCGAAACCACTATGATTTAATATATCAAGAGTTCTCTTACTCTTTATATATAATATTTATTTTTCACATACATTATAGATGCATCATCTACTAGTTTGTTACAATCAAAATCTTATTGGAACAGTTTCAATATTTTATAGTTATGAATAACTTTTAATGGTAGCTAATGATAAAAGGTAAAGACTACAGCTTATGGTTAATAATGGTAGTTAACCCTTATGAAAATATCCATATTAGGAATATCATTTTCTCTATGCCATTTCCATTATCATTGCCTTTCATTATAATATACTTCTATTATGAATTTATGATATCCATGTGACTGTAGTTCCATATTAATAATTAGGTGCTTTTGGGCTAAGTAGTTTATGGAGTTAAGTAATGAATGCCATTTAACATAAAAAGAAGAAAAACTTTTGGATTAAGTGATTAAAAAAGATTTGCTAGTATTTGTTATCTTAGATATCCATTATTTTTGGTTTAGCGTATTGCATATGGTGTCAAAATCGACTCCTTATCAGTCGGCGGACAATTTGAGGATTATTTTAGTCTAATTTGAAGAAGAGGTTTGAAGAAGGTAGAGAATGTTACCAAAATGCGACTCTTAGCATGCTTCTAGAATAACTTATACGTAGATGGTAGCAATAATAAATCGAATCATTCACTGAAAAGAGAGGTTTTGCGATGAGGACATCATGTGTTTTTTTTTTTTTTTTTAGGGGGGAGGGGATTGTAATACCTTATGTGATTATAGTTCCACATGGATTGTAAAAAACAAGTTGTATTCACTTTAATAATAATTAGAAACTTTTAGGATAAGTGTTTAAAAAAAACTCATTAGTGTTTGTTGGTTTTATTTATTTACTACCTTTAGGTCGGGGCATTACAAAGCTACAATTCACTAATATTTCATAATATCTTGAAATTACCATAATAAGATTTGACAAGTATGAAATTTGGATCATTAATACACATCGAAAAAATTTCGCAAAAATTTGTTACACAAAACAAATACACCCCCTAAAAGGAAGAAGGTGAAAGAATAGACTTAATTATTTTGAGTAACAATTGATAACATTTTCTTTTTTTTTTGCCAACAAAATTACTTCAATAGATATAACAAATAACTTTGCTGTAACCAGTTTTAGAACATGGAAGGCTTAAGAAAAAAGGTTAAAATTGTGATTGGCTTCAATATAAAAATAGCAAAACATGGAAAGATTTAAATATAAATTTTTAAAAAGTAACTTACTCAAATATAAAATTTAAATTAGGAGAAAGACAATTTTTATATTTTTTACCTTAATTAACTTTATTTACTACCTCTACATAGTTATAAATTAACAAACAATCAATTTACACATTATCCCATCCCTTGTTTACTATAAAATTTTGCAAATATTAAAAATTTCTAATTCCGGTAGGGGAAAAAAATCAGTAGTTGAAATACCCTTAAAAATACTTTTAAAATTAAGGGTAATATGGACATTATTTAGACTTTCCTCTATATACAAGAACTAAACTTTATCTCCATCATGAATCAAAGTAAGTTACTTTTCTTTTCCTTTGTAAGCCTTAGAGGTGTTGATAGGGATAAAAAACCGATCACTCACTCCCAAGCTCGAAGGCTTTCTTATATGGTCCACCGAGTTATCCGAGGAGAGTTAAGTGTTGATGAGCAATGTTTTCCCTAGTCCGATCTATCGAGTTACTTCGCTCTTTACACCATCCAATAAATTGAGGGAGATAAAGTTTAGTTCTTGTATATAGAGGAAAGTCTAAATAATGTCCATATTACCCTTAATTTTAAAAGTATTTTTAAGGGTATTTCAACCACTGATTTTTTTCCCCTACCGGAATTAGAAATTTTTAATATTTGCAAAATTTTATAGTAAACAAGGGATGGGATAATGTGTAAGTTACTTTTCTTTTCCTTTGTAAGCCTTGGAGGTGTTGATAGGGATAAAAAACCGATCACTCACTCCCAAGCTCGAAGGCTTTCTTATATGGTCCGCCAAGTTATCCGAGGAGAGTTAAGTGTTGATGAGCAATGTTTTCCCCAGTCTGATCTATCGAGTTACTTCGCTTTTTACACCATCCAAGAAATTGTCAAGGTAATTAGCTTACATATGGTGCTGACCCTTCTTCGTAACCCAATCCAAGCACCAAATTAGGAAAACAGCCATCTTTAGAGTGCTAGGGCCGAGCTGACAATTGTAAAGGGTTGATTAGCCAAGGCTGACCTGAATGTGAGTTGTCCTTGATCCAACCCCGGTCCAGTCCTAACTGTCAGGGCGCTGCACTATCGACGCTGAACAAATCTGATTAAAGGATTGCCCCTACTTAGCTCATAATATTGTCAGAATCACAAACTGAGTAAAATGTGTCCGTACTATCCTTTTTTGACAACTGTATTGTCCTTTTTGACAGAGGACGTTCTTTTACATGATTTCATTTTCTTGTAAATTATTTTCCTTTTTGTTTAGCAAATATGGATCTATTCTTTGTAATCTTTGTAACTTAGAACTTACCCTAACAGAGTACTATTAATACTTGCATAATCTAATACCCGCATAGTCGATATATTGAGAAGAATACAATGAACCTTTTTATTTTCTCTTGACCTAAGTGTCCTTTTTGCTTACTTTTGAGTTACTTTTATCCAACTTATTCGAGTGTAGACTAGTGGCGAGTGACTTTTGGTCATACTTGTGCGTCATATCAAGTGTGACCTAAGCTTGTGTAAAGTGTTGGTGTGTCATATCCATCGTCGGCGCATGGGAATCCCTGTTCATCCCTTAACAATTATTTACTTTTCAAGCCATCTCGCGACTTAGACATATCTCCTTTGGTTACGCATGATATTGGGTTCGTGTGTTTATCTACGAATTCATATCAAGTGTGCTACCCTCTCCCTTGTGACTCCCTTACATGCATTCATTTCATATTTCGAATTGGTAATCAATCATTGTCAATAAACATGAATTGATAAATTCCTTTTTTAGGCGGCTTTACTTTCTCTTATTTATTAATGAGGAAAATTAATGAGATTAACTCAAATCTATCTCTTTTTTGTCATAAGGAATGAAATTTTTGTAAGGACGAGATTAGGAGATAAACAGAGAGTGAAAGGTAAGAGCATATTGCCTCAATCATCTCTAATCACAAGATAAGTGAATCTAGCATTTTTAGTGTTATATTAGAGGTTAAACCCAATTGGTAGCAATTCTAAGAGGAGTCGTGCAACAAAACTTGTAAACGCTATATGAAATTGTGTTAAGATAAGTACCTTGATAATTTTCCTCTTAAAACCTAGAAAACCAAATCCTAATAGGCATAAATCAAATCTATAGAACAAAATTGTTTAAAAATCAATTATTATAATTAACTTAGGAATGTTAACTCCATATGGAATTAACACATAAAAATGGTTTTCAACATAAAAAAAGAAGAAAAATTTAATTGACAACTCAATAGCGTTGACCTAAGGTTTAAGCTTGGAAGGCCCAAGTTATTAGGAGATTGATGAGAGACTTGGCCATTAGACCAATTGAACCTAAGGTCGATCGGGTAACCCTACCCTTATGCCTGTTTTTTCCTAATAAGTGAGATTTCTAATCTAATTAGTGGAAGAAATCTATAAATGACCTCATCACATATAAGCTATAATGCATGCTATACTATATGGTGTTTGTCATGTATTAGGACTTTAATTTAGATTTTATCAAGAGTTAAGTAGAAATTAGGTATATAATTACTGGTATTTGTTGGCTGTGCATGTTAGCTCAACGTTTTTTTTTATTGCTAATTGATTGTTTGTTGGTTGTGTTTGAAAAATAACAGATGTGAAAACCTATGGAACTATCACATACCTATACTTTTGAAATTTAGGCTCTAAGGACCTACTTAGCACTTTTAAAACATAGACTCTAGGGATCCATCCTCCACTTTTAAAACTCAAAATCTAAGATCTACTCAATACTTTTAGAACTAGGACTCCAAGGATTTATGAAAAGATATGCACTTCGAAAAATGACTTTTTAGAGTATTAGGGTTCATGCTTTCTAAAAATAGGATTTTAGTGGCACTCGGGATACCTTTAGAACGATCTCCAAGAGGCACTTATAGTGATCCATTCTACCAAACCATTCTCCAAGAGGCTTATAAGAGTTCACATTTTCAAAATTTGACTTTAAGGATCTAGTTTGGATTGGTGGTATATTTTGAATTCACATAATATTAATTCATTAAATATGTAAGATGTTGGATGATTGGTTGTTGCATTAGAATTATTAGTTGCTCATGTGGTATACCATGTGGTGTTTGCATGTAGTGATTATGTACTAGGTATTATTACTTATCTAATTGGGAATTTCATATTAGATTACTATAAAGAATTTAATAGCTATGATTACTTAGAGGATTAAATTTGATTCAATAATTTTATTTGTTCCAAACTATAATTAGTAGGTGAACCAAATTTTTATTAAATTTTATTGAATTTGTCCTTATTTCCCGTTTTACTAAACTAAAGTAAGTTAAGATACGTTATTTTCTTAAAACCAGAAGAGCTTTCTCAAACCCATTTCTAACATTACATTAAGAGAAGTTGCATAGAAAAGTAAAAGGAAATCTACATATGGGTAAATATTATATTTAGTATTTAAACTTTATTCATCTTTATAGTTAACTACTTAAAGTTTAAAAATGTAAATTTCATACTTGAACTTTATCGTTTTTGCAATTAATTATTTAAGCTTTTTTTGTTGTTGCAATTAACTACCTAAACTTTGTAAACTTTTGTAATTAACTATCTAATCCAAATATTATAAATAACCTTGAAAAATTTGTATGGAGTAAATTGATACTTTCAAATCTCAAGTAGTTAATTATAAAAATGGTAAATTTCAGGTATCAAATGTGATATTCAACCTATTTATTTTTTATACATCCATAGCATCACTGAGTATTCTGCTAGTATTCATATAATTAAATAAGAAAAATACATATGACATGAGGTGGCTTTTAAAAGGTTGTTCTTAACATCTGATAAAATGAGTCACGAAGTGATTTGCCAACAGTATCACATCATGTAATATGGCAACGATCGGATAATAAAGCCGAATTCGAACATGCTAATTGAGTACTAAAATTCTCAATCTCAAAATTTAAATAATTAATTGAGAAATCGATCCAACATCGGATAGGAAATGCGATTATGTCCCTCAATTTTTTTTTTTTTTAAATTTTTGGAGCCTATATGGCAACCAAAGGATGATTGTAGTTGTTGAAACGCTAGAATAGATGTAGTGGATGGAAAAAAAGTACATTTTTAGACAAATGCTAGATAGTTGATTGATAAACAAAGGTAAGAAGGTATCCACTAACAGAGGCCAACAATTCGCAAAAGACCAAATTGGTGAGCCATGCGATAGGTAACCTTTCTCCAAGATTCGAAGGGTAATTTATTTGAATGATAAGTTAAGGGATGATTTTCAGTTGAATTAAGCTTATTAATTGTTTCAGAGCCTTTTCACTTACGTCTTTCGAGAATTCATAGATGTTTAAGCTTTCGTAAGGACCAATGCGGATCGTAGTGCATCTTGACCATATAAAGTTTATAGAGAAATAGTGTAAGTGATGATCCATACCAAGAGCACTTCGTATTTTGCAACCATCTTTAGATTCATGAAGTTGGTCTATCTTTTGATAATTAGTCACTTACGTGGGAGTAGATAGAGTAATGTTTGAAATTACTTTTCTAAGCATGAAAGACCACAAAGTTAAGATTGGAAAATAAAATGCTATGGACGGGCTTAATACAAATATTTATATATTGTTGCATTTCAAACTTCCAATGGTTGTGAGTATCGTCATAGAAGTTAGAGTTTCGAGGTTAAAGAAGAAGATGAGGTTAACTTTGTCATTTTAATAACCCAATTTTACAAGTATGCCATTTGAGACGTAATATCTTGCAAAATGGATTACCTTTATTTACTTTTATTAATTTATTTTTTTAAGATATTGTTATGTATAATCAATGATTGAAATTATAAAGAATACGTTGATGTCGTACTATTATTATGTAATATTTCAAAAATCTAGATAATTTCAACTATTAATATGTATATTTAGGAAAATTAAGGAAATGGTAAATTGAGGGGATCCAAATCCAATATCTTGAGATTCTTTTTCTATTTTGTTTTGATTTGTGATTGGTTAAAAAATATGACTAGGATAACTATCAAAATAATAGGGTTCTAGTGTAGTAATGAAAACAAGTAAAGTTTTAATTAGGTGTATAATCTGATAAGATAAAAATTTAGCTCTACAATTAAAAAAAATAAGTAAAGTTTCGATAAAGGATGTGATATTTTCCTTTAACATCATTTGAAAGTGCATCTGAACTCATAAATGTAATGATTTAACTATATCATGAAAGGAACCATTAAGATAATCCAAATAAAATGCATGTTTACTTTAAGTGACACCGGTTACTTACATTAGCACATTGTTTCAAAACCCTTGCATAATAAATAAGTAAATTCAGCTACAACAAAACCTCAATAAATGACACTAGTGATAATGAGGAAATATTACATGACCATTTAAGTTTAAATAAAAGATAAAACATTTTAGTAGCAAAAAAAAAAAAAGCAGATTAACATTATTAAAAGTTGTACAACTAGAAGATGTTGATCGTATGGTCTCTGATGTGTTGTGTACCGTATCAGTAGCAGTAGGAATATGAAAGAGTAGTTATTGTAGCTTAACGATATTCACCTATTTATAATATTTTAATCCTAAGTTTGAACTTAAAATCTAAACGTCCATCCTCTACCGTGCAACATTTTTCACCAATCGCACAGGTCCTAAAGAATGCTAACTCAAAGCACATCCGTGAAGTTGCCACACTTCAAAGGAGGACTTGTGTCAGTATATTCACCTTGGACATTGTTGCATATAGAGTAAACCTTCTCGCTTTTGCTTGCTGATGATATGATAACATGATTCATTTTGATCCCAGTACAACTATGGAGGCTACTGCAGTTCAAAGTGATGGCATTTGGACCACTGGATGTTCCTTGTATATAATTGTACGTTACTTCACTGATCTTCACATTGGACGATTCCTGTGCCTGTGCATCATGATTTAGAGAACAAAGAAAAAAGATCGATCATGTATGGATAAATTCTTTAAACATTTAAATATATTTTCAAAAATATTCACATGTCCAACATTATTATTGAGAATCCGAAATGATCGCCCGTAATTACATAAAAGTGACGGGTTTGAGGTTATATAAATGATATGGAAAATAAATACCTACTTTTAAAAGTTATATAAAAAAAAAAAGTAAAAATATGTTTTCGAAATCTTTTATCTATACGATAAGTAATAGTTGTTGGAATGGATTTCAATTTCCCAGAAATCAATAGAGTAATTATTTTATTTCTTGCTTACAGAAGTTTTGCATTTTTTATCAGGACAATAGGACTGGTCAATAATGATGGGATTTTCTGTGTCAATAAACGTGATATGATCGAATTGGATCTTCCTTGCATATCCAGAACCTCCCTGAAACAAATAAATAGAAAAATGTGTCAATAAATAAATAGATAATAAAGTAAAATCAAATGATATTGGTCTATTGATTTTTTTATATTACATTATTTAATTATGCATTTATTGAATCTATAAAATACCTTCCAAGTTTTGATCCTTGCTCCATTAGCGGTTCCATCGAAACTGCAGTTCTTCACATAGATATTTTCCACTATATCATATTCTCCATATTTTCCTAAGCTTCCAATGCTGTCAGAGAGGAAAAAAAAAAAAAAAAGGGAAAAAACAAATGCTTGATTCCATATTTAAATATATTTCACATACATAAACTAGCCATGAGCGCGCTCTCTCTAGTTTTTTTTTTTATTTTATAATATATCTTATTATTTCTCAAAAAAAAAAAAAAAAAAAACCCTGAGCTATTAGATATTATATTTTAACTTTATACCTTTAATCGTCCGTTACAATCGCTATTTTTCCTATGTAAGTATTACACAAAAATGTCATATTGATTTAGCCATGAAGATCTGCAATCGTTCCTCTACCAACAAATAAAATTCTTGCCTAAATCTTATTTTTCTAATCTGGGTCCTTCTAATATTGTCTTTATTTTTAATTTTATTTATCATCCAAATATAGGATTTTCTAAAGCTAAAGTTCTGGATTTTATTTTGTGATTGCGAAAAAACTTTTCTTAGATTAATGTCACTCTTCTTTATATAAGAGACACATTCGTTTCATTAAAAATTCAAAAATCAAACAATTTCATGTGATCATTGTTGGCGTACTGCTGAAAAGCAAGTAATTCTTCTTTATTCAGTTTTATTGATCCTTTCTAGATTACTCATTCACAACACGTATAAACAACTTACATCGATTGAGATCCGTAATTAAAACTTAACATAACTTTTGATATGAATAGGTGAGAAATACTTACAAACCTTATACCATGACCAGGGCCACATTTCACTTCTGTTATGTTGATCAGTGAGGAGCCATTGTTGATAGCAATACAATCATCACCTAAAATAAGAGGGAATTTCTAAATATAGAATTACTAAGAAAAATAAAAGAAAACCGGTCCCTACCTATAAATTAAAAATTCACAAAATTTTCCTCATCCTTAAAATTTCCGAATCCGTCGCACGGCCTGTATGACTATTAAATAAAAACGAAAAATCGTACCACATTCAGGAGAATAGTAAAATACCTGTTCCAATTACCAAGTTGTTAATTGTGATGTCGGTCGACTGGGAAATGTCGATGCCATCGGTGTTTGGACTCGTTTCGGGTGCTTGAATTCGGAGGTCTCTAATGGATGCATTGTTGCATCCATGTATGGAAATGTGATTTCTTGGGCTGTCAATATGAGTTAATCCAACAAGACTGAGACTCTTCGAATTATGAATCTTCAATGCCTGGAAATATAAGATGGTAGATACTTACTATATTGTAAGACATTTACATTATTCTCCTTACTTATAGGATTTTTTTTTTAATGGTCTTGTTGTTGTTTATCGGGGATCGATTCAACCTACCATTAATTTACATTCATTTAAATTTGAATTATTCAATTAATTGTGAATTCAAATGATTCAAATTTTAAAAAATATAAATCAAGATTGAAATGGATGATTGAACCGGTTCTGTAAAAATAAAGGACAAAATCCTAAAAACTCTATATTTATAAGAAAGATACAATAGTAACTAATCTTCACTTTTCCATGACATTTTAAAATTATATATATATACTCCAAATCATTACTAAAGTCCTAAAATCATCTCCATTTATAATCCTTTTAGTGATTCGATTTAATAGTTAGAGTAGTGATTTAAAGTTTATTTGTATAGTTTCAAAAGTTATAAAAAGATGAAATCATGCTTTTGGATTTTAGAGAATCGATCACTATTGATCAATATTTTGGGGGTGAATTAGCAGTTATCCTATTTAATTTTGATAAGATCTTTTATGATTTCTGCAAATTCCTTACGCATGAGGGGCGCATTTTAAACAACATCACCAATATAAAAACAATTGCTAGAATAAGGGAAAAAGTGCATGTAGGTTATTAATGATGATATTAACTAATTTATAAACCGTGACTAATTTAATTTTTTCCTTTAGGATTTTTCTATAATCCTATCCTTATCTTTTAAAGGATAAATCTCTCCCTTCATTTAAATCCGAACTATTAAAATAATTATAAATTTAACTGTTTAGATTTTAATATATATATATATATATATTATATAAAAAAATGATGATGTTGTTTTCTATTCCACTATTAATTATGAATTTAATAGTTCGGATTTGATTAATATTTTTGGAGGTATACTTACAATTATCGCTTGAACTTTAATATATAAGTGCTCCAACTTACCGTGGGTCTAGTGCAACCATTCATCTGCAAAATGAAGCAATTTTCACTAAATTTCATTTCGGCACATCGCAATCGGAGTTAAAATAACAAAAGAATGCTTGTTGTGGTGTGTAGCACTACCCACCTCCGTACAAGACTTCCACCAAGCGGTACCTCGGCCGTCGATGGTGCCGTTGCCAGAAACCGTTAGTCCATCCACATCCTTAAACAGGAGCCATCCATCATAGTGCTGGTCATCCCAGACCTTATCTGGCGCAATTATTTTTCCTAGGATCTTAAACATCACCAAAAAATAAAAAAAAAGAGATAAATAAATAAATAAATTTTAAAATGTCACAAAATAAAATTACATAGTATACATAGTAACAAGAATCGACACAAGGAAGTCACCCAATCATTAGTTAGCAAAATTTTCTATATCAATTAAATGGACATTATGATATAACAAAATGATAATACATATTTATTTATTTATTTATTTGAAATCGATTATATTAGATTGATTAGAAAATGATTGCTAGCAATCTACTATGTTAGAACTAAAATTATAATTTGTATAATAGTTGTATAAACTATAAATGGTGTCATCAATATGGAAATTATAAATTAAATGATGGCTGGCAAAACTATATGTAATAGTTCACTCATTATTCATAGTCCATAGATGTCTCTATTATTTGTCAGCGCGTTACAGTAACATCTCCTGAGATGTATTGAAATTATTGCAAAATCCTGATTTTCCTAAATATTGTATTTACACCTTTAAAATTGTTACCTTAAATATTCCCTTCTAGTGCAGGACTTGTCATTATTTTGTAGAAATATACCCTTGCAATTATTATTATTATTATTATTTTCTCATATTCATCATCAAGTTTGGAAAAGCTTTCCTTAACCAGTTTCAACATTTAATGCGTCAACCAGGTGATGAATTAACCTAAAAAAATATTTACAATTGCATTTTGATACAAAAGATTGATTTGCTAACATACTTAAGTAGAAGTTTTAAGTCGTCACTAAATCTCAAGGGGTATAAGTTCGGAATGGCTTCGTAATTCTGGTAGTTCTTAGAAGATATCATTAATTATAATTTAACCTAATTTATGTAATCTTGCATAAATATAAAATTCTTTATTTGTCACTTCTGAATATGTATGTGGCAAAATATAAAATATGATGTAATACCTTTTAAATAGTAAGTGATGAAATTGTAATTATTAAAATGATTAGAGTTCTCCCACCTAATATTTAAAAGGTATTACATAGGATAACAAGGAGAAGAATATTTAGGGGGCAAAGAAAAAAAGAAAAGAAAAGGGAAACATAGACGATTGAAGCATTAATTATTAAGCAGTGGTTAAAGGAAATAATAAATATATAATTTTACCTGAAAACGAACATGATTTGTTTTACATGGACCTTCAAAGCTTATAGGCTTCAACATAAATACTTTGTGAGGAGGTACATTCAAGGTAGGACTGCCTGATTTAGCTTCACATACTTCTTCCCATGCTTTGCTAAATGCCTTTACAAATAAACATAAGAATTTGATGAATTAAGGTACGATCATTACTAGGAATGGGAATTTTGAAGACCACTAAAAGTAAACCTACTTATATACTTGAAAAGGAATTATGTTTTTATTTCGTGAAAAACGTTTTTATTAATACCATTTTCTACATTGGCCATAATTATAAGTTTATAGCTCTTGTATAAGTAATCTCAAGAGGTTAAAAATATTGGCGGTTGGCTAATGATAGTGGTGGTCAATAACCACTAAAATTTTAACAAAAATCAGGAAAATGATTTTCATCTTTTGAGAACGAAAACCAATTTTCTTGTTATCCGTTAGCAGTTTTCATGATTTATATCCACCGTCTATAGTGGCTCCTTTCGGAAAAAGAAAAAATAAAAATATACAATTTTTTTGTTTTGTTTATTCATTTTTTTTTTTTTTTACAAAAGACCAAATAGTGTATGTATATATACTTTACTATCATCGGTTACTCCATCCCCAACAGCTCCGTAATTTATTACATCAAAAATTTGCTTCTCGGAGGATGCTACCAACGTTGCCATGCACAAAACTGACCAGATGAGGAAAATTCCCTGCATAATTCTTAATAATCTAGCCCTAAGAACAGTATGCTATGTGTCTTCTCAAGGTATATGAATTATAATAATTTTCTTAATGCATGAAAATATGAAACCAATGCTTATGATTTATATTGATGACACAAAAGCTCTAGTAAATGGTAATGAGATCTGTTATTCGTAAATAGCTTATAAAGTATTATTAATACATAGATTATGGAAATATATATCTTATTATATCTTTCGTCTCCTTCAAGTACAATAATAGCCATAAATATATGAAATTTTTTGCTTCGATTTCATACCAGTTAAGCCAATCTGCTACTTAAGGCTTGCAGCAATTTAGTATAGTATGCTATCTCTGGTTCTTTTTGTTAAGGGATTAAAATATTGTAAAAAATAAAGATAATTTCCAAAATAGGTGAATTAGACCAGGCACTTTTGAAGTCAATATTTTTGACCTATGAACCACCCTTTTTGGAAAAGAAAAAATAAAATAAAATGCACAAATGGGGTCTTTTCTAAAAATTTAACTCTATATAACCTCTTAGATGGATTATTCACCATCAATTTTACTTATTTTCACAATTTTTCTTATTTCCAATTATTCCTAAATAAAAGTTAATATTATCTCAATTATCATTTGTCGTCTTTAAGTTTTAGCAGATAAGGATTATTGATCAAGTGGGCTTTACGCTTAAACGTAAGCCTACAAAACAATGAATATTGAGAAGCGTCGATGAGATGTTCAATGTATCCATTGCGATACTTGAATTAGTATGTGTTTGTAGGGAGAATAAGTATGCAAGAATGCACTAAAGGGGCTCAATGCACAGGAGTTGATTTGGTATTCATAGAGGAGTATCATCGGTAGTTAGAGGATCATTAGTGGGTCAAGGACATATTCACACGTCGTGGGTAGTGGAGTCATGTAGCTTGACATCGTCTTGAATTGTAGGAAGTGACTACTGACCTAGTCTTCGAGCTTTATCCTTGCCTTCTCGTTGTTGGAGTTTGTAGTAGATGAGCAAGCCGTGTAGTGGGCTTGGCCTGAGGTGCACCATATGAGCAAGGAGGCTGAATCTATGAAGAGAGAAGTTAGGTCATAAGCGTGGGTAAGTTGGCATGGGTTTGAAGGGGCCCAAGCCTATAATATCCTATCAACATCATTACTTTTAATTGTTTACTCATAATGAGACTACAACTTATTTATTCTAATAATTTGCTAAATTTTCCATGCTCATAAATTCTTTAATCAATTTCTTTTATTTGTCCTTGAAAGGGGAAATTCGTGCCACCCATTTGCTGTTCGTTCAAATTATCTTCTAGTATATTATATTTGCTTAATTTATTATAATTATCATTAGACTCTTATTTTGATGTTGATTTTATGATTCTAAGCGTCATCTTTCTATGCTTAATATTAATTATTTTCAGGCCAAACCAACATTCCTAAAAATCCAAAAATTACTTAAAAGAACCTGAATTTGATATCATTTCGATTGGCATGTTTCTTTAGATTTACACTAAATTTGGGAAGAGAGAAAGAATTAGGAAAGAATGAAAGTGAGAGAAAAGAGTTACAAAGAAAGGAAAGTAAGTTAGAAAAAAAAAAAGGTTCTCTTATTTAGATAAGGAAGGAATAAAAGTGGAAGGAAAAATAATAAAATTGTTTATTTTATCAAAATATCAAAGAAGTCCTCTAATTTTATGATTTTCTTTTATTATAAGGGTAACAAAATAATTTCAAATCAATTTCCTCTCATTCTTTTTGATTTGGAGAGGATGATTTTTTGTGAGCTTGAGAGAAATTATTCTCTTTCAAATTCTTTCTTTTCTTCATTCCTTCCTTTACCAAATAAAGGAAAGTATGATGTTTTAACTTTACATGCCCTCTTCATTGCTTCTCTCAACCTAAAAATGGTGCTAAAGATATAAATATTACCTCGAAACATTGCTTGATAATAATGAATTTTATGAATAATTTAAATAGTAAAAGATCATACATGGTGGAAAATCAAAATTTCTCCCTTATCAATAATTTAAAGATTATGAAGGACCCTTGACCTAATTCCGAAGGAATCATTAGAAGTAAGGATTGAATTTGAAACTGCATTAGTTTGACACATCAAAAGCTATATGTACCAAAAGTTGTATTGATTAATGTCAGAAGCTTTACAAGATAGAAGCTACAAGAATCAAAAGTTTTATAGCAAAATTGTTGACAAGGTACTTTGGGCAGGGACCTCTCAAACTCGACTAGATCTGCCAAGCCTTGGCTCCCTAGGCTTATCTCTATAGGCTTCGGGCCTGGCCCTTAGTGGCTTAGGCTCATGAAGAACTGTAACGATTATAAACTACGAGATAAAGATAAAATAGCTATGTCCTAAATATTAGAGACATGTTGGACATAACAGCTCCTCTTTCCCAGACTTACGAGAGAAGATCTGTCTCATGAACTGATTTCCAACAGCTGGCTCCACTCTGCTATAAATACCAGATATCTAACCAACAGTAACCCTCTTTACAAACTCTATATTCTAAGCCTGTGCACTCGGTATTCTATTCCACGAAAAGCTTATTGTTGACTTAAGCATCAAAGTGGCCATGCTGAACAACTCCTCGGCGTCTTTTCACTGTGCATTGTTTTGCACACCCAGTACATGTAGACCTCAATCAACTACTGACAAGAATTGAGAAACGATAAGAACTATCATATAAAATAAAGTTGAAGGAAAAGAAGAAAAGAAGATTAGAAGAATTAAAGTTAAGATCATAAGACAAATCAGGAGACACTTTAGAAATCAAGGGTTTGGTAGTCAGAAGGCAATATTACTAAAGATCAAAAGTACGAGAAGAAATGAGTTCAGAAGTCTGAACTATATTTTTGATTATATATATATTACAGAGAACAAAAATATTTAAGCACAAAGATGATCGTAATATTCTAGATTTATGGAAGACGTACGAGGAAAGTCAAAACTATTTTTGGAAGTTCTGTGAAAGACATAGAAATCTTCTTATGATGGCAAGAGGACGTTCTATCATTGAAGACTCAATGAAGACCACAACATTTGAATATTGATTATGAAAATTATATAAGGGTAGGAAGTTCAAATAGATGGATAGACGAGAACTAACAAGAAAAAAAGAGATAACTGAATTTTATGATTAGTACGCTAAAGTGTGTTGGTTTATTATTGTTTGATAGAATTATGCTAAAGTACGAGAAAATCTATTGAAATCTCTAATAAAGTAGTTAATGACCACTGTTTGACCACCCAAATCCATAAGTCATCTCATAAATAAAAGGGTTTTTTAGAAGTTGTAGATGTAGGGGTTCGATTGGAGTGGTCATGTGCGTGCCATGTAAGTAGCGCACTACACGTGACTTTAAAGAAATGACGCGAGATTGTCACCTGAAGGGACAATTAGGAGAGAATAAGGCAGGGACAAGGAACAGGCAATTTCAGTGTTTTAAAATGCACAAGTGATAGACGAGGTAATCTTAAGGGACCTCAGGCATTCACCTTATAGCTTGAGTGAATGGAATCAATTTTTTACTTGAATACTATTTGATTTTAGAGAGTAGAGTTTTCACAGTGAAATACCGTTTTTCTAATTTCTCTCCAAGAGTTCCAAATGATGAGGAAATACTAGGTATTTATAGGCTCTTGGGTATGGTGGCATTCGTCGGATCATCTGGGTAATTAATGGATGAGATGGAGCTTGCTCGATTTATGATTATCTAGAATGAGCTAACTAATAGGCCCAAAACCAGTAGTTTTCCTTATAAGTGCATGAGTCTACTTGAGAAAGATTAGAGACGGACAGACCAGTCCAATGATCCTTGTTTCGAGCCCACTAAGCCGAGTCTTCCTAAATCATCTTAATATAGACTGGACTCTTTAGACTTTGTTACTTAGCCCAAGAAGTTAAGCCTAAATAAATAATGGACTCATTCTAATAACTAATATAACAATTTTTAACCCTTTATAGAAGTCATTTTAAGATTAATTTCTAAATTTTAAGATCACATTTTTCAAGATAAACTTTTTGCCTTTACCTAAATTTTAATAGGTCTTACTTAAAAGGAAGAGTCTTTAATACTTAATGAGGGTTAATAAAATGTAGAAAACTTGATTCAATACAAAAGGAACTTTTAAGTTTAATTAAAAGGAGTTTTCTAAAGTGTGGGCTCAATTTTTCAAAAAATGACCATTTTATCCATATATTTGATCTTCAATGGAGGCATCAAAATTCAACGTATATGACCAAATAGAGTTTTAATAGTTTGAATTGAGGATTAGGGAAATTAAAATTAACAGTTTAAAGAATAGTTAAAGGTCATTTAGAGAGGAAAATTTAACTTTTAAGGCAAATATCCAAGAATAACCAAAATGTCCCTATAGCTGAACTTCCAAAAAAGAGTGAAAAAGTTGGCCAAGACAACTATTTTAATGTTTTAAGGTGAGTGTGAGACTTGAATTTCTATGTAGTTGTTTCGAGCAAGTAATTTAGTGTCACGCCCCGAAGCGGCAGAGTCGCAACAGCCCCGCCGTGTAAACCACCCTAAGATAGAAGTTGGCTTCACAACCGCTATCCTAGACCTGATCTACACAAGGCGTCCACAACTAACCCGCTTTGAGGTAGACAATTTGTAATTTAAATAAATCATTTACCTATAAAAGTGAGGAATTATACATATACGTTATCATTCAATTATTGCGGTTAAAGTTTACAACATTTCTCTATAGTATATTCCCTAGTTATTACATCACTTGGAAATGAAAAATAATTCTAAAATAAAAACTTAGACTTTAAAATATGTGTTTATTCTTCAATGTTTTTCCTCACTCCCCAGGATCCAGCAGTTGCTAGCTTCGGAGTAATTGGTTGCCGCTTCTTAGCCAGCACCTGCACGATGTCTATAGGGATGTGAGCAACCACAGCTCAGTAAGTTAGGACGGAGGACTTAAAACTATACCATACACACAACAAGGTTTTCAATCACTTATTAGGTGCAATGCATGTGCAAGCAAATGCCATTGCACGACGTTGTCCGGCCCGTCGTGAGATTAGAGAAATTGCGCCCGCTCTAATCCGGGTTGAGGAGTTACCGTTAATGCAACAGCTCACGACCAAACCCAGGCTTGTGTAATGGAGACCTTGCTCCTCCCGCGACTACCTTCGAACCACTGTCTTCACCCCCGCCGCGACCTCCTCTCCTGTCACTTAGTTCGACTGAGGATGAAGAAGGGACCATTTTGCAATCCTGCGCTATCCCTTCCGAAGGGGTCGGTATTTGGCCGGAGAGTCCTAAATCCCCTAACGGGTTGCCATGCATGTTCGATTATGATTACTGGTCGTATATTTAATTAAGTCCAGTTTAGGGTGATCGATCATTTCATACAATTCATATAATATGTGCAGAGCAACAAACAGAATCATGGCATCACCCATAATCAAGCACATGCATACATTCAACTATCTAACAAGCACAACCAAGCATAATCTTAAGCCTCCCAAAATACAGCAACGTATTAATCCTAACTTACCTCGACTCCTCGCTCGCTCACTCGAGGTCCGATTTGCTCAGGCCATCGCCGATTATCCCTATAACACGAACGTGGTTTCAGCTTTTCATATAACTGTTATAGGTTCGTTTTATCCTATAATGCTTATTGTTAGGTTTTGTTTACGGTTTAATATGCCTAATTATCTAGGTATTAAGTCTTTTATAATTATTCTAGGTTTAGGTTTAGGTTTAGGTTCGGTTTTCGCATCGATTTCTGAACCAGGTTTTTAGTTCGATTTTTAAGTAATGTTTTAGATTCCAACCCTAAAAATCCGTTTCAACCTATAATGTGAAATTAATCACATTACTTCCCGATCTCCTATATACCATTATTACCCCTAGTCAGTATTTTATTCCATCCGGTACACTTAAATCCCTATTTGTGTACCGAATTTACTCCTAATGTGAGAAATTTTTACATTTTTCATGTAATTACATAAATTCAAGTTTCTCATCAGATTTATTATATATCCCTATTATTTATATAATATCAATTTTTATCCTAATATTTTCTATTTATTATATTTTCAAAAATTACACATTATGCATTATTACATATTATGCACATAATGCATTTCTAATATTTCTATTACCCTAATTACCATCTCTAACATAAATTATCACTTCAAAATGTCTAAATTCATCCTAGATCAGGTTTTACACCTAATTATTCTAATTTACAAAATTAACTCATAATTTACTATGTTTTTCTATTACTAATTTACTACATAATTAACCTAATAATTACATCTAACACCCTAAATGCTATAAGTATCATACTCCATCAGATCTTAACATCCTAAAACATGTAATTATTCACTAAATCAGAAATTAATCATTTAATTACATAATTAACCCTAAATTACCCATTTTATGCCTCTTTTTAGAGCCTAAAAATTATCTAAAAATTTCGAAAATTAATTTTTGAAAAAGGGCTTCATAGCACTGTTCTATGTCACATGAGCATCCTACAGAAAAATTTTGAGCCCCAAACTACATCCCTAAGCCTATTTAATTTCCGGTTTAATCATGCTCGGTTTTGAACAATTTGTTAAGGACCCTATATTTCCAGACATAATTAAACTAAATCAAAATTTTTCCCTAAATCTACATACAATAAAACCTCAGAATAACAAGTTTCATAATTTTCTGGGCAAAATAACTAATTTTACAAAATTATACAAGAATCGGGCTGGAATTTGGACTCACCGGTTCAGGTGGCTCCGGCCACCGCGGGCCGCCGTGGCCTTGTCGGCCGACCTGGGCGCTGCCACCACCGTGTGGTGGTGGTGGCCGTCCACTCCCAGCTCCTTGTTTGGTGTGGGTTCCCTTTAAAACCCCTAACTGCACAGTTTTTCTTATTTTTTTTTTATTTTCTGAATTTTCTCTCGAATTTTCAACTCTCTCTAATTTTCTCTGATTTGTATCTGTCCAAATGTGCTCTGTAAATTTTTTCCCTATTTATAGACAATTGTAGAATTTAATGTGCATTAATTTGATGGGATTTTGCCCCAATTCCATGATTTTAGGCTTTTTGTTTGTCAAATTCCTATTGGTTATTTTTTTCTTTTTCTGTCACGACCTAATCTTGCATCAGCTTATCCTCTTCTGATTTTTTCTGATTTTTTTATAATTATTTTTTATTTTTCTTTAATTATTTACTTAGTTTTCGGCCAATTTTAGTAATTACGCGTATTTTTATCTACACGTAAATACATGTAGGGTACACGTGAACATTCCTAAATATTATTTTGGTCATTCTAAAATTTTTAGTATACATATAATCTATCTCTAATAATTTATTAGTTATTATATTACACTTTTTGCCTTTTTGGTGATTAGCAGTTATTATGCTTAAAATTTGAAAATTTTATAGTCTTCTATTTTACTACTTATTTTCTTAAATTTAAGTTTACAGGGTCATTTTTACTGATATCTTGTTAAATAGTTTATAATTTGGGTTTGATCGGATCTTTTAACCGATCGCCCTAAACTTTGAGTTCTAAATTCAATCCTACGGTTACTTGGCTTAACTTTGGGGTTTACATTTAGGACGTACATAAGGGTGACCGATTCGGTTGATATTTTATGAGTAAGTTTTAGGAATTAGTTGAGGGCATCATGTAGATTCAGCATATAAAAATATAATAAAATAGTAATATCATAATTAAAAATAGTTACATTTTACTATATTACATTATATTATATTATATGTATCAGAGATACGTAGTTTAGGTACAAAAAATTAATCAAATATGAGAAATAAATTATTTAAACTATAAAATTTTATAATGAAATAAATAATATGTAAAACTAATATATGTACTTTGGATATAATTATTATATATAAGTATATACCCGTAATTACCTAAAAATACTTGAAATTATACAAATTAGCTAAAAGATTATTAAGAAAATTGGTAAAAATCAATAAAAAATTGTTAAGACATGGGAATCATGTGGTATTAGGTGTGACAATGTGGGGGACACATGTTAGTGGAACGCTTCGAAACCTAAAAGTGTTACAACTTACCACATATCCTTACTAATCAAGATCACGTTAAGGTTCTAGAACCAATTACATTGTCCAAATCACTTGTAATAAGTGCTCATTAAGTATAAAACAATAATTCTCTAAATACATCAATTTAAATGACTCACAAGCGAGTTACTTTAATTATAAACATGCTAAATAATTAGATCTTGATTTTCTATAACATGTAAAACTAACCGCCTCTCTTTCCTAATTGATGATAGCAGTTTCCATACTTGTTGTAAATTTATTAAATTGACCGACCGTTGTAAAATAGAAGAACAACTTGAAGCTTAATACGAGTGCATAAACACAAATAGAAGCCAAGCCTAAAGCATATACATGTATATAATGCAACTGTAACAAAATATAAACAAACAATAGTTTAATTAGTTTTATAACCTTGCTACACCATAATCTTTGTCCATATAAATAGGTGGATATAATATAAGTGTTTATTTAAGTTTTTTACACTTAAAGTCTAATACGTTGTCCCATAAAAGAGTTCACAATGGAATTCTTATATATAATTAGTAGTTATTTCTCTAGAGATTTACCACTGTGAGTTCCTATTTAGACTGACTAGCAATTAGTTCGATTAGTTTCTTTTTTATCTAGCAAGCACAACCATTCAAACAAGTATCATATACCTGGGATCGCTTCTCGATCACTAACTGAAATTCTACAACTTTAAGTTCTGTATTGATTAACTCTTACCACCCATCAAATGAGAACCCTTTATATAAATCTAAATGAGATTAAGAGCAAGTATTCATTAACCTTCAGATTATCAACTAAGTTTCTAGCCAATGTAGTTATTATGACCAGTACTTTATTTTCTAAAACCTTATAACATAATTTTATAAACAGAATAAGTATATTTATAAATGTTGACATAAGTTATATTAAAAATAATTATAACTTATATCATATAAACTTATCTTAAGCTAAAGTATCATAATAGCTTATTATTATTGTTATTATTATTAGTATCGTTTTGCTTTAAAATATAAACTATGATCGCAATGGAATCAAAATTACACAACCGGTGGAAATGCTTCATTATGTATAAATGCAAGATGTCAATATCAGGTAAATAATCAATATAGAAAGAAGTAGTCATTTTTGGCTTTATTCTTAATACATAATAATAATAATAATAATAATAATAAGACATATTAGTATATGACCTGGACCAGTGAAAAAAATCTTAAATAATCGACCGCTTTAAATTAGCAAGGCAGATGAATGGCTTACCAGAATCCAAGTTAAGGGACTCACGTACGTCGCTAGCAAAATGAATCAAATGTTGGAGATTCCAAAATAAGCAACAGAAACTTGACGGTCGTCGGACGATGGGTCACGGAATCAGAATATATACATATACAAAAGGAAAAGAACTGATGACTTAGTACATCATTTTTATTTTTTCCAAGTAAGGACACAACATTAACTTGACGAGGTGGACAAAAATCTCACCAGCGAAGATGGGAGTGACACGCTAGAGCACCAAGTCACTGGAGAAAAGCTTGCGGAATCATGGAAAGTCCAAGGAGTTGTAAACTTTAAAGATTGAACACCTTTACTCAACTCACTGACTCGACTTAGTGAAGAAACCGGGTGACCCACCGAAAAAAAAGACTAGAGCTTGAAACAGGACTGAAGGCAATTAAACTCTTGTACATGAAATTAAAGAATGGAGCCAAGATGCAAGAAAGCAACGTTGCCGAAGAAGAAGACTCCATTGAAGCTTCAACACACTCGCTGTGGAAGATGACTGGAGAGTCCAGAAAGGTGACCAAAGCTGAGATGAAGATAAAGGAGAGGGCGAGAGAGAGCTAGAAGGTGTTGGGGTGGGGGGTGGTTGCGGGAGACTAGGGGAGTGAGAGAGATATCGACGGAGAAGAGAGGGCGAGAGACCGAGAGAGAGAGAGAGAGAGAGAGAGAGAAGGTATGGACGGCTGATGATTATAGGGGGCCACTTGTAAGGTTTCAAATGGGAAAACAATATAAAACAAGGAAGAAAATTAAAATCAAATAAACTATAATAATAAACTATAGCGAAAAATAGGATAAAAATAAATTATATACTAAAAATTGTCAGTAAATAATAAGCTATATTAATAGTAAATGAAAATATTTATGCTTATTGTTTGAATATTAGCATCCTCAATTAAATAACAAGGCTTAAAAAAATTAAAATTTTTATATTGAACTTGATTAATTTTGTTAACTTAACAACATAATTTCCCTTACTAACCATGCTTTTTATAATGATATAATCTAAATAAATTTTTTTACTTAATTATTATTTTTACTTTGACCTGTTTCAAGTAGTTTTTAATGCGAATGTATGTCTCTCTAATTAAAGTTCATTATTCTACAAACCATATTTAAATGCTTGCTTTTACAATTAACCAACTCATACTTGCCTATTATTTTCCTTTTGCACCAAGTTCTTTCATTTCACCCTTAATATTGTAGGAAACGTGGGAGTTAGTTTAAATTCAAGAATATTTACATTCAATGGTTAAGTGGGAACTTTTAACACAAAATGTTAGCTCAATAAGCTTGGAAACATTTAAAAAGATGTAGAAAAGTATATCTATACACAAGTCATAAAGTTTCAATGAGTAACAGGATTTGATAAAGTTGAAGTTTCCAAAATAACCGAGCAGTGATTAATTTATCATAGATGAATTTCATAAGTGTTGTGATGGTGCATATTCATATAAGATAAAAAGAGTTCAATAATCATATTCTTTTAATAAAAACTGCATCTATTTTTTTTAATAGGATCCAACCAATAATTTTTTTTACATTTATTAAGTTAATTACAATATATATTTATAATACTTGAATATAATATCATATTAATAATATAGGAGAGGCGATGATCCAGTGACGGCATGTAATTTATCTTAAAATTAATTCATACCCCACTTTTAAAAAATAGGATACAAAGTAATTTACCCTAAAATAAAAGTACAACAACTTGCAAAACATAGGTATGAATTAATAAGAAAAATTTTATCACTATTTCTATTGATAATAACTTTAACCTTTAATTTTTCTTTCCCTTTTCTTTTTTTTTTCTCATACTAATGTGATTTCTATAATTACTTGGAGAGACCTATACCGTGTCATTTTCCCTATAATTCTTGATTTTTCTTTGTTTGTTTTCCCCGTTATGAATTGTTGTAGTTTATTCAATAATTGTTTTACGTTTTAAGTTTTTCTATACCATTATTTTTATTTTTTTATATATACAATACGTGTGTATCAGTTGTTAGTATATATATATATATAATTGGAGGGTTTTTAATTTTCTTTTCCCCAAATGAAGGGAATTAATCTTAGTTGTCCATTTTCAGTGATCCATTTGACAATATCTTAAAAATTTAAATTAAGGAAAATGGAGAGATCCTAAACAGCGAGTAGCCAAATTTAAATGTATATATATATATATATATATATAAAATTAATTGGAGGGTTTTTAATTTTCTTTTCCTCAAGTGAAAGGAATTAGTCATAGTTGTCGATTTTCAATGATGTATGTGACAACATCTTAAAAGTTTAAATTAAGAAAAATGGAGAGATCTTAAATAGAGAAGATCCAAATCCAAATTGAAGTGGATGAAAAGGTTCAAATTAATTCATCATGGTTGAAGAAATAAGAAGAAAACCAAAAGATAATTCTTTTCTGGAAGGACAATTAGTTGAAGGAAACCTCATAGCAGTAGTAAAAGTAAAACATTTATCTCAAAAAAATGGCAAGGCTTGACCTGGCACCATATTGTGGTATACACTGCAACTCTAGGATTGATCGGCAGCAAAATTATTCCTCTTTTATTTTAAGCTTTACAAACAACGATTTTTTTTTTCTTTTTTCGTTTTTTCAGCACAAGTTTTTCTAATTAATATTATCTATTATGATAGAAATAAAAGGTACATTTCATAAGTTTATAAGCTGAATGGAAAGAGTTTGTAAAAATAGGTAAACAAGGCAAACCTATCTATTTTTTTTTTCCCCTCAATAAAGGTAAAAATTACAACAATTAAAAAAAAAAAAAAGATAATGATGAGGTGAATTGCAAATTAATGTATACACTCTAATAATGATAGTATGTCAATCAACCAGTTATTGTAGCAAATATAAATTCAAATACCACTTCTGATGCTGCACTAATCTAATTACACGATCTCATGATGAAGGATAATTATGAGTGCCACTATAAATGCAGAATCAACGTTTGGGTTCAAGTGACCATGTACTCGATGGTGTTTTCCAAAGTAGTGAAATTTCTCCGCATCTGCACGTGAAAGACATGAAATTTACCAAAATACAAAACATAAATTTAATCGACAAACACAAGATTGATCTCAGTTTTTAACGTATGCAAATGATTTGATGAGTCTCATGAACTTTAACAATATAGGGAACATTATATTACGAAAATGAACTACATACTAAAACTTTAGGTTTTAATTTCAAAATGGCATATAAAAAGTCAATTCAAGAGACAAAAAATTCCATTAAAAAATTATTGATTTATTAAGTATGTCTGAATTCAACTTTTCCATGCAGTGTGTTAGACTTAGACATGTGCACTAATTTAACTTGATTTAGAACTAACCTTAAGTTGTTGGTTCACGAGTCCATAAAAGAGTGAATTGGGCTTAGCCCTTAATGGGACAGATCTAGATAGGTTCACTTGAATTGGCAGTTTAAAAGTTAATTCGGTGGCTCTTAAATTGTGAGTTTTTTTTTTCTTTTGTATTTTTTCGAATTTCCTTAAATTATTATAAATATTTTATGGACTATTTATTTATTTATTTTTTCAATTAAATCTAAAATTTTATATTATCACTTGTGAATCAAAATTTTTATTTTCATTTTTTTTTCGATCTTAAAATAATTCATTTGGATTACTTAAGCATGATATTATATTATAATATTAAGTAAAAATTGCCAAAGTGACATAAACTGCAAAATAGGGGGATTTCTTATTTAGAATGGGATGGGACTATAGATATTATATATAATAAATTATATATAGTATATATATAGTATGTTTGTATTATATATATTATATTATATTATATATATATCTTTTAATTTTGGTAATTAACCCAAATCGACCTACTAATTTTACTGATTGTTCAATGCCTATTTATGGTTTGCTATGATTGAATTGCTCGGATCTTTAGAACCCAACAATCCAACGATCGATTCAATGAACTAATCAACTAGCTTACGGTTCGGAACCTACACTTACACTAATCTAATTAGACCTACCTGAGTGAGAGCATTCATCGTTATACGGCACATGATCTATGAAATCAACCACCTTCAACATTAAAATCACAAACATCCTTCTTTTTGTTGTTGGACATAAATATGTGTAATTTTATCTTGAGTCAACGAAAGATATTTTTGCAGTGGTGAAAGTCAGGTCCTTGAAATACGTGCTATCTCCTCTAAAAACTTCCCACTCAGTAGGGAACGCGTGATGGTCCGCCCCTTGCATACACCCGTTTTATAGTATCGTTATAATGTTACGATTACTATCCATGCCAGGAGACGTTTTACCTCATTTAGCTCCATGAGAAAAGAATTTTGAAATGTATTCGGTCTACAGTGATAAATCTCTAAGGTATTTTAAAGTTATCCTCCTAATATATTATTACTTGTAATCAATAATTAAAATTAAAATAAATAAAATAAAGTTATCTTAATGTCACAACATATTTCAAAATTCTAAACAATTTCAACTATTAATTTTATATTTATATCTAAAATATTTTAGAGTATCAATTTCCATATCATTCTATTATCTTCAATTGATTAAAACGAATAGAGTTTTGTGTAACCATCCGTCATTTTTTCAATACAATTCCATTAAACACCCTTAAAATCATGTATATTATTTAATGCCATAAAAATAATTATACAGAGTATTATAATAATTTTTTTATATAACCTCCTTTTAACCTCACTAACAATGGTTTTTCCTCAACTCCTCCGTTATTTTCTCCTCATCCTTTCTCTTTCTCACATTTTCTTTTATTTTCTCTTTACCAATTTTAATTTATATTTGTTTTCATAATTTCCTATAACTGACAACTTTTATTATTTAATGCATAAAGCATAAAGTTTTAATACATAATGAAAATTAATATAGTTTTATTAGTAATTTAAAATATTCAAATACAATATTAATAATGTTGATGCAAGATAATGCGGTAATAGCATGTAATTTATCATAAAATTAATTTTTTTTGGCCAACTACCCTAACATCAATTTATAACTCTATTTTTAAAAAATAAGATTTGATAGAATTCACTTTAAATAAAAGTATAATGACCCATAAATTAAAGGTGTGAATCAAAAGGGAAAATTTCATCACTATTTTTATTGGTAATAAATTTGTTATGTAATTTTTGTTCCCTTTTATTTATTTTTTTCATATTAACATATAATTAATTTGAAAGACTGTATTATTTTTACATTATGAAATATTATAGTTTTATTCAATAATTATTTTGTGTTTTAAATTTTATTTTACTATTATTTTTATTTTTTGTATATACATTGCGGATGCATATCTACTAGTTATACTTAAAATGGGTACAAGAGAAAATTTGAGAACTCTATCGATTGATAGAGAACTTCAATAAATACTCATGCTATACGTAGTATATATCTCAAGAGATGATAGGATTGCCAGAAGCATCAAGCAAGACACGACATCGAGTTGAAAAGAGTCTATCCTTCTTTGTTGTCGCCTTAAATGGAACATTGCCGTTTCGTCGCCGCGTTTGCTCATTTTTCCGATCACTATTCTAAGTTTAGTGGGATAAGAAGCACAATACTGAGGAGAAGTGGTAAATATGGGTGTTCCATTGGAAAGGGTTTTGTTATGGAACTCTCAGATTTTTACAGAGTTCTGAAGCAAGTGGCATATAAATAGAAAAATTGTGCGCATATATTGGAAATATCAAGGCAAATCATAGAACCAAGGGAAAGTTACAAAAATAAGCAAAATTGCATAAGGATTTCAGGAACATTACTAAGAAAGTTCTTGTACTCTACCAAAATAAGTAGATAAGAGATATGCCTCTTAAATTTCATGATTTTCCATGTTAACAAGGTAATTCCATATCTCATTTCTCAACTTAGGTACCATATGAATAGGTATATAAAAACTTGACAAGAATAATAAAAAGTGTCATACTCATTTAAATCGGTTTATAAATATATCTAGATTTAGATCCAAGTTTAAATCTATTTATGAATTCATTTTATGAATAGGTTCCATACAAATAAGAGTTTCACTAGAACACTTTGAGGTTAAGTTTTTTAGTATTTATAATTTGTTTTTACACTTTAATATCTTCTTGATATAGTCACATCTCCACTACCCATCTATGCCCATCTCTGTGTGTGTGTGTGTGTGTTATACAATCCAGGATTCAAATCATGTAAAAACCCACTTTCAGGTGTCTGTCTAGTTGTTTTATTATTATAGTTATTCAAGATTTGTTTTTGTCTGAATCTTATTTAGAGAGGAAAAAAAAAAAAAAATCACGCCCCTTATAAATCATTGACCATTGAAAAACCAAACAAGACACAAAATATCTACTAAATATTTTTTTCATTTTATTTTATTTTTTGATAAGTTACATAATTTTTTATTGTGTGATGCAAATATTTTAAATAAAAAGGTCTACTTTTTTTCATTTAATTTGAATAAAGAGATTAAAAAAGCCACATTCTAGGATTAGTAAAATGATAAATGCTGCCTATGTTTCTCTGTCTCATTGCTATACTAATCGAGCATATTTAACACCTAGATAGCAGTGGTGGCTTGCATTATCGTGTTAAATCATCGTTGATTGGGATGTGAATATACACATGATAGTACTTAAAAAAGGGTAAATGGATGTAAATTAATAGAATGTAAATGAAGAGGATTGAAATCTAAACATCATTGTTCACCTTAATTCTGAATAAATGTAGAAAATTTTCCTCTATTTGCGACAATGCATTTGAGCAACTGGTAGAGGGATACGTTTTTGGAAACTACTATTGTACTTATATCAAATTCCAACTAAGTTCTCCATATTTTCATTTACTTACCTATATCCTCTATGTTTTTAACTAATATATCAAATTCGTTTCTCAATTACTATCTTGTTTCATGACATAATAAATGCTATATGGTACCAATAGCACATACCCAAAAGACTGAGACTATAAATAGTTGACAATAAATTCATCAAATATTTTTTTTATGGCCGGAAAAATTCATCAAATTTTTAACTTTTAGCTTTATATTAAGTTTTTCCATATGAAACTTTTTGAGTGTACAGCTCAGTTATATGTTATTATAATAGGTTGAAAACGTAACAGGAGAACTTATTTGCCTCAAACAATAAAATTGAGGAAACTAAATGATTCAACTACACTAAATTGAACATCATTTAAAATTACGAGCAATAAGATGCACAAATTAAAACTTAAAACGCTAAATTAACCATAGGCACTTCCTTTGCTCTATTCCCCTTCTACACGTGTAAAGAAACATGTCACATATGTGCCACATCATACAAAGTTAATGGTCATTAACTTTTAAAATAATAGAGGTACTAAATTAAACGTCGTTTCAAAGTATGAGCACTAAATAAAAAAAAAAAAAATGAAAGTTGAGAAACTAAATCATCCAAACTTGAAACTACAAATATTTCCTTTTATCTTTTTCCCGACTTATATCTTTTAAGAATCTGTGCACATAGGGCTATTATCTTGCGGGAGTTGACATCATTTGTAGATGCATCGTTTACATAAACCAAAACTTATTAATACAAGAAAGAATTTTGTTAGAAAGATTGATAGATGGCTATGACTAGTGTTGCATAGAAGCAAGGTTTTACATTTTTAATGTATTACTATTATAATCTAGTAGTATAAATATTGATTTTCTAAATAGGATAAATTAAATTCGATTATCTCATATCCCATAATTGTATGTATTATAGTTTGTAAAAAAAAAAAAAATTTAGCTTATTCTACTTCACATAAATAAAAAGGTCACTCGATAAATATATAAATATACTGTAAAAGGGCTTATTAAGATAAGTTACATAAAGTGGATATTTATTTCAAATGACAATGGCTACTTATACTGGCATGTTGTCACAAAAATCTTGCATAACCAATAACTAAGTTCAACTATAAGATGTGGCTGAAGTGTATGAGGCTGCTCACCAAACCTTACATTGTGCGTAGTAACATCTAAGAATGGAATATGAAATAGAAAACTAATTTGAGGAACGGGATTTAAAAGAATTGAGAGAACTTACCATGCGTTTGCTTATTACGGGATGGATGGATGAGTCTTTCTTTCATATTGTATAATGCTGTGTTTGTTTGTTTTGAGTTAGTAAAGGTCATATCTGGATAGTCGGTCTATAAGTCGAGTCAAGTTGTCAATAAAGTCAACAGTGTATCAACATCCATCGGCTTCGTTATATGTGTACTTATATTAAGTTGTAGAGAATATAAACATTGTAGTATTAATTGAAAATATAAGTGATGAAATGAGTATTGAGAAGGGTGAGATCACATAGAAGCAACAAATGTGATGAACTTCATTAAATAAGTAAGAAACACATAAATTATCAATGATAAACATAATCAACTCTAAAGTCATTTAACTTGATTTGGGGACAAGTAAAGGAAGCGATAGTAAATAATGCTAGAGTAAAGTACACAATTAGAAGATAAGTGTGGAACTGGAGAAACTTTGAATCTATGAGTGATTGGAGATGATTGAAGAGTAAAAGATAAAGTAAAATCTAATAATAATTAATCTAGTAGCTTGATATATGTTTAGTGTGACATCTGATTGGGTTTTGGGAGGCAAGTGCTAGGAATTCTTCGATGAAAGGTGATTTTAGTTAAGTTAAGGCCTGTAGACATTCTACATCTTGCTTTACTGTTATGTGAGAAGTAGTCTTAGAGTTGGGACTTAGAGCTTCGATCCAATCTAAGAATTATTTTCTTTTAGGAGATTGAGTTCTTTTGGTAAAAAATATAGATATAGTGGAACTTGTTAATTACCTTAGAGTTATAGACTCACTTAAGGACTTATGAGAATTAATGATCGATGTCATTGAATACTAGGAATGATTTTGACCTTTTAGCATATTGTTACATCCCGAAGTCGCGAAGTCGCAACAGTCCCGCCGTGTAAACCATTCTATGATAGAAACTGGCCTCACAGTTCCTACCATAGAGATAATCTACACAAGGCGTCGACGACCACTCGCTAAACAGTTCGATTAATGATTATACTACAAATATGATAAGTAACTCAAATTACTATTAAACATAGATAACCATATAAATGAGTTCACAAAGCTTCCTAGGAAGATTTACATAATAACTACAGTTTACTAATTTATAGAATAACTAACAGTCTTCAACCTTTAACTACAAGGTCAGTCTAGTTACACATTATGCTAAATAACTTGATCCTCACACCCCTGGCTTCAAAAAGACTAACCTCTGGATAATTGTAGGGCGGCATGGTACTTGAAGAGATTACAAATCAGAACCTGCAAAAGGATCTATAAGGGTATGAGCAACTACAGCTCAGTAGGTTGAATTGGAGACTCATGAATGCATCCAAGCACAAACAGGGTTATCAAACAATCATTTTCATGCAATGCAACAATCAAGTGTCATCGCACAATGTAGTCCGGTCCGTTGTGAAATCAGAGAAATTTCACCCACTCCGATTCGGGTTGAGGAGTTCCATGTTATGCAGCAGCCCACAACCAAACCCAGGCTTGTGCAATGGAGACCTCGCTCCTCCTGCGACTACCTTCGAACCATTGACTTCACCCCCGCCGCGACCTCCTCTCTTGTCACTTAGTTCGACTGAGGATGAAGAAGGGACCATTTTGCAATCCTGCGCTATCCCTTTCGAAGGGGTCAGTATTTGGTTGGAGAGTCCTATGATCCCCTAACGGGTTGCAATGCATGACGTTTTCGGTTATTACGGTCGACTAAGATTAAATTCCGATTAAGGTTTTCAAACAAGTTCATACCAATTAAATCAGTCACAAAATCATTCACAGCACAAATTCCAGCACGAATTCAGATACATCAAACACATGCGCAAACTACTTACAATCACAAGCATATACAAGCCTAAGTCTCCGAGCACTACAAAACTAGTACTCTATTACAATAAGCAATAACCCAACTTACTTGAATTTGCTCGATCGCTCGATCCTCAAATTGCGAGCTGATTTGTTTCTGGGTGTCCTATAATGCAAAGAGGTCCTTTTAGTACTTATTTTTATGGATTCTTATTCTAATTTATAATGTAACTCATTTTCCTCATGTATACCTACAACGTATTAATAATTCGTTGTATTCTATTTCGGGGTTCGGCTCCTAAACTAGATTCTAGTTTTAATTCCTAAGTCGTAATTAGGCTCGAATCCCAATGTGACATTAATCACCTTATGCTCGGGTATTCAAATATCCTATTGGGTCGTAATTTTGGTATTCTAACTATTCGGTACACGCTAACCCTAATTGGGATATCGGATTTATTCCCGATGTGTAAAAATCTTACATTTTAAGATATTTACTTAAAATTAAATATTAATTCAGATTTATTATTTTTCTGATTTCAATTATAATATTATCTAAATAAATTTATTTTTTTAAATTTAGTAATTTATATTTTCACATATTCCTAATTTCTCATATTCTTTACCTAATTTTCCTAATTAACCATAATTAGTACCTAAAAGCTAGGATTAGGGTTCCACTGCAGAGATTAACTTCCTTAATCATCTAATCAAGATCCAAATCAGTAATTAACATCCTAATTAATCCTAAATCACCCAATTTTACCATCATTTTAGGGCTAAAAATTAACTTAAAATTTTCGAAAATTAATTTAAAAAAAAGGGTTTCATAGCACTGTTCTACATCATATGAGAATCCTACAGAAAAATTTTGAGCCCCAAACTACATCCCTAAACCTATTTAATTTCCGGTTTAATCATGCTTGGTTTTGAACAATTTCTTAAGAACCCTATATTTCCAGACATAATTAAACTAAATCAATATTTTTCCCTAAATCTACATACAATAAAACCTCAGAATAACAAGTTTCATAATTTTCTGGGCAAAATAACTAATTTTACAAAATTATACAAAAATTGGGATGAATAAATGACTAACCGGTTCAAAGCTTTCTGGCCGTCCAAACCCGGTCCAAGGCTGTCGGCCGGTCCAGACGCTGGTCCTAATGTAGGGTGGTGGTTTTAGTTCACCTTGCTAATCTGCACAGTTTTCTTTTTTTTTTTTTTTTTTTCTGGAATTTCTCTCGATTTTTCTTGTGTTTCGATTTTTCTCAGATCACAAACTGTCCAAATGTCTTCTGAGAATTTTTTCCTTATTTATAGACAAATATAGTAATTAATGTGCATTAATTTGATGGGATTTTGCCCATTTCCTTGATTTTAGGCTTTTAGTTTGGCAAATTCTTATTGGTTAATTTTTTTTCTTTTCAGTCATGACCTGATCTTGTTGCAGTTATCTTCTTCTGATTTTTTTATAATTATTTTGTATTTTTCTTTAATTATTTACTTAATTTTCGGCCTATTTTAGCAATTACGCGTATTTTTATCTACACGTAAATACATGTAGGGTACACGTGAACATTCCTAAATATTATTTTGGTCATTCTAAAATTTTTAGTATACATATAATCTATCTCTACTAATTTATTAGTTATTATATTACACTTTTTGCCTTTTCGGTAATTAGCAATTATTATGCTTAAAATTTGAAAATTTTATAGTCTCTTATTTTACTACTCACTTTCTTAAATTTAAGTTTACAGGTCATTTTTACTGGTATTTTGTTAAATAGTTTATAATTTGGGTTTGATCGAATCCTTTAGCCGATCGCCCTAAACCTTGGGTTTTAAGCTCAAACCTATGGTTACTTGGCTTGACTTTAGGGTTTACACATATGAGGTTTGTATTGAAGACATTATTTAACAATCATATTGCCATTACATTTAATGATTTTGTGGCATGGTAGAAAGGTAGAATTGATGTGTTGGAGTTAACGTGTTAATATTATGGCAGAAAAACCAAAAGTGAGAATACAAAAGTTGACACGTCGATAAATATAAAATGGATTGATCAATCTAGTAATGATGAAGTTAACACCTTACATTTTGGAGAAAAGATTAGAAGTATAGAAGTCAAAAGGACTATGATGCGAATAAATCAAGAGCGGTTGGAAGCTGAAGAGCTTGATTGGGCATAAAAACGGGCTTACAAAGAGTGGGAGTGCTAAAGAAGAGATCTTTAAGAGGTGAATCAATAGTTATGTAAATAAAATCTAAGCGAGCAACCCCAAAGAGAGGATAACTTAGGAGTTTGGGAAAGAAATAAGAAGGAAATAATTGGTCATTCCAAGTATTGGATGACTTTCGAGGACAAAAGTCTTTTTAAGATGGGTAGAATGTAATATACTAAAAAAACATTTTCCTAAAAACAAGGGTATTTTGGACATTTCTAAAATTAAGAACTTCGCTAACCCTACCTCAAGAGAAAGATTCAAATGATTAAGATAAGAACATTGAAGCTTAAGCTAAAGAAATTCGTATTAAGCTTTCTAGCACTCTAAATCTTCTTGTTCCTTGTAAATTTCAACTGGTTTCTAAGAGATTCAAGTTGGAATTATTAATTATCTTCAAGTGGCAACTCATTTAGGCATCTAAGGCGAGTGTAATGGAAGTTCTTGAAGTTAAGCTCGATTTCCTTTATGGTTTAATGTTTTCAAGAAGTTGAACTTAAGATTTTATTGAAGATTCAATCTGAAATTGAGTATTGTACAATTTGTAGGTGGTGTATAGCTTCATTCTCAGATTTCACCAAGTGTTTGAATCAGTTCCAAATAAGTACTTTAAGTAATTGTTCTTAGTTGAAATGTGGAGTTTTAATTGAAATCTAGTGTTTTGAATCCTTAGTATTTAATAACTAAAGTTGGCATTAGAAGTATATGAGATGTTGACAATGATTTGGATGTTTTAGTTGTAGTTTTGAATGGGTTCTGTTTTCTAGAAATCTACAAAATAGGAGTAAGGCATCCAGATGCCTTGCTCTGTAGTATCCAAATGCTAAGCTATAGTGAGTGGCTTCAACTTGACATCCGGACACTACATTGTGTAACATTCGGATACTGTACCATGTTTCAAGTTCTTTTATTTGTTAAGCATTCTTCTAACCTTTAACCAATTAATTATATCCTTGTTTAGCCTTTTTTCCTTGAAAAGATCCAATCTTTATGTACTTCCAACCTTTAGAAGCTTAGAATAGTCAAAGACTAAGAGGGTTGAATGGATTCTTAACTTAAAGTTTTGTTGATTTTGGTTGATTAAAAAAGTTAAGAAGGATTTATGCTTTTAATCAAGTTCTTGTTACCGGTTTCTCTATTTCATTTGACTCGAGGCTTGCAATTGAGTTTGGCTCAGCTTCTTAGGTACGTGGTACTTATTTGTATGGTTGTATTTGGATGGTTTGTTGATTGTGCTTGACCAGCTTACTTTAAGAGCTAACAGTGATATATTCCTAAAGGAGCAATTGTTGATCATATGCAGGAATTCCTTAGTGGACTTTCACATGTGATGACGTAGCTAGAATTTTATGTTTTGTGGTTTTTGGACTCTGAACTTAGGTGAAAAAGATTTATAGGAAAATTTATATTTATATTCACCTATATATATGGACAAAAATCATGGAGTGGTGGGATCATGAGTATATCTTTATTGGTTGTTGGCCTAAATTAAAGAGAATTGATTTGTTGTTTGCTTATTACTCAGTGTAATTGCATTATATGCATCCATATATGTTTGTACTAGGTTTTTACTCATTCTTTAATTTTTTACAGCTACATGTCGATTTGATAAGGTTGTTGCTTATGGCAAGTTGGGGTTTTTTTACTGCCTTTAGGTAGGTAAAGAGATATGATAAATAGTTGTATCGCATCAAAGATGTAATTAAGTTGTAGAGACTGAGTAATGATATTAAGTAGGGTTGCTAATGTGAATTATTGTTATAAAATTGGAGATTTTGTTAATAATTATAATTATAGTCACAATGACTCGCTTGTGAGTTATTTTTGTATTGTTGTGATTGGATAATTATTTTAATATAGATATTATAGTTAGTTTAGAGCTTAACGTGTTATTAGAAAACTAAAAACATGTAGTGAGTTATGGCGTTTTTAGGTTTTGGGGTGTTATAGCAACACAACTCTAATACTTATGACACCTTGTGATGGAGGAATCACATGAAAGAACAAGACGTCAGAGTTTAAGTTTAAGTAGATGATGAAAAGTTCTAGCAGTATAAAGAGGACATGAGCTTTACTAGAAGTGGTGTAAGTAGAGGGTGTATATAGTACATATGTACTCTAGAGAAAAGCTTTAATTATATTAATATGCTATGTGGATTAATGAATGACATGTAAGTATCAATAAAAATTTAATAGTACGTCTCTTTATTATTACATATCAAATTTTTCTTGACAGTTATATATCATTTATCGATTTACGTAATATATTAGTATTATTGAATTTTTTTTATACTATGACACTTATGCTAAAATGGATGAGAACATAATATGTGCTGCAATATTAGCGACAATATCGAATGGAATTATAACAACGGTTTAATGATGTTCTTTATTGTAAAACTTTTAATAACATTAATTTTCTCTTTATACAACTAAAATCTCTTATTCCTTAATTGAATTTAAAATTTCCCTCATGGCTAATTCCAAAAGGTTGCTAACTCAAAGCCCTTTCGTGAAGTTCCCACACTTCACAGGAGGACTTGTATTATCGTACTCACCTTGGGCGTTATTGCATATGGAGTAAACCTTCACGCTTTTGCTTGCTGATGAAATGATAACTTGATTCATTTTAATCCCAGTGCAACTATGAAGGCTGCTGCAATTCAAAGTGATGGCGTTTGGACTCTTGGATGTTCCTTTTATATTATTGTATATTACTTCACTGATATTCACAGCCGAGTCATGCTCCTGGTGCATCATCATTTAAGAGAATAAAAAAAAAAAAAGAAAAATCCAGAAGTACATACATAACCAGAGGAACATATCGACATGTATCCACAATGGGCGTGTATCTCAAAATAAACAAGGTCAATTTATAATACAATCATAAGAATTGGAAATTCAACCTTTTTTTTTTTTATTTTCCCTTTTTGCAAGTAATATATGCAAAATGGTATATATTACTTTTCACTGCTGCACATACATTAGCAATATTTTTGCTTTTAAAAATATTTATGTTTTGATTTAATAATATGGAGCCTAAAAGTTAGTTTTGACTTAATCTTATAAAAGATAATGAATCAAAGTATAATTGCAAATACACTTCTAAAATTATTAGTCAAACAGGAATGATACCTAAACTCTTAAATTATGATTTCACTTCTCCATAACCTTTAAAAATGAGCACACATACCCTCAAATTATAACTAAAACACCAGATTAATGGCAAAAGAGTCATAAATAGTAAAGGATTTGGGTCCTATTGGAAATTTTGGGCATATGTGCATATTTCCTACTATTATGAGGGTGTAAAAGCACACCAACAAAGTTTTGGTCTATCCCTGCTTGACCAATTTTCACCTGCAGATCAATTTACGTTGAGATTAATAAAAAACAATGGGCGTGTGTGTAAATTTTTTAAAATGTAGAAAGGTAGAAGAATATTTTGGGAGCCTTCCATCCACATTTTGATAATATGGTTGTTGGATTTCACCAAAAATCAATTTTCTTGCTTACATATATTTTGCATTGTTGATGAGGACAATAGAACTGGTCAATGATAATGGGATTTTCCGCGTTAATGAATGTGATGTTGTCGAAATGAATTCTCCTCACATGCCCAGAACCTTCCTGAAATATCAACAAAATTATAAAAAATAAAAGATAAAGTAATATTGATTCATAGAATTGACAATAATTGTTTATTCTGCATTTATAAAATTTAAAAATACCTTCCAAGTTTTGATTCTTGCTCCATTCGTAGTCCCATTGAAACTACAGTCCTTCACATATATATTCTCTACCACATCGTATTCTCCTTTTTCCCCCAAGCCTCCAATACTGTGAAAAAAAAAAAAAAAAAGCATATACATAAACACTATATTTTCCATGTATATTTATTGCTCTAATACATCAAGTTTTATACGAGGTAAACCGGTTCTTGAAACTTTGCTGTTTCTAAAATGCTATCCTAATGGGTCCAACCAATCACATTTAGACATGTGCTTAAGTATTTGGTTATGATATGTGGATACACAATGGCATTTTGGAGAAAGCAAACATCTATCCTCCAAGTGTGTTTGAGAGACTTAATAAAATTAAATCGGATAAATTTGCTTGGCGATATTGCTAAAAATCCAAAGTTAAACAATTTCATTGAAGAAAAAGTTAATAATTTTTATTTAGGTTACATACATATGAATAGTAGAGAAATATGTACACACCTTATACCATGGCCAGGTCCACATTTTACCTTTGTTATGTTGATAAAAGAAGAGCCATTGTTGATAGCAATACAATCATCACCTAAAACGTAAGAGAAAGTTTCTAAATGTAGAATTTTAAAAGGAAAATATATATATATATATATATATATTTCTCTATTGTTATCTTTAGATAAATATGATTTTCATGAATAGAAAATTTAGAAATTAAAACAGTTACTCGTATTTTTTTTTTTTTTAATATAATAGGAGATGTATGAATTTTTAGGAAATCAGCGCCAGAATCACCAACCATTATTTGATGCCAACCATTGACACTTACAACTTATACCATGTCTTCCACTAAACTTTGAGATCCTATCTCCTAAATCGAGTGGTGAACATAAAAGGGGGATAGCTTTATTTCTATTGCCATCCTCAAAATTTCGAAATATTTATAAAATTAATTTTTAGCCTATCAAATTTAAGCTTAAGCAAAGAGGAAAAAAAAAAAAAAACCTATCAAATTTAAGCTTTTAGACAAATTTCTTAATATTGTAACCTCTTTCAATCTAACAATTTGAATTTACACTCAAAATCCTGCCCTATCACTACCTTGCCCCATGGGTTTGATTGTTTCGTATTATAAGTACAGTCCTATCCTCCATTTTGATGGTGTTTTACTCTTCGTTTCATTATTTAAAATTCGAACCGTTAAATTTATAAATTATTCAATAATTTAGATTTAAAAAAAATATAAATTAAGAATGAGATGAATGACGAGACCGATCTTATAATAAACATGAATAGGACCTAAAAAAATCTTACAAATAAATAACAACAGTAAGTACCTGTTCCAATTGTCAAATTATGAATTGTTACATCGGTCGACCAATTAATGTCGATCCCGTCTGTGTTTGGGCTCGTCTCAGGTGCCTGAATACGCAGGTCTTGGATGGATACGTTGTTGCATTGATGTATAGAAATGTGATTTTTTGGGCTGTCTACATGTGTTAATCCGACAAGGTTGAAATTTTTCACGTGTGCAATCTCTAATGCCTGGCAATATAAAATGGTAAAATATTTAGTATACTATATTGACATTATTTCCTTGCTTAATACATCTAAACGCGATATTAAATTAGGTATATTCCATAAAATTGCATTACCATAAAAAAAAGAAAAAAAAATCATTAAACCTCTATATAATGTTGTTGGTCATACCTAGTTTGGGCAATTGATTTAAATATATAAGAGAATTAAGAGTTAAAAGGGATAAATTAGATTGGATTAGAAGTTAGACTCATGATTGAACTAAATTGATTCTATAGAAGATCAAGTCGAACTAGGTTGCATTGCATGGGTCAACAGTGCATAAGTCAATAGTGCACCTATATTAATAATTACTATTTGATTTCTGTAAATAGTTCGTACATTAGGGGTACATTGTAAAATTTTTATGGAAATAGCTGCAAATGTAGTATCCTTTTTTTTTTTTTTTGGTAAATTAATGTAGTATCCTTCTATAGTATGCATCTAATGCTTTAAAATCTTTTGTGAAAGTAACGAAGATGTGAGTGTCATGTATACTATAGAGGGCTAAATTTGAATCTTGGTCTCAAATACAATAATAAAAATGAATTTGATTTTTTAGATTAAGATGATAAGGTTTAAGGAGTCAAGTCCGTATATTTTTGGGATAATTTTGGAACAGTGGGCTTAGAATAGGGTTTATTAGATTAGTTTGCCTGAACTAATAAAATAAGGCCATTTAGACCCGAGCTCACAAGAGGTCCATCTTAAACCCATTAAGAGAATGATTCAATCATACCCATTGATTATTATCATAATCCAACGAATCAAGTCAATTACTATTTCTTATAAATACCTATTTCACTTTCTCATTTAGATGCAAGAAATACACATATAATGTTGTTACTCTCCTAGAATTCATTCTCAAAGATTAAATACTTAAACATTTCAAAAACATTACTCTATTCTTAATCAATTTTGGAGTTTGGTGCTATCATGCTCTTCCATCTGCCACCACACGTGTTAAAACTTTATTAAAATTGTTTACTCATTCTCCCTATCTTATCTTACTTAATTATCTCATATGTATAGTACAAGTCATTTCCTTAGTTATTGGTAGTATGATTAGACATGTGGCAAACATGTGATCATCCTATTCAAACCCTCACACCTACGTATATGTTAAAAAATGTTATGAGAAAATAAAGTCAAAAAACGATATTTTTAGAAGGTATCCTAAACTTATTGAGACGTCCAATGGTAACTAACTACTAGCACTAAGTTATCCAACTTACCGTGGGTCTAGGGCAAGTCATCTGCAAAATGAAGCAAATTCCAATGAGTTTCATTTCAATACATCGGAATTGTAGAATTGAAAAACAAAAGTACGATTGTTGTAGTATGTCGAACAACCCACCGTTGGACAAGACTTCCACCACCCGCCACCTCGGCCATCGATGGTGCCATTGCCATTCACGGTTAGTCCATCAACATCCCTAAACTCGAGCCATTTACCCCGGTTTTGGCCGTACCGGACCTTTTCTGGTGCAACTATCTTTCCTAGGATCTTAAACATCAACAAGGGGGAAAAAAAAAAAAGAAACAAAGAGTTTAAAATGTCAATAGAACAACATAAATTAGTCTATATAGTAACAAGAGTTGACATAGGGAAGTCACCTATTAATTAGTTAGCAAAATATTCAACATAATGGAATGACCATTATGATATAACAAAGTGTAGTATACATGAATTCTATCCATTATAAAGACTGATTTGGAAATATAATATATATGGACTTCTTGTTAAACGGTTGATATTTCAGCTGTTAATACAGTCAAATTAGGCGATAAATTGGCCTAAAAAAATTCTATTTACATATTGATAGAGAAAATTATATCTTTTAAGGGATACAAATATAATGTTTTAGAATTTTGGAATGGTCCTATAATTCTGCTTTTCTCTTTCAAAAAAAATAATAATAATGGCATTATTATAATTTACCTTATCTATATAATCATGAATAGATATAAGTTTTTCTTTATTTTCCATTTTATGGTGTGCATGTGACAAAATATAAAATTGGATAACATGGATAATTATTTATAGCGACAACTATTAAAGGGAAAAAAAAAAAATTCTAAGTTTACAATCTTACCTGAAAATGAACGTCATTTGTTTTACATGGACCTTGAAAGCTTACAGGCCTCAACATAAATACTTTGAGAGGAGGCACTTTCAAGGTAGGAGCGCCCGATTTAGCTTCACATACGTCTTCCCATGCTTTCCCAAATGCCTTCATGAATAAACATGTGAAATTTACGAAATATGTTACGACAATAATTACTAGGAAAACGGGTTCCTTTCTAAAGTGTTAGGTTTAGTTAATCGCTTTGAAGATCACTAAGATGTAAAACTACTTATGTACTCAGAGGAAACGATAGTTTTGCAGAAAATGTTTCTAATACCTTTTTTGTTTTTTTTTTTTGGGTCTACGTCATAATAATCAATTGTTTGCAATTATCGAATAAGTAATTTCGAAAAGTTGAAGATACCATTGTTTGCCATTAATGGTGGTGGTAACAAATTGAAATGCTATTGGAATGTTAGAAAAACCATTTCTATTTTGATGAAATGGAAATCATTTTTTATAATTTTCCATTCACATTTTCCGCGAGACACAGCCACCGCGATTAATAATTACCTTCATCTTCCACTGTTATACTTGTTATAGCTACAAATGGTAAATATTGGTATGTTTTTAGAAAATGCATGAGAAAATAATGTATTTTAATCTAAAAACACCAATGAATTCTTCTAACAACTGGATTGAATTACTCAGGTCAATCAAATCGAACCGAAATTGTGGTTAATAAGGGTCAACAAGGTAACAATATTGTGTATAGTGCATATATACATACTTTACTGTCATCGGTTACTCCATCTCCAACAGCTCCGTAATTTATCACATCAAAAGTTTGCTTCTCAGAGGATCCAACCAACGTTGTCATGCACAAAACTGACCAAATGATGAAAATTCCCTGCATGATTCTTGCTTCTCTACCCACAAGAACAGTATGTTATGTGTTTTCTCAAGGAAAAAGAGTTGCAATAACTACTTAATGCGTGAAAATCTGAAATCAATGCTTATGATTTAATACTGATGACCAAGGCCTGTAGCAAAAAGGTAATAATATCTAATTGGCAAATGTATAATCCGATACCATTAATTTATTGATTATGGAAAATATCTTATGTCTTCCGTCTCCTTCGAGTATAATATAGACATTAACAGACTATTTTTTTTGCTTTGATTTCATACCAACTTGAGCCGATTTGTACCAATTATTTAATTTGTAAAGCTTATGGAAGAGCGGACAATCCTATCGGAATCAAGATCCCATGCTATTCTGCGTGGTCGAGTAACTTCTGGATATTGAAGTTGAGAGTGTAGCTTTTGGTTCCAATTCTAAGTAATGATTCCTATAGAGAGTAGAATATATGGTGTAACATTTCCATACTTTATACCTAATCCAACACTTGTACTCTAATGCATGTAGAGTATAGGTCCAAGGCAACCTATAATCACCAAATAAAATATATTATTGATGATATTGAATATAATAAAATATAATAATTTTAACTTACCACATACTAAAGGAAAAAGTCCATTAGCCCATTGTAGAAAGTAAATCCCAAAACATTATAGCCTTCATTTCTTTGAAACCTCTTATTTTCTTGCTATAGTATTACTAACCCTACTCTACTCTCCTGATTCTAATTTCCTTTTTTTTTTTTCCTCTCAATTTATTCCCGTTGTTGCTTAATTTCTCTCTACTCTAAAATTATCTTGATGTATCCCTTTGTTATTACTTAGGTTTCCTTAGTTTCTTTTTTACGATTTTCAATATCTACCACTCATATATTATTGGATTAAATTGGATTATATTTAAGTATGTAATAGATTTTGTTCATTTTAAATCACTTCCAATAAATTTTTTCTTTTATCCAAAAATATTTAAAAAATTAACCATGTTTGAGTTGAAAAATGTTCGAAGTTTCATTTATTTTGTCGTATTATGCTTTTAGTTGGATGTTCATGTATTGATAACAGGGATAATGTTATAAATAGTACTGAAACTTTATCAAAATATGCAACATACTAGTATTTTGAAAAGGTCAATTTGTTATGTAATTGAAGTTTTCATTATCATTTTTGCTATTTGAAATAACTCTATTAAGTTGGTTGTTCACATGTACATAAGGATGAACTAGGATTTGAATGTTTTGACTACCTTAAGGCTAACGGGTAGCTAGAACACCACTTAAGGTGAATTGGATTGCGATCTTCTTGAAAAAGTAAGTTATTCAACCAAATGATAGTCACGGGTAAATTTCTAGTTTGTCCTTGTATCCATATTAGCAAATGGATTTAAGGTAGCAACAATAACAATGAAAATATTGATTGGGTAGCACTAGCTAATTAATATTTTTAAAGTATAACTAGTAAATTGTACTTTAGTTTAGATACCATTTGTAACATGAACCTTTAATAAAAACATCGTCATGATAAATTCCAAATTTATGATAGCATTCTATGATAATTTCTTGAGAGTTTTATTATTAGATTTATGATGTATACCTTTCATAAAAATATATAATTAGAATTGTTGAAAATTACTAGGTTAATGATTGTATCGACAATAAATACATGGGAATATGATGACTAATTAGTGTAGATTATTAAAACTGGACTGACCTAACTTGAAACAAAACCCACATACTTTATTGTTGCATGACTTAAAATATTAGGAAAAGTACAAATTTAGGATTCAACATTTTGCATATTTTTGTTTGAGTCCTAAATATTCTATTTTTTCTATTTAAGTTCTCTACATTTTTAAGAAATATCAAATAAGGACTTTTGTTACTTCTATAAACTTTTTTGTCCAAATAACTCGATGTAATATTTTTTTTAAAAAAAAAAATGATTCCACTTAATGCCAAGTAAGAAAACTAGGTTGATATGACGTGGAAAAGAAAAAGAAAAAAGACTTAAACAACCAAAAATCTATGGAGACTAAAACTTAACCTAATTAGATTGTATAGTGCTCTCAACATTAATCACACTAGAAAGCTTGAAAAAACATTAACATGGAGTGGAATGTATTGACTTGAAGAAACCTTACCTATATTGTGCCCGAAAAACATTTCACACTACTCATAAGGCTATACATTTGAGGGTCATCTATAGTATTGGAAATCCCTTTTGCATCTTCCCTTCTCCATGAGCTTTAGCTGTTCCTTCTGGTTGATCTTGATATTTTCTTCAAACATTTTTGCTATAAAATCAAGGGATGGGTTGATTTAAGGTTATGGTTTTCTTCATAAAATGATTAAGGTTGGGGTTTTCTTTACAACATATCAATGGTTAGGGTTTTCTACAATATTTGAATTGATTGGGATTAGTGTAGGGATTTTTCCAATGCTAGAATATGGATTTCCCCTTGATCCCCTTGAAAATGTCAAGATGAAGATTTGGCTTTTTTAGAGAATAGTAAGATTTAGGTTTATGCATAGATAGAGAGGGGCTTAGAATTTTGTTTAGTAGGATAAAGGAACTTGTGGTTGGTTGTTATTTAGTCTAGCCAATAATTATGTCACTAATATTTGTTTGCCTCGGGTTTAATTTCTTAATCGAGTTAAATATGTTCAATCAATGTGTTGACATGGTTGTTTATTTAGTGCAACGTGTTGTAAAGCTACATCTCTGTCATCTCATTTGGATAGAAAACATAACAACCTTAATGGAAGTCCTTATGTGACATTGCTTGAAAACACAGATGATTAAAATAGAAAAAATGAAAGGTTTAAAACTCAAATAGATCGTAATCGAGTAATGTGACACGATCGGATTTCTTAATTTTTTTTTCTACATTTAAATATTGGTTGTTGATGGTTGCACACAGCTCGGGCGAGGTTTTTTGGTTTAGGGGGTGTAGATACCCCATTTTTTTCTCTTTATTTTATTTCTTTAAGGGTCCAATTTAGGAAAAATATGTAAGAATAGAAAATTTAGAAAACTAAAAAAAAATAAAAAAAAAATAAATTTAGAAAAATACAAAAAGAATAGAAAATTATAAAAAAAAAACTAAAAAGTCACAAAAAAATATAGAAAAAAAAATAGAGGATTTAAGAAGTTTATAAAATAATAATTTTTTAGATGGTTTAATAAAATAGAATCTTTAATTTAGACAAAATAAAGAAAGGGTTGTTGGGATTGGACTTAAACTTAGATTCAAATCTAGACCAAGTTAAGACCAAGTAAACCTCATCCATATGTGCAATTTAAATAAGGCTCAAGTTAACGGCCTAATGGATAAGCACATAGAGTTTAGCATTGCATTAAAATGAAAGGTCATAGGTTTGAATCTTGCTAAGCACAAAGTGTTTTTTTTTTTTTTCATTTTGAAAGGAAAAATAAAAATAATAATAATAATAATAATAATAATAATAATAATCTTAGTATACAATTAAAATAGGACTTTTACACCGCTTAGTAAGTTTTAGTATTTAGTTCTTAAAAAAAAAAATTATTATAGTGTGGACTAGAACCTAGTTTGCAAAACAAGGCATATTGCCTTGATAAAGTGGAATATAGCAGGGGATGCATTAGGCATGTCCCAATCTTCCTTCTTGCTCCCCAATTTTTTTTCCTTGATTCCAGTTTTCTTCCTTCCTTGGTCAAGCCATGTTGAGACTATTTTTGATCGATTTTATCATACGATTTCACCGAATTAATGATAAAATTGTGTAATACACGACTTATTCTCGAATTCACCCTAAAACGTGTTCAAATTCAGTCGTTTATGCAATTAAAATTGAACTCAAAATTCACCCTTAAAACTGAATTAATGATAAAATTGTGTAATACACGCTTATTCTCGAATTCACCTTAAAACCTATTCAAATTCAGTCGTTTATGTAATTAAAATTGAACTCAAAATTAGAAAAAAAAAATCATTTTTCAGGTCAAAACCAATTAATGAATTTTGATGATTTATTTCAATTTTCCCGACCTTTCTAACTTAATCCTTCTACTTACAGTATAAATAGAGATTTGTTCTTCATTTCCAAGGCACATAATCACTAGAATCCCTCTAAGAAGTACATACACTGCACTTTCTCTCTTTACAAATATTGCCTTCTACAGCGGCTTTTAATAAAGACCACCATCGCCATCGGATTCCTCACACCCAAAAATCTTAGAATCAATACTTCGATCTAATGTTCCAAGCCAACCCAAACCAACTGAAGTCGACCCCAAGTCGACTCGAGCTATCCCGGAGTCGTCCTAAAGCCGACTCGGTCTGCTACTTTTTTCTAATATTTATTTTATTTATCACTCATGTATTGTAAATGTAATAATAAATAAAAAGAAAAGAAAAGAAAAAAAGAGAAGAAAAGAAAAATAAAAGAAAGAGAAAAAGAGAAAAAGCTCAAGTTTGTTTTTTTTTTTAATTTTTGTTTTCGATTGAGATTTAAATAGGAAGAAATAATGATAAATAATAATAATAAAAATAAGATAAAAATAGGTTAGTGAATAAAAACCATTTTACTACTTATAAAATCAATTTTCTAAAATAAAAATAAATGATTGTTTGTCAAATTATGACCTTTTGTAGAACTTTCTAAAAAATAAATTAAATTTCGAACCTTTTAGTTCTTTCTTAATAAAATTAAATCTACCTAAAAACGTAAATTTAGCGTGTTTTCAAAATTAAAATGAATTCAATATATGTTTGATTTTGAATAACGGATATGTAGGCACTTACGGAATGACAGTAAAAAGTGAAAAACCTACTTTTCCATTTTTAGTTTAAATTACTTAAATTATTCGTTAACCAATAATTAAGTTTCGCTTTATAGAGTAGTCTTTTTGAAAGGTAATTTTTAAGATCATGCTTAAAATTGGAAAGTCGATGATATTCGCAAGGGTTTAAAAATCTTAATTTCCAAACTCGTTTTTCTGGTTCTTAAAACCGTTTATAACATTGGTTTTATTGAAAAGATTAATAACTAAATTATAATTAATCTATCCAATTGATTATAATTTATCTCTTTTTCTTAACTCCAGTCGGATGGCAATTCTAAAAATATTTTCAAAAGAATTGATTTTCTTTAAATTTTAGTCGAGAGCCAACATTAAATTAGTATGGATTTAAAGAAGACATTTATAAAAATCAAAGAAAAATCAGGCTCAATTGGAGGTTGTCACGTAACCCTCCTTTAGCTATGGGTAGCCACCTGTGGTTACTTAGACTTTGAGCAGGGTGCAAAAGCAAAAAGATCCCCATTTTCTCTCGTTTAATTAATTCTCTTTCTTTTGTATAAGTCCTCACAGAAATCTCGTGCTTATGCGTTTATTGGTCTACCTCTCTTGGTAGATTATTGTTAGTTTTGATTACTGTAAACTACTTGCTGTTGATGAATATGTATTTGTGAGGATGTTACTTTTGGCTTACTTATCTTTATTACTGGATATTGTAAATATTGGTCATAACAAAAATTGACAAGTTGTTGGCACCTTATGTATTTTAAAAATTTTATAATATAAAATTTTACAAGTTTCTAGGAGGTTTTATACTACATATTGTTTAGAGTACAGTTTTAGGATGATTGATATATGTCACAAGTTAGGTTCCGATTCTAATAAGGATTGCACATGCTAAAAATGTAAACTTCTCCGGTATTTAAATAAGGTAACTTTTCTAGAGCTTCTTGGGTGTAAGGCTTGGTGTATGTGCCTTTCCATCACCTTCTTCCTAGTCTATCAACAATTTTGTTTTCGTTGAGTAAGAAATCAACGGCCTTCTTGTCTTGCCACTTGTGGCCAATGCTATAGTAGTTCGAGAAAGAATAAGTTCGATATGCTTATTTCAGATAGCATGTCTAAATCATAGTAATCACTAAGCTAATGAGGAGTTTGAACTCCAGTTGGATCTGGGCTATGTTCAACTTCCTCTACACTTTTGGACTCTATAGACGTTGATTTAAGGACATTTGTTTTGGATTAAACCAAAGTCCACGTGTATATTATATTTAAGGTATAGATTAATGATTTGGTGAAGTTGGACACACAATCTTGCAAAACGCCTACAATGTACATTTATAATGTAAAATTCAAACCTTAAGACAGTGTCAAATATGTCCCCTACTTTTTCTAAAGCACGTGGGCCATGGTATTTTAAAGGCAATTCTTAATACACACCTAGTGACAAAATTAAAAGTTGAAATGAAAGCTTTAAAATTTGGTTCGCATATCCTAAATCGTCAAGAAAATGCCATTAATGAACAGTACCATCTTTAATAACCTTTTTTACGTGCTCTTCATATTTATTCGAAAATTACAATATAGAAACTTACTTTTTTCCTTATTATAGAAAACCCCTGATGAAATTTTAAAATTAATTGCTATTTTTGAAATAGTACTTTATACCTAAGGAACTTCCATATAATTTATTTATTGAAGCTAATTTCCAATGATCACACAAAATTTTACTTTTTAATACCATTAGATTCCATACTTAGTGAATTCTTCATCAATTGAATTCACTTTAACACTATCTCCTCCATATGCCTTTTGCTTTTTCATTCTTGTTTTCCTTTTGTGAAGAAGTTTCAAGCATATTCTAGAATGTTGTCAATCATTAAATCACAATAAGATGTCTTCGATGGTGATTTATGATCTATCATTTCTCAAAAAACCCCATTGTTTAGGGAAGATTCATGATGATGTAGATATACTGCATCCTTAAAAGATTCAATTGAGAGAGACTTTGGGTAGTTGAGAGTATCCTCCATCAGAACATACTGTTAATAGTCCATCAATGCTATCACCTTCTAAGTCATTTTATCCTTCAAAATCATTTGGTTATAAATTTCTCACCTCCATGACATTTAATCGAGTGTTTGCAATTCAACTATGGTTTTAAATTCCTAAGTTTAAGGATAATTAAGGTTCCTAAAACTATAAAATGACTATAGTTCCTAAGGATAACTGAGGTTTCTATTTTCATCAAGGAATTATCGAAATTCCTGACTTAAGGATAGTTACAGTTCATATTGCAAAATCTCAATTATACAATGATTCATATAATTATACGATGATTTGGATTAGCCTAGCAAATGGCATTACCTTTTCACTTTAAATCTTCCACAATTCTATAGGTTTTGAGCTATCTTTAGAGTTAGGCATGGATGTGCTTTTTTTTGGCTTATTTCTTAATTGGCTTGCGCCTATCAATTGATAAAGAGCAAAATATATAATCTTTGGTTAAATTAAGTGATAGGCATTAACCTCATAGACTAATCACATGAAGCCAAGTTAGAGGACTTCAAGGTCTTACTCGGAGAATACTAGCTCAAAGCTTTATCTGAGACGGAAGTTCATATCCCAACCTTTGTGTTTCCCTTTCTTGCTTACCCGATTGCCTAACTTTCACATGTGCCAGACTTACTGAACAACTGTACTATGATAGGATATCCGAGTAGATAGCCTTAAGACCATTCAAGTCGACCAGAAATGTTTGACCCTAACCCAAGCTAATTACTCTACAATACTAACTAGGCCTCGACCTAATCTAGATCAGGTTGCCCCCTAACTGCAAATTCTTCTTCTCATCTACTTGTACTATATTTTTGACATCCAGCCCGTGATCGACACGTGTCTTCAGGCATGATATTCTAAAAGGATTGTTTACTTTCTGTACTAAATATTTTTTGTCTCTTTTACTCTTTTTAGTATATATTATATATCTTAATTGCATGGATACCCTTTTGTCTTTTCACACATATAAAGTAATCCTAGTTAACGAGTACATAAACCTTTACTTAATTATATGTAGACAATAAATTCCATTATCAGAATATATTCAAGTTTCCTTCAAGTAACCTTAGTGTTCTCATTACCCATCAAGTCTTATCTATTTCCTTTAGTAAGGAGTAGTGATGAATGACCCTTTAATTTGAACCGATGAGTCATATCTAACGAATTGTAAGCCGAGTAGAATTGATTAGTATGTCATATTTACTTAATAGCTACCTGAATTTTGCTAACTTTTCTTTATTTTCCTTTTGGTGGACTTCGTTATGGTGTTTTTCCGTATGTCCGACCTCAAAGATGCATCATTAAGCTAGGAAGTGGATATTATCAATTTTTATCATCTCAATTTTATTCTATAGAAATAGATGGTTGAGGGAAAATTTAGGAAAAGAATATAACTTTAGAAGATCAAAGTTAATCAAGGCTATTATATGCTTTTCAATTTCTTCACTTATATTTTTCAAGAATCTAACATCTTTTATAAATGTATCTTTTACATCTATCAAAAGTCATTAGTGCAAGAAAGTTGTAAAACCTAAGTTAAAAAAAAAAAAAAAAGAAAAAAAAAAGGAAAAGAAAAAGAAAAAGAGAAAGGAATATACATTATAAAATAAGGATTAAAGAGGTTTGGTATGGCTTGTAATATGTTTATGATAGCGAAGGCACATTGGTCATAAAGAGATTTTGAACCCCCATTATCCCCCTCTTTCTCCAATATCTTTCTTTTCTAGGGTAGCACTCTCTTACATCCCTTTCATAACATATCTTTACTTTGTTAGTAGAAAACTTAAGTTAACCTTATGAAACAATAAAACAAAATCTAAATTAAGGAGCTAGGTCACCAAAGAGGAAGGAAATTGTGAGTTTTTACAAGAGAATAGCGGTTTTTGATAAATCCTTCATATCCTTGCTGTTAAAAGTTCGTTTCTTTGAGGGTTAATGAAGGAAATATAAAGGAAACTGGTTTTTAGTAAGTTCTTTAGCTAAGCTTGTTAGACTTTTTCATTTTCTTGATGGGTGGTGTGTAAAATAACTATTTTGTAGCAGTGTTCAAATGTGAGATTCATGTTTGGAAAGCATAGGTTTTCTTCTAGTTTAATGTGAGTCGCCTTAACCTTGCCATTTTCTAAGTTTTCTTGAAAGTTAATGTTGTGGTGTTTGGATGTCAATTTCAATCATTGGGGAGATTTGCATTGTTTTTGAAAGGAAACTTATTATTTGAAATTGTAGAGGAGTTTCAATGAAGTTGTAGGTGTTTTTGTGAGTCAAGATTAGAGTTTGGTTGATCAGGTGTTGAGAAAAACCAAAAGAGAAGTTGTTGTTCATGTTTTGCAGAATTGTAGAACTGTTTTATAAGACTAAGGAAGGAACCAACCTGCCGATTCGGCTATTGTTTGGGGTTGACTATTAGAGCTAGCCTATGGATTGTTGGAGCTGGTTCAGCCCGTTTAGTAAGCCACCCTGTTGGCTTTGCACACAATTAGCCCGTTGGTTGTGTCATCTTTAGGGTTCGGTTTCTAAAATCGGCTCACGCTTTTAGGAAGTCGCTATGGTGTTTTCCAATTAAACTTTTGTAAAAACATATTTCTATAAATACAGTTTAATCTTAAAATATCATCTGGACATGTGATTTTTTTTCTAAAGGACGTTTTACCATGTATCATATGTAATTTATATAAGTATATAAATATGCTTTCAACTATTAATCTTATAAATATCTTATATTCATGTGTATATCTTATAAATTTATATAAGCATATAAATATACTTTCAAATATTAATCTTATAAATATCTTATATTCATTTGTATATTCTTAGCTGTTTCTAGGCTTTGTAAATATATAGATTAAGTTTCAAGTCTAGAAGTTGTGAAGAAGCCAGGTGAGGCTTTAGGTGAAAGGAGTGGTGGTAGAGATAGGTTGAGCCAAGATCTGATTTAAGTTTCTTTATATGAGCAGTTAGGAGCATGGTTGATTCTAATTTGGTTGTTAGCAAGACTTGTAGTCTAAGTACAGGATACATGGATGTCTGTTGTGTATGCTAGGTTAATGAATTTAATTGGACTAAAATTAAACTTAGACCTTACTCAAGTGTGATGCTTATACTTTGCTTTGACTACTCATTGGTAGAGACTAGTGATGTTGGTGAGGTACTTGGTAATCTTTGCATAATGCTGTCTTAAGTGGAGTTTAGCAATGACATGAGCCAAGTAGATCTAAGTGGATTATTGGTTGCTTGAGTGTTAGGGAGGACCTAATACCAATACTTATGTAGGATTCTATATTTCTTGATTGTAGGGGTCATGAGTCACTCAAATCTTAAGATACTAAGATTTTACAAACATAATAATTAAGGACTAAGCTGGTTGATTGTTGCATTTGTTATTGTTACTCATGTATACATATGTATCATGTTCGTGTGTTCATTTACATGTATGTGGTATTTTGTACTAGGTGTTAACTCATCCTTCAAGGTTATTATTTTCTAGTTGTATCTTTAATGTATGAGGATATGGTTGACTACTACGTGGATGACTCGAGTTATGACTATTATTATTATGATGAGGAGGGATATTACTATTACTTTGATGAATGGAGCAAATTCCATGTAACGATTGAATTTATGGAGACTTGGTATAGTTATTTCTTTATCATATATTATTGTTACCATTGTACTATTGGTTGGAGTCACCTATGACTCATGTAGTATGTTATTTTTATGTTAATATTAGTTGGAGCAGAGACCCTTTGATGTGGATGGGTCTAGAGAGGTAGGTTTTCCAGTTATACTTATAAGAGGCATAACTTTTGATTTGGGTGGAGTTTTTTCTATTGTAATATATCTCTAAGGACTGATTTTTAAGTACTATAAGGTGAGAATTTAAACAAAACTGATGTCGTTTTAAGCTTGAAAAATAATGTTTAAGGCTCATTGGTCGTTTTTATTTTTAGAGATATTTTAGACCAATTTTTAAGTGTTTTAAGGTTTCTTTTCAAGTATAAATACTTTTTTTTTTTGTCTTCTGGTGTTTCTTTACGAATAACTATTTTCAGACTAATACAGAATTTGAAGTTCCTTTCAATTCTCTTTTTTGCATTATCTACATCATTCCTTGTTTAATTTAGGGTTTATGTCGAGCTTCATGCTCCTTGACTCATGTTAGATAGTTATTTATGATGATGTACTTGTAGTTAAAGTGATTGACATTCCACTCTTTATTTAATATTTGGAGTACTTTAATTGTGAATTGGTAGATATAGTGAATTGTGTGGTTCATAGACAAGTTTCAGGATCCTTGATTGCCTTAGCGTGTTTACCTCTAGGGTCGACTCATGGCGGAGCTGTTGCTTCTTAAGTTTCAGGGTGTCACAAAAGATGATTATTAAAAGTTGGTAAAATGCTACAACTAGTTTTTTATACAAGTTTTTACATATTTTCAATGTACTAGTTAGCTTATTCTATTTGGCATTATAAAAAGTTCAACTGATAATATTATAAATATCAAGTAAAAGGACCTGTTAAGATAGGCTAAATAAATTGCATATTTATTTCAAAGAGACAATTGCTACATTTGCATGTTGTTACAAAACCCAGCATAACCAATTAATAACAAAATGTAGCTGCAAAGACCACTTATGGCCCTTGTGACAAGCTGGGGACAATTTGCATGAAAGGACAAAGGTTTAGATCCAAATAGATCAAATGAAAGGTTTTGGTATGGTAAAGGGTATATTACTATCATAATGTAAGTAGAGAATGCCCATCATAATGTAAGTAAAGGATGCTCGTTGCATGTTGACACTGCAACACTTGTGCTAAAATGGATGCAAATATGACGTGTGCCACATTAGCAATAACATCTAATGAAGTTATAGCAGCAACATAGTAATATTCTATGCTTATAAAACTTCAACAATGTTAATCTCCTATTTATACTACTAAAATCTTTTATCTCTATTTGAATTTGAAACCAAATGTCGGTGCTTTGTAGTATCATTCCCTTGTAATAAGTTCTAACCACTGCCAACTAAGAGCCCTTTGTGAAGTTACCACACTTCATAGGAGGACTTGTATTGTTATATTTACGTTAGGCATTATTGCATATAGACTAAACATGATTCATTTTGATTAAAGTGAAACTATGAAAGCTATAGTAATTTAAAGTGATGACATGTGGACTCTTATATGTACCCGATATATTATTTTGTATCTTACATCATTGATATTCATAACTAAGTCATGCACCTATGCATTATCATTTAAGAGAATAGAAGAGGAAAATCCGTAAGTACGTTCATAACTAAAGGAACATATAGAAAATGAATCTAATGCATGTACTCAAAATAAAAAAGGTTGATGTATAATATAATTACAATAAATGTAATTTTAACTCTTTTTTTCCTTTTTATAAGTAATATATGCATTATTAGTAGGAGATTTTGGACATGGGTCTCTTAGGCCCACGCTAACTTGTTTAAGCCTTGGGTTGACTTAATTAAGCCCAAGACCGGCGTGAGCCATTAGCATCCAACCTTTTCTAGTTAGTGATTGACTTACCTAAGGAGTCTTTAGATAAGGACTTAACACACTCTAACAACTGGCTTAACATTAGGATGGTCATAATGGTTACAAGATAAGCAGATAAGACTCAAAGACTTAGTCAACAACTACATCCCTACAATCTTGAAACATGCCTACTTACATGATCCCTTACATAGATTTTGTGGACGTATCAATGTGTTGTAGGTAGCTCAAGCGCTCCAATGGTAACTGATCTTGACTTCTTTGCGTACTTAGCTTACTTTAGCTCTCTCATTTTCCTATGATCATCTACTAACTTAAGTATTGGAATGACCATACTATGTAACACCCTAGTGCCCTTCACTATGCTTTGTTTTGCTAACCTATCACTTACTGGCGTAAGGCTTAATCACATTATCCTCTACCGATAGAATCGTATTAATGACATTTAGCGCCGTCTCTAGGAAACTAGCTCACTCTACTATCAAAGCCACTAAACACTTTACCTTTTCTAGTGTACTTTTCTTATTTAAGCCACCATGTCAAGAGTCATAAACCCAACTGATAACTTACAGCTAATTAAGCCCACAGTTAAGTAGTGTTGGTTAAAGCAGCTTTAGAAGGTTCTTAAATGCACAAAAGCACTAAAATGGAGGCTTAAAATAAGGAATTGAAAGTTAAGCTGGACAAGTTAGAAAGGCAAAGTAAGGTGCCTTCCCTTGTCGGCGCCCCAGACACTCGAGGCAACTAAAATCATCACCCCTAACAAGAGGAGAACAAGGTATAATAACCACGTCCTACTATATAAAACCAGTAGGTATGGTTTACAGCCACTTGCAATCGTACGCTTGTTGGCAATGAATAAGTAGCTGACTCCCGTGGAGGTGCCACCCATTCTGTAATGTACAGATGCCATATAGTTGGTAACGTCGACTTCAATGAGCTTTATAAGATGGTAAAGAGGCTCTCTTAAAGGCAAGAGAGCAAAGCTATTAAAGGTGCTGGCTAGGTTGCTAGCAACAAAACCCCTTTAACTAGGGGGGTCTAAGATGAGGTCCTTCTTATGAACTCCAAGCTACCGACCTTATACCAATATGATGGAAGAGGTGACTTTGGTGATCACCTACTCTACTTTCGCACACTTATGAATCTCCATGGTCATGGGGATGTCATTATGTGTAAGGCCTTCCTTAGTACCCTAAAGAAGGCGGCTCGACCATGGTTTAACTACCTATTCGAGAAGTCTATTCCATCATTCGATGAGCTCACTCGTCAATTCAATATGCATTTTTAGGCTAGCAAGCCTCCATCCAAGGACACATGATTCTTGTACTTAATCTGACAAAAAGAAGGGAAACCCTTCGTGAATTTGTAGTACGGTTCAATAATATTGTGGTAAAAAACCTTCAACTAGATTAGGGAGTAGCTGTTTATGCTACCTAGTTTAGCATACAGTTGTTTAGAGATTTTTTTTTTTTTCACTCTGTGTACAAGAGCAAACCTAATAACTTAGCTTAATTCTAGTAGAAGACCCAAAAGTATGTAGACTAGGAAGATAATATCCGCAGTAGGTGCAAAGCCGACCTAGAAAGGTTGGGAAGGAAGAAAGAGAAGGATAAAGGTTCTATTAAGGACCACCTTGGCCGCAAAGTGCCTAACTCCCTTAATGAGGGAAACCCCAAAGATAGGAAGCATCTGCTATCTATTCTAGCATATTCATAGTATAAAACCCTAAACTGGCCTTTAAGCTAAGCATACATGGAGATTTGAAGAAGGGGTCTACTCCAAAAGCCCACTAAGATGAGGGGCTACCCTACCCGTAGGAATTTTGACAAACACTATTAGTTTCATGAAAACTATGACCACACTACAGGTGAATGTATCCAGCTAAAAAATTCCTTGGAGGACGCCATCCTAAGAGGCTTCTTTAGAAGTACATAGTTATGCCAATGATCACAACGAAGGGCTTCTTAAAGACGATGGACTGAGGAAGTCTGAGAAGAAGACAACAGGGATCTCCTAATAATTGAGCCCCTAATGTGTTGATCAACATTATAGTTAAGGGACCTCACCTTGGGAGCTAACCAACCTTTAGTAGTTCGAGTAATGTCCCATCTGAAGTCATGTCGGTAAGGGAGAAGAGGTAAAGGTGGGATTTCTCTATCTCCTTCACTTATGAAGATCTTAAGGGTGTTGGCACCCTTTATTAGGATGACCTAATAACAGGGGCAAGGATCTTAGGATCTAAGGTCCTAAAAATTATGGTTAACACCAACAACTGTATCAACATTCTCTTTAAAAACACCTATGATAAGATGCGGAAGAAGCCAATTGTACAGATGAAGTCATACCACCATAACTTGATTGGCTTCAATGGGGAGACTACTCAACTTAAACTTATCATCACTTTTGACATGGAACTTGGCGATGATGATAATGTTGCAAGGCAACCCATGGAGTTTATGGTGGCGGGTTGTCCATCACCTGGCAATGCAATATTGGGACGATCAAGCCTCATAAGCTTTAAAGTCACCATGTTGTCCCTCCACCTTAAGGTTAAATTCCCTACTTTAACCGATGTAGGAATTTGTCATTGTGATTAGAAACTCTCTAAGGAGCTCCATGTACAGGCAACTAGAGGAGACAACATCTTTGCATTAGAAACTAGGCAGCAGGAGAAGTCAATTGAGAGGGGTAAGTTAGGTAAGAAAACTAAGGAGATATAGATCATGCAAAAATCTTGATCAAACCATAAAAGTTGGGATTGAGGCACCTCTTGAGCTGAAAGAGGCCTTCATCAAACTCTTGCAGTCTAACTCTATTAGGTTTGCTTAGTTGCCATTGGACATGCCCAACATATCAACCGACCTAGCTACCTACTACCTTAAAATTGATGAGAGGATTTGGCCTATCAATCCAAAGAACAGACACTTCGCTCTAGAGCGATAAACTACGATCAAGGAAGAAGTCTAGAAGCTGCCAAAGGCCGGCTTCATTCGAGAGGAAAAATACTCGACCTAGTTAACGAATGTTGTGCTAATCAAGAAGAAAAATGGGAAATGGAAAATGTGCATCGATTATATCAACCTAAATAAAGCCTACCTTAAAGACTATTTTCCCCTCCTAAGAATTGATAAATTGGTAGACTTTACGTTAGGCCATGCCTTACTAAGTTTCATCAATGCCTTCTTGGGTTACAACCAGATTAGGATGAATTTGAAGGATGAAGTGATAAGGATGGCGAACCAATCATGTGCTCTCGAGCGAGCTCAAGGACTTACTTAAATGGTTCACCAAGTTATATAAGGTGATCAATTGACATACCGAGTCGACCTCTACACAACACCTTTGTTTAAGTATTGAATCAGCATACTACTAACTAAAACTATGCTATAACCGATTTGATAATGAACCACCTCTTGAGCTAATCCTTTCCTGGTCCTAATTGTTTGATTGGTAGCTGACCCGACTTGTTTAGAATCTACCCTGCTCAACCAGCAGTGTCATTGGGACTATAGAATGAGCAAATGATGCATGTACTACCTTTTTCTAACATCCATATTGTAAGCCCCACAACCAGTTACTCAAAGTTTCGATTGGTTGAAAGATCCAATCAAGCCTAAATTATAAGTAAAGCTAGAAATATTAGTAAAAATAATTCCGTAAGTTTGAATTTAAGAAAATAAGCAACAAAATAAAAAACTACAAAAATTCCAAATTTTAAATATATAACTCGTTATTTATTGAAAATGCGTAAAATGCATTTCGATAATTAACGAATTGCTAGAGATAAATTATATATATACTAAAAATCATAAAATGATCTAAATAATATTTAGGAATATTTATTTATACGATATATGAATTTATATGTATGTAGAAATACATGTAATTACTTAAAATACGCGAAATGTACTAAAATAATAAGAAATAATTAAAGAAAATTCATAATTAATTAAGGAAAAATGAGGAAAAGTCCAGAAGTGGGGCATGGCAATCTGATATTGAAGAAAAAAAATCAACCAATTAAAATGCAACAAATAGAAAGTGGAAAAAAGAAGAGATAAGGCAATTGTGTTGTCTCATTAATGCACAATAATTTCCCTAAAGCTCTATAAATAGCAAGAAAAATCACAGAGCTCATTTGGGCAGTTTGGAGAGAGAGAAAAATAGAGAGAGGTGAGATTGAGAGAAAAATTAGGGTTAGGAAAAATAATAAGAAAAACTGTGCAATTAGGGTCATAAAGGGGAATTCACAACAGACGAGCAGCTGGGAGTTGACTACCACCACCACTACACGGTGGTGGCAGCGCCCAAACCAGCCGACAAGGCCACGGCAGCTGGCGGTGGCCGGAGCCACCCAAACTGGTGAGTCCGATTTTCAGCCCAATTTTGTGTAATTTTGCAAAAATAGTAAATATTTTTAGAAAATTATGATTTTTTTTATTCTGAAATATTTTTGTATGAAGTTTTTAGGAAAAATATTATTTTGATGAAAACATGTCTTGTAATATATGGTCCTTAAGAAATCTTATAAAACCGAGCATGTTTCAATTTAGAAATAAATAACCTTAGGAGTGTAGTTTTGAACCCAAAATTTTTGTGTAGACTAATTAAATGATATAGAATAGTCTATGAAGCCTGTTTTCAAAAATTAATTTTTGAAATTTTTAGATAATTTTTAGGCCTTAAAATAAGGCATAAAATGAGTAATTTAGGGTTAATAAAGTAATTAAATGGTTAATTACTGATTTAGTGAATAAGTATATCTTTTAGGATGTTGAAATCCGATGGAGTATGATACTTGTAGCATTTAGGGTGTTAGATGTAATTATTAGGTTAATTATGTAGTAAATGAGTAATAGGGAAAAATAGTAAATTTTAAGTTAATTTTGTAAATTAGGGTAATTAGTAGTAAAATCTGATTTAGGATTAATTTATACATTTTGAATTGATAATTGATGTTGGGAGATAGTAATTAGAGTGATAAAAATATTAGATGTGTATTATGTACATAATAAGTAATAGTACATAATTCATGATTATTAGAAATATAATAAATAGAAAATATTAGAATAAAAATTGGTATTATGATAATAATAAAAATATACAATAAATCTGATAGGAAACTTGAATTTATGTAATTATATGAAAAGTATAAAAATTTCTCACATTAGGAGTAAATTGATACACTAATAAGGATTTAAGTGTATCGGGTGAAATAAAATACTAATTAAAGGTAACGATGGTATTTAGGAGATCAGGAAGTAAAGTTATTAATTTCACATTATGAGTTAAAACAAGTTTCTAGAGTTTGGGTATAAAACAGTACTTAGAAAATCGAACTAGAACCTAATTAAGAAATCGATACGGAAATTGAACCCGAACCTAACCCCAAACCTAGAGTAATTGTAAAAAATTTGAGAACCTAGATAATTGGATGTATTAAACTCTAAACAAAAGATCACAATAAGCGTTATAGGATAAAACGAACCTATAATAGTTATAAGAAAAACTGAAACCACGTTTGTGCTATAGGGATGATCAGCGATGGCTTAAGCAAGTTGGACCTCGAGTAAGTGAGCGAGGAGTCCAGGTAAGTTGGTTAATACGATGCTGTATTTTGGAGGCTTGAAATTATGCTTGGTTGTACTTGTTAGATAGTCCGTGGTGTGTATGTACTTGATTACGAGTGATGCTATGATTCTGTCTATTATCCTGACTTATATTGTATGGTTTGTATGAAATGATTTATCACCCTAAACTAGACTTAATCAAATATACAACCTATAATTATAATCGAACTTATATAGCAACCCATTAGGGGAACTTAGGACTTTCCGGCCAAATACCGACCCCTTTGAAAGGGATAGCGTAGGATTGTACAATGGTCCCTTCTTCATCCTTAGTTGAACTAAGTGGCAAGAGAGGAGGTCGCGGCGAGGGTAAAGTCAATGGTTCGAAGGTCGTGGGAGGAGCGAGGTCTCTATTGCATAAGCTTAGATTTGGTCGTGAGCTGTTACATTAATGGCAACTCTCAACTCAGATTAGAGCAGGCGAAATTTCTCTAATCTCACGACGGGCCGGACAACATCGTGCGATGGCATTTGCTTGAACATGCATTGCACGTAATAAGTTAATTGATAACCTTATTGTGTTTATAATATAGTTTTAAGTCTTCCATCCTAATTTACTGAGTTGTGATTACTTACATCCCTATAGACGTCGTGCAAGTGCTAGCTAAGAAGTGGCATACAACTACTCTAAAGCTAGCAACTGCTGGATCTTGAGGAGTGGGGAAAAATATTTGAAGAACAAATATATATTCTTAAGGTCTAAGTTTTTTTTTTTTTTTTGAAGAACAAATATGTAATGACTGAATTATAGTGTATATATACAAATTTTCTCACTTTCTTAGGTAAATGATTTATTTAAATTACAAACTGTTTACTTCAAAGCGGGTTAGTCGTGGACGCCTTGTGTAGATTAGGTCTAAGATAACGGTTGTAAGGCTAACTTCTATCTTAGAATGGTTTACACGGCGGGATTGTTACGACTCTACCGCTTTGGGTATGACATATATCCCTTTTGCCACCGGATGTCCTTTCTACCTGATTACAACATTACCCCTGTAAGTTATTCCCTTTCCTTTATTAATAGGAATCTTTTTTTTTTTTTTGTAATTTACTTTAATATAGGATTTGTCTTAATTAGGTCATATAAATACCTATACATAATAATAGCCATGAGAAGTTAATACACTTGATATTCAAACAAACCTTTTGTGAGGCAAGTGTTTCTTATTTACTCTCGACTACTCTTATTTAACCTATTGAGCGTAAGCTAGTGGCGAGTAACCTCTAGCCACACTTGTGTGTCATATCAAGTATAACATAAGTTCGTATGAGATGTGTAAGCTCCGCAATTTGGTGTTCGGGATTCGAATCATAAAATTTAAAGCAATCAAGTAAATTTCTAATCAAGCCCAAATTTTATGGTAAAGTTAGAAGTATTAGTAAAAGTGATCCCATGAGTTTGGATTTAGAAAAATAAATAATAAAACAATTAATTGTTATAATATTGAATTATATGTAAATTTCTCGTTATTTATTGAAAATGCGTAAAATGAATTCCGATAACTAACTAATTGATAGAGATAAATTATATACATACTAAAAATCATAAAATAACTTAAATAATATATATAAATATTTATTTATACCATATATGTATTTATATGTAAAAATACACGAAATTACTTAAAATACCTGAAATATGCTAAAATAATATTAAATAATTAAAGAAAATTCATAAATAATTAAAGAAAAATATGAGAAAAAATGAAGAGAATTCCAAAAATGACATGTGGAAAGTTGGAATTGAAGAAGAAGAAGTAAACTAATAAAATTAAGCCAAATAGAAAGTGAAAAAGTAAGAGGTAAAGAATAATTGGCAAGGAAAAATTGAAAGAAAAATATAAAACTCAACTATAAATTTAGAAAACCATTTCCAAAACCTTATTTAGTCAGTTTAGCATCATATAAAAATTAGGGAGAGGAGAGAAGAGAGACAAAAACCAATTTTAGTAAAATTAAACAAAATTGTATGTATTTAAAGCTTATAAAAGGAATTTACATCCAATGACCATATAGAGAGGAACGACCACTACCAACAGACAGTAGACCCCACATCTAGAGTTGTAGATAATGGTGGAGTCATAGTTGGTGGCTGGAAGCTTGTTGATTAGTAAGTTTCGATTTCCCTTTTGAATTTGTTTAATTAATTAAAAATATCAAATATGTAAGGAAAATTATAAAATTTCGTTTCCTTAGGTATTTTTGTATGTAGAATTAGAATATCAAACCATATTTTTAAAATTATAAGTGCTTATATAGGTTCCTTAAGAATAGGTCTGATTTAAACAAATTTTATATGAATTTTCAAAAAAAGTAAAAAAATGTTATTTCGAGCTAATTTTTTGTGTACATATTTCGTATATGATATATTTAATTTACATAAATAATAGGGTTTTAATTAAATTCCTTAATGAATCTGATTTGTAATGAATTCTAAAGCTTAGTTACGATTTTAGAAATATTCATTTTGAATCTTATAATTTTATTTGGTCAATTACCTAATTTAAGATAATTTTAGCAAAATTGGACCCAAAATTGGTATATTGAAAAATAATATATAATAAATCATTTTAGTGCTTTTTATGATCATAATATAAAAACCATAATTTACTGAGTATAATATATTTTTTCGTAGCTTTAATAAAGCTTGGATATTGAAGCATGAAGGATGATAAACGTAGTGTTAGAAGTATTAAATAGGTTATTTAAGAGTGAATTATATAATAACACATAATATGTAAATATAAGATATTAATGAGTAGAAAAGAGGACTAAGGTGTATTGTGCGAACTATAGTACTAGTTAGAGACCAAATAAGACATTTAGGATACCCGATTATAATATGAATAATTTCATATTACAGTTTGGAATAAGTTTTTAGGGTTCTTATACAACTCATAATTAAAAACCAACTCCAAAACTGAATTAGAACTTAGCCTAAATTAGGAATAACTGTAAGAGACTTAAAAACCTGAATAATTAAGTATAATAAAACCCTAAACTAAAAATAACAATAAGCGTTAAAGAAATTACATTCGTTCTAAGAGTGAGATTGGAGAAATTACATCTGTTCTAATCCTGATTTATTACTCTAGATTGTCTTGGTGTGATTTATTTGAAATAGTTGAATACTTTCAACTGGATCTAATTAAATATATGATTTGAAATTCTAAATTGGACTTGCATAACAACCCATTAGTGAAAATATTAGGGTTCTTCAGCCAAATACCGGCCCCTTTGAAAGGAATAGTGTTGGATAGCCTAATTGGTCTCTTCTTCATTCTTAGTTGAACTAAGTGACAGGTGAGGAGGTTGTGACAAAGGTGAAGTCAATGATTCGAAGGTAATCGTGGGTAGAACGGTGTCTCCATTGCACAAGCTTGAGTTTGGTCGTGAGCTATTGCATTGAATGGAAACTCTTCAATCCGAATTAGAATGGATGTAATTTCTCTAATTTCACGACGGATCGGATAACATCGTATGATGACATTTGCTTGTACATTCATTGCATCTAACTAATTTGGTTGATAAACCCGTTTGTGTTTGATGTATAGTTTTAAGTTTCTATTCCAACTTACTAAGTAGTTGGTTGCTCACATCCCTATAGACGTTGTTATAGGTGCTAGCTAGGTTACGGGTTATATTTACCTTGAGGTTAACAACTATTGAATCTTGAGGAGTAAGGAAATACGTCTGAAGAATTAATGTATTTTTAAGGTTTTAGCTCTTATTTTAGAATCTTCCATTTTCGAATAATGTATACTTAAAAAATATAGTACGATGAAACCCTACAAACATTATTTGTAATAATTGAATTCTAGTATATATATATATTTTCATTCTTTCTTAGGTAAATAATTTATTTTATTTATGAACTGTTTATTTCAAAGTAGGTTAGTTATGGATGCTTTATGTAAATCAAGTCTAAGATGAGAGATGTATGGTAAGCTTCTCTCTTAGAATAGTTTGCACGGCGAAACTGTTATGACTTTACCGCTTTGGGGCATAACAAGGTGTTAGTGCATCAATCTATCGTCGATGCATGAAGACCCCTCCTCGACCTTCAACTATTGTTTATCCTTCAAATCATCTCGAGGTTTGGACCCATCCCCTTGTTTCGTACAATACCAGACATCGTGTGTTCATCTATGCTGGACTGTATCATCTTATGAGATAGCCAACAATGTCAGATTCATGTGTTCAAGAAAATCTGGATAACCAAGAGAATGGTGCTCAAACTGGCCAAAGACAACAAGGAAGCTTCATACCCCAATCAATCTGACTGGATATGCTCACCAACATAGTAGCTATTTTAGTGGCTGTCATTAATGAAGATAGGAAATGAACTAGAAAGAACCCAAATAGAGGACGTGAATAGCTTAAGAGAAGCAACAGTCAATTTAGCCAAGTTAATACCCTGGTTCAATTGCCTTGAGCTAAAGGAATAGGTAGGTTGCTAAGCGTAGGCTAGCATTCGAGTCCCTAGAGTTGAAGGATTGAGGATGCATATTCTATGTTTTTCTAGGAGTGGTGATGCCAAAGACTACCTGGATCAGGTTGATAAGATTGAGAAGCAATTTGAATATTATGAAATACTAGATAATGTAAAGGTTAGATTTGCTATTTTGGAGTTTACTAGTTATGCTACCCTATGATGAAAGAACATGCAAGCCACTCGAAGAAGAGAAGGAGAACGTGAAGTTAAGAGTTGAGATGCGATGAAGAGGGTCATGAGGAGAAGGTTTGTTCTAAGCTACTATCGGTAGGATGCCTTCAAAAGGTTACAAGAGTTAACCTAAGGAGGATCGACTGTTGATGCCTATGTAAAGGAATTTCATATGCTAATGATCCAATGTGAAGTCATTGAGCTTGAATATCGAACTGTATCTTGATTCATTGGCTGATTGAAGTATGAGATTAGAGACATTCTAAAAACTCTGGATATTAGATCACTTGATGATGCCATCTAAGCTGCCTAGAGGCTAGACAAGTATCAAACAGGAAGATTCCAACCTCTTGTCAATCGACTCAACAATAACCGATCTGTTCCAACCAGACCTATATATTCGAAACCAAGTAAGGTTGCTAAGACTCAACCTGCTTAAACTGTCCGAAAAGAGGAGAAGGAGATCCTAAGGAAGTTCGAGAAAGATCAGAGCTCACGAAAGACAAATAAGATCAAGTGTTTCAAATGTTAAGGATTTGGACACATGGTTGCTTAGTGTCTAAATAGAAGAACCATGGTGATCTAAGGTGAAGCATCGATTGTTGAGATAGAAAATATTGATGAGAAAGTGGAAGACCCGAAAGAGACTAAGTAGAAAAAACCGTCTGAAGAGGAGGAAGTCATATATATTAAGGAAGTTAATTTCATGCCGGCCACTTTAGTGCTGAGGAGGACAATGAGTGTAAGTCCTATGCTCAAGGACAAATAGAGAGAGAGAATCTTTTCCATATTGGATGCAAGGTGAATAGGTTGCTGTGTGCCTTAATTTTATATAGTAGAAGTTGCATCAATATAGCCTCTACTTTCCTAGTCCAACAATTGAAGTTGCCGACTAAGCCTCACCTAAAACCTTATAAGTTATATTGGCTCAGTGACAAAGGAGCCTTGCAAGTGAAGAGACAAGTGTCAGTGCCGATTTGTATTAGCAACTATTGACATGAAGTGTTTTGTGATGTATTGCCCATGAGTGCATCCCGAATTCTACTTGGACGACCATGGATGTTCGATCGAACCGTGATGAATGATGGACAAAGGAACAAATGTTCCCTAGAATATGAGGGCAGGAAGGTGAAGTTGAGCCCTATGATTGTCGAGCAAATAAAAGCATGTAGACCCAATTGAGCTAAGTCCTAAAAAAAGAGGCTTTAGTGATGACTCAAGCTGAGTTGAAAAGAGAGATGGAACTCGAAGAGTCGACTTATCTACTAGTCAGAAGGTTATTGGAGATGAGATCCGAGGAGGGAATGGTGTTGTTGATGTGAAAATCTTATTGGATGAGTTTGCTGATCTGTTCCCAAGTGAGCTGCTAGAAGGTCTGCCTCCTATCCGAGGTATTGAACATGCAATTAAGTTATAGCGAGGAGCCGCAATACTAAACAAGCTCGCCTATAGGCTGAACCCTGAATAAGCTACTAAGTTATAAAGATAGGTAGATGAGTTGATGAAGAAAGGGTATATGCGAGAATCCCTTAGCCTTTGTGCCATACCAACCTTGTTAGTATCTAAGAAAGATGGGTCATGGAGAATGTGTATCGATAGCCAAAAAATCAATTGCATTACCATCAAATATAGGTGTCCTATACCAAGGCTTGATGATATGCCGGATGAGTTAAATAAAGTAAGAGTATTCTCTAAGATTGACCTCAAATCTAGGTACCATCAAATCCAATTGCCCGAGGGTAATGAGTAGAAAGCTACATTCAAGACACGCCCTAGATTGTATGAATGGCTTGTGATGCCATTTGGAATATTGAATGCGTCGAGCATATTTATGTGGCTAATGAATCATGTGATTCGAGAACTAATAAGGAAGTTTTATGGTAGTTTATTTCAATGACATCTTAGTGTATAGCCTTAACTTAGAGACTCACCAAGAGCATCTTTAAGCCATCTTTGGAAAACTTTAAGTTGAAAGGCTCTACACCAATCTAAAGAAGTGTAACTTTTGCCGACCCAAAGTGATTTTTTTGGGGTTTGTTATAGGTGATGGAGGAATCCGAGTTGATGATGAGAAGATAAGAGTGACCACCAAATGGCATGTGCTAACCATTTTAGTCGACATGAGAAGTTTCTATGGCCTAGCATCATTCTATCGTAGATTTATAAGGAATTTCAGTACGATTGTAGCCCCCCTTCACCAAACTATCGAAGAAGAATGCTAAATTTCGATGGGGAGAGAAAGAGTACAGGAGTTTTGAGGAGGTGAAGGAGAAGCTTACTATAACCTTTATCTTAGCTCTGCTGAGCTTTAACAAAGTGCTCGAAGTGGAGTGTAATGCATTTGAATTAGGCATAGGTGTCATGCTGATGTAAGAAGGGTGACTTATTGCTTACTTTAGTGAGAAACTTAGAGGAGCTACACTTAACTATTCAATTTATGACAAAGAGTTTTAATCTTTGATATGAGCCCTTATTGTTAGGCAACATTATTTGTTGCCCAAAGAATTTGTGATCTATACTGATTATGAATCTTTTAGATATTTGAAGAGCCAACCCAATTTGTCTTAGAGACAAGTCAAATGGGTCGAGTTCATAGAGGGATTTACTTATGTCGTGAAGTATAAGAATGGGAAGAACAATGTAATGGTTGATGCCCCATCGAGACAACATTCCTTCTTGATTGAGCTACAGACCAAACCACTTAGTTTTTCAATGATAAAGGAGCTATATGTAGAAGATCCATACTTCAATCCTATCTATGCTAGGTGTGAGGAAGGACAGATATTGGATGACTATCATAAGGAGGATAGATACTTGTTTAAGAAGAGGAGATTATGTATCCCGACCTGTTTCATGAGAGAAATGTCAGTACTCGAGGCACATAGAGGAGGATTATTAGGACACTTTAGCCGACGCCAAACTCATGAGGTACTATCCTTAAGATTATTTTAGCCAAGAATGATGAGATATGTCTAATCCGTATTAGGAAGGTGTGCTACATGTAGAAAAGTGAAAAGCCGAGCTGAGCAAGGACACATTTTACCTTTACCTATCTTGACTAAACTATGGTTTGACCTGAGTATGACTTTTTGTTAAGGTTGTTAAGGACATCCCGAAGGAAAGACTCTATCATGATGGTCGTGAATTGATTTAGCAAGATAGCACACTTCGTGCCCTATTGAAAGAGTAAGGACACTTCAGCTATTTCTTTTCTTTTCTTGTAAGAAGTGGTCAAGGTTTACGGAGTGCCCATAACCATCATTTTAGACCAAGACCTAAAGTTTATAAGCCACTTCTAGAGAATATTATGGAAGTGAGTAGGAACCAAGCTATTGTACAGTACGTCCAGTCATCTACAAACGGATGACCGGGCAAATCAAGGTTGTCAATAGAATAGTGTGAACTTTACTATAGGTTGTTGTTGGTGGAACATAGTTGATTGGGATCTGTACTTATCGATCATAGAGTTTGCTTACAATAAGACCGCCCACAACGTAATAAATATGTCTCTATTTGAGGTCTCGTATGGGTTCAACCTTAAGCTCTTAATGAACTAAACACCCCTTCTAAGCCTAAATGATGACTAACCAGTTATAGAAAGAGTCGAGGTCATCAAAGCCATATACCATAAGGTCGTAGAACAATTATGTTGAGCTACTACTAAGCTTGAAAGACGAAGTCAAGGATAAGGATTGAAGAGAAGAAAATTTCAATTAGGTGATATGGTTTGAATCCACCTTAGTAAGGAATGGTTCTAAAACTTGAGGAAGAGTAAGTTATCTCTTAAGGCCAATAGACCCTTCAAAGTTAGATTTGATCCTAAATGTCCATCCAACATTGCTAATCTCCATCCATATATTCCTGAAGATGAGTAGCATGGAGCTAAGCTAGATTTGATCCTAAATCTCAAACAACTTGGAGAAGATCATAGGGATCACGAACCAATCACGTTGTCCCAAGCTCGAAGACTTGCTTAAATAGTTCGCCAAGCTATTCGAGGTGAGTTAAATGTTAAGGAATGGTGCATCCCTTAGTCCAACCTGCTGAGTTAGTTTGCTCTCCACATCATCTAAGAAGCTATCGAGGTGATCAGTTGACGTACTGAGCCAACCTCTACATAATACCTCTGTTTAAGCATTGAATCAGCATATTGCCGACTTGAACCATGCTTAAGCTAATCTAACAATGAGTTACCTCCTAAACCAATCCTTTCCCAGTCTCAACTATCTGAGCTGTCGAATTGTCGATGTTAACCTGACTTATTCAGAATTTGCCTTTTTCTAACATCCATACTATCTTTTCCACCACCGAATATTCTTTGTACCTTATTACAACGTTAACTCTATAAATTATTCCCTTTTCTTTACTAGTAGGAATCTTTTTTTGTAATTTACTCTAACCTAAAATTTACCTTAATTAAGTCATATAAATACTTGTATATTGTAATAGCCGCAAGAAGTTAATACACTTTTGATATTCAAACAAACCTTTCATGAGCTAAGTGTTTCTTACTTACTCTTGACTACTTATCTAGCCTATCAAGCATAGATTAATGGTGAGTGACCTTCGGCCATATTTATGCGTCATATCAAGTGTGACTTGAGCTCAGGTAAGGCGTTAGTGCATCATATCCATCATTGGTATACAAGGACTTCTGCTTAACCTTCGACTATCATTTATCCTTCGGATCGTTTCAAGGTTTGGACCTACCCCCTAGTTTCATACTATACCAAGTGTCATGTGTTCATCCACGCTAGACTATATCATCCTTGCTTCCTAACTCTTTCATATAACATATCCTACTTCATTATTTTGTTAAATCCAACAAGTAAGCAAGTTACTAGACTTCACATATAAGGACAAAGTCATGATTTTCTATAACTTTATATTGTATAACTGCACAATCTACATGCCTATGTATTCACTAGTGGGGATTAAATCAATGTAATTCTAAATTTTTTTTTAGGAAGCTTTAGTAAGTTGATAAATTTTATTTATGAAAATGGGTCGAGCTTACATTTTTATCCATTTTATTTTTTATTTAGAAAAACCCTAAAAAACTTAACTTTTTTATTCCCACTTATTTAAAAAACCTAATTAAGATTTTTATTTTTAAAAAATTGACTTCTTGAAAAAAAAAAAAATATTTTTCCCAAAAATACCAAACCTATTCAAAAAAATGCAATCCTATTCAAATTTTCTGAAAGATGCAATTTAGATGCATGTCTTATCCTAAAGATATGAATATTGAGAAAAACACAATTTTCCTAAAAAAGATGCAATCTTTCTAAAAGTGCAACTCTCGTAAAGAGAGGATGTGATTTTTCTAAAAACCAATCTAGTAAAAAGTTTAAAGAAAATGCAAAATTTAGTAAAGGATATGAATTTTCATGAAATGTACAAATCGTCCTAAATATGTAACTTATGGCTCAAATATGCAAACCGTATAATAATCTTATTCAAAAAATGCTAATATATAAATATGAAAAACCATTATTCATTCGAAGCGTACAAAAGACTTATGTTAGTATACCTCAAAAATACTAATTTAACCAAAAATCAACCTAACACAGGTTCATTAAATACTAAAAGAGAGAATTACAATGGAGGAAATCAATGTTTGGGGGTAAGTTCAAATAGGGGATCAATGTTTTAAAAAGTTCAAATAAGGGATTAACGTTTCATAAAGTGGTTCAAATAAGGGATAAATGTTTCAAAAAGTTCAAATAAAGGATCAAAGTTTCATGAAGTGGTTCAAATAATTTTATAGATTAGCTATTATGAATTACTCATTTGAACCACTTTGTAAAACATTGATCCCTTATTTAAACTTTTCAAAATGTTTATCCCTTATTTGAACTTATCTCGAAACGTTGATCCTCTATTTAAACTTACCCTCAAACATTGATTCCATCCGTTGAAATTTTCCTAATACTAAAACTACAACTAACAATTATCATAAAAAAGTGATAATTAAAGACTTGCATAAAAATAAAGGAAGTTAGTATAAGCCTTGAAAATGATTGTACAGAAAAAATTAATGAAATAAATAAAAAAAAAAATTGAACTAAACCTACCTTATCCTAGGATCTAACACGTGGATCGAGTATGGGGTTTTATAGTGCTTGGATTTAGGTTCAGTATAAGGCTCTACCACATACGCTGGTTGGGTTAGGTTAGGTCGTGACTTCCTTCCTACAACAACTACTCCCATGGCTTCCTATAAAACATTTTAAGCACCAATTCTTGCGGGAAATCACAATTTTATGTGACTTGGATCAGCAAAAATGGTTTTAGGAATGGTGCCTTAGGGAAAGGCATTGGTTTTGAAAGATTGGGTGGTGGTTAGTAGCGATGAAGTTCATATAGAGTAGTTAAGATGGCTCTAAGTCAAAGTAGGTGTGTGTTCTGATGTTCTCAGGTATAGGGAAGATAATGGTGGTGTTGGTTTTCATCGAGGTATAATGTTAATTGTAGTTTTAAGAGGAGTCAATGTAGGTTAAGGCTTAACAATGGTTACTCTTGGGGTTACGCATGTAGTTGGTTGTTGTGGTGTTAGGTTCAGGAATGGAGCGCGTGGGGTTTGTATTGCATCATTACGCTACTGTGGGGTCAAGTAAGGTAGAGAACAGCAATCGCGTGGGTGTTATTGTACTATATGTGGTAGGCATTGCATGTTGTTAGTGTATTGTAGGTCGTGGATGTGATGTTAATTCTTAATCGAGCGATGATTGTGCCTTCTATGTTGTTGTCATTACCTAGACTTCTATACTTATAAATTTCGAATTGGTTTCAAAGCTTGGGATGTGATTGTATCGATTATGGGTAAAGCTTAGATTTTTACTAGATTTTACCAAATCTTCAAACCCTCCAAAAAAAAAAAAAAAATTGAAGATTTAGTATAATCTGTTGTAAATCTGCATGGCTAGATCTTCTTCCTCCATTGTCGGGTTCGATTATGCTTGGTTGGGGATGAACATGATGTACATGACTAGAGTAAAAAAAAATTGCGTAACTTGTACTATAAGAGCATCGACCCTGTGATCTACAATATTTATCACAACTTAAAGCGGCGGTCAAGTTGTGATAGTATCTCCATGTACTATGGGAAGATCTACGATCAAGTACCACTCTTGATTAGGAACCTTCAACATACTACATAAGGTATCTATACAATCCTGACTCCTACTTAGAGACTTATGTCAAATAATAGAGCATTAAATAGAAATTAATTATCATAAATAAGTTTAACTTACTTTAATGAGGTCAAACATTCCTTGACTTAATCATACAAGTTAAAATAAAGTGATATTAGTAGTCTAAGCTGCTCAAAATATGCTAAAAGATAATACAAAGTTTAGAGAGTTCGAATAACATATATAAGTTCACTCGTGCTCTCTTCTTTCCTCTGGAAACCCTAAAGCTAGTAGTACTAACCTTTGGTATCCTGCAGCCCAGCTCCAACCATAGATCTTATTGTAACAACAAACTATAAGGAGGTTAAGCTACAACTACTTAGTGAATAACCTTCTTATCCTACTAGCAGGCAAGTTACAAATAGGTTAATTAGACATGCATATGCAATGTAGACAAGTATATGAAATGCAAACATCTTATACAGCCTGTCAACGACTGTGTAAAGCATTGTATTGTACCCACTGTTACTCGGGTTATGAAGTATTTAGGTGTATCAAGACCCGGATCTCTATAGTTATCGTCCAAATGAATATAATCTCTTTCTTAGTAGACCCCAAAGAAATAAACACGACTCCACCTCAAGTAAAGGGCAGTACTCCCTAAAGCCGAGTAGATTCTAAATGTCAAGGCAAGAATATGCCATACAAGTATGTTAAGGCATGATCTTCCACTTTATTACGTAGTGTTAACGTCCTTTACAATTAATCCATAAACATGCAATGCATAACCAGTTTTCATAAAGGTCGAATAATTATTATTCCAGTTCATAAGTAACCAAACAAATATATATGATAGATACTCCAATACCTTGTTTACTAATGCAACAACTAGTCCTTCGTTTAAACATATTATCATATTTTAGCAAAAAAATTCAATCAATTCAAGCACATGCAAATAACCCAACCCTAAGCATAACCATTTCATATTTATATAGTTAATCAATGCTTTACACTACAAGCATAAACAAGATAAGGCAAGGATTCGTATACTCACTTAACCATGAAGTCTAATAGTCCTAGTAGTCCTCAACTGCATCAATCTCAGGGCTACATTACTTGAAGAATGCAATTAAGCTGCATAAGTATCCTACTTATACTAACTATCTATTCTTTCTTATCCTAGATTCCCATCTTAACTATTTTCATATTTTGATTGTAGTTTCTTCATTTTAAATATCTTTTTATTGATCTTGTACTCATTTTTTATCATTTTCAAGTGTTCTTTTATTTCATGAGGTCCTTCTTTTTTTTTTTAGCTTAAATTGCAATTTAGGGCCTTAAGCCTAATCTTACATATCTTTTTAGGCTTAAGCCCACTATTGGCCTCAAGTTTAGTCCATTTTTACTCAAGGTACAAATTTGGTTTTTGTCATTCATGTGGCCTAAAGTGCAACATATCAACATGAATCTTAAGGATCCTATAATCTATATATCTCTAATTACTAACTAAGCTAGTTTAGGGCCTTAACTCATAATTACCCTGCTTAACTTGGTCAATCAAGTCCTAAATTATCCTTAACAATAAATAAACATGTTACTACTTAAATATATCAAAATGTGCAGCTTGTCATGTCCATACATAATAGTGACCTATAAGGGTTCCTAAGGCTTCCTTCCTTTTCTTCATGCAACACTTGCTTTAAGGTGTTTTTTCTTAATTAAAACCACAATTTTACTTACTTATGACCATTATCATAACATAATATTGTGATGACAAGTGAAGTAGGGGATCCTTAAGGGGTAGCATGCTAGGGTAAGTGAGGGTTTAGGGTTTTTCTTAGTGATTTAGTTCTAAAACTAATAAGGCACTTAACTTCCTTACACGTTAGTCCTAAAACCCTAGCTAATGAGTCTTGTTCTTTAACTATTTATGCTTGTTCTTCACTACAACACCTTAAACTTCTAGGACATGGATGTACATAAAAATATAAGTGCCTAAAGTGCAAGATATCAACATGAATCTTAAGGAAAAATAAGAATAACCAAGCTTAGCTACCTTACAAAAGTTAAGAGTGTTGCTTTCCTTTTCCAAGTGAAGCCAACCGCTTTTGGAGAGTGGGGTTAGTGTGGATGTTGGTCAGTGGGGGAGGAGGATGTGTGAGGGTAGTGTAGTAGTGGATTTGGTGGAGTGGTGATGGAGTTAGAGAGAGTGGCGTGAGGTGTGTGGAGAGAAGAGAGAAGTGTGTTTTCAAGTAAAATGTGAGGGATTTAAGAGAGTGTTTAGAGAGGGTTTTGAGTTAGTGAATAGGGTTTGAAAATAAGAAAATGAGGATGCTATGGAAGGGGGTAATCGGAACTACAATGAGAAGGAGAGATGGAACAATGTGTGATTTTTTAGGGAATGAAGTATATGGTCTCTTTTAGGACCATTGTACTTGTTTGCATTTTCACCAATTGGGGAAAGATTTTGTCTCACCATAAGAGAAGATATTTTGAAGCTTCATTAATTTTTTGTACTTTAGTCCTTAATGAAGTTTAACTTGTTAATTAAGATGTAATGAAGATTGGTTATAAGTTAAGGTTTACTTAAGGTAATTAATAGCGATTAAGTATAATTAGGCAAAGTTTAGGGTTTTGTTATGTTTTCTTGCTTTACTTTAGTTAATACAAGGGTCCTACATGTACATTTAGGGTTTTGTGTTCGTTTATAATTATTAGATTGCATATGCACATGAAACCTAAGATTTTAGGGGATTGGTGAATTTGATTACCTTTAGTGAATGGTTTAACCATATAAATAGGATTCTTTGTTGTGTTAGGGTTTTTTATCAACCAACAGTGGTTTGGTAGTCTTTCTAGGGTTTTATTATTGTTCTAAGGTTTCTCGAGTTTTACAATTTTATGGGTTTTAATTACATTAAGGCTCTTCAGCTTGTTAATTAGGGTTTTACTCATTTCACTTAGGGTTTTTCATCAATATATTTGAGTGGTTCTAGGGATTATCCATTGACTCTCTTATAAGACTTTGCTTTTGATTATTGAAATTCACAAGGTTTATAATATTCAAGACCGATCCTTTATCCACTTAACCATCACTTAATTATAACAACCAGATTGCTTTTATTTACTCTATTTTGGGCTTAAAGTTGATTTGGTTAACTTTGACCCATAGATTAATTTAAACACCCTAATGCAATTAAATAATAAAAGATATACATGCAAAAAGAAATTTTCACCTTAAAATCATTTAAAAAAAATTTATATCCCTATTTATTTGTCCAGTTTATTTTTTTTTTAAGATCCAATTTAAATTTAATGAAAACCTTGTTTGAAACTTCCACTAATTTAAATGGATACACTTCATGACTCAAAATATTTTTATTGGAATTTACAAAAAATATTCATTTCGAATAAAACCTAATTTTTTAAGGACTTAAAATTTATCAAATCGTATGTATACTTTAATTGTCAAAATTGCTTGATCCTACCTTAAATGACTTACTGACTTGATTTGGACTCTTTTGGTACTTTTATTTTTCAATTTTTATTTTATTTTTTATACTTTTCTATTTTTTCTATTTTTGTTATTTTTTCAAATTTTTAAATTTTTTCGTAAACTAGGCCCACAATAAATAAAAATAAAATAAGGAGGTGAAAATGGGATATCTACAAACCATTTTCGATTTAGACACATGTGGTAAAGGCAACCAAAATCAATAATCTATGCATCAACACTTTCAACAATACATGTTACTCTACTTGAATTTGCATCATTCTTTTCTTCAAGCTTCGAACCATTCTGCTTTATATTGCCCTTCTGTTTTTACAATATCAACATATTTCTTTACAATATCTAGCCTTAGATCTAGACTTACCTCTTCTAAAGTTACTTGAACCAACCTCCTGTGATCTTCTTCTAATAAACAAGACAATTGCAAAATCGCCACATCCACCATTATCTTCCTCTATCTTCTCATGACTTAAAGAGACAAAACTTAACCTCATAAATATGTAGACATTCACAACCATATATAAAGTGTTTCTCGAAAATACTTATAGGAGGGAGGTAAAGAACAAAGTAACATCACTGCTTGTTTCTCGTTTGGGAATGTCTCATCTACATTTTTTAATTCCGTAATGAGTGAAGTGAACTCATAAATATATGATCTAATAGATGTACCTTCATCCATACGAAGTGTGTAGAGGCGTTGCAATATACCAAGACGATTGGTCATCGTCTTTTTCATGTATAAGGACTCCAACTTAGTCTATAACATTATTACTGTTGTCTCAAAGAGAACTTCTTGCAATACATTATCTGTGATGCATAATTGAATAGTAGAAAGACCTTTATCATTCAATCTCATCTCACTCAAAATCCTTCATTATGGTAGGTTTCTTTTCTTTCCAAGAAAGTGCTATTTTAAAATTTTATTGCATCAAAATAGCTGACATATGGATCTTCCACATTCCAAAGTTGATGTGCTCATTGAACTATTAAGTATCAAATTTTTTTTATTGTTTCCATTTTTTAAAGTCTTCTCAAAACACTACAAAAGCTCTACTACCAATTTTTTATAAGCAAATCGTAAATATAACGGAAGTACAAGAGCAAGCATCTTACTTATATCTACTTGTGAATATGACCATTAAAAACTTAATATATAATGGGAATACAAAAGTGCCACTTCACTCAAACAATACAAACACACCGCTATATATCCTTATGTAAAAACTCTTGGGAAATAAAGTGATCTCTAAGAAATTCTTGTAATTAAATGTTACGATTTGTTATTACATATTGGAAATGAAAAAAACTCTCAACTTGTAGAGGGTAGCTTTCTTTCTCAACCATCCAAAAGCTATGGTGAGAAAATAACTTTCTCTTTACCATCATTCTATTGGTAACAAAAAATAAAGGAGTTTTAACTTTCTAAAATAACTACGATGAAACGACAGCCACATGTTAACAAAACGCATAAGTATAATTATCAAGAAACACATATTACAACTCTATAGTTATATTGAAGAATGTAGTGATCGCTCTCTTTTAGTTGCCTTGATAGTAGTGAAAAAGCACCCAATTATATTTTGAGGGTATTAACTATTTCAACCAACCTTTCATAATAAGAGACTTGCTTAATGCATTTTTAGGATCTTGAATTTGCTTAATATCAAGGACAAAAGTCAACGTATCATTTATATATAATAAAATAATGATATACTCACCTCTATTGAATTTCCTCCTAGATAGGCAATGATTGAATACAGTCTTAGTTTATATTCATAATTAATTATAAAGGAGTCAAACTTCTTATATCATTACTTTATTACCTATTTCAACATAAATAAATTGTTTGCCATATGCAAATAAGATACTTCTTCCCCTTAACACTAAATCTCTCAAGATTTTTCTAACTATAAGTTATCTAGAATGTTATCTTTACTTCTACCTCCTTAATTTCCAACTGGCAGCTATCCCAAGAATAACTCAAATAAAAGAAGTCTTTACTGATGAGAAAATTTCATTAAATTTAATACCTTCCCTTTGGCTAAAGCTCTTTACACTTAATGTTATCTTGTTCTTAGGTTATACGTTATTCTCTTTAGTTTTCAATCTAAATACCCATTATTTTTTAGTGGTTGCTTCTTGCCATTATGGAAACCCACTAAGTTACGCGTATTCGTTATTACACAAGGATTTATAAATTTTCTTCCATGGCCTTTCCCCATTTAAGTTTTCGCCTAATAACGTAACATACTTAACTATAATCTATCTTTGGGGAGTGATCTTTACTCTAGTATATCTTCTCAATAACTGATGTTATGTCATCTTCAATTATGTATTCCATATCTTCCAATCACTACTAGGATCTTCAAGTAGGAATATAAGATCTATATTTGAAGGGTCTTACGTAAAGAGTCAGATATCTTAGGTTACTCTATTCCTTCAATAATCTAATCTTCTAGAAGTACCACATCTTTGCCTCTAATAACTTCTTTTGCTATTGGATCCTATAATCTATATCCATATTCATCATCACATGCATACTTTAAAAGTTACATTGTTTTACATTTCCATCAAGATTTGCCCTTTCATCATTACCATCTAGAGCATATCAATAGATGAATTGATCAAGTTGATTGTTGTCCTCAATGCTTCTTTTTAGAGTGACTTAGGTAGCTTGGTTTAAGACAACATACTATTGATTATAATAGTTTGATGCATCCTTTCTATGATATTGTTTTGTTGCAAGGCTCTTCATTATTTTCTTAAGTTTAATCCTCTTGAATGGTCCTTAAAAGGACCTCTACATCTGTTGGAATACACATTAATTGTCTTTTAATTTCTCTTTTAAAATTCAATATGAAATTACTTAAAGATGTCTAGAATTTGATCTTTTTCATTTTTTATTTCAAAGTGAAAGCCCGTAACTTTCAAGATTGGCCATTGATATAAGTTCCAAAGTGAAGAGTAGCACTAATTTATCTACCTTTTATGTAACTTATATTTGTATGGATGAAATAAAGTACATAAGATTTCCTGAAATATATGTCTATGAAATGTAACCTTACATTGTTTAACAGCAAGACAATCAGAGTAGGTTTTCAAAGAATTGTCCTTCACATCAAGTAAAAGTTGCATCTGAGCTAGTAGTTGGAGTCTTTTTTCACTATGACCAACTCATTCATGTCAAATTTCTATCAACATGGCTAGTATTATTTACCTCTCTTTTACTTAGGTTTTGCAACTATTAAGTGAAGAGTACCATCCTTCTATCCTATAACTAGTGTGAAAGAACCATTGATGAGCCTCAATGTTAGAACGACCATCATAATCATAATATTTACCATCTAGCTTTCCTGTAGACATAAGATTAAGATAAGGATTTGGAACATATTTGACAATTCTGAGGATGAGGATGTTAGTCCTCAAAAATAAAATCTCCTATACAAACAATTTTAGATGCCTCACCATTTCTCATCCGAACATTAAGATAATCACCAATAGAATATGTAGAGAAAAAATTTACCATGTGATATGCATATAAAAGGAGACACCTAAGTCAATTACTGAATCAAGGTCATGATATGTAAGACTAACATATGAATCATCTCAAGCAGCAATGACTTTACTATCTATTATTATAGCTGTTACATCATCACCTTTTCCAAAACTATTATCTTTAACATTATCGCTTTTGTAAAATCTAGAATCCTACTTTAAATGTCATGGCTTGTCATAGTTTGGAATAACTATAGTATCTATTCCTCATCATCAAGTGCCAACTTCAAGTAAGTAAGATAATTTACTAGATCTTGAAAGTTATTCAAGTGTCTTATCATATTAGATCTATCATTGTACTTCAAAATTGATCACTCTCCTAATTAAGGATGTTTTACTCAGTGATTTGTCTCTAGTGTATAATCTCTAATTTCATCCATAAAACATCTTAGTTAGTTTCTTTAGCAATATAAATGATGTACTCTATGATTCAACCACCGCTAAATATAACTGACAATTTCTCTATTGCCCAGTCTTAATTAGATCTATACCTTAAGTTTAAATTGTCACCTACCTTTACAATATAGTAACTCCACCACGATTATATCATTGACTTCCAAATTGGATAATCGAAATAATTTCGTTATTATCATGGTGCCCCATAAATCCAACATGCTTGTAATACGGATAATCGATTTGATATTCTAATTTCAATATCACTTGAAAATATTTTCCCTTTTGGTAACAAGTGGGAAAACCCCAATGGCTATAAAACAACACTGGCAAATTAAGCCAATAGGGAAAATTGCGAAAACACACATTCAGCAAGACTAATCACCTTATAATTCTCCCTTTCTTGATATGCGTATAAGAGTTGGACCTAAAAACCTATCATTTTATAGATCAGAGGTTACATTGATTACTGATTAGGGTTAAGTAAGTTTTTTGAGCTAATTTCATTATTGTTGATCCCACATTTCAGAAAAATTAATCAAAAATCAAAATGCTAGTGAAAGATGTAATTAAATTAAACAGCAGCTAATTTCGTTCGAATATAAGTAGCAATCACTATAAAAAAAAAAAAAAAGTTCTCCAGTATGGATCTAGATTATCGAAGGCATGAAGAAGGACGGACAACTCCAATAGCCTGTCCCCTGGCATTTCTACAGGATGCCGTGACCTCCCCGTCTTTTGTTTTATCCGCCGATAATTGTATGTTCATCAATTTAATGTTAGTGCATGCAACGTTGTCACTGCAATTTAGGTTTATAGCAACTGGTGTAGCTGATGTTCCACGACCATTGGAGAAGATAACATCATCTACATGAACTCCAGCATTCTTCAATTTAAAAATAAATAAATAAATAAATAAAAATTGATGATTAGTGCCTAAACTATTATATAAAGAATTAAAAAAGAAAGAGATGAGTGCCTAGAGCATCGATTAATTGTCATACCGTGCTTGAACAAGCTTTTGGACGATCGCAATAATATTGATCGATAATAATTGGATTTTCGACGGAATCAAAAGTCATATCTGAGAAGCTGATCCTTTGAACTAGACCTCTTCCTGCCTGTAAAATTTAATATTCGATTTCAAATTGAATATAGCATCAGCATTAATCAATTTAACCTTTCTTTTTGGCACTAATACATATTATGTGATTGCATCTATACAGAAATTTCTGTGAAATAGACACAGTACAAACACATTGTGCGGTTCTTAATTACAGAAATAGTAATAGGAACCTAATATTTTTCTTTTCCCCTAAATACATTACATATTAAAAATGTGTCATCAACCCAATAAAAAATAGATATTCATACCATTATAACACGATCCAGAAATTTGATTTGTTAAGTGAGATTGACGGTTAATATGTCTTTCCAAATGAATTATATAAATTGAGCAAATTTCTAAAAAACTTGCTATTATTTGGCAAATATTAAATACAGTAAATCAATAAAATATACCTGCCACGTCTTTATTCTGGCACCATTGGTAGCTCCGAAAAACTTAACGTCCATTACATATATATCATGCACATTCGCTTCTTGTCCATCTTTACCTAAGCTTCCAATGCTATCAATCATTGATTAAAGAACGAATATACATCAGAATATTAACCATAGTAATTTGAAATTCGTATTGATTAATTAATTTTACTTACCCCATATTACTGGAAAATATTTATAAAATTTAGGAAATTTCAACATAAATTAAGCTAGTAAAATTAAGTTTTACAAAAGTATAAATTTTGGTGGTACATACATTCCGGCCTAAGTTTAATAACTTTAGTAATGCACTAGTTCTTGATAGGCCTATGAATATGTTGAGCCAAGTTGATGAAGTACTTAATTGAAATTCATGTCGACCTAAAATTCAAAGCCAGGCCTATAATTTGATGAAAGTGACATTCAATATAACTCAAGCTCCACTTAATTAAGTTTATTTAAATTTGACTTATCTAGAAAATTTATCTCTCTTAATTAAACTAATATCGGTATTCTTTTGCCATCAAATAATGCCAGTATTCAATAATTCAAATTAGATCAAGTTCAAGACAAGTTTAATTAATTTTAAGAGCTAATCGAACCAAATATCCCGAAACTCCAATCAATATAACACTATTATTGACTTAGGCTCAAGTCAATATTAGACAAAATTTAAATAACTTACAAATAGATTTTGCTACATTTTACCTCTATTTCATTATCATATATTACCTTATACCATGACCAGGTCCGCAAGAAATAGCAGTGATACTGATATTCCAAGTTTGATTCTCAATTGCAATGCAGTCATCGCCTGCAAAAAGCCTCCTTCTGAATTCAACTTTAATTCGGAAATGTTGGAATTCCTCTAAAAGATTTTATTTATTATTTCATTTACGTATTAATTGCATACTTAGGCTCTTTGTTTGTATTTACTTTTTTTTTTTTTTACCACGGTGGTGATGGAGTGGGATTATATAACTGATGGAGGTGGGTGGCGGGAATAACAACATAGGGTATTAAAGCAACGGTGGGAAACTCGGGTTATATTATTAAAAAATGAAATAATACAAGTCCGCAAAATGAAAAGGTGTGAAAGCTGATATGTCTTTCATAATTAAGCATTCTTTTCTTTTCTTTTCTTTTTTAGGATGATTCTAAATATATCGCCTAAATTATTGATAAAGCTAATAGACTCTTAGCATATTCAATTTACAACTTGAAAACTGTATATATTTATATATATATATTCTTCAAATATTACTATTTATGATCTTTTAATCAATCCATTTTAGAGTTACTTTCATATTTTAAAAGTTGTATAGTGTCAGAGCATATATAATTAATGATTGCAGCTTTTAAGGAGAACAAAGAAATACCCGCTCCTATGGTTGCATTATATATTGAAACATCATTGGAAAATGCAATGTTGATTCCATCGGTATTAGGGCTTAATCCAGGTGCTTGTATGGTCAAATGTCTGAAGTACACTTGACTACAATCAAACACGCCGATATGTAATTGTGGACTGTCCAGGAAATGAATATTTTCCAATGTGACCGTATTACAGCTTATAAAACTAAGCAACTGCAGGAAAAAAGTAATAATAATAATGAAATAAAAGTATAAATAAATATATATATATATATAAATCCATTAAACAGTTAATTGTTTACTAAATCTACCATCGGTTAAAACGTAAGTGATAAAAAATGGATACTTACAGTTGGTGCTTGATCTTTTGAACAACCCTAGAACGAAATATTAAGGTGAAATTAGTAACAAAAATAATATATCAATTGATATATTAATATTTTAAACAATAAATTTAAATTAGAATGGGATAACAATTAATTATTACATAATCAAGCATATGTTGCATGAGTACCTCTCGGTTCACCATGTAGTTGTTATTGTTGCATTTCTTGTCCCACCATCCTTTGCCCTTCCCATCTAAAGTACCATTCCCATAAACATGGAGTCCACTTACATTATGAAATGTCATCCAATTTTCATTCTCTCCTCCCCATGAATTGGGATCCCTAGGTGCTATTATCTCTCCATTGATCTGAAATCACGATCGAGACATGTCATGGAAATTTTTTTTTTTTTTCCGAAAAAAGGGAAACATTTGTCAATTTTTCTGAGAGCTTTTTTCAGAGTCTCATTGATACAATCGTCTAATCAATTATCTAGTCATTAAGATGGTTATAGCTATCTATCAACGGGACTAACTTCAAGCCTTGAACGAGGACATTTCTTTTTATAGCAAGTGATTATAAAAAGCGATTGTAGCAAGAAATGACTTTACAATCGTTTCTTGTTCCATTTTTGCGAGCTTCATTTATTTAATTACCTTATTTAAAAGGGAATTAAAACAAGGTGCCTATTGATTTATGATAGAAATACAATTTTTATTATAGAAGAAGAAAAATAAATGAGAATACCATATTCTATAAACTATAAAGTAGACTCATTACATTTTTGCAAAATATTCAAATCTTAATTGAAGTTCCATTTACCTCAAAATCAATGTACTTGGGATTGCAAGGCCCAGAGAACTTTGAGGGATGAACCAAGAATGTTTTTCCATCCGGAATAATAATGATGGAATATCTGTCTGTTCCATTACATGCTTTTCCCCATGCTTCCCAAAATGCCTGCATTACATATAAATATGTAAAGAAAAGTAAACAACCATATATTTAAATTTAATAATACGCATAAAAATTGAATTAATGAAAAATTAAAAAATTATACAGCGGTGTCATCAGTGCTGCCGTTGCCTATAGCTCCGAAGTCCAAAACATTGAAGAGTTTCAGAGCTAAAGAATTTGGACATGTTGAAAACATTGTGATGAAAGTGACGACAACGTACATTGCAACAGCAATTGAAGCCTACCAAAACCAAAACAATTAAATAAATAAAAGTAAAGAATAACATGAAGATAGTATTTGTTTGAGAAATTAAATATAATAAGATTCATAAAGAATGCTGATTTTTACCATTGTCTTCCTTTGGAGGAAAGGGCAATTCTGAGTCTTCAGACAAAACCATTTACTTGGCCAATCAATGTATTTTATAAGGTGGTTATCATTTGGTTTTGCATGGAAGGAAATTCTAAATGGTGGCGAAAATCTTCTCATTAATGATTTACTTTAAGAATATGAATAATTTCTCCATTTGGTTTCCTTCTTCTTATTATTATAATTTTTTCCGCTGGTCATGCTCCATTTGGTATTCAAACTTGTTTTAAAAAAGCACAAAGTTTATTTGTTATTTCTTTTTTTACCTTATATGTTTTGGTCTAAGCACTTAAGGATAATATGAATAATCCACTAAAAGCTTGTTGGAAAAGAAGTTATGATTTATTATCATGTTTAGTACATTAGAATGGAACGGGGAGTAAAATGATAATGATAAAACCTTTTTTGGTATTTAGAAATGCCCACACAATGAAATGGAATTAAATGCTTATGTAGTATTGTTTGTAAAAAAAAATATCCTTAATTATTGTATGCCATAATAATGTTGGAGGTTGAATCTCCAAGGTGAGATGGAATTTGCCTCCTAAAGCTAGAATCACTAATTTCAAGAAATTATGATTTCCGCCTTTTAAACCACTTCCAAACATGAGAAGGGGAATGAAAACCAAAATTGCAATTTCATTCCTACGTATTAAGCATGACATAGGAAAAACCACTTTAGGAATTTTTCTAAACAATAACACTTCAACTATGGTTTGGTTTGATTCAAGATTGAACCATAATTTATAATCTAAGAAAAGTGAAATGCTTAATGCTTGATCTCAAATCACAACCACTAAATTCTTTCAATAATAGCGTACATTAGTGCTACATAAAAAGTTGATAAAGTCAATATTCAAGCAGCTAAGTAATTTATAAAGTACCTTGACAACTAATTTTATTCATAAATGAGATGGCCTAACTCAAGAAACACCAGTTTGTAATCATATTGGCAAAGATCGAATATTTAGGGTTTTAGAGTTTTTATGGAATTTAGGGAAATATAAATAATGAATCATTAAATATTACACATTAATAACAAATTGAACTGAGTTTGTGGTTTAATTTCTAGATTTTGATATGATACACAAAAATTAGAAGATAAGCAATCTTTTAATGCAATTTGATATTATACATGAATTACATTAATAGTAAGATTGTTTAGATCATGGGTTTGTGGCCGTAATTAGGAAGATTGATAAGATAATGAAGTTTTGTGAGAAAATCTCAGGATTTTCATTTTTCAAAAATTATTGACAATTAGCTATTACAAGCAATATAAATGAAACAAGGCCCTTGTTACAAATGGCTATAAAAAGTAATAAAATAAAGGACCTAAATCAAAAGTCTAAATAAATTGATAGAACTTAAATCCTTGGCCAATAAAGACTAATAACTAAAAACTATTAAAAATACATAATTAATTAATTAATTAAAGGCTAATTAATTTGACAACAAATAAAAATAAACAAAATAACAAGAAGTCCATCTTTATAGATAATAATTAATCCAATGTCAATCCATGTTCTTCAAAAGTCTTCAAGGAACTCCGTGTAAAATTGATTATCCTTCATACAAAGTTGGTAAGTCTACAATTGTTCATGCAAATTTCTATGCAATATAATTAATTTTTTGAGTTGGAATTGGGATATGATTCTTATTATTTCCCTGGCATTATTGGAAATTTGCCTTCAAATTTTGAAGATAAGAGTTCTTTGGCTCAAAATCTGCAACGAAGAATATGATCGAAACTCCAAATAGCTTTATAAGTACCTACATTAAAGACTTAGTGATGTCAAAAAAAAAAAATGTTTACTTCATGCAAAAGTTTAAAGTATGTCCTCAGCACTCTAAATATATCTCTTAAGATTAAATCTATGTGTGTATGTGTGTGTAAGAGAGAGACAAAGAGAAACCCAACAAATATAAAATGTTTATCTTAAACCTTAGCTATGACAAAACAAAAAGTAATTAAACCTTACTATTCTGTATCCTCTTAAGCAAACAAAACTACTCAAGAACTGCAAACATGTCTCTCCTTCCAAAGACTTTCATAATAAAGTAACAATCAATGCTCATTATGCCATTTCCTCTCAACCCATCACACTAAACATCATTCCACATTGGCAATGATATAAACTACAACACATTTATCATAAAAATCCCCTTCTAGCTAGGTACATAACTGTCTCCATACCTTACATATTATCTCTCGAAAAGCCCATGCAATTTCACCCAATAATTTCCTTACCTCAATAACTTTTTCTCTCTGCTCCCTAAATGTGCATAAGAAATTGCTGAAGTTGAATCAACTCAATGCTTTGATCCAATATGTTATAGTTCAATCATAGAGAGAATCTACAAAAAAATGTTTCTAAAATGCACTATATGTCAATTCTATTTTAGACACTTTGTCTTCCTTTTATACATGCTTTAGCTAAACTAACTAATAACTTTCTAGCTAACTCCAGCTCAACATTCTCTAACTAACTATTAGTAAAACTGATACAAGAAAATATAAATAATCTATATGCTATATATAGTCTTCACACACACCCTAACCCCCTCCTCCGAGGCTTAACTTGGACTTTGTTAATATCATCTGAGCTTCATTAACTGACTTTATAAGAAAATCTACAAGTTGAGATTAAGAGTTAACACAAGACGTTTGAAGAAAACCTTTAGAAATCTAGTCACGTGTAAAGTGTACATCAATGGTAATGTGTTTGGTGTAATCATGTAAGCAAGGATGATCTATAAGTAATTGTGCCAATTTATTATTGTAGAATAAGGTAACTGGTGAGGGAAAATCAATGTGCAAATGATGAAGAAAGAAATCCATAAAAGTTCCTTGGTGGTAAAAGCCATGCTTTGATATTTGGCTTTAGTAGAAGAAGTAGAAATAGTGTTTTGCTTCATTGTTTTCCATGAAATAAGAGAGGAGTCAAGAAGAGCGCAATACCTAGTAATAGACTTTTGGTCAAGAACACAACTACCTTAATCAGAATTGGACTACCCATTAGTGTAAAGGAATTAGTAGCCGAGTAAAAAAGACCAAGGCTAATAGTTCCTTTAAGATATCACAGGACATGATAAGCAACTTTTAAATGACAAGCACGAGGAGATGCCAAAAATTAGCTAAGTTTGTGTACTGCATATGACACATCAAGCCGTGTTGAAGTGAGATACAGTAAGTGACCAGCTAAGTGTTTATAGACTATGAGATCATTAAGTAAGGCATTAGTAGAGGAATAAAAGTTAACTCATGCAGGCAAAGGACATAGAACAGGTCGAGTAGCAGTCAAACTAGAATTGACAAGCAAGTCAATAACAAACATGTGTTGATGGAGTAAAATGCCATGAAGAGTTCGACAAATTTCCATGCCTAAAAAATACCGAGCTAACCCCAAATCTTTAATCATAAATGTAGCATGAAGTTGCTGTTTCAAGAGTTTAATAGAGGAAATGCTAGTCCCTATAAGCAACATATCATCCATGTACAGTAAAACTACCATAAACTTATCACCAAGAGTATGAGTAAATAAAGAATGATCATGTAAGGATTGCACAAAACCATAAGCAACCAAGAACTTGGAAATTTGAAGGTTCCACTATCGTGAGGCCTATTTTAGGCCATATAAGGAACGTAACAGCTTGCATACCTAACCTAAAGCAGTGTTATTATAGCCTAATGGAGGATCTATGTAAATTTCTTTGTCAAGAAATCCATGGAGAAAAGTATTGTTAATGTCCACCTGAAACAAAGGCTAACCTTTCACCACAACAATAGCAAGTAATGGACATACTGTACAAAAATTAGCTGCTGGTGAGTATGTATTGTAGTAATCTATACTAGCAACCTGGGTATATCCCTTAGCAATCAAGCAAGCTTTACACCTTTCGACAGTTCCATCAACTTTATATTTTATTTTGTATACACATTTACATCAAACACTACGTTTACCCTTAGTCAAATATGTCAACTCCTAAGTATTGTCTCGTTTAAGTGCTTCTAACTCTTTTGCCATAGCATCAACCCAAAGCTCATCTTGAGCTGCTTGAAAATAAGATGTAGGTTCTTTTATTGTAAACATATTGGCAAGTGAAGAAGTGTAATCAACAAAATAGGAAGCAAATTTGCTAGCACAAAATAAGGGGTGTTTAACAGAGGTAGCAACTAAAGAAGAAGAAAAACTAGCTGAGAACATTGCATGAACTGTATGTATGTAATCAGATAGCCACCTAGGAGGATGTACTGTGCGCGTAGAGTGACGAACTGGTTGCAGAAGAGTAGAAGAAGAAGGCAAAGGAAAAACTTAGGAAGGAGGTATAACAAACGATGCAATAAGAGGATAGACAGGGTTTTCATCTTTAAGAGAAGTGAGGCAAAGATGTTTGAGAAGACATGGAAAGGAGTGAAGATGTAACGTTACTTTTGAAGGAAACTACAGCTCAAAAAGTATAACATCCTTACTAATGAATGCTTTCCTTTTAACCAAATCATGGACTCTATAAACTTTATGGCCATGAGCATAGCCGATAAAAATACATCACATTCCTCTAAGGTTAAACTTATCCTTATGAGGATGTGTAACAGTGTAATAACATAAACAACCTATAACACGAAGATGTGAATAGTCAAGTGCTTTTCCAAAAAGTTTTTGATACGGTGTCATCTATTGAATATTTGCCATAGGCATACAATTAATCAAATAAGTGGCCATCAAAATACAATCTTCCTAAAAGTATTTTGGCAAACCTGCATGTATTCTCAAGACCCCTGCCATATTAAGAAGATGGTGGTGCTTTCTCTCAACTCTAACATTATGTTGGGTGGTAGGATACCAATAATTGTAGGCAAACAGCAGATGTAAACTATGTTCCATTGTCGGTACGAATATGTTTAGGAGTTTTCTGAAAGTGATTTTGAATGTACACAATGAAGTTTTGAAGAAGGGTTACAATTGATGTCTTATGTTTTAGCAAATAGGTCTAGATAGCCCTCGAAAAGTCATCTACTATTGTCATAAAAAATTGCTCCCCTATATAACATGGTTCATGATACAGTCCCCATAGATCAACATGCAGCAACTTGAAAGAAAATTTTGATGCATGATCACTCCTTGGAAAGGTAAATGATGATTCTTTGCTAAATGACATGTATCACAAAAAAAGTTTCTCATATCAAGGTGCTTACAACGAGGAATTCTTTCAAGTTTAGAAAGTGATATTTGCCCAAGTCTATTGTGAAACAGCAACAAGTTTGAACAAGAAGAATTACAAGAAGTAACACGATTAGAAGGAGTGGTGTTTTCACAAGAATAGTTACTAGGCTTAGCCTCTAAGTACTAAACATACAAACAAGAGTGTACTGCAACTATCAGTAGGGTGGATTTAGTTCTCAGGTCCTAGAAGTAATATGAATCTTTATCAAAAGTAAGTAACAATGACTTATCACTTAATAATTTGTGAACAGATAGCAGGCTATGGTTAAACGCAAGTACTAGAAGAACATTTTGTAGTATAATGTGTTTGCTTATTTGAACTGACCCTGCTATATACACTTCTTTTTTTTATCCATCTAGCAAGGTAATTATATTTGGTTTATTGAACAAGAGGTTTTCAAAGGGGGTCATGTGATCACTTACCCCTTTGTCAATAATCCAAAGATTCTACTTATTATTAACAAGAGCTAAATGAGTAAAGGAATTGATATTACTTACAAAATAGGTAGTAGTTCTACTTGTTTCAATAGATTTTGAGTTAGTTTTTCCTTTCATCATCTTTACGACTTCAATGCATATAGTGTGGAGGACTTGTAGATCTAAGACATAAGAGTTATTAGAAGAATCTATAGCATGATCAAACAGAGTAGAGAAACCAATACAATCAGGATTACGAGTTGCTTGACAATTAGCTGTTGTAATTTGCTTCATGTTTCCTCTTTTAACTCTTTTACTTTTATACCACTTAGGATAGCCAATAATCTCAAAACGCAATTCAATCAAATGACCATCCATGTTAAAATGTTTACATTTCTACTTGTTATGTCTAACATTTCTTCTATCCTTATTGTATTCTTATTAGCCAAGAACGCAAATGCACTAGAATCAAAAGAAAAAGGTAATAATAGTTGCCTCTGCTTTTCAACCTGACAAACTAAGTAAAAAGCTCGAGGTACAGTAGGCAATGGATCAGATGACAATATTTGATTTCTCACTTATTCATAAATGTCTAAAAGTCCAATCAAGAATTGAATTAACTTTCTTCTTATTCATACTCTATCAATCTGTCCTTCAAATCACACATGCAATATTTAAGTCTACCATACATATAATTAGGATAAGGGTGTAATGCTTGTAATTCTTCCCACAGTCTTTTAAGCTTATTGTAATACTCATTTACTGTTAAATTCCTCTGACAAACATTAGCAAGTTCGTGTTGTAATTGAAAAATGAGTGGTCCATTGACTTAACCAAACCGATGACATATATCTTTCAATAACTCTACCGAAGATTGAGCATAAATGAAACTTTGTGAAAGTTCACTACTCATTGAATTCAATAACCAACATCGGACGAAGTAATCGCGTCTAATCTACCTTAGAAAATCATTAGTATTTGGTTCGAGCTTAGGAATTGAACCATCAACAAATCCTAATTTTAGTTTTGTGCTTAAAAGCCATTCAAATCAACTTACTCCATGCTAAAAAATTGATTCCACTAAGAATTATGTTTCCAATTGAAGATCCTAGATTATCAAATCCAGATATATGTAATGAATCTATAGTTGATAGATCTATTTAAGCAATATCAGTATTAATCTTGAATATAGACTAATTCAATCAAAGTAATAAACCTTAGTGACTTCAATCAAACATCAATCGAAGAAGAGAATTCTAGGACTATTACCATGCACTTTGATACCATGAGAAATTGCTGAAGTTAAATCAACTCAATGCTTTGATCCAATATACCGTAATTCAATCATAGAGAGAATCTACAAAAAAAAAAAAAAAAAAATTTCTAAAATGCACTATATGTCAATTTAGTTTTACACACTTTGTCTTCCTTTTATACATACTGTGGCTAAACTAACTAGCAATTCTCTAACTAACTCTAGCTCAACATTCTTTAACTAATTGTTAGTAAAATTGATACAAGAAAATATAAATAATCTGTATGCTATATATAGTCTTCACAATATGTATCATACCACTCCATGATAAACACCTGTCAATAAAGCAAGAATTAATAATAGGTCTCCCACATCTCTTCAAAGCTACTATCAAACTAAAATTTCTATCAACAACCCATAAACTCTAATAATGGTGCAAAATCAAAAATCTCAACCGCAACATGTGAGTAGGTAGATACTTATGGTCACATAATACTCTTAATGGCCGAACAACTAACATCCCTAAAGCACTATAATTACATCTCTTGTTGTTCTAGGCCAACAAAAGATTTCTATGAAGAAAGAAAAGACAAGCTTTGACTCTAGAGTTCGATTAGTCGCCTTTCCTTAAGTCAACAATAGAGTCATCTCAATAAGTAATTCCATCTCACTCTAAGTAACACATATCTCACCCAAGACTCATAGGAAGTAATTCCACTCTCTTACCATCCTCTTAATCATCTTCAGTGGCATCAATAAGCTCCTATACATCTCCATGAATACCTTCTCCCTTAACCATGTCGTCATTAACATGTTCCTTAATAGCCATTAAAGTCCTCTGCTCTTTCACTTCATGCTCTCCTCCTCTTCCTCAGGGATCTTGACTTGATGCCTTAGGCACTAAACAACAAAGTGCTATAATCAAAACCCTAAAGTATTTCTTCTCAATTGATTTCTCTTTTGCAAGTTTGGTTTTATAACCCACATTCTCTTCCATACTTGGCTTTATAAAAGTATCCTGTAATGTCTCTAACCGACTCAATACATTTGAAATAATGGATCCTACTAAATGAAGAGATTTTATCCTTAATGCCTCTAGGGTAGCCTCATTCGATGTCAAAAATCTAAGAGATTCGAGAACCTTGGTTGTTTCACCTATTATGTAAAATTTTAATTTGCAATTATGATCTTACACCTTACCTAAAGGGTCAACTTGAGGTCATTTTCTTAAAATTTCAAAATTTAACAGTCATAGATATACTTACATTTTAATAAATACAATGAGTCCTTCAAAGCGGTAATACCACCCTTACAACTACGTACATGTCTTAAGATAATGTTACGCGTAAGCTGACTCATTGTATGTTAATAAATACAATGAGTCCTTCAAAGCGATGATACCACCCTTGTCACATTGATAACATATGCAAACATGTAATAAGTTCCTTATGAATATCATAGAATTTAAGATACCTTTTCTCAATTTACCCCTTAAGATTATGTTATGCATAACCAATGATTGACATTACAAGAAAGAAGATGATTCCATGATAACAGAACATAAATATTCCAAAAATGAAAATAATCTCAACTATTAATTTATAAATTAAGAAAAATTGCGGATAGATAAACTGAGAGGATCAAAATCTTAGATTTTACTACGAAATCATGATTTCATTAACATTATTTAAAATAATGTTTCTTTTTTTTTATAATTAAAAATAATGTTTCTTGACTCCTCACACTGCGCGTCCTTAATCTCCTTCGAGTCAAATACAAATTTAGTTTAAAATCATAAATCTTGAATTGATAATTTGAACTACTCTTTTAAACATGGAAAGTGGGAGCCGATCTTCCTTAATTATCCACTTGGCTTCTTCTCTCACTAAAATCCTGGTTTCCTTAAAAAAGTACCACAAATCCTTTTCAGAATCCCATGGATACTGAAATGATACATGAAATTACTATTGTTAGATGATTAAGGTAGCATTTTCTTTGTGTGAAAATTGCTTCGTGATGTCGTACGAGATATATATACGGTAAGGTGCACCGGTAAGAGGCTTAAAGAGAGAGACTAGGGTTTTCTATATCTAGGATTCCTATAAGAATGAGAGGTTAGGTTAGCTCAAAGAGGAGGATTTGTTTTCCTAATTATCCATGCGTTTGTTTTGTAAGGTCTTTCAAATCTTGTTATTTTGGAGGATTTCCCCGACGTCCAAATCCTATCATGAATTATGGAGTGACGTTAATACATGTTTTAATTCTCCACCCTGTTTTTCTTGTTGTTCAATTAACAAAATTTATTGCAAACAATCGGATAATTAAGGAATCTTTTCAGATTTTTAAAAACTTATCTTCTCTTTCTTCATTTTATTAAACCAACATAAAAAAAAAATGTGATATATGTGTGTGCATATATATGTAATTTTGTACATTTATTGCGGTTACATTATGGATCTAAAAATATAATATAATATATATGTAATTTTATACATTTAATACTGTTGCATTATAGATCTAAAAATAAATATAATATAATATATTATATATATAATTTTAAACATTTATCAAAATTCTGAGTATACTGAAACATCGTTGAACCGTTGTAGTGTAGACTATGTATCCATTCTCAAGACTTTATCCTTACCTTTCTTACTTGAGGAGGATCTGTGCTTCTTTCTAGAAAAAGTGTGGCATAAGAATCAATCCATGGAGAACTTTTTTTTTTTTTTAGAACAAAAATTCTATGGAAGAAATGTCTAACAAACACAAAACAACAAAATTTAGGTGATATTAAAAAAAAAAAAATAGCTTATATAATGTTGAAATTAGAATGGAAGTAGATGTTACTCGTATAATTGACTAAAATGTGGACATGAAATAATGTAGGCATAGAGCTTGTATAATTGAGGTTTCAGAGTGTGAAAAACTTCCACATTTTATAGGCAAATGAAATGAAAATTTTGACATATTGCATTGCATAACTTGTCAAATAATAAAAATCTTACCTACAAATTGTCCACTCAATTAGCAAAAAATACACTAACAATTTTCATGTTGTTCTGATAGCATTTCATAGACGCTCCATGTGCAACTCCTACCTCAATTTCAAATTGCAAACAATACTTAAGAGAGAGACTTCAAGTGAGATTGTGAATTATTTCTCTAAAAAGTTCGAAAGCAGTATGATGTCTAAAAAGTTGGAATGTAGATGGGATTGAGAGAGAGAGTTAGTAGAGGATGAGAGAGATGTCTCAAAGTTGAAAATTGAAATGTTAAATTTTTTTTTTAAGGGGGTAGGCCGAATTGGTAGGCTAACCAGGCTAAACTGCTAGGCCCTTGAGACCCGACAGTTTCAAGGTCGGTTCAAGTTTCAAGGTCGGTTCAAGCCTAACTTGACTTAAGCCAAGACGGTTTAAGGTTTGAAACCAGCATTTGCATAGGTCTAGATATATCCCACCAGCGTTTTCCTCACCTATCTAAAGTGCCTTATCCTTGAATAGTAAGTCCAGTCACATTTGCAAATACTAACCATCTTGATTTATCATAGTTCTTCCATGTAGCAGGAGTATTAGCTGCTATTATTGTTCCTTGTATTTGCAATAAAGTTATGGAACATTAATATAAAAAAGGAAACAAAGATCAATGAAGGAAATAATCATTCGATATGTAAAACCTATATTAAAAAGTGACCCATGTAGATGGTTATCAAAATTGTAATTCTAATGTTCATTTAAATATATAAAGTCGGTAAAATGTTATATGTTGAAGGTTGTATCTCATGCTTGAGGCTCTAAAGGTCCAAGCCCACTAAGAAGCCCGAGCTAGGCACTCCTATAACCTCTCTAATCTAGATGAGGGACAACTTAAAGCTCATTCGAGCTTAACCACACACCCAAGAGACTTCCTCTTAAAGGCCCTTAGCCTTTGCTCTCCATCTTCAGTTAGAGAAGTTTGCCTCCCCTCCCTCCAAAGACCGGTTCAAGGGAGCTCATTAGCCAACAAACTAAGCACCCTTCCCCTTATTTACCTTTTCCTCTCTCATCACTAAATTAAGGCAGCCACCTTCTATTGATGAGACAGGCCCATCTTCTAAGCGTCCACTAACCAATAGAAGTTAGGTTGTCTTATCTTGTATTGGCAACACTGTCCCCTTAGAATCTACATCCACCAACCCTCTTTGCCACGTGTCTACACAGGTCAGCACCCTCATTCTATAAACAGAGGTAAAGTCCTCAAGTAAAAGGATCTACCCTCTTGACACTCTTAAGAACTCACCTTATTCGCTCAATTACCCTCCTCCTCTCCTTACTAACTTGAGCGTCAAAAGGTTCTCGTTGGCTACACTACAAGAGGCTTTTTACAAGACTACTACGCTACAAGAGGCTTTTTACAGATCCACCTCTACCCACAATAGACATACCATAAGGAGTTAACCTAAAAGTTATACTCATGATATCTCCATTACTTGTATAAAATTATAAAAAATAAGTAGAATTGTAGAATTGTACGTCAAAATTCATAATTTCATCAAAATTCTATGCTAAGATAATTTTATATTTATTTTAACTGAAAAAAAAATCATAAAATTATAAACTCGTCAAATTGAAATGATTTTGACAACTATGCGATGTGTTACTATATTTCTTGGCAAAGGGGGCAACATTTTGCATATACTTACTATGATTGTAGTCCAATTAGATTTGCAAGTGTTGGCAAATGTCACAAGATAAGATAAATATGTCTTTCCACTATGAACCATCAATTGTGAGTCAACCCCTGCAGCATTGCCTTCAGCATGCCATGACTTAAGGAATCCTATATTCACCACATATTCAAATGAAAACCGGATTAATTATGAATAAAATTTTATAACTTAGTAAAAAAACAAAAAATTGCGAATGTAGTTGAAACCGTATCAATGCAAACTAAAAATGTCGATAGTAAGCAAGCTATACATATTGTAAAATAAGAAATTAGCATTCTTACATTATTCACAACTCTTATAAATTTTCTAAATAACATCAACACTTCACTTTTTCAAAACACTATACTTACATCTCTACTTTTACTTACGTAGATATTGACATTATGGAAGGTTGATGTGTTATTGCGATGTCATAGCATTATTAATAATTATATTTAAATATTATAAATATATATTTATTAATTAACTTAAGCCTCAATAATAAGATAAATTTTGGAAAAATTAAACAAAAGAGAAAATGTCATTAAAAAAAATAGGACCCAACATATTGTAAATAAATTTATATATAAATTAACTAACTAAATGAATAATAATTAAAAAAATTCGGAATAAATTGAAAAAAAAAAAATCTGGAATTAGAAAAGAAAAAAAAGGGATACCTTTTTTATTTTTCTCTTATTTTCTCCGTTAGTCGGCATTGAAAAGACACACGAAGAAGACGATAGATTTTACATTGTCATTCCATTAACATATACAAAGTATTTTATGCTCATTAGCCAACAACATATGAATTATAATTTTACAACAAGAGAAGCATCGTCGCTCGCATTTGAACACATATATCACCTGAGATCAGTGAATACGAAAAATAAATTGCCAGAAAAATCATCTAAATTTTATGGAAAAAAATTATGCCTTCATGAAAGTCATCATCAGCATTCAGTATGGAAAATCGTCTCACATGGCAACGACATGATGACCGCATGGCAACGATATATTAGTCTTCTCGCTACATTAGTATCTAAGTATGTAAAAGTAGGGGTTTAAGTGTAAGTTTTTTTTAAAAAAAAAATGGGATGTCGATATCATTTAAACAGTTTAAAGGGGTAGTCAATATGATTTATCCTTCATAAAATGTAAGTAAATTTTTTTTTTTTTTTTTTAAGAATCATTACCATTTTCAGCTCTATCGATGAGATGAAAATATCGCGATGAAGCACCATAAATATGGATTTGTGGAGATCACTATAATAAGATTATTACTGTACTTGGTAAGAATCCAAATTAATCTAGGGATTATTTGGGTAGTCGACTGTATCAGCAAACGAAACCGTTGAAGTGGTTCTATCAAATGATTATTTATAAAACGGACTTAGGGAAAAAAATTCTGCAATCGAATATCTATTATACCAAGGGAATCGAATTTTGTTGCTGATTTTTTGGCTCGACAAGTGCATGTATGACAAAAAGAAGATGGATATATCCGACTTGACTCAAGATTAGCAGTTGAAATGTTCTATCAAAGGATAATTTTGGAAGTAGATTTACTAATGTTATTCATAGTTGTAGGTGAAGGACTGCTACAAGCTTGAAGAATGGTCCTGATCGGGAGAGATTGACTCCTTTTAGTCTTGATGCAAGAGTTTTTAACAACCTGGTAAGTTATGTAACGTAAAACAGCTAGACCAGCGGCTTTTGTTTCCTGTGTCTTATTAGTACGGTGATACAGTGGTGTAACAAAGTTGAGTCTGAACTACTGCAATATGGAATTCAAGCTCGACTAGAAAAATAAAGCTCAAGTATGAGCTTGAACTCAACTTAAAGATTCAAAACTCAAGTTCAAGTTTGTGCTCCACATAAAAACTCAAAGTTTGAACTCAGTTCGAGTTTGATTAATCTCTAAATTCTGAACTTAAAGTTTAATTCAGAAATTTATACGGCAAACTCAAATTTAGGTCCAATGAAATTTAGATTTTTATAAAAAGAAATTAAAAATTCTATCTAATTCAATTAAGTTGGCAAGTCTGATGAGCTTAGTATTATTAAACTCAAACTCAACTCAATTTATTATTCAAGCAGGTTGACTTTGACCTCGACTCAATTATCATTGAATTGAATTCGAGTAAAACTCAAGTCATAGTCAAATAGCTTGTCAATTAGCTTAATTCATTTATACACTTATGGTTAGGCCCGATTATAGTTTGAAAATAATAATAATAATTGGGAGGGAACAATTAAGAGTATTTATGAAAAAGATGTCAAATACAATCAAAATAAATCTGAATCATTATATGGTTAGTAATGACCTAATATTACATTAATGGCTATTAAAATTAAGATTCTCATATACTGTACTCAAAATTAAATGGCTACGATTGACGTATATAACTAAAAATTAACAATAACAACAAAATGAGCTTAAATACATTTTTCTTCTTTTTGGTCTGTCGTCGGAGCAATAATTTATACTTGTAGTAGCAAGATTAATCACAAGTTGCAACCAACGTATACTATGTAGTGCCTATTTAGATTTCGGAAATTGATATGAGAATCTATCATAACAATTTATTAGAAGAAGGATTCGAAATGAAGTTAGAATGTATATTGTTGATGGTCAAATTTTCATGAGGTGTTGAGGTTAGAGACAATCTGCAAACAACAAATGTATGCTCCAATATAGCTACTTTATTAAGTCAGTACTGGATTAAGGGGACTGTTTAGCAAAAGATAGTGTTGGCTAGAATGTGAGAGAATGATGATCCTTTTACCAATGCCTTTACCTAGCATTTATAGACATGATCAACAAGCTTAACGCGGAAAGTAAATCATGCCTTGAGATCCTTTCTAGAAATTGTGGAGAAGTTCTCGAGTCAAGTGCATGCTAGCTATAAACTTTCTTTATCTATCCAAATTATTCCCGTCTCATATCTTTTGATCCTATAAACTAGGCATGTACAAATGGTTGTTAAAATTGTGATTTTACTGTTACTTTTAATGTGTAAACTTAGTACTGGTGAAATCGGAAACATATAAAACCACATATCAAAATTTATAATTTTATTAAAAGTTTAATGAACATAAAAGGGATTCAAGAATCAGTTTTCTACCTAAGTAATTTTATATTCCATTTAACTAAGAAAAAAAATCATACATTCACAAGCTCGTAAAATGTTGTAGTCAACTTGTGATTTTAACAACTATACCTATACATCTAGGATGCCCCAAACCCCAAAGGGTTGGAAGGAGACAAAAGCTCAACATGCTCCTCCTAACCAGGTTAGCTAAGCTATTAGAAAGCTTAATTCGCACTTTGAGAAGATTGTTAGAGATTCTAACAGCTTGACCTGGGCCATAGAGCTTGATCTATGCTTTAAAGAGGTTAGCTTCAGCTTGGATGCTCACATCCAAAAATAGCTAATCATGTTGGCTTATTTTTACTTTGAAAAAAAAAAAAGTATGTTTCTAAGTGATGCAAATTAAGAATAAACTTTTATTAAGAAAATGAGGCATTTAACAAAGATATTATCAACTCCTTATAATTTAGCTATCTTTTCTATAAGCATATATCTATTTGCACTTGTAGACGAACATATATGTTTTGTATACATTTAGTGCAATAACATATGTTTTATCTACTATTTCAACTTAAGGACCAATATATAAATATAAAACTCCTAAAATTTACCAAAGGAAAATAATAATGAAGACGGCAATTAAATAATTATACAATAAAAATGGGGTAGTTTTGAAAGTATCTGAAGGCTATTTAAGAAGGTAAGAAATAAAAAAGATAAAAGGAAATAAAAAGGATAAATAGATTATAAAAGAGGGCATGAAGTAGTGAGGGTAAAGTGGGAAAATACCCATTGGCTATAAAAACCTTTTAACCTTAAACCTTCTCATTCTTATCACTGCTTGTGTTGCAAATAGACTCTTTTCATGTGGAAGAAAGGAGAGATCGATTTATGAGTGAAGGCTTGAGAACCCAAATCAGTAAGTAACTCGTTCTTAAAAGAATTGAGAGATCTTAAGAGAAATTAGGATTTTTAATTTGATTATGTACTTTGATTAAAGGGATCTTAGACCATGGCAAAGACAATTCGTTGGTCATAGCATTTGGGGATCAAGGTAAGCAAATCTATCCTTATTGATCCTTAAGTAAAGATTTAATTTTAGTTATAAAGACACATATAAGTGTCTTCCTTGTCTATTAATTTAGAGAGCAAATTTGGAGATTGTTGATTAAAGATTTTGTAAGGGGATATGAAGAATAAGATCCATTGATATTTGTTGACATATCGAAATCAAGAGATTCATCAAGGTAATTTCAAATCTTTATTGCTAACAATATTATTCCTTGTTTTTATTGGCTAGGAAAATACACTAGAGTGTTTTTCCATTACTAAAGGTTGATAGTACCAAAGAAGAAGTGGTTTTTAGATAGTATGATGAAACGGGGTTGTGATTTTGATGAATTTGAGAAGTTGTAATTGAAGGAGAAAAGGAACGAAATTCGTAGGAGAAGCATGATCTAAATATGCTCGTGAACCTTTCGAAGTTGTTTTGAATTGAAGCAAGGTCATAACAAAATCATGGGCATGAAAATTGTAAATGAAAAGTTCATGGCTGATAAGTATGACTGTAATCCAATCCATAAATAAAGAGTGCTAAGTCTAATGAGAAGCACGACCTAGAAGCATGGCCTTGATCCTTTCTAGCCTCTTTTTCATTTTTTTATGCTTCCTTTTCCATTTTAAACCTTATCTAAACATCTTAAGAGTCCAAAGTTATCTTTAAACCTTAGGTAAGGATAATAAAACAACAATAATTCAAGAACCAAGAATGATATAGTGAGATAAGATTAGAACTATGATTTAGTAATATAAAAGTAAGTTCTAAAGAAGTGCACTTTGTATTATACTTCATGTGTAGATATTGAAATAAGTTTAGTTCTAGTTACTTCATGTGATATACAGGAGCCGTGTACATGTTACCTTGTGTGTTGCTTTTACTAATGTAGTGTGATTTGAAATAAACTAGAGTAATAATTATTTAGAATATAAATTGTACTCGTTGCTTGTGTTTGGTTAGGCATAAGGGTTATAGTATTGATATCCCCAAGGTGGCACCTCGAGAATCCTTAGGCAATGTCATCTGGAGTCTTCCTAGGAAATTATCTAAGGTAGATTTGGTTAGAGTCCAAAGAATGTAATGCCAGTATCCTAGTATTGATTAAGTTATGAGGCATTAGGGGGCCACAATATTAGTGTCTTAATGCAAGCTTAGATTGGGGTTTGTAGTGCTTATATCCTAACGTAGGAACTATGAGTAATGTCATGAGTTACTCCGAGTTTAGGGTTAGTTGCAAATGATCTTAAACTGTGCCGTTTAATGGCTAATAAAAGATAACAAACTAGGTTAGTTGTTATTTTTGTTGCATTTATGTATGTGAAATTGCTTGTAATGCATGACATACATGTGTGTTTGGGAGTTTCAAGTAGTAGGCTTCACTCATCCATTATTATTTTTTAGATATAGGTACATAAGTTGAAATTATTGAAATTATTAAATTTGGAGGTACTTAAGTTGAAATTATAGAAATTATTAAATTTGGAGACTTTCACTAAGACTACCAAGATGAGAAAGCGGTGATTAGTATTATAATTATAAATATGACCTTTGAGTTAAGACAGTTAGAATTTAGTTTATGTTAAGTATTTTTTGTTTAAGAATTTAAGAAACTTATTCAGACATTTTTTTAGTTCATTTAGAAAATTAATTTTCACAAGAATTAATTTAGTTTGGGGCACTATAATAATTCTTTGTATAATTTATATATTATGGCATTTATTCATAATTTACATCATTTAAAAACACATATCCTCTATTTATATTTGAAAGCAAATATATAACTTATTCATTGCAATAATTTTTATATATTGCAATGCTTTTTAATCTTTAAGAGATATTCACTTATAATTGAAGATATTAAAATAAAGATATTTCATCAATATATTTTTATTTCTGTAGATAAGCAAATTAAAATGTGCAATTAAAATTTTTTTGTTTGTTTGAATTATTTTAATATAGTCCTTAGGAAAAGGCAAAGTACCTACAAAATGAACAAAAAATATACACAAAAGAGATCAAAAGAAAAAGAGGTTAAAGCTCAAACCGTTATCCATTAACAAGTTGGAAAATAACAAGTAAAAAAAAATTCAGATCTAATATTTCAATCGACGAGATTGAAAAAAAAAGAAAGAAAGAAAGAATTTTTATAAATCAATAACTCTTTAGATTTGAGTTTTTTATTAGATTTTGAGGTTAGAGATGCCTTTTTGAGGTGAAATAGGTTTAGATCGACATCCTCAAGTGTCATATGGTAGACTTGGGCAAGCACCGGTTCTGAACCATGAACCAACCTGACCCAATAGTTCCCAGGCCAAGTCGCCTTGGCAAACTGTCAGACTTTAAGAGTCCAAGTAGTTCACCCGAATAGAACTGTCCAAACCAGCAATTTACCAACCATTGAGCTAACCTATCGGCTAACTCGTTATTGAACCGACAGGCCAGCCTGACCGATTCACCCTCTTAAAAAAACAAAAAAAAAAAAAAGAGAGAAAGAGAAAAGAGAAAAGAGAAACCATTAAATCGGGAAAAATAATTAGATAATATTCAACAAGTCATTATATATCAAAACTATTTTATTTACAATAGTGAAAGACAATTTTTTTTTAAATAATATTATCAAATTAATAATAAATGACTAATCATAAGTTAATTATGTGTTATAGATAGATAAAAAATTCAATTTCGGTAAATCCTTTTTATGAGACTTATCAAATATTAAGGATTCAAATATGAGGAAAAAATAAAATTTGAGGGGAAAAAATAAAATAGTTGGAATAAATTTAATTTGGAAATTAATAAAAAAATTACAAATTATTTATGAATTAGTATACTAAAAAAAAGAAAAAAAAGATCACATTATTAGAAATTATTAATGTATATAAAAAAAGAAATTAATAAAATAAAAAAATTAAACATTAAAAAAAAACTTGTTGAAGGGTCTCAACTCGGTGCCTAGGTTTGGCGTATGGCATCTGGTTGGCAATGGTTAATTTGATTAATAGTTTGGAACTCATAGCGATCTATTCTTGAACGAAATATCCAAGTAGACAAAGACATGTAAAGGAGTTAAATGAGTTAGTATCGCTAATTTCGATAACTTGAATGGAGTAGTTAAATTAGCACTTTTAAAGTTGAGAACTTAATAAAAAAAATAGATAAAGTCTAGATATTAATTGTGATACTTTCTCATAAATAATTATTGAATTTTGCATGTATTTCATACAAAGGCTAGACTCTTAACAAGTTTCTCATCGACTAGGTGTTGTCAGTGTATCATGAGGTGGTTATCTGGGATGATATGGCTAGTATTTAGGTATTGAGGGCACTATATGTAGATTGGTAGGTTGTCGATATTTAGAAATCGCAGCAAATTGATTAGGACATCCATAATGGAGAAATTTTAAATGGGTAATACTAGTTGCTCAAAACGCCAATGCAGATGGTTATATTGAAGTAATGACAAATATGTATAGTGAAATAAATATAAGATGGTTATGACTCTTGGATTTCAAGGATTGGATGATCTCTATTTTTATGACTAGGAATTTGTAGAGTCATATTTTAGACTCTTAATAATGGGATCTATACATCACAAATGGCTACGATGTTACATATGTGTGGTTTTGAGATTTGAGTTATTCTAAACCATGGGACACCGAGGTTGTATTTTATGTTTCGGCTTAAAATTGTATCTTTATTGGTTTGTGTTATTGTATATATTATATTTACGGACATAATAGAGATGGAAAAAAAATCGGAAACTAAATCAAACCGAGAAATCTTCTTTTTTTTTTCATATAGTTGAATTCGTAATTCTTTTGAGGAAAATGAACTGAGTCAATACATCTTGAATTGAGTTGAATTGAACTGTTATTGGTTAAACAAAAAAATTCATCTAATCATTTTGTGCTTTTTTATTATTTTCCTTACATCAATATTTAATGATTTCATGAAATTTTTCACATCTTGTTTTTCTTTATTTTATTTCTAAGTTAAGATTAAATTAAGTGAATTCCATCTAAAATTTCATGTTTACAAATTGTTTTTTAGTAAATTATCATTTTCTTATATATTTTCAAATCGAAAAAATGGAAAGTTTGATTTTAATGCTTTTTATTTATCTAGACGAACAGCCCTACTTCTTCTTCTCATTATTATTTGTTAGAATGGAGTCTCTTATTCTCATCTAATCAGGTTGCATTTATTAAAATCTTATACAACTTTTTACTAAATATTGTTATATATGTTAAATCAATGAGAAATTAACTGGAAATATATGCAAGTTTAATTGATAGGATAATATGTTATTAGAAATAAAAATATTTAGTAAAAATTTGATGTAAGATTTGAACCATAGATCGAACAAGACTAAACCAATTTTAATTAAATTTAAAAAATTTACAAACCAAATCATATGGTTAGGTTTCATTTTTAAAAAAAGAAAAAAGAAACCCAAACTATTATATTAAGTTTGGTTCAATAGGAGAGGAAGCGTATCGTATCAAACTAAACTGTCTCATCCCTAGGAGTTATGTGCAGAAGGACACCATGTTAATGTGTTTGTATGGAATAATTTATAACTAAAAGTTGCCGTTAACCCATATATGGGATTCTCGTAGGATATTCAAAATGTTTGATTCCTACGAGTATTTGGCCATATGACTCAAGCACTAGTGGTGAGACATGCAAAAGCTATTACGATGATTTTGAAGAGTAGAGAACATAGTGATATTTTCATAGAACTATAGTTTTAAAATAGGTCCTACCAACGCTCTTAAGTTGATACAATTAAAGAATATTTTATGGATAAAGTTACAAACTTAGAGCTTAGAAGATTATATTTTTATGAAAGTTTATATGTGAATTTACTTGCGGTCTTTAATTCTTGCATGTTTTCACTATGAGGAGGAGTTTACAATGAAATAGTCATATTTTAATGGCTGGACTAAAAATTATTAGCGGGTCTGAATAAATTCTTAAAATTCTAAAATATGATTTCAGTTTCTCATAACTTTTAAATGTATTTTTCTCCCCGGTTATAGCTAAATAAATGTTGCATTACTAGATGTCTAATAAACTTGAAATCACCATTTCGAAAAAGGATGTCTAAACTGATCCTCTACTACAACAATATTTTACATTATGTAGAAAGAAGACACGACTGAGGTCGAACGATTCCTTTTGCTGTCCCAAACGCATGATTGCAGCTTGAAATTGCTTGTTTTCCTTTTTGTGATGGTGTCAATTGTATGTCCTCCAACTTAACGTTTGTGCAAGGTACACTACTGCTGCAATTAAGGTTGATTGCAATGTCTGTTTGAGATGTTCCTCGTGCACCCGAGTAAGTAACTTGGTTTAAGTGAACCCCAGTTCCCTTCATGACACATAAAATAAGCAATCAAACTAGGAATAAATATTGGAAGAGCACAACTATGTATTTGTTTCATAAAACAATTTTTCAAATTTGAAGTTATAAGAAATATTGGAATTTTTGTTCAATTAAAAGGAACTATTAAATTATAATATTAATAAAAAACAATGATTCCTTTATGAGACAAAAAGAGGTAATAAGACAACAGGCCTCTATATAGTATATAAATAAGAAATATGTAAATATGGGATAAATGGGTAAACGACAGAAATTTGAACTTGCACATGGTGGATTCATAATCCACCGCCTTAAACCACTTAGATACATCATTTCCCTATTATAATAAAACAAGTACTAATATCTACTTTTTATTTTAATATGAATAGTAATGGTAATAAATATTGAGAAAAAATTAGAAAATTATAATGAAAGGGATTAACATTTTAGGATAAATTTAAATAAGGAATAAATGCTTCTAAAAGTTTAAATAAAGAATAAACGTTTTGAAAAGCTCAAATAAAAAATCAAAATTTTATAAAATAGTTTAAACAACGAATTCATAATAACTAAACTATAAAATTATTTGAACTATTTTGTAAAATATTGATTTTTTATTTAAACTTTTTAAAATATTAGTCCCTTATTTAAAATACTTTATAAAACATTGAGCACTTATTTGAAAATCTTGAAATATTAATTTCTTATTTAAATTTACCCTCAAACATTAACATTTTTTATAATAATTCTCCCAAGAAGAAAATGAACTAATATTATATACTTTTTTTTCATTTCCAATATAAACATAAATGTTCAAACATTATAGTCCACTTGAATTATATATTGCATTAAAGTTATAATCTTACCGTCTCTGGACATTTCCCTCTAACGTCGCAATAATGTTGATCGATAATAATAGGATTTTCCACGTTATTGAATATCATATTTGAAAAGAGAACTCGTTGAACCTCGCCTCTTCCTTCCTGTCAATTTCATAAAATTTCTCATATGAAATAACTCTAGCATTTAAAAGTTCTTGTTTTGTGATCATCAAGATGTCCTATACCCAAATATAGTCTTTTTTTTATTTTATTTTACGTTTCATAATGGAACATGATACTTCTTTTATTGCATTATTACGTGGCACTGCATACAAATGGATGAGGTATTAATTTCTTTGAAAAGGAAAAATTTAGAGCCAAAGTAAACATTGTTTACAAATAATACAAAATAAAATAAACCATTAAACGGATGAGGAAAGTAGAGGTATTTCGTCTTATTTTATCTATTATATTAAAGAAAACCATTTTTTTAACTACCTATTAACTACCATATATATCTTATAGTTTTTATCATGGTAGTTATTAAATTCAAATTCAAATCTAACCTACAAACTTCTTAAATACCACTTTTTAATCACAAATCTTTTCAATTATACAGTTATTATTTTATATCATACTTATTTTTACAATTATTATTGTTTTCTTTATCTATTATTTTAATTATTCAACGTTACCATTATTTGGAAAAATTATTATATTTTTTATGTGACCAACATTTACTATTTTTTTTAAAGAAAATTTATTATAGTTTTGATTTTATAAACATATATTATTGGCGTTTTTCTATATATACAGTCTAAACTTTTTAATTTTTTTTACACATGCAATACGAATGCATCATTTACTAGTATATATAAAGAGAGAGATATAGATAATAATAACGGTCGTATAAGTTTTATGATTTATCATATAATTGAAGGTGGACGTGTGCACTAGGTAGAGTAACCGCCAATTCACGGGCCAACAATTAGTTAATCCGGCTTGGTCCTTAAAGCTATGAGCTTAGGCTAGTTCACGTGGATTGATGGTTCAAGAACCGATTTAAAGGCCCTTGAATCATGCTATTTTTTTTAATTCATTTTAAATTTAATTTTTCATACTTTCATCAATTACTATTAATACTTTATTGTCTATTGCCTACTTGCATATTTCTATTTTTAATACTTTATGTGAATATATAGAGATGCATGATTTGTTCACTTTTATTTTCAGTCGACAATTTTTTTCATTCCAAAATAATTGATTTGAACCACATGATTGTGATGGTGTTAGTTTTGTTTTTATCTCTCTTTTTTTTTTAATTAATTGAAATTTGGGCAAACTTAAAGGAAGGGATAAAGTTTTCCAATTCTATTCAAATGATTGATTCAGATATATAAAAATATTAAAAGTTAAAGAGATAAATCAGGGTTCAATCACAATTCAATTAGAGTTAGACTAAAGTTAGATCAGATCAATATTATAATTGAATTAGATCGAATTGGATTAAACTATAAAAGTCAACTTAGATTTGATCACATTATATATAAATTGACAGGGATACCGACACAAAGAGAAGATGCAAATTGCAAGTGTTATGTCTTCTATCATCTGGCCGGACCTAATATGTGAATAAATTACGAGTTAGTATATATATCCACTAGCTACAAATGGTTACATGATGAACCGGTTCTAAACTAACTTCATAGCCAAAAAAAAAAAAAAAAAAAATTTATCCCACCCTGTATTCTCATGTTTATATAGGAAGGAAAATACCTGCCAAGTTTTAATTCTCACTCCGTTGGTAGTACCGGTGAAGTTAACGTACATTACATTAATATCTTCTACCTTCACTTGGCTTCCGTATCGACCCAAGCTTCCAACACTAACATTTACAATTGGAATGAGTAAAGAAAATAGATATGAAAATAACAATTAATAAGAATGAAATCTCAAAATAGAATATTTTATTTTCTTTTCGAGAGAGATGTGTATTATTTAGTGAAAAATGATTCATAAGGTATTATCCACCACCACGTATTATGCTTGATATATAAATAATAAAAGATTGATATGTATAATAAAAGAATTAATAGTTTTCAAATCATATATAACAACATCTTATTAATATTTATATATATATTATATATATATATCTAATATCCACGAATCCTTTCCTATTTAGTTTCAATCGAGATTTTACCTTATACCATGACCAAGTCCACAAGTAACATGAGTAATATTGACCTTCCAAGTTTGATCTCCAATGGAAACGCAATCATCACCTAACAAAATTATATAAATTATATTTTATCATCTAAAAACAGGTATATAAACAGAGTAGATGCGATTGCATCGCTGTTAGAAAAATTCTTATATGATCAAGCCGAAACGTGACGCATCTATCAACACTTAGTGACTGTTGCTTTGCAATGTGTTGATGACATGCCGTATAAGTTTATTAGCATATGATATAAACTCGGTCCACGTAAATCCGTAAGTAGTCACAATAAACTAATGTGGGAAAAGGGAAAGAAATTTCTGCAATCATTGATGGGATTGGTCTATCTTATATTTAATTTATATCGATTAAATCTAGGTCATTAAAAATACAATTAGATTAATAGTTAAGATTTAATATCTGTACAAGTGGAGTGGAGCGTGTCGAAAATACAAACGGGATCATGATAATAAAGATAGTACGTAAAGGTTAGAGAAAACTGAATTTACCGGCGACTATTGTAGTATAATTTATGAATATGCCATTGGAATCTTGGATATGTATTCCATCGGTGTTGGGGCTTGTACCAAGAGATTGAATCATCAAATTTTCCAAGTGGACATCTTGACAACCATGCAAGAGAATATGGGTTTGAGGACTGTCCTTCAATTGAACTGAGTCCACATATACCGAGTTACATTGCTGAAATGCAAGCATCTGCACAATAAAAATTGAAATGTTTGCTTAAGTAATAATAATAACTCTAATAATGGTGGGTCTGGGAGGAGGTAATTTAGCTAAACTGAAAATTTCACAAACTTTAAGGAAAATGTTAATTTCTTCAAAGTTTAGTTTTTAAAAAAGGTGTCCGCCTCTAGTTTTTAAAAATTCATGGGCCGATGAGGGAAGTTCTGCGCAATTTATGATTGGATTTGTAATGATTCGATCTGTACAAACATTTTTCTTAATATATAAAATTGCCCTAACCATGCATAGTTGTTACAGTCTTTTATAAATAAATTGTTGCGAGTACTAAGAGCCGAAGGACACTTACAGTTGGCGCTAATTTGTTGCAACCCTGTTTAAATTTTTAGTTTGGAAAAATGAAAAAAGTTTGAATTAGTGCATAAGTAAAAAAGAATATATATGTATATTTCAAATTGATAAGTAACACTGGAAAGAAAGCTTACCAATTTTTGTGAAGTCCACATGCATGATATATCCCACCAGCCTTTTCCTCTCCCATCTAACATGCCTTTCCCTTTAAAAGTAAGGCCCGTCACATTCTGAAATATCAACCATCTTGATTTATCATAATTCTTCCATGCAGCGGGAGTATTAGGTGCTATTATCGCCCCTTGTATCTGCAATCAATTGTAGGAAAAATTAGGAAATAATACCATATCATCATTTAAACAATGATTAAAAAAAAATTAGACATTGCATGCTATATGTATGTATATATAGCATTTAATTATCAATAAAATTTTTATATAAATAGCAGTGAAATAATAAATAATTTATAAAATAATTATTACCATGTCGTGTTTTCAACACATTATATGTCTATATATAGCAAACTTTTATTGATTTTTTTTACCAAATTTTTAGTCATATTTAAACATAAAATATACATAACATGTAGTATATAATATGAAATTATTATATCCTATTTATTTACTTACTAGGACTGTGGTCCATTTAGAATTGCAAGGACCAGCAAATGTAACAGGATATGATAAATATGTCTTTCCACCAGGAATGATCATTGTGGAGTCATCACCTCCCGCATCACATGCAGCTTTCCATGCCTTTAGAAATGCCTATTATATATTCACGACATATTTAAATAATAAAACTCCAATTAGTGGCAAATAAACTCTATAAATTTGTATACACATAACATATAAATATCAATAAAATATTAATACAAGTATTAATTGAATAAATAACTTTCAAATCAATTATTAAACGTGAATTTTATACTGTATATATTTTAAAATTTTATGGGTATTTAATATTTACATATCATATGCACGTATTACCCATATTTTCCATAAAGGTAACTATATGATAATTTGAGATGGATTTACCGCAGAATCATCGGTGACGCCATTGCCCACGGCTCCATAGTCTAATACATTGAATGTACTATGAACTACATCAGCACGAACTAAGAATGTTGAAAGCAAGAATGCTATGCACATTGTAATAGCAATTGAATCCTGGAGACAGAAAATTAGTAATTCAGCTTTCTTACATTAAATTACACAGAAGTGTAAGTAATTTTTCATGTTTTTCGAAGAATCGTTACCATTTTCAGCTCTATGATGTAGATAAAAAATGGCGATATGGTTAATGTATAAAGCTAAGCACAATGTATTAGCTAGGGCTAATGCATGATCTTAAATAATAATAAATACAAGTTGTAGCTTTAGGGTTTGTAATGAAGGTATAATTTAAAAATGGAGAAACTTGAAATTATGGATAAGAATCCAAGCTAGACATGTATGGAACATATGATTTATCTTTGGCTGTCAATGTGTGTTAATCCAAAATAGAGTAAGATTCTTTGTTATAATCTTCAATGCCTGGCAGTAGTAATATAAAGTGGCAGATACTTATTATATCCCTTGCTTTTTATCCAAACGCTATTTTAGATTTATAAATTATTTTAGTCGCCATTGATTTATACCAAAAATTTTATTTTTTGGTAACTAACTCTAGCAATTTCTAATATTTCATCTCTGCAAATATAGTTTATACGTTCATAACAACTATTATTTAAGCATGGATAGACAACTCTCAAAATATACTTTTTAATACGTTCATTACAACTCTAAACCGTTGCTATCTTATAATCTTATTCGCAATAGAGTTGGATTTTTAGAAACAATTTGAAGTATATAAGTATTTTAAAAAGTTGGGAAATAATGTTATGTTTTAAAGGTTTAAAACATCAATAATGTTGCAATCCACAACATAGCAATGGATGATGATATTGTTGACAAGACTTTCTCCAAAAACATGAGAGACATGCAACGAGTTTAGCACTTTCCCATAGGGGAATTAATTATAGGGTAAGTAAGAAATTATTTGTGTATACTCTATAATCAAGTGCTTATGTAGTATTGCACTCCATAATCAATAAAAGGTACCGTCTATTGAAATTATTTTTTGTTCGAATTTAATTTATAATATAATTTTTTAAATGACTAAAGTATACGAGGACTGATGATAAGACGGTCATCTAGGACAATTCAAATAGTAAGTCATCGTAAATATGCTTGCTTAGTTAAGTGTTTAGAAAGAATGTACATCCTCGACAGACTAGCTTTTATCACGTCAATCTACGATCACAAACGTAGGTGCTCATGTCATAGTACTTTACAAAGGTTGTGGAGGCAACATGCAAACATCCATGGACTTGGTGATTTGTTCGATGATTATGAAATGGGAATTACGGTCAACAATATGTTTTTTCGAATTTGAATTCCACAGGAATTATTGAGTCATTTAGATGCTACGCCACAGTTGCCCAAATGACCTTTTTTTTAAAAAAAAAAAAGAATAGATTTTCTTAGTTTCGTTTAATTTACTTATTGTTTCTTATGATCGTTTCAACAATTAATTATATGTATCAATATCTTAACGAAGTAGATTGAGTAAAATTAAAAGAAGACAAAATAAAAGGATCCAAATCCATTGTTTTTATGAGGTATAGGGCATCAAAGCAACTCGATCTAGTTCTAAACCTAATAGGCGTTTTGATGGCTTGCATGAATCATCCAAATAAGGAAAAAAGATTCAATAGTTATTATACGTCATGTTTTACATATACATAATGTGTAAATACTAATAAGATGTTGACATGAATTATAACGAAAGTAATAATTATCAAATCAATTACTACACGTGATTTATAAACGTGTACATATCAACATTTTATTAGCATTTACATATTACTTATGCATAACATATGGTGTATATTACTCATTGCATTTCTTCTCACAAACAAGAGGATTTAGAACAACCCTTCACGATTTTTTAAATGTGTTATAGTCGTAATAATTAATGACCTTATTAATAGTACAAGTGGTCTTTCCTAAACTTATCTACGGACTAGCTCCAAACTGTGAATTGTTCCGAGCCCACCTTGGGAGGGCTTGAATCGACTATTGAACCACTAGATTGCTCAGCCACTGAACCAACGGTTTAGCTCAATGGTTCAAGACGAAGCTAACTCCAAAAATTAAAAAAATATATAAATAATATAATATACTATATATATAATGCAAACAATTATATAGTATATATAATAATTAATATACTATATATATACACTATAGTATATACATATTTACGTTCACGCAAACCAAATGAATTATTTTAAAATAAAGAAAATGAACCAAAAATAAAATATTTTATTCATGAGCAACAATATAAAGTTTTAGATTTAGTTAAAAAAAATAGACAAATAATCTACAAATTATTTATAATAATTAAGAAAAATTCGAAAAAAAGCAAAAAAAAAAAAAAAAAACCCTTAATTCACTCCCTTGTCGACTCATGAACCAGTGATTCAAGGCTAACTCCTAAGCTAGTTGAATCGATGCACAGATCTAGTGTTTCCTATAAAGAATAAAAGAATTATTCTAGTACTTAATTTGCATTCTTCAGAATGTAAGTATATATTATGTTTAAATTTAACTATGTGACTTGTGTGCATTACTTAAGTAATTGTTAATTGCACATGTTTACTTTATTTAAATCGATTGGTTACTTCAAATTATTCAAATAATTATTCCTGTTATAAGTAAAACCCAACATGCTCTACACAAAACTTTAAGTAAACTAAAGGCTATCACCATTAGACAGTAGATAAAGATTTTATATAATTCTACTCTACCATTTGCCAATTAAGTAATGTAAGGATTATCGTACATTTGGAAGAGATAATAGTCTCAATTTACTATTTTATGTGCAAACATCCCAAAGCATTTAGCTATGGATGTCACATGCGTATACTCTAGGGCATTTAACTAGGAGTGATACACTAAAGAAAATAGCTATAAGAATCTTAGGGCATTATATCAGGGATGTTGCTTATTAATATTAGATGGTCTGAGTATAGATGGTGGAGATCAAGTCCTTAAACTAAGTTAAGGAGGGGTTATGTCCTTAATTTCACCCTTGTTACTAGAAGACCACATATAATATTGTATTGCATGTGGTTATCAATGGGCGTATGAATGTTAACTTGTTGACTTTGCTCATCACCTTCTATAGGGTTATTTGTATTGTAGTTCCCTTTCTTTATAGCACCACTTAGGGGTAAGTACGATTCAATTTTTTTCTCCAAACCAAATCAAATTATAAAAATGCAGTTTGATTTTTTATAACTTTAAACTAAATCGTACAATTCAAATAAGGAATTTTTCGAAACCATAAAATTTTAGTTTCTTTCAATTTAGTTTACATATTAAACTATATTTTCTAGTTTAGGAATATATACTAGCTTAGCATGTAATCTCATATGAAAAATATTGATATATAATAAATGTTGATGAAGTTAACATTTATATGACTAAAAAATTTCAAAAATTTATTAATAGCTAATTTTATTTATAAAAATAGCATATGGTATAAATTTTGAGACAAACTATATATAATTTATACATTATAATAATTAAAAGTTCAATACACATAAATTTCAATAAAACTAAATTAAAAATTCTCGGTGCTACAGTATAACAAAAGAAGTTCTTTATTTATAAGTAAAATATTACTATATTTTTTATACAACAATTTGGTCCAATTTTATAGATTGGATCAGCTTATCATTTAAGAAAAAACTATAAATTTTTTGTTCAATTTGAATTGAGAATTTTCTATATCAAATTGTTAAAAAAAAAAAAAAACCGTATTCAAATTGGTTCAATTTTGTCAATTTTTTTTTTCCCGCACCTAGCATCATTAGGTGACTTCTCTCCACTGGCTGTCGATCCGATTGGAGTAGTAGAATTAGGATAATGGGCTTAACTTCAATCCTTCGAGCCTTCAACCAAGCTTGAGCAAGTAAAACCTGTAAAACACTTCGGATAGGGCTCCAGCATAGGCACTTCGACGTTCAAGTTAGTGGGATGTAAAATAAAAAAGAAGATTCAATTCTTATACCTTGAAGATTTACCCTTATTTATAGAGAATGAACTCAAGACTTTGTAGGAAAGGCAAGCTAATTCATATCTTTTAATTTAGGAGAGTATATCAAGATATATTAGACAATTACCTCATTGAATTGACGATGTATAAATTTGGTAAGTGCTTCATTGAGTAACTTCCTTTATTTGGCAAGTAACACTCTAGGTCAGCAGACGAGAGCCGCATCACATCTATGTATTATGAGAGCTTGATGTCGTCATAACCTCGTAGCTGACCTCCTTGCCCATGTCAGCCAAACCGTTTTAGACGTCTATTCTTCCAAGTGCATGTCAAGTATGTAGTGAGTTTTCTAATAGATCAACATACTAGTCTCTTTCTAAAGTTCAACAAGTATGAAGTACTTCCAATCGAGTCGATTTAGGCCTGGGCTTCCTCCCCACCCTCCTTTCTCCCTCCCTCTCGCTTAACTCTCTTCTATGATCCGCGGCAAAGATAACAGGTGAAGTAGCTATTGCCAAGGACCAAATCGATAACGCCAACATTTACGTACTCCGACTACTTTATGCGATCAGAAGTCTTTAGCTTGCTAAGGAAGCCAAAGGTTCACAATTTGAAACGGCGCGTGATTTTTGGGACGTGGCAATTATGTTAAACGGCATGTTAGAATAGGTGAAGTTACTTGTTTGAAGTTCCCATAAATGTACCTTCAACTTCCCACCCCAAATATAAATAAGAGGTAAAGAGATTATTCTTACATCGTTTGTTCCTTTCTCAAGTTCTTGCTAATTATTGTGCAAGTCTTTTATTTCACTAAACTCATCTTGCAAATGGCGGATTCAAGTAATTCATCTTCTTCACCAACATTTCAAGAAATACAAATTTACGAGGTGTCAGCCAGTAGTAGCACTACTTCTCCCCAAACAGAGGCGCAAAGCGACATCAACAATAATATTAGGTTTAGGAAGGAGGAAAATCGACAAGTATCTACAATAGAAGGGAGATGGAGGATGCTTGAAGCCATTCCACTGGATGAGTAACCAGATGATGGGGTCGAGAAGGACGAAGAGGAGGTGGTGTATAGAAGGGCGAGCAAAGATAGTAGGCTAAACGAGGTCGTATATGATATTTCTAATAGAGAATTTACTTATATTAGTTGAAGAAGTGGGAGTCTCTTTGGTTGGGACGTAATATGGCCATCTGTAAATGAGTGTACTCCCTTAATTAGGTCGACTTAGACTCTCCATTTGTATTATGTTCATCTAGAGTTCCGACTAAGGTTGTCAACTTTTCAATTTAAGAAAGAGCTTTTGTCCTGTCATCGAGTATGCCTGCCACAATTGACGCCAAACTCCACTCGCTACCTCGTAGCATTCGAGGCGTTCTGTAATTGGTCGGATATATAGGTCAACCCCTCAATTGTTTCAGCATTTTTTTCCAAACGAAGAAGGACAAGGAGGGATAGCAATATATTGCAGCATGTCTGAATAGAAAGATTCTCCATAGCCCGATGTCAAAGGTTCAAAACTAGACGTCGCACTATGTAGTGACTAGACATCTATGGGGTTTCGACTTCAAGACGAAATGGACCAAGCCTATCTGTACTAATACGAGTGATTTTCTAATGGAGAATGATTGGGAGGCTATGGAGGAGATTCTAGATGTGTTTTTGGAAAATTCAGGGAAGGGTCTTAGACGTTGCAGAATTCGTAGATAAGTACTTAGATGGGTAGGAAATTTTGAGTATTACATATGCAGGTGGGCAATTGCCCTTGTGGGTATTTGCTGCTGCCATGCCAAGCGGCCGATTTTTGTACCGAAGATGGAAGATGCGAAAATGGCTGATCCTCAGCAGGGTTATTATTACTAATACTAATGAGTATAATTTGTGTTGCACGTAAGAAGACAGCTCCCCAAATGTTGCTAGGTTGCTTGAAAAAGCTCGAGAAGAGCGGCTTGTAGCGAGGTAGGAGAAAGGGAATGGTAAAGTAGTAGAGGGTGGTTAGTCCAAAGGTGAGAGGAAGCAAGGAAAGCAAGTTCCTAAGAAAGGGGCAAATGGTGGAAAGACTTTTGAGGAGGTGCAACCCCTGATTAAGGTGGCCCTAAGGACATGATCGGCAGGAGGAGAGGGCTGTTGTTAAGGGGGCCTTATGGGGTTTGAAGAAGAGGGCTCATGTGCAAGTTGTAGAGAGGGTAGGTGAAAGTGAGGAGGTTGGATTAAGTGGGGGCGATGGCAAGATAATTCCTATGCCAACGATAAGAGGGTTAGCTCAGTGCAGGATGTTTATGTAGCGCTACTGGAGGCAACAAGTCCCTTGCATACAGCGAACGAACCCCCTAAGGATTGCTGGGTCTTTGAGGGCTTCGATGGGAATTGAACGGCTGAGTACGGTAGAATTGAGCGGGGTGTTTCGTCCTGGCTAGAGTGTTAAGGATATCAACAAAATTTCGGGGAATGTGAAGGAATTGGATACAGCATTTGATGTCACTACTCGATCGAGATGTAAAGGAACTAGATGCAACGTTTGATGGCCGAGGTAAGATTGGGGTGATTATAAATTGGGCAAGTGCTTGCTTGAGTAACTTCATTTATTTGGTAAGTAACACTCTAGTTTGGTGGACAAGGAGAGGCATCACGCCTAAGGATTGTGAGAGCTTAACATCTTATAACCTCATAGGTTGACCTCCTTATTAAGGTCGGCCAAACCTACTTAGGTATTTATTCTTTTGAGTGCATGTCAAGTATGTAGTGAGTTGTCTAAGAGATCAACATGTTGAGCTTTTTCTGAAGTTTAACCTATCCTAAGTACTTCCGTCAAGTCAATTTGGGCTTGGGCTTCTATCCCAAAGACACTTATTAATTATATGGATTTAGCATATATTTTCTATTGTTATTCAATGCTATTTTAGCTCGTACTCAAGTTAATTTTATGTTATTTTGGGCTTAATTCTTTTAAATTTTTATTTTTAAGGATTTATAAAGCATTTCATGAAATTTTGAAGGTTTTCAATAATTTTTGGAATGCTTTGAATTAAAAGCATTGATCAAGAAGTGAAGCAAACTAGAATCAAGTGAAAAACAAAGCCTAACAATGACCACAATTAAGGACCACGAGTCACCCATGGTCCCTTCATTAAACAATTTCATCAAATTTGAAATTTTCGCGCGTAGTGAAAGGACACACCTATACTCCATGGCCATGTACTTAAGGCATAGACATCCTATATTTAGCAAATTCTCTATTTTTTAACATACAATATTGAGTGAATCTTCTCTGTTTGTCGGGCTGTCTTCATAAGCCTAACTCCACTACATATAAATAGATCCTTAGGCTTAGGGTTACATAGAGAGCCCCATTTGGTAGAATTGTATGTTAAAATATTGTTGGGGGTCTCTTAATTAGTTCTCCTTTTCTTTCAATCATGTTGTTCTTCTTAATTATTCTTAGTAAATTATAATTAAAATCTAGTTCTTGCGACAACACTTGTTTCTATATATGATATTATTCTCCGATGATCTAATTATGTAGAGGATATTGTCTTCAATTAGTATTTTCTCGGGATGCTATATTGATATATGAGTTTACTATAGAGATGCGAGTCTTGCAGTTAAATAAACAAGTGTAATTAGAAGGAATTAAGTACGCTAAGAGATTAGGTATTTAATTTCTCCATATTAGGGCAACCTAATTGTGGAATCTACATTTTTAATGCAATCTTGCAACAGTCTATTTAGAAGCAATTCAGATAAAGAGAGTTTCAAGATTAGGAATTAGCTAGAAATATGAGTTCGGCTAATTTAGAATCTGATTTTCATAGAAATAAAATTAGAAATTTTGATAGTTTAGGAAATAATTGAGATTAAAATATTGCAAGGAATTAGAAAGTACATAATAATAATTTACTAAGTGTCATGTAGTCTTTATTTTAATTGAATCATGTTTGTTTATGTTAATTCATTTACGTTTAGTTAGTTTTATTGTTCTTATTTTATCAATCCTAAGTTCTCACATACATGGTTTTCTATGGTTCAATACTGAGACTCATATTTGTTATAATCTATACTATAGCTTGATCAGTACTTCCCTGACAACCATCACCTATCAACACCCTCGATCAGTTCGTTGACTGTATTTTAGACTAAGATGGAGAGATTGTGCGGGAAGATTAGTTGGCCACTTGGAGTAACTCCCTTTCATTTTGGTTTCGTAATGAGCTTGTGAAGAATCCGGTTATCTATTGGAGACCTTTGTCAATTTACGGAGTTTAATTCAGACAACTCATAACTACTTTGTGGGTTCAAATAATTTTCCCAAGACTTCTATAATGTTGTTACAACTCCATATAAAGTTAAAAATTTATGTACGTCTTTCCCCTGCTAAATAAATACTACTACAACACTTGATCTTCAACAAACTCTAAATCAAATTCTTGCTATAGAAAAGCTGATTTAAGTCATCCTATGCTACAGTAATATATTATATCATGCAAGAAGAAGCCAGGACTTGAGTGTTGAAAAGCCTTTTGTTGATCCAAAGACATGAATACCTAAGAAAAAAAAAAATCAATTATATTTATATATCACATAAATCAATTAACATATATAAATATCGATAAAATTTTAATTTATAATATATATTATTTATTAATTTATATGAGATATTATTATCATAATTATTGATTGTTGATGTTGATTGTTTTCCTTATTGTGCTGCTGTCAGGTGTCTGTCCTCCGGCTCAATATTTGTGCATGGTACACTACTACTGCAGTTAAAGCTGACTGCAATATCTCTTCGATGCTTTTTATTTTTTATTTTTCCTCGAATGATCATAAATGTTACAGTCCTCCAGTCCAACGGAATGAAATTACACATGCCATTAATTATATGTACTATTCTTGTATCTCGACATGTCCCTGGAAGGTCGGAGTACTGTTAATCGATGATAACGGGATTTTGTACACCGTTAAAAATCATATTGGAGAAGAGAACTTGCTGAACCTGGCATTGTCCTTTCTGTCAGTTTCATAATATTTGTCATGGTAAAGTACCAGGACTTCAAAAGTTATGTTTTATGATGATCGACCTAGTGTTTTTATCCCCATATCATATTTGTCGGTGTCTCAATAGTTCAAACATAAATATCATGGTAAAATACTAGGATTTCAAAAGAGTAAAGAGGTTGTTTTTTGAGTGGGGTCATCGCGATAATCGTTGGATATCGTGGTGTACTCGTCTCCCAATGGTTATTAGGCCATCGTATTCCACCTAGAAAAAATGTTTTCTTGAAAAAAAATTTTGATGGACCTACTCCAAAATTAGAAATTTTCAAAAGGTGAACAAAAAATGTTTCCTTTAAATAATAAATTGGTGAAAATGTAAGGTGGAATGATTTTTGAAATTAAAAGCAAAACCCCTTCCTTTTAGGAAATTCTCTTTTATAAAAAACGATAAAAATTGAAAACCTTTTGATTTATGTTTTGAAATTCTCTTATGTAAACCAAAATAGTTTTAATAATGTAGACCCAAATCCAATAATCTTTAGTTTTCATTTTTTTCAAAAACCCTTTATTAGAAAAACCATATACTAGTGGCTAAAATTAGGGATTATCCACCTGTAAATGCTAATTTCACACTTTTTTTCTTAACGGGTAATTCCGTTCGGAGAATATATTTTCTTTTTTAGAAATAAGAAGTTTTTTCTTAATTTGGTCGGGTAGCTTATATTAAGTGTGTCAACTTAGATAAATTTAAGGAATAATTACAGAAAACCCCAATAAACTTTGGTTTAGATATGAATTGACCTCTTAAGCTTTTAAAATAAAGTTTTTGACCCCTTAATTTTTCATAAATTAATAAATAACCCTCATAACATATTTAAACTTTAATTTTTATATATAAATACTCTCATAAACTTTGATTTTTATACGTAATTACCCCTTAAAAACACCATAATTTAAAAAGGTGTTTACGCATCAAAATCAAAGTTTAAGGATTATGGAGTTTATTTTGCTAATTTATCAAAATTTAGAAAACCAAAAATCTCACTTTGAAATTTTAGATGATCATTCCGCACCTAAATAAAATTTTAGGGGAATATTTTACATTTTTCCCTAAATTTAAATTCAGGAAAAGGAAAACCAAAATTCGAGCTCAACAATGTAATGAAAAAGAAAGTCATAAAATTTGTATGAAAAATGTTTAATAGAAAAAATATATATTCAGACATCATTTCCTAAAATCTCAAGAGTTACGACGTTTTTAAAGAGTATAACTACTAAAATAAATGATGACAAAAAGAAAAAAAAACCTTACTAAAATATTTTTGTATTTAATCATTAGATAAAGGGGAGATTTTACAATCTCACCCTTATTTTTTACGGAATCAATCTTGCCTTTTTATCTCACCATTCATTCACACTATTTTAAATCTAAACTATTAAATTCAAAGTTCATTCAATTGTTAAGATTTAAATGAATGCAAATTAAAAATGAGATAAAGGAGAGTATTAATTTCGTAAAAAACAAATATGGGACCATAGAAAAATTGTTAGATTAAGACTTAGGTGGTTACTAGTTATTACGACATCTAAGACATCCATTTTGAAGTGACATAACTTTTGCATGTTATCCAACCAATGGACACACTTCTTCATAATAACGCAACCTGTATAATTCTGTAATTAAGAATAATTTGAACAACTCCATAATGTGGGTTTGAACGACTCCGGCAATTGAGAGTATTTTGCTCTTAGCATCTGTCCCCTGTTCGGCTTCTCATTCGAATTACTACTCAAAAGTGGTCCAAACAATTTTGGGAAATGTTAAACTACGAGAAATTTCACATTTTAGTTTATTCCCTATATTTTTAACTAGTCTTTAACACTATTAAAGTCTAACCTATACAATTGGAAATGTATTCAATATTTCCTCACTAGATTACAAATTACGTTTGTGGCCAAAAAAAAAAAAAAAGATTATAAATTACGTAGAAATTACTTCCAAATTATGAAAATACATAAAAGAATGATATCCACTTACAGTCCAAACCTCTATCTTCTAGAAGTAATAACTTGGAATCATATTTGAGGAAATTGTGGAATATACATACTCAACGTCAAGCACTTCCTGTAAAGAGTGGTTTTGAGTACACTTCCAAAGCCTAAATGGCTATCTAGGCATCGCCTTCATGTCCCTTTTGTGGGAATGTTGAAATATCGGAACAAGCACTATCAACTTGTGACTAAAGAGAGGCAGCTTGGTTTGGAGGGTTGGGTGTTCGCGTAGATACGAGATAAGGTAGGTCGATTCTTTGACTGGCTGGCTCGAAGAAAAATCGTTGATTCGGGGGTCAAGTTGACAAGGTCAAGGGTGGATATGGAGAGGCACCGTAGTGTTATAGCCTGGAATATATGGAACTTGGAAGGTCGTTCTGGTACCATTTGTGATGGAAAGATAGTAAAGCCGGAGACTATTCATAAGATCGACGTTTTTCTTGAAAATTTCGGACATGAAAGAAGAAAGTAGATTTTAGATCCGAAGAGTCTGAATTAACGAAAGAACTTTGGAGTTCGATGGCTTCTACAACTAGGATAAAAATAATGTGTCCTATGAATTGACGGTTATACCCTCCATTTCCACTCCAAATGCTTATCCTCCATGATATTGGTCGTCGTATAATTTAAATGGCCAATTATTAATATCTCTAATCACCCAGTTTAACAATGAGTAATATATGAATAAGATGTTTTGTTAACTGAAAAAAGAAAAGGGGGAAAAAAAATAAAAAAGATATGAATAAGATGGCTCTTGAGTCCCCTCTATGTCTGGTGCTTCAAATTTATACAACTAAGTAGTACTTCGAATATATATACACATATTATATACATATATGGCAAACTGGAGCACACATTCAAAACTAGTAATAGCAAACCCATAGTGAGATTACTAATAAAGTGCATTCGCAATACTTCGACAGAAACCTAAGCCTATTCGATATTCCATTATATGGTACCTGAATCACCTAATTTTGACTCGGCAGCTTTTATGTAATGGGAAGATGCTAAATAACTTGTACAATGATTAAACCCAAACCAGGTACCACTAGGAACAAACACGCTGTAACGAAAAGTGACGGGTTTTGTGTTATATCCCGAGATTGCGATCGTCTTCGGTCTCCAACCATCGTATCCACTTCTATAGACGTAGACATAACAGATTTGGTACGAGCATGGCCCATATACCTCGAACGTATCCACTGAACATCTCTCGAATGTCCTCGTATAAGGTTCGTCTAATCTCGCTGCATATACCTAATTAAATCATAACAACATCAATATTTGATTAATTTCAATGTGAAAAGGACCAAAACCTTGTAATTTCACCTATTAAAACCATGTTATTGTCTATAATCTTGAGTTTCTAGCAATAATTCAAGATTTAATTGTGTATTTTTAAAAATTATAGGACCATCCTGTCTCATTAAGAACTTTCAGTTGTTGTAATTATGGTATGATTGACCAATATGAAATGTTAAAAAAAAAAAAAAAATTCGTATCCATCTTTAGGAATAATTTATATGAAAATTAATGCATGTTATAAATCATCAAAATTTGTATTTGGAAATTAGATATTATACCTGATTACCATAAGCATCACCAAATACAAGACTGATCTGATCCCTAGTATATCTAGTGGACAGACAGCTTGTCCTTATTGAAACCGTGTAAGCACATTGTCTTTCATTCTGCAATAAACAAACTAGTTAAGCTAACTCTTCATGGTATAAGTTTCGAGTCCAACTCATGTAAATGTAAGCTCATGCAATTCGCACTTGTGTATAAATTCTTGCCTATGTGTGTTTTTCTTTCATGCATGCAATATACACACCTTCGTAGAATTAATAACCAGGGATTCAAGAGCATTGGGTTGTGAAGTCTTCACTATGGCTACGCTTACGCCATTCGATAAGACCAAGAGCAAGGCACAACATAGGAGATAGCTCAATGTTTGAGCCATGTTTATGTTTTTAAGATAGTACTATGTACGACGAGACGATCTTCAGTGGTGTTGTGAAAAATAATATGACTGTTTAGAATTTATATGGAGAATAAATTTCGATCAAACAACGTTTTATTGACGAGGAAAGAAAAAAAAGATTCAATTATATTAATATATTAGTTGTATATAAATATTAATAATATTTATTTAAATATCTAATAATGTAAAAGCATATTTTTTTAAAAGTATCAATTATTATTTTATATATTATAATTTTATTAATATTTACATACTATACATCTTGTGTATTAATATAAAAAAAAAATTGGATCCAAATCCATGTCCTGTCCGTGGAGAGAGAGACATATATGGAAGGACACGTTGTGTTAAGTTAAATGTGCATTAGACAACGTACACAAACGTCCACTGCGCCATTTATTAAAATGCTGCCTGGAGGACTCGTGGAGTATCTTCCATAATTGTTGCAGACATTCTTACAAGATGAAATCAATTATTAGTAGTACGCGATGCTATACCCCAATTTGCAAGCTAATAAATTAATAAATATTAGTGAAAAATACACGTTTTAATCCCAAACATTTACATACTATTTTATTTGAATTTTATTATGTTTCTTTTCTTTTATTTAAGCGTTCAACATTTCAAACTTTAATAAAAGTAAAATTTCTCTCAATTCAGTTGGATTTGTTGTCCATCTTTGAGATATATTTAGCTTCCATTGGTCTTGAGTAGCTAACTAGGGTGATCCGGGTTTGTACAATTTTTTGCCACCTTTTTTTGTAATTGATATATTGTTTTATGGATATTATGTAATTAAATATATTTCGTATATATTATTTATTTAATTAATTATTGTAGACTACTTAAACAACAATATGTATTAAGAATTAATAAAAGATTTAACGGAGTTAAAGGAAGTATAAGCATTTAAAAATGTCGATTAAATAGAAGGAGAGAAAAAAAAAAAAAAGGATGAGAATTCAAATAGAAAAAGGTAAATATCTAAGACTGAGTATACATATCTTTTTTGGCAAAGGTGACTCAGTATATATTTATAAGTAAATACTATCAAAAGTTAGGAGGTAGTTATAGTGGTTGATTCAACTTTCTAAAGTTTCATCTCGGTTAAACCTAAGAAAGAAAGGAATCAAGATTAGTACATGTTGGCAATTAGAATCTAACAGATAATAGGTCAAGAAAATATATATATACACACACAACAATATTGCATAAAAAGGCTAGGATTGAGTATAAATAAATATGTTTGGGCAATAGAGACTAGACACTACAATACTTTATATGATCGAATAGGTTTTGAAACAGATATGGTGGGTTGAAATTTTGAAATGCTGGATGGAATATATTGAGCTCATATTATCTTAAAAACTGCCTAGTAGAACTCGTACCCACTTATTATGGATTCTAAGTTTTAGGGTAATATGTAATTGTTAATATATGCGGGGTATTATGTATTTATCTATAACATATAGCTAATATATATAAATATATTTGATAAATATGATAGGAACTCAACCAATTCAATAAGATATAATGAATTTTGTTGATACGCTTGTTGAAACAATTAAATCTATCCCGCAAGATTTTTTATTAGGTAATGCTACATGGCAAGATTTGAGTGGTTATTAATTTACATATTGAAATCCATCATGTACGTACTTAGGTTATAACTTTTGTTTAAGAGTGATAATGATTTTGAAGTCCACATGTACATATCTTTGACGATAAGAAGATCAGATTAAGTCCATTTAGCCTCTTATAACTTCTCATGGGCTTTGAATATGGATAGGTAGCCAAGCCAAATGGCTTCGTGAAGAAGTCCATGAAAGCATATGAAGCCAAAGGCCTGTTGGAAGACAAGCTTTCACGTATGAGACAACGGTTAGAGCAAACTGGAGGTGCACAAATGGATATTTGCCGGTGTCGGGTCAACCTGCTTAATTTGTTTTTTTTCAAATAGGTTTAGGTTAAAGTTTTGTTAACCTATTTAAAAAATGGACTAAATAAACTCAACTCATTTAATTCGTAAGTCAAAGTGATTCAGTTTTAGTTGAGTCATTTAACATATTTTCACCTTTAGCCTGTAAGGTAGCATATTTAATCCACTTTTTAAACATGTTATGATCAAGATATTTTTATCCATTTAAAAAGCAATCCAAATGAAATCAACCCATTTAATCCATAAGTTAAAGTAAATCGAGCCTAATTGACTCATTTAACTCGCTTGTACACCTTTAAAGTAAATAGTCTTGATCATGTGATCTCTCTACTAAACCTGTTAAACTGAATCTCTTTGATGTATCTTTGAAATTATTTCCCACTACTTGTATCCTATCACTAGCCTAAGAAGCTAGTTCATGATGTCAAATTGGGTTAAAAGTCCAATCATCAAAATATTTTTCTATAGATACTAAAGAAAGCAATTTGAGATATGATGAAGCACTTTGATTTATGATTTTCATTAGGTTCTAATAGGAAGATTAATTTCATATAATAATCTCACATCATTACAATTGCTTCAACTAAAGTCTAAACTTAATTGAATTGCTTAGAATAAATAAATAAGGGAGAATTACGAATTTAAAACTTAACCTTTTACATGTTTTCTATTTGAGTGATAAATATTTCAAAATTTCTATTTAAATCTTTTACGTTTGTAAGTACTGTCAAAAAAAAGACTTACGTTAATACCGTTAAATTTGCCATTCATTTTATGCCATGTGGTACATTTTGATTGGTTAGCTCTTTTATGAAATAGATAAGATAATAAACTATCTTAAAATAATAAAAAAATAAAAATTTAGAAAAATTCCAAAAGAGGGAAAATTATTTGATTAAAAAAAGAAAAAAACAAATAATTAACATAAATGCATATATATAAAAATAAATATATAAAAATATACTTTTATTAAAATTAGAATAAAATAAAAAAAAATTAAAAATTAGAAACTCAAAAAAAAAAAAAAAAAAAACAGGAAAAAAGATTTGTTCCAACCATCCGAGGCCATGGTGGCAAGCGGGCATCAAGTGATAGTGGGCCATAATGGGTCGAGGGAATGATCATCATAACAAGAGATAGACATTTGCTGGAAGCACTTGGGGTTGAATCAAATTTCATCTGAACAATTATTGAAGAAGTCTTAAATAAATTGAACCGTCCAGCATTGAGTGTGGCTGCTTCGCCTATTGGTTTAGACGACGCAATGGAGACCATTTCTTCGTTTCTAGGCATTGGATCAAGTGATGTTCGGATGATTGGAATATATGGATTTGGAGGATATGAAAATCTACCATTGCGAAAGCAATCTTTAAATCGATATGTACAAGAAACACTTCTTCATGAGATATTAGGCGGTGCACGGTGAAGATAGGCCATGCCGACAGAGAAGTTGCTACAATTATTTGTTTTTCTCTTTTAAAAAAATAATTTTTCCTCTTATTTTTTGGAATTTTTCTAAATTTTTAATTTTATTATTTTATTTTGAAGATATTTTCTTTTATTATTTATTTAATAAAAAAGTGGGCTAATCAAAATGTATCCTATGACACAAACGGATGGAAAATTGAAGGCATTAATGAAAGTTCTTATTTGATAGTACATGTAAATATTGATAACTTAAATAGAAATTCTAAAATGTTTAACATTTAAATAGAAAATGTGCAAAATGTTAAGTTATAAATTTGTAATTTCCCTGATATATAAACATAGTTGAGCTGAAACTAAAATAATAAGAAAAGTTAATGAAAAATAAATATTAAATTGATTAAGAAGGGCTTGTTTTTAAGATGAGAAATAAGTAAAGACATGTGTTGACACTAACAATTAGATATGGCCTAATAAGTCACAATTCAAGACTGAAGCAATCTAAGAGCACTTTTCTAATAAGGAGGATTACAAGCAAACCCAACCCATACAACCGAATAACCACTACCTGCCTAACTAATCCACAAGACGATTGGGATTCAGGTCGGAGCTAAAGCTTTAGTCATCTTATTGCCCCTACTAATCCCATTTGGTTAGTCCCTTACCCAAGCCAAAGTAGTAATAAGCCATGGAAAAAAGTGCAATTCCTAGGGTATGACTTTTCCTTGAGCCACTCCTTGCTTGTACAACACTAACACCACATTTAATATGATATGACAATTGGCACTTCAACCTATACCAACTAAGTATCGTTGGTCATATGATATTGTACAATAGTAAAAGCAATGGGACGATCACAAAGCTCAAGAGTAATCATTGCCCTAATGATATCAAGGAGCCTTGTAAATTCTTGTAAATCCCAAGGACACATGAAAAGGAACATGCCTTGTAAATACCTCCATTGAAGTCATAAAACCAAAGCCCATTATTCCAGTCTAATTAACTTTAACACATTCTCTATCCTAGAAATGAAAAAGCTTCTTCCTCTATCTTACTGATTTATCCATCATTACGTAATAACTCACCCCTTGTCTGTTTTACAGAAACTCCCCCCCAACCATTTAAGCCTCTTGAATGGGGCCCATTCTACTCTAAGGTACCCAAAAATCCTACCAAACTAAGATCTAAGGAACAAGATAAATATCTTAAAGATATTGAAGGAGATAGAGAATCTGTAATATCTAGTGCAATAGTAGTGTTGCCTAGTATCTTTATGTCATGTCTATCCATCTAGATAATACTCTGATCTAAATATAAAAGTCAAATGTTCAACCATAGCACAAGCTTACTCGTGCTTAAGTCGAGCTCAAATGTTAATTATTTTGATGAAACTGGTCAAGTCTTCTATTTAACAATTAATTCATATTTCTTTAAATTTAGACTATTGAATTTATAATGAGTTTAATAATCAAGATTTAAAAGGATGTACGAAGGATAAATCCACCCTTAAAATATAAGTACAAAACTAGACTTGAGAAAAAGCTAAGTCTAACTCTTGAATCGGCCCAACGGTTCACCAAACTGATCTGGACCAATGAGCTACAAGCTTAAACCGTAACTTAACCCACCAAGCTTAGCAAATCAGCACAGTTCAATGTACTGGATCTACCAAACCAGTAGATCTAAGCTTGAGTCGAAAGAACTGGCGATTTAACCCAACAATTCCAAGTCAAAAATTAAAAAAAAATACAAAGTAAATTTTTTTTTATGAATTAAATTTGAGTATTTGCTCTAATTAAACTATAAATAAAATTGAATAGATATAGTTACTTATATTTAGAAGTTAATAAAGAAACTGAATAATATATATGAGTTTATAAAAAAATAATTAAAACCCATATATTTTAATATTTTAAAAGTAGATAATTATAGTATAAAATATATTATTTTAATCATCAAAGAAGTCTTTCAACAAAAAAAAAACACCAAAAAAGTTCGAGACACAAGATATCATAAGTTTCATATAATCTTACATAATATTTAAAAGAGCAATTACTTTTATAAATAATATATTTTAATAATTTATAAATATATAAGTATATTTATAATTTAATACCATTAAAAATTATAAAAAAATATATTTATACTATATATAAATTGGCAAGTGTATTCTATATATTAGATAAATACTGTTCTTTTTACAATATTAATTCAACTCCTACATAGATAATATTATTTTCTAGAATTTCCTCTTAGGTAATAAAAGAATATAATGAGTATTGTCTATCACAAATCCAGTCTCACATTGATTATATTGGTAAGTTTTTCTTGAGATGTTACCTAAAGTAATAATTACGTATTATTGAAAATATAAATTATTAATATTATGCCTAACAATTAATAAAGTGCGAATAATTAATAGAGTGAAATAATTAAAATTTTAAATTTTTATGATTTATTAGTGGTTTTTTAATTAAAAATAAAGATAAAAAATTTTTTGATTAAAAAAAAAATTGAGCTTATGGTTCAAAAACTGGCCCATCCAACTATAAGGCTGAGCAAATCGGTCTGAAATTAGCTTAAACTGAACCAGTCTCAATTCAATTGAAACCGTACCCTTGACACGGAGTTCGGCCCGGTTTTGACCGGGCCCTTGGTCTATACGGAACTCTTACCTCTAGTATGACTGTTAGGTTGCCGACGTGCGTGGGGCTACGCTCGCAAGCATTGAATGATCCTGCGACTAGTTCGAGATGTCCCAACTTTGGGAGTGGTGTAGTGATCCTACTGATCATTACACCGTAGTGGGTGTATGGTGGAGTGGGTCACCATATCCATGACTTTATCTTCCACTTCAAGCCTCGATGTTATAATTACATTGGTCTCACACGTGAAGAGATGTCCCGAGTTTCATTACCTTCTTCCACGGAGTAAGTAACTCAGGCAACGTGACTTAAGGAATGAATATTAGTATGGTTTTTATGAATTTAGTTTAATTTAATTATAAAATTGATTCGATTTAATGTTAATGTAATTTTGATTGAATTGTGATTAACTCTCAATCTATCCTCTTGATTTTGACTCATTTATATGTTTGGATACAATACAAGGATGATTTTATTGACAAGTGCATTTGCAATACTTTTTCATATGCAACAAAAATAAACTATAATTTAAAAAAAAAATTGATAATGAGTACTCTAGCACTTGTTAAGAAATCGTAATAAGAAAAATAATTTTAATGTATTTATATAGTTATTTTTCAATGAAATTTGTTTTCAACTAGGATAATAATGAAAATTTTTTATGACCATAAACCATACATTAATAATATTATTATCAAATATGGATTAAATGATATAATTCAATATGATTTGATCCAACCAAGTATAAAATCAGTCTAATCCATTTTTAATCTATCATTGGTTGAATCGTAATTGAATATTATTTGACTTTTTTAATTTTTTATCTTCTCATATATTAAGGTCAATTACTAGAATTAAATCTAATGATATTGATTGAAAAGAAATAATTAATTTTGAATATAATAATTTTAGCAAGTTTTTAAGAAATGCTCATGGATAGAATGATATGCAAAAAATTCCAAGAAAGTCGATTGCCTTTCCAGCCCCGTAGATCCTGAGCATGGGTTAATAGAATAAGTTTCCTTGTATCTTCGTACTCTTATTTTCCTTAAATTGTATAATTGAATTTAATTTTTAAAAAATGACCAGACTCCCGATATCCATCTACCGGACCCATATCCAAACATGTAAATTGGAGACGTGTCACCAGATGAGCCTGCCGACAACGTACCAGTCAAATCACGTAGTCCCCAGCAAGATAAAATATCTTATCAACTTTTCATCTTGTGGCAACTATTGCTCTGTTATTAAAATTTTACTAGATTACAGCGCCAGCCGCAAGTTGCATCATGTGGTCCAATAGTATACGTTATGAACTCCCAGGCACATGCACGCCTATCCAGCTTTAAATGGTTGTATATATATGTAGTATAAGTCTCATATTTTTTACAATTTACATGATATTTAAAAAGATTGAAGTAAAATTGACATGTGAAGATGAGTTGAAGGGAGAGATGGGGAGGAGGGACGGGCATTTTCAAAGACTCGGAAGTGTGTTAGGATAAGTAAACAAATTATAGAGTATTAATTTTACTATTTTTAAGGAAAAACATATCAATCTGTATTTTAAGTTTTATTTGATTTAAAATAATAGCTTGACAATATCACATCATTATTTCTGGATTATGTCAAATGAGGAGTAAATCTTAGGTGTTATGAAATGGGGCTATCAACGATGTTTATTAGATCCTAAATAAATATTTTTTTGAGTTCATTTTTAGTCTAAATTAAATAGCTTTTTTAAGTATATAAGCTTTCTTAAAAAAAGGTTAAGAGTTTACGAATTTTTCTATTGTTCTATAGACCTAGCACCATGCCCTATTAGGCTTAAAACGTAAAATATCCTTCATACCACAACACACAAATGTTAAACTTTTGAAGAAAATAAAATTTGACCCCTATCTTTTAGAATAAATGGTCAATTATTAATTTGTTTAGTAATGAATTCAAAAACATCTTTCCGTCAATAAGGTATAAATCTTCAAACTCTCGAAGTGTTCTTTTATTTTCTCATAAGTTTTAAAACATGCAAATAGTATTCAGATCATTACTAAAGTCTTAAAATAATCATAGCTATTTAAAATCCTTTTACCAATGGATTCAGGGATTTTAATGATCAATATAGGAACTATATCTGTATTTTCAAAAGATTATAACAAAGTAAAGCCATTTTTCCAAAGATTAGAGTTCCAAGGAAATTGTTTTAACCATTATATATAGTCATCCTTCTTTTAGATGTAATCATCAAATACTAATAGTATAAGGTAGTATCGTAAAACACAGGTTGATCCTTATAATTTTTTAAAATTTGAATTTTTTTAGTTATAAAATCGATCCAATCCAATTTCGATTCAATCTTGATTATTTTACGATTGAGTCTGATTTTACCATTTAATTTTTGATATTTTAGGATGAACCAATCATTCGAAGTGACTTTAACAACAATGGTATAAGAGAACGGAGTGCAGCGTGTTTCGTTGGATCCAACAAATTTGAAGGCATGAAAAAGCAAACAGATTTGGACAAGAAGGAAGTTTCCTGCGATTAGAAGCAGAATGAATCTGAAGTTATTTGAAAAAAGATTCTGAAAAGAACTTTCTGTGGGAATCGAATGCATCGGCTTAAGGCAATAAACAATAATAAAATGTACCGGACAAACTCAATCTCAACAACAACATTTGAGCTATGATTATGGACAAAAGAAATAGAATATTAGTAGTTAAAAAGGTACCTAAACAGTTATACCTTTATTCCCTGGATAGACTTATACGTCACTTAGACACGTTTAAGATCCTTTGGGGTCCTTTTGCTAGTAGAATGAATTGCGTATCAAACCGTTATATCTTTTTATCTATTATTAAGCACACTCTATATGGTATGTTATTCTTGATAAATTTATTTATTTTTAATATATAGTAAAGAGAAAACTTGGGATAAAGAAAGTTTGGTATTAGCCTATAGTTTCATTTAAAAAAGTTAGAGAAAATTGCAAATTACTCTTTAAACTTCAAGTAAAATACTGCTTTATCTTATAAACTTTTAAATATTATAAATTATTTATTTAAATTTTAATAAATTAACAATATAAACGATATTTTTTATTTTTAATTAAAATTTTAATAAGTTCGAGGAATGTTTTCACATCAAGATTACTTTTTTTTTTTTTGGGGGGGGATGAGAGGGGTCATTTATAACTTATGGGGATTATTTATTAATGCTTAAGGGAAAAATCTCTAACATTTAAAATATTCAGAGTTAAATTCTCATCTATGTGAAATTTAAGGTGATTATTTATATTTTTTTCACATTACCTCCAAAATAAGCATTCGCACTGTTGTGCTAGTGGATAAATCGTTAATAGTATATCTTCATTTATGTTTTTTCTTTTTCTTTTTTTATTTTGGAGGTGTTAAGTAAACAGGTTTCTTTATCCTTCTAACGGAAATTTGCTGTTTTAAAGATGATATCCCAATTGTGTCTCTATCAATCACAATTTAATGACCAAGCAAATCAAACAACCAAATACAAATATTTATTGTGGCATGGAAGAGAAAACACAAACATTTATTATCTAATTATCAAACAACCAAATACAAATATTTATTGTGGCATGGAAGAGAAAACACAAACATTTATTATCTAATTATTAAATATTTAATTATGATTAGTTGAGATATCATTGAGATAACATATGCAAATAATTTCCCTTAGAATTGAAATTTACTCCAAGGAATAAATATTTTGCCAACTGCATTTTAATTTAAGCGTAAAAGAATAGAATAATTATACAATAATTCTTCAAGTACAGCTGAGTCCTTTACTCTAGCTTTAATGGGGAACGCAGCTATATTTCTTCTGCTTTTGGTTGCCGACATCTGCTAATGTTTTGCCTCAATTGCAGATTGCACCGAAATTTTCCGCTCCATATATAATTATCAAATGAAATGGATAATTAAATATCCTTTTATTTTTCCAATTTTAATGTTCACACCAATTAAAATACGTAAAATTCAGTATCTAAAGTTTAATTATTTCTATAGTTTTGTATTTCGAGATTCTTTTTAAATTAAGATAAGATTCTAACCTAATTCATCTTTCTTAAAATATTAGTTTTGATAGTACTAAGTTACAAAGACTTTATAAAACTTTCAGTTATTATATTTTACACTTAAAAGTTCAAAATTAGTAAACGATACATCTGATGATAATTCTATTCGTTGAATTTACTACTTCAAAAGACACCGTAATAATACTTGTTGAAAAAAAAATAAAATAAAATAAATTTAAGATATAAAATTGAAAAGAAAAAAAAAAAAAAAAAAGCGTTTCCGGATTAAAATGATACAAACAAGATAATCCGCATCCAAATCAATATGGGGAGTGGGACCATCTAGCAAGATCAAGTGCCAAGTGACACTACCTTTATGTATTATCCAAATCAATAAGAACATTCTTGACAAATAGGGAGCGAGCATTTATAGCCAGCTCTATTGGCTTGGTTAATTTTTCCCATCTACCATTTCCTTTCTTTTATTTTCTCTCCCTCTATTTCACATGTATGCATATTATTCAGAGTGGAGATATCAAGTGGCAAACAAGAAAAAAAAAAAAAAAGACAAATAGAGTAGAGATATCAATTATAACTAGAGTTGAATTTATATGTACATGAAAGTGAAAATAGTATTCCATAGATGTAATACATTATTGTTCTCTCTTCTTTTCCTACCTTATATTTAATCTACCTACCTATTTCTTTTCTTCATGTCCAGTTCTTAAGATATTTCCTGGTTCTCTCTCTCAAGAGTCTACATCCACAAGGTAAGGTATGTTGAAATAGTTACGTTTTAGCGTTTATGTTGCGAAATTTCCAGTATTACGTGCAACAAAATATCCAGTTGATCTAAAAGGTTATGGTTACTGCAATAAGCAATACACTTCTCTTAAGTTGGATCAAAGATTAAAAATAACAAAGGTTTTAAAACAAATGTATATTTTTAAAAGTTAGGGATGAGTGAATGTAAGCTTCTAGAATTCAGACAGTCTGTCATATCGACATATATATATATATATATATATATATATTTTTTTTTTTTTTTGGGGTTGAGTTTGCAGTTTGCCCAGAAGTTAAAAAGCAGAATACATGAGGTTGTCATGAACTTGCGTGATGAGGCTAAATTTTTATGACCCATCTTATTATTTTACTCATGTCAAGAATTTTTCTTTCTGGGGTGTTATTTTATTTTTTTATTTACTTGTTTATTTTATTTCATTTTTTTGTTGTTGTTTCTGTGCCAAAATGTTTGTGTGACTTTAATGATTCATCTTTGACAACCTTGTAGAAGAGTAGTGGTAACGTTAACATGTTATGGTGGTTATCATAGTAAATTGTCATTATATATATTTCCTGAATGAAAAGAGGAGACAATCTTGGTTTATTTTCAAGTAATCTCATGGTCATGTTCATTGGTTATGTTGTTAACCTTGTAATGAAGTAGATTTGATGCTCCTTTTGATGAATGGTTCTGATCTGACTTCTTGTTGTTGAATAGGTGAAGAATGGCACAGATACTTCTCCATGGGACTCTTCATGCCACAATCTATGAGGTGGATAAGCTTCAAACTAGTAGTGGTCCAAAGTTCTTAAGCAAGGTATATTATATTACAAGTATCTCATTTTCCATTTATTTTATTTTTTAATAATAATCGTAAATACACCCATAAAATTATTTGATACATCGTATCCAAAAACTCCCAAAAGGTACCTTTATCTCCCTTTAAGCTTCTAAAAATGTAATTGCTTTCGCAACCGTCACTAAAGCTTCAAAAAAAAAAAAAAAAAAACCATTCTTAAATGTCTCATAAGATACATTTTGACAGTTTAGAAGGTTTACTTGTGTTTGATTAATACTTTAGAGAGTCTATTTATAGTTTGCGTTTTTCTTTTTATTTATTTATTTTTTTCAAATTGTGTTTAGTTTGCTGAAGCACATGCCATACGTAGTTTACATTTTGTGTGGCAATTCTAATTAGTTTAATATCGCATCAAACTTAGTAAGCTTCTGTTCATACTAAGAATATATGGCAAAAAGATTACAATTGTTGATGACTAATCTATATAATGGTGTCAATTTGTCTCATATTGCTTTGGCTTCGACTTTGTTTTGATTATCATGTAGGGCATTGATTTTTCTTGTGAGCAATTCCTATGATATATGTTCTTGCAGATTGTGCAAAACATCGAACAGGCTGTTGGAATTGGCAAAGGAGTTACCAAACTCTATGCAACTATAGATTTAGGAAAGGCAAGAGTCGGAAGAACAAGAATTTTAGAGAAGGTGCACAATAACCCACGTTGGTATGAATCGTTTCATATCTATTGCGCGCATATGGCTTCCGAGGTTGTTTTCACCGTCAAGGATGACGATCCTATTGGTGCCACTCTGATTGGAAGAGCATACATACCTGTAGATGAGCTCTTAGGTGGTGAAGAAATGGATAGATGGGTGGAGCTACTGGATGAAGACAAGAACCCGATACATGGGAATTCTAAGATCCATGTGAAGTTGCAATATTTTGATGTTGCTAAAGATCGCAATTGGGATAAAGGAATTAGAAGTGTCAAAAATCCTGGAGTTCCATATACATTTTTCCCGCAGAGACAAGGATGTAAGGTTACATTATACCAGGATGCTCATGTCCCGGATAATTTTATCCCGAAAATCCCCTTAGCAGGAGGCAATAGCTTCTATGAGCCCCATAGATGCTGGGAAGACATTTTTGATGCAATCAACAATGCAAAGCACTTGATATACATCACAGGTTGGTCCGTATATACTGAAATCACGCTTGTGAGGGACTCAAGGAGGCCAAAGCCGGGTGGGGATGTCACTCTTGGTGAGCTTCTTAAGAAGAAAGCAAATGAAGGGGTTAGGGTTCTTATGCTTGTTTGGGATGATAGGACTTCTGTCGGATTACTTAAGAAAGACGGGTTTATGGCGACGCACGATGAGGAAACCGAGAAATACTTTCAGGATACGGAGGTCCATTGTGTATTGTGCCCTAGGAATCCTGATGATGGTGGAAGCTTTGTTCAGGATTTAGAGATTTCCACCATGTTTACACACCACCAAAAGATTGTGGTAGTGGATGCTGAGATGCCCCGGGAAGGGAACTCGAAGAGGAGAATTGTAAGTTTCGTCGGGGGAATAGATCTTTGCGATGGAAGATATGACAGTCAATTTCATTCACTCTTCAGCACATTAAATTCAGCTCACCATGATGATTTCCACCAACCGAATTTCCCGGAAGCGTCTATTAAAAATGGCGGTCCTAGGGAACCATGGCATGATATTCACTCTAGGCTTGAAGGACCGATTGCTTGGGATGTTTTGCATAACTTTGAGCAAAGATGGAGAAAGCAAGGTGGTAAAGATTTGCTCCATAAGCTCACGGAGATGGACGATATCATTCCTCCTTCGCCCGTGATGTTTCCTGATGACCCTGAGAAATGGCATGTTCAATTGTTTAGATCGATTGATGGTGGAGCCGCATTTGGCTTCCCTGAGACTCCTGAGGATGCGGCAAGAGCTGGTTTAGTCAGTGGGAAGGATAATATCATCGACCGCAGCATTCAAGATGCTTACATCTATGCCATTCGACGGGCAAGGAATTTCATATACATCGAAAACCAGTATTTCTTAGGAAGCTCTTTCGCTTGGGCACCAGATGGAATCAAACCAGAGGACATCAATGCGCTGCACCTTATCCCTAAGGAGCTTTCGCTGAAAATCGTTAGTAAGATTGAGGCAGGGGAAAGGTTTTCTGTTTACATTGTTGTCCCTATGTGGCCTGAGGGTCAGCCAGAGACCGGATCGGTCCAAGCAATCTTGGACTGGCAGAGGAGGACCATGGACATGATGTACAAGGACGTTGTGCAAGCTCTTAAAGCTAAGGGTATTGAGGAGGATCCTAAAAACTATCTGACATTCTTCTGCCTTGGCAATAGGGAAGTGAAGAGAAGTGGGGAATATGAGCCTGAGGAGAAGCCAGAACCTGGTTCAGATCACATGGGAGCTCAAGAGGCGCGACGATTCATGATATATGTACATGCCAAGATGATGATTGGTAAGTTAAAAACCTTTTTAACTTCTTGAATGGAAAACTTTCCATCTAAATCGAAAATTTCCATTGTTTGGTTAATTGTTTATGCTTGGGTCTCATGCAGTTGATGATGAGTACATAATAGTCGGATCAGCCAACATAAACCAAAGATCAATGGATGGTGCAAGAGACTCTGAAATAGCCATGGGAGCCTTCCAACCACATCATCTGGCAGTCCGGGTGCCTGCTAGAGGCCAGATCCACGGTTTCAGGATGGCGTTGTGGTATGAACATCTAGGCTTGCTTGATGACACTTTCCTCCAGCCTGAGAACTTGGAATGTATCCAAAAGGTTAACCGAATCGCCGACAAGTATTGGGATCTTTACTCAAGTGAGACCTTGGAACATGACTTGCCGGGTCATTTGCTTCGCTACCCTATTGGTGTTTCCAGTGATGGAAATGTCACTGAGCTGCCAGGAATGGAGAATTTCCCAGATACTAAGGCTCGCGTCCTCGGTACCAAATCAGATTACATGCCGCCCATCCTTACCACTTAACCATGTTGTCTGCTTGATTTTGTGTGTGTAAGATATAATGAGAGTATTAGGAAGTTATGAGGTGAGGATGAGTTCGTATAAGTCTGCCAGGATGTTTTACATGGGACTTCGCAGATGTTTGTATAATAAAGATGCTTGAACCTTGTGTTCATACTGCCTGAAACCCTTATTAATAGTTGATCTTGGCTACCTATTTCCTTTTATGCTTCTAAATTTAAGAGTTACAACACATTACCAAGGCCTAATAATCTTCATTACCCAAGCAATCATGATTAAATAAGAGTAGTATTAGGTAATAAATGTAAAATCCAAATCATCTCTAGGTTAAAAATGGGTCATTACACTTTACATATTGTGTCATATATATATATATATATATTTATGTATATATATATATATATATATTGAAGGAAAAAGATAAAGGTGATGGATATGGATTAGAGTGTTGATTTTGTAAGGGATGCACTTTCACAAGAAGCAACTATAAGAAAGCGAAAATAAATCCTCTAAAATGCTTTAGATAGAGTTAAACAATTAATGATTGAAATTATTTAAATATTTAAAATATTATGTCATTTAGTTTTTTTTTTTAATCTAAATCATTAATTACATATGAAAGCATTTTAAAAGTATAATTTGAGGAAACTTTAGAAAATAATGACCGAAAGACACCACACTTGCATATTTATTTAGTACCTATAAGTGGCTCCTACCTTTAAGGAATATTGATCACATAAATATACTCATCTCCTCATAAACAACTATTTTACCTTTATAGGTTTGCAAGTTACTGTCTCATCAACCATCATTTTACATATATTAATAATATTATAGTAAGAATATAAATAATCTAAATTAATGATACTAGTTATAGATACTCCATTTTCGACTCTCATAATTTTAGTTCTTATTTTCAAATTTTGAGTGTCATTAGAGTGTATCAAATAGGCATTTTTTTTATTCTTTTAATTATTTTACTTTATTTTTATCTTTAATTTTAAGTGCGTTTTCAAAAGTATTAACGTGTACATGACCAATTCAAGTCAATGCTTGTTGAACTTAGGATTAGTATAATTTTTTTTTTTTTATCTATTTTATTGTCATATTAATCTGGATCAAGTTCAAGACCTAATCTAGTGCTTCAAAAATAATCAAAGTTGAAGCCTTAATAAGGATTTGAAACCCTAAGTAGATAAGCGTGTTTTGCACTTGCATTTTAATTTCATTCCCAGGTATGCAGCACACACACGAGTAGGGTACGTGAGTCACGTACCCACTACATGATGCACAACCCTATTCTCCTTCTCCTTCCTTTATTTATTTATTTATTTATTTTGCTTGATTTGTGAATTGCATTTCCGAAAAGTAAAGGTAAGTTATCCTATTCAAACCTCTCAATTTCAACTCGTGTTCCAACTCTATCAACTCGTTTATTTCATGAAATAAAATAAGAGTGAATAGAATTGAAATTTTATAAGGAATAGAATAAGGATATAATACATATTATTTTATTTAATTAAATTTATAAGAAATTTAAGAATAGATATGTAATATAATTTTAATGATTAAATTATTCTCGATTAGTTTTTTTTTTTCAATTAATCCTAAAGTAATAAGTTGCAGCAACAACGGTGGTAATGACAACAACGACAATGGTAATAGCAGTTGTAGCAGTAGTGGTGATTGATGGTGATAATGATTGTGGTGGCTATGGTGGTTAATGATGGTGGCAGTGGCGGCAACGATAATGGTGATTATGATATTAGTAGTAATGGTTATGGTGGACAATGGTGGTGATGGTAATAATAACAACAATAGCAACAGTGGACAATGGTAGTGGTGGTAGAGACGATAATGATAATAACAGTGATGACAATGATAGTGACTGTAAGCCCTAAAGTTAAGCTAAATGACCGTAGGATTGAATATAGAACACAAAGTTTAGGACGATCGGTTAAATGATTTGATCAAATCCGAATTATAAACTATGAAGAAAAATATTAGTAAAAATGACCTCGTAAACTTGAATTTAAGAAAATAAGTAATAAAATGGGAGACTATAAAATTTTCAAATTTTAAATATAATTGCTGCTAATTACTGAAAAGGCGAAAAGTGTAATATAATAACTAATAAATTACTAGAGATAGATTATATATATACTAAAAATCATAGAACGACCTAAATAATAATTAGGAATGTTCACATATACCCCACATATATTTACATGTAAGTAAAAATACGCGAAATTACTTAAATTGGCCAAAAACTTAGTAAATAATTAAAGAAAATTAGTAATTAATTATAGAAAAATTAGAAAAAAATCAGAAGGGTGTGGAATGATGCAAATCTGGTCGTGGCAAGTCAGAATCTGAAAAAGAAAAATTAACCACTTAAAATTAGGCAACACAAAAACCAAAAATCAAGGAAATGGAGCAATGTCATGTCTAATTAATGCATATTAATTACAAAAAAACGTCTATAAATAGGGGAAAAATTCACAGAACTCATTTGAGCAGTGAAGAATTAGAGAAAAATAGAGAGACTCGAAAATTCAAAAGAAAATCCAAAAAAAAAAAATTATGCAGATAGGGCTAGTGAGCCAAACCCACACCTCACCACCACCTGGGACCGAGCTACCACCACCATCCCACTCCAGACCCACCGCCTAGGCCGATCGACAAACTTGGACCAGGTTTGGATGGCCAAAAAGTATCGAACCGGGTGAGTCCCTTATTTGCCCTGATTTTATATAATTTCAAAAAATTAGTTATTTTGCCCAGAAAATTATGAAACTTGTTATTCTGAGGTTTTATTGTATGTAGATTTAGGGAAAAATAGTGATTTAGTTTAATCACATCTGAAAATATAGAGTTCTTAACAAATTGAACAAAACCGAGCATGATTAGAACAAAAAATAAATAGGCTTAGAAGTGTAGTTTGGAGCTCAATTTTTTTTCTGTAGAATACTTATGTGATATAGAATAGTACTATGAAGCCATTTTTTTAAAATTAATTTTTGAAATTTTTAAGTTAATTTTTAGCCCTAAAATGATGGAAAAATTGGGTGATTTTAGGTTAATTAAGTGACTAAGATACTAATTACTGATTTAGAAAGTAATTAGATGTTTAAAGATGTTAATCTATGATGTGGAAACCTAATCCTAGCCTTTGGAGTATTAAGTATAGTTAATTTAGGAGATTAGGTAGTTTTTGCAAGAAATTAGTAATATGTGAAATTGAAAATTAATAAATCTAAAAAATTAAGGTTATTTAGATAATATTATAATAGAAATCAGAATAATACTAAATCTGAAATAACATTTAATTTTAAGTAAATGTATAAAAATGTAAGATTTTCTCACATCGGGAATAAATCCGATACCTCGATTAGGAATAACGTGTACCGAATAGTTTAGAATATTGAATTAAGATCTAATAGGATATTTAAATAATTGAGCTTAATGTGATTAATTTCACATTAGGATTCGAGCATATTTAAGACTTAGGAATTAAAACTAGAATCTAATTTAGGATTCGAACCCCGAAATAGAGTACAAAGAATCATTAGTACATAATAGGTATACATGGAAAAAATGAGTTAAATTATAACTTAGAATATGAATCCTTAAAGTATAAATACTAGAAAAACCTATTTGTATTATAGGACACCCAGAGACAAATCGACTTGCGACTAAGTGATCGGACAATTGAGGAATTCCAAGTAAGTTGGGTTATTACTTATTGTAATAAAGTACTATTTGTATGGTATTCGGAGACTTAAGATTGTATATGGTTGTGATTATAAGTAGTTTACGCATGTACTTGATGTATTTAAATTCGTGCTGAAATTGTGATATGATGGATTTTGTGTTATGATTGAATTGGTGTGAATTGTTTGAAAACCCTAAATGAAATTTAATCTTATTCGACCTTAATGACCTAAAATGTCATGCATTGTAACCCGTTAGGGGGTCATTAGGATTCTCTAACCAAATACCGACCCCTTCGAAAGGGATAGCGCAGGATTGCATAATAGTCCCTTCTTCATCCTCAGTCGAACTAAGTGACAGGAGAGGAGGTTGCGGCGACGGTGAAGTCAATGGTTCGAAGGTAGTCATGGGAGGAGCGAGGTCTCCATTGTATAAGCTTGAGTTTGGTTGTGAGCTGCTACATAACATGGAACTCCTCAACTTGGATTAGAGCGGGCGAAATTTCTTTGATTTCACAATCGACCAAACTACGTTGTGCGATGACACTTGATTGTTGCATTGCATGAAATTAATTGATTGATAATCTTGTTTGTGCTTGTATGCATTCATGAGTCTCCAATTCAACTTATTGAGCTGTAGTTGCTCATACCCTTATAGATCCTTTTGCAAGTCCTGATCTCTGAACTCTTCAAGTAATATGCCGCCTTACAATTACCCAGAGGTTAGTTCTTTTGAAGCTGAGGATGTAAGGATCAATTTACTTAGTAATGATGTGTAGCTAGAGTATCCTTGTAGTTAAGGATGAAAGACTAATAGTTATTATGTAATTTAGTGAATTGTTGTGTTTATGTAAAACTTCATAGGAAGTTCTATGAACTTATATATAATTATACATGTTTAATAGAAATTTGTAACATTTATCATAATTGTAGTTAACTGTTAATTGGACTGTTTACTTCAAAGCGAGGAGTCGTCGACGCCTTGTGAAAATTATATTTATGGTAAGCATTGTGAGGCCAGTTACTATCATAGAATAGTTTACACGGCGGGACTGTTGCGACTCTGCAACTTTGGGGCGTAACAGTGACGACAATAGTAGTGGCAACGACGATAGGGGCTCCAACGGCGGTAGCAATATCATCAATTATGGCAATAGTAGTGGTAAGGAATCCTTATTATTTGATTTTAAGTAATCAAGTAATAAAGATCTATACGGAATTGCGATTCCATTATAAAAAACCAAATAAACATTATAATAAATAATAAAAAGGGAATGGAATTTCAATTCTATGAAATGAACATATCGTATATATTAAGATATTCACCTAAATTTTATATTTTTTGGAAACTACACATAGTATACTCTAAATTGGAACAAAAAACACATCTTAATTTCCCTAAATCGTAGATTAATTCGAATTTGAAAAAGAAAAAAATATATATTAACGTACTTGAATGAAATTTATATGTACCCAGTATTACTCAATATTTGTAAAAACTAAGTTATAATTAATCAATCATTAATATTGCTATTATATGGTTTCCTTTATTATACTCCTTACCACATTAGTTTATTAATTCTATTTTTGTATTAGTAATTCATTATTTCTAATTAGGGTTTTGATAAGCTAGAACTATCAGTCATATTGTTAATTAATGATCTTATAGAATTTTCTTAAGAGCATCTTATCCAACTTCTTTTAGGGTTTTACATCTTCTATTACCTATAGCATTTTCTTAAACCAAACATTGGTAAGTTATTCCCTAGTAATAGCTAATCAAAATAATAAGAAATACATATACATACTCTTGATAATAATATCTAATCATAGTTATTTACTTGTATAGTTATTTATTTTGCAAATTGAATGCACTTAAGTTAAAACTTTAATTTGGCTTTTAAATAAGTTGGCTATGGAGATAAACTTATTACGACATGAAATATTCCCTTACATAAAGTCTTTTTACCTAAATTTAATTAACTTGTTCACCTAATGGGTTTTAGCTGAAAAAGGGGGAAAAAAAAGAAAAAGTCCAACTAAGAAGTGCACCCTTTTCTTGACCATACAACTAAGAAGCGTTAAGTATTATGGAAAAAGAAGAGTTTGCACTTTTAGATTAATAGGTTGTGAAGCTAAAATTATTTTTAAGAAATGATTTTATCCTAATTTAAATAAAAATTTTAATAGAAACAAGAATTAATTGTGTACAAATTGTAAATATACCTCCTAAAACTATTCATGAAATATAATTAAACTTATTAAACATTCAAGGAAGGAGCTATAATAGTTGGATCGATTGGTTTAAATCACTAGGCTATGAAAGGTTGTTATAATTTAATGGTATCACCATTGATTTTTTATTAAAATGGATTAAGATTCGAATCTCCTCTCTTTCAAGTTATAATATAATTGAAAGAAAAAATTACTTAGTTGTGACACCTAACATTTGTTTAAGACTCAATCTATGTCTATCTCTATCAAAAGATATCAAAATAATAAGCAAACAATGGTGTTAAAATAATAATGGAAAAGTATTTTATTAGTCTTTAATATTTGATTATTCTTCTATTGATTTTTTTTTTCATTTTTAATTTGAATCCTCAATTATTATTTTATATAATTTTATTTATTTTTTAATATATTTAACTAAACTTGTCTTGTGGACTAATAAAATGTTATTATATGTTATTATTTATTAAGGAAAGAGAAGAAATTTATGTTTTTATTATTGAAATTAATATTACATGATTATAAATTAAAAAAAAATTATCAAAATTCCATTGCTATGCAACATTATCATTTCTATCAATATCATATTTTCAAGATCCGATATTACTATTTATAAAATGCAATATTAGTATTTGTATGTAATTGGTAACATAGTATTTTAAAGATATAATATAAATATAAATAGTAATATCTTATTTTAAAGATGTAATATAATAATAGTATTTTAATAATTTTTTATATAATTTATAATTATATAATTTTTTTAAGGTCAATGATTATGTATTGTATCCAAGAGAAGAGATAATGTGTTTTAAAAACAGAAAGAGAGAGAGAAACAATTCTTCTTTGCCAATGTGGAGGATCGAATGGGAAAAATAAAATTTAAATGGATTTTACTCACGTGCAATTTCTAGATACATTTGTTAGTTCCTGCTAAAAATAACTGAAGGGTAAATGTTGAGTTATCCTAAAGATGGAAAAATGGTTGTGAAAACTCACCTACCCTTTCCTACTATAAAATCCTCTCTCTCCTCCAATGACATTTCTGGTTTTTTTTTTTTTTTTCTTTGAATTTTCTCTTCCTTTTGCTTTCTTGACCAATAATTGTAACCACACCAGGACAAAAGCAAGAAGAAGAAGAAGAAGAAGAAGAGGAGGAGGAAAAAACCCAAATCCAATCCAAAATTTTCCAGGAAAGAGAAAGAGAAAAAAAGAAAAACTGAACCCATTATTCTTGGTACGATTATACTTCATGGGCTTTTAGTATTTTTATTCAAGGTTCAATCTTTATATGTTTAGTGATGAAAAGTTTGTTTTTTGTATGCAGGGGTTGTTTTGATCTCTTACTTCTGGGGAAGGGTATGTGCTGGATTTGAGGTTGTCAAAAAAAAAAAAAAAAAAAAATTTATTTCATTAGTTAGTTAGATCAGAAATTGTAGCTTTCTGGGGCATCTAGTTTAGACTGCATGCATGGGGTAAGTTTACTGATTTCAATTTTCTTTCTTTTTTTGTTTCTCCCTGTTTTTGTTACTTGGTTTTGATCCTTTCACTTGAAGCTAGATGTATTGGATTTGTAATAAGTCTCCTTAATCATGTGTTTGTTGTTGTTTGATTCATGAATGGTATGTTGAGCTGAGGTTTTTGTATATTGATAATGTTTTTATAGGATTTCATGTTGTATTTTACATTAAATGTATAATGGTCTCTCAAAGGAGTGCCCGGAGAAAAGAAAAAAAGAAAAAAAAAAAAAAGGAATTATTTTCACGATTCAACATTCGTTACTCGTATCCAGATTAAGCAAGTCCGCGGAAAGGTTTCAACTTTTAGTTTCTTAACAAGTGTGGCAGCAGCCGTTAGCATTTTCAATTGTACATGTTAAGTGTGTGATATTTGCGAAATAATTTCTAGCGAAGATGGATGGTGCTCCGGCACTTGGAAATGCACTTCAATACATGTTTGTACCATTGTTCCTATAGTTGCCTGGCGAACTTCCCTTTGGTGTTATGCTATTGTCTTGATGCTAATAGTAAGTCTAGTTGAACATTTGCAATTTGTATGTATTTAGATAATTAGATTCATGACCAAGTGATCAAGAGTTTAAACCTGTACATATATAGAGTTGTGGATTTACTTTTGCAATTTAACACTCTGTAATGTGTGAGTAGAGATGTTCGTTGAGGCTGTCGCTTGAAAATAATTAAGTGAGGGAATAAAGGACGTGAACTAAGGACTTTCATGATACCATATTGTATCTAGAATCATGACCTACGAACTATAATATATAGACTTAGAGATATAAGGATGTTTTTATTTTTTTATACTCCAACAAAATGTAGAAATCTTGATCCTACAATTGATTTCACATACATAGGAATTTCTTACAACATATGATTAAAGTTCATCATGATGTCTGGCATCAAATCAGGAACATGTTCTTAGTCTCCAGCTGCACCGCCTAGTTCCCTGTAATAAGTAATGGGGACTTTGTTACCTGCTTAACCTTTGAAGATAAAATGGAGAATATCAGATTTATCTGAGTCTTGTGAAAGGCTGAAAGGGCTAGCTTCCCCTTTTACTGATTGTATATAAACCGGTTCTGATTTTTGAATGTTCTAGTTGGCAGAGAATCAATATGTGCTTTTGAAATTCATGATCAACCCCCAAAGCTCAGGTTTACAGTGCATAAATAGAAATTGCGAGTTCACTTGATATCCTGATAAGATCTGAGTGTCTTTTCTTTTTTCTTCAACAATGTTTCCTTGTGGAGCTTGCTGATAGCTGTTGCCTCTAGCATAATCACAACAGTGGTCCTGTAAATTTGATGTTCCTGCACCAAGGTTTTGAACTTAAAGCTTTGATGATAAAAGAAAACATTCTGCTGAGGCAAGTCTATTCAGAGTATGCATAAGAGATATTTTCCCCTCAAATGGAGACAAATCTTTTATATCAAACTTTGAGTTGGTAAAAAAAAAAAAAAAGAAGAGAAAATTTCAAACTTTGAGGGAAAATATGCTATCTATTATAAAGAAAAGTCATTTGAATATCTTGAATATCCGTGCATCATTTCTACTACAAGCCTTTGCTTTGAATCCTCTCTATAGCCAACCCTCTAGCAAAAGGTCTCATTGGGTAACACATATTGTTATATCGTACTTGATCCCGACATGTAGCTCCTTGATCTTTTGAATGAAAAAACATCTGACAGTCTTGGTCCGCTGCTGTCTAAAAAGAACTATTCAAAGTACCTTCTCTATCAGAAGTTTCATCTCCCTCTCGAAGATGTACTTTATTTCCGTCTTATGAGAAATTGAGATAAGACTTATGGTCCTGAGGCCTTTGTCTTTGCTGATTGCCAATTTAAAAAAGGAAATAAAGAGGACCGACTTCTGCTTCCTTGAGTAGATGAGAATTGTAACAATTTTATATGGCATTAAGTAGATGCAGAGCTATCAAGTCTAGAATGATGAAATCTAAGTCAAGCTTAAAAATTTTTGCCTTACGGGTTGGCATTGCTTGGTCGCGTGTTATTCCATGGGTCTATGATTATGAGCATCATGTGTGGTTGTTTTACTTAGTCGTCTACCCTTATATGGTCTGTAACAGATAGAATCTCTTGTAACAGAGCAGTGGTTGTCTTGCATGCTTGTCAAAGGACACCCTGATTGTTTCGGCAGATGTCCCGACAAAAGGAATAGGAGTTAAAGGGCAGGTCATGACCAAACAGAGTAAATCGGATGAATTTTGGAGCACCAGCACCTTCGATATGGACCGTAGCAGTGCATTTCAATCTCTGGGAAGTATCCCATCGGTAGATACAACAAACCATATCCCTGATCCACATGGTGGCACTTGTTCTGCTGGCTCCCCTGAGTTTATTAATCATGGCAAGTTCCGATTGCTTCCTGAATCGTTAGCAACTTAACTGAGATTTATTTCACCCAAATCTAATGCTATAGTGCAAACAAGATAAATGTGCAGCTCTTGCTATTGCAGCCATGACATATGTGGTTCATCAATAGTGTTTAGATACTAGTAAATATTGAAGATATTTCCACTATTGATGAATTTTAAGTGTGTCCCTAATTCACGTGCAGCTGGTTTTACTGTTAAGATTTGTCTCTCCATTCAAGGGTGCTTCTGATAAAATGTCTGATTTTAAGAAATTTTTTTATTTAGGTCTTCTTATCTGGAAACAAACAAGAAACAACTGGGTAGGTAAAAAAACAAATGAAAAGCGGTCACAGCAAGTACGAGAGCCTATATTGAGGTGAGTTTTTTCTGAGTACTCTCCATATGTTAAGTGAAAAAATTTCAATTCACTGGTGGAATCCTGAATGAGGAGACCGGCAGTATTCTTTGGCTAATTGTACTATAAAAATTGTTAAACGTATGACATGTGATATCTTGGATCTTATTTTCATCTAAGTTGAAACTCATTGTGGACAATATCAAATCGTTCTGTCTAGATATTGGTGTCACATTCTTTAAATTTTAATTTGAACTTGAAGAATGGCAGGCAAATGATCTTGATCCTTATTGATGGTTAAAGGTATGAAACCTTATTCTAATTGCAATTCATAGGAGTTATCAGATGTTGGTTTTGCATTAGCATTGATGATAGCTGAATGTGTAAAATTTCGAACTGTACCAGTCCTTTTGACAGATAAATTAGGTGGTGACAAGGATAATGCGTAGGAAAAAACCCATGTATTTATTCCATAGGCATTTCATTTTTTATGTTCTTGGTTTTGGTTCCTTTGCTTAAGTGCAATCGTTTTGTAGAGAACATTTCTCTTGTACTTCTATCATTTGTTATAATCGAAATCTTAGAAGCTTCAAATACTATCATAGTGATCTGAGGAGACTTGCATTTATATGTGGCTTTTAGTGAAAAATGATGGTGAAATGCAAAGGTGGTGGCCGATGTGTGGATTGGTGGTTAATCATGATGGAAAATAATTATGAAAATTGGGGAAAATAATTTCCATTTTTAAAAAAGAGGTAATCATTTTCCTTATTGTTGATTGGCTTTTTTCGTGGTTGTTATTCACTATCTCCAAAGGCCCATCACTACCATTGTCACAATCTAGGTAACAATAGATGGTAGTATGTTAGTAATGCTCAATGGGGCATCCTGAGGTAACTTACTTTAGATCTGTTTTGAGCTTTCGCACAAGTACAGGCCGATGGCTTGCGTTTCCTTTCTCTTTCTTTCTGATCTCATTTCTTTACATGACGAAGAGTTAATGGCTTTTGTAGTTGGAATGCTACATACGAAAGCTTACTTGGAAGCAACAAGGCATTTCGTCAACCAATACCTCTATCTGTAAGTCCAGTTTTCCGCAGGCGCGTTCTATCCATGACATTATTCTTCACTCATGGCTTGTGATATCTTTATTTGACAGGAAATGGTAGATTTCCTTGTAGACGCCTGGGAGCAAGATGGTATGTATGACTGAAAATGATTTGGTAGAGCTCTGATGATAACTGGAGTCCAAGGAAGTGCAAAAGCATTTCAATTTCCAGGTTGCTTGCTCAATCTTGTCCGGCTCCTAGGAACCAGACGGAACCAAGTTTCTTCCCGCATTTGGATCCTTAACTTCCGGAAATGGTGAATGAATTGAAGTTGGGTCTCTGTTTTTGATTGTTATGAGACTGACCAATTAGAAATTTTTTGTATATTTTTAATCAAATTTATTGCGCAAGCTGCTTTTCAGCTGCCTTGTTAAAGATTTGCTTCACACTCTCCATCTCTTACTTCCTGCCTGTCTTTGCTTACTAGGAGCATTGAGCAGTTTGTGGTTCAAACTCTATAGCATATTTTCCTTTGTTTGTCATTTTTTTTTTCTAAATTAAAGTTTCCTCATTTTCTTCTCCTCCAAAGCTTATTATTATTATTAATTTTTTCTGGGATAAATCGAAACACTCCTTATATTCGTTTTTACGTGCGGTTAGCTCTATTTTTTTGGAGTGTTTATTCTAGGGTAAGTAAATAAAAGGTTTGAAGCATGGTTTTCAAAGATTCAACGACCTACATGCTCATGATAAGCGGACTAGATAATAAGCATACGTTATTCGTTAAGCAGACATACGAGGTGTATTTATAATTTTTCTTTGTCTTTTTGAAATGGTTCTACTTAGCAAAACCAAAAATTTCTAAGAACTAACATCTTGAGTAAGAGATTTTATATTTTTATCTGTCAATGAGGATGTCTAGTAAAATTCTTCCTCAAATGTTCATGTTTGAGCTGTTTTTATGTGTTTTTTTCTTATTATTATTTTTTTTTTCTGGAAAAAAATCTGAACTCAGTACCTCATTTTTGGAATTTTTCTATTTTGTCTATTTGAATTTTTTAGTTTCTTACATTAGCCTATCAACTTTTTGGAAGGAGCTAGTAGAGTGGAGCTTCGATTTTTCATCAATTTTGCTGAAAGTTTAGAAGTTGAACGATAAAAATATAAGAACGATAAAATTAGAAGAAACAATTTCTATTTTCTTTTTCTTAGTATACCTGGTAGCCAAACTCTGCAAAGATATCTAAAAAGATCTGCATTAGCAAAATTGAATTGGCGTATTTTAAAAAGTCCGCGAACTGAAATAGAAATTTTATAAGCTGGTCTAATTAAATTACAAGCCAAAGCCATTAAAGTTTTATGGTATATATACTGATCGATGACTCACTCAAATTTAAGCATGATTCAACTATTAGGGGGCTGCCAAATGCAACTAAACATAGTCTGATCGAATAGGCTACAAATAAGCAAATAAGTTTTACTTACTAGCAGTCTTGATGGGAAGGTTTTGATTGCAAATAAGCAAATAAGTTTTACTTACTAGCAGTCTTGATGGGATGGTTTGAATCAAAGATAATTGGTGTCATAAAGTTTTTGTGCTTCGTTATTAAATACATAAGAAAATATTGATTATAGCTTAAGATTTTATGATTATTTTTTTATCAAAATAAATATAAAATCATTAGAGTATAAATTTTCAGTGACGTAAAATTTTACAAGTTTAGGATAATGTTAGTTTGCTTTGCTCTATGCAGGGGATGGCCAGTGCGTTGGGTGAAGCGTCAAGGAACCTAACACGGCTATTTGACACCATGAACATTTTACCTATGCTGCTAACTGGCCAACTGTAGGAGACAGATGACCACTTCAAGCTGCGATTCGAGGTGCCGGGATTAACCAAAGATGAAGTCAAGATTAGAGTTCATGATGGTATACTGACGATTAAGGGAGAACGGAAGGAATCGGATCCGAAGGATGACGGTGACGAGAACTGGTGGTGGGAAAGGTATGGATTTTGCAATACAAGCCTTGTTCTTCCTGAGGATGCAGAATATGATGATATCAAGGCTGAGTTGAGGGATGGTGTTCTGTTAGCTACCATTCCTAGGGCTGAGAAGCCCAAGAGGGTTGTTAAAGAGATTAAGATCAAGTGAAATAGAAGGCTATTTATTAGCATTTGGCACCTTCTCTTTTGTGAAGAAATCAAATAATTCCTTAAATTTGAGGTTTTTTTTTTTTTTGGGTTTTGTGGGGGTTTGGGGTTGGGGGTTGGTTGTTTTAACTGTGTTTAATGAATCTTATTGGCAAGATCAATATGCTTTACTAAGCTAATAAATATTTTGCAATATGGATGGTAGATCCTGCAAAAACAAAGCATCCATCATATATGATTTTTTTTTTAACTTTCCATTTTTAAGTTTTTATTATATGATCGAGCTTGAATTGGAGCCATAAGAGACCATTTATGGAAATATTACGAGGAATTCTACTACTCTATTAATATTCCCTTTCAGTTTATCATTTAGTTATTGAGATAGTTATAAGAGTTAATAAAACAATATTTCAACAGTTAAATGATAAAATAGTACCACATGATAATTCAAGTAACATTGATAGTGGACATGCTATAAATATTTTGCTTGGCCTTGTGCATGCTCTGCCCACCAGTTGGCAAGAGCAAGTTCTGGGATCTACACATGCAAATCTTCTAAAAGATATGTAAATGCAGTTAGGTACCTCTTTCTGGCAGGAGAAAGGAACAGTATTTGGAGGAGCCCTTATGTTAAGGGGAGTTTGTCATGAATTAATTAATTATAGGGACCATTCGTTTATAGTTGATACAAGCAAGGACTATTCATTCTTAGGTATGAACAGTTTCATAGATTGAAAGCTTCCTTGCCCCAAGCAATATAGCAGGAGAAGGCTTTACTATAGAAGGCGGTGTGTATTAGTATTAATATGGATCATCTTCCGGAGAAGTAGGATGTTTCAGTGTGCAGTGAAACTTCCTGAAATTTATTATCTTCATTATGAAAAATTCGTTGTGATATTCAATTGAAAGTTGTATCATGGATATGAACAATCTATTAACATAAAATTATAACTTTTAGGTGAAGTGATTAAAATAAATCTATTAATATTTGTTGGCTTATTATTCATTGCTTTTATCCTTCAGCGTTAAATCCGCACTAAAAATAATTTAATTTTATGCTAAAGTTCAACTATAATTTGGATAAATAAATTATCTGAGCAACCATTATTGGTAAAGTATAGATGGTAGCGAGCCCTATTTCGATTTTCTTAATTTAATTTATATCAAGTATAACCGCTTAATATAAATTACTAGATCTTAAATTAAAGAAATATTTTTCTAAAAAAAAAATTAAAATTAGAGTCGCCAACTAGTTTAACTAGTAAAAAGTAAAATTAAGGTTTTCGAATGGTAAAAACTCTAATTTGGCCACTAATCTACAGATTTTCTAAAAAAAAACAACTTTCAGAAAATTAAACAAGAAAAAAAAAAAACTAGGTTCTGGAGTTAACCTATTCAAATTAAGTCGCCATGTAAAAGTTAAATAAAAATTGATGGACTTTATTTTTCTAATTTTCTAAAAAAAATACTAAAATATATACAAATATGTAAAATGTAACTAAAATAATTTTTTTATTACAAATTTTTTAAGAAAAAAATTTTATTTTTTTTATACAATTGCTCCTAAACTATCTATGTACCTATTAAGCGGGATCAAACTAATATAATTCATTTTTTTTTATAAAATATTTAGTATATGGATTTCTTTTATTTTTTAAAATTGAACCAAATTGACGTTTATTTAACCATTTATTAAAAAAAACCTAAGAAATCTAATTTCATGAATTAAAGAAAACCCTAATTAACTAGATTTTTTATTTTAAATCTCAATTAAGTTTTTTTATTTTATTAAAAAAAATCACAACGTGTCAAAAGATATCTTTTCTAAATTTTATATGCAAAATCTATTAGAATATGATCTAGATATGCATTTTCATATGTACTTTTTCTAAATTCAAACTATAAGATATATTAAGATACGATCTAAATACGTATCTTCATTTGTATCTTTTTTAAATCTTAACTACATAATATGTTAAGATACAATTTAGATACGTACTTTTTCTAAATCTTAAATGCAAAATACATATCTTGATATGTATTTTCTTCGAAAATATAGATCTCGTAGATATGTTTATTTAAAAAAAAAATGTAATTGAACTAAATTTATTAAAAATTGAGATTATCTAATAAAAATAAAAAAAACGTGTACTCAAAAAAGTAAATCAGTAAAAATAATTAAATTAACTAATAAAATAAATAACAAAAATAACAATTTTTACCTATGAGTCCAATCGCACGTGATCAGTACGCTCGTGATTGCGTAACTTCTTGTACGGAGTATGAAGAGCAAGGAGTCATCGTATGTTCCAAGAGCTTGGAAGCAGTGAGGTTGTCCTTGTACGCAGTTAATGGGTGCAGTTGGTCACGAAGTATCACGCGTTGCAGCAAGTAATAGATCTGTACTGGTGTTTTTGGTGAGTGTACAACGTACAGTACTTCGGTTAGCGTGTGTGTGTGTGTATGCAGGCAAGAGCGAGGGTGAATTGTGGCTTCGGTGAGCGACTGTGTGTGGATGTGGCAAGGATTGTCGGCATGGGATCAAGTGCTCGGTCAGTGGGTTGGCTTTATGGAAGTGCAGCTGTATTTTCGGCTAGGTGATGTACAGAATCGTGTGTGTCAAGTGTTGGGATGTGCTAGCTTGTGCAGCTGCTGTTGGTCAAGGGACTGTTCAGGGAGCGTGGGAGCTGTCCAGTTGTGCATAACGTAAGATCTGTCAATTTATGTGCAGTGTGTGATGTTGGTCAGTGCAAGTGGATGTGCGTATTAGTGCTTCTGGATGTAGGTTCGGTCAGTTTGTTCATTGATGATGGCTTTTAGGTCAAGGGACGTTGGTAGTGTGTCAGCAGTAAGGGCTGTGCATGGCAAGGGGTCGTGTGGATGGAGATCAGGTGCGACTTATGATAGTTGTGTGGAATTATGCTACTGCGTGAATGGTTGTCGGATGTCATGTATTAGGGTGCTCGGTGGTTGTGCTTTGAAGGGGGAATGTGCGGCTGATCGTGTGTGGGCAAGTGTGATTAACATGTGGTGAATTGTGGGAGAGTATAATTGAAAAAACTGTCCAAACTCTACCATCAACTTTCTATTTATAACACCAAAAATTGAACCTTGTGTATTATAGATACATAAGATTTGATAATGATTCTTTAGAAATTCGATCTAACTTTTAGAAATTTTATCTTAATTTGGGCTTTCTATTTTTCGAGCTTAATTTGATCTAATTTGTTTTAATTCAATAGTCTACTGAATAAATCTTAAGTCTATTATAACTCAATATAAATTAGATAAAAATCCATTTTATATCAGATGGGACTAAAATATTTTAATGAAGCCTAATTTTTCAATGATTTAGAATTTATTAAATTAATCACTCATTATTATCCGATTTGATACTAAACGATTCGACTCGATACGACTTGACTTAACTCGATACGACTCGACTTAACTCGATAATACTTGACTTAACTTAATTAGACTTGTTATGACTAGACTCGACTTCATTTTTATTATTTTTTAATTTTTTTAAATTTTTATCATTTTTTTATTATTCTTTTTTTTATATATATATTTTTAGCTCAATAAAACTACTAAAAATGGCAAAAATGAAGTATTTATAGACAGAATCTTAAAACCCTAAGAAGTATTATTACCTTTCCATATCTTTCACAAATATGCATATATCTTCAAAATATAGATAATTTCTAAAAACTTTCATTGTTTATAATTCTTTAGTGATTGTTTTAAGTTTTAATGATGGTTGGAGTATATATATATCTTTAAAAGTTATAGTTATACTTCAAAAATTTAAGAAGTTTATCTACATGTGCAATAGTTTTGAAATGTGTTTATAATTATCTTTTGTTTGAGTTTTCTATAATTAGGTAAATTATATAAGTTTTATATGTTTATCATAGCTCTAAAAGTATTTAATGTTTACAATGACATAGTATGAGTGACATTTATTCATAGAATTCAACACAAAGAAAACTTGAAATTGACTTAATTGACATTTATATAAACATAAAATACTTAAATATCTCACTTAAAATATAAAATACCTAATTGAATTTGGCATAAACAAATGGCTTAGAATATAATTATCTTAGCTTAAAAAAAAAAGAATATAATTATCTTATTTTAGATATTTACCAAAAAAAAAACTACATTATCAATTAGATAAAAAATAAAATAAAATAAAAACACCTTACTTTTTTAATATGTTCACAGATATAGCTAGGTTAATGCTACTAATTTTACTAATTATTTTTAAATGGCATTCTCTAAATTGTTTGTTGTGCTAATAAATACTCTATAAACTTATAAATTATGATTTCGCTTCTCTTAGTAACTTCAAAAAATGTGCCGTTAGAATCCTAAGTGGTTGTAAAAACTTAAAAGCATAGCCATTTATGGTCCTTTCAATAATAAGGGTGAATGCCACTTGAATATTTTTAAAAATTAATAGGAATGTAAAGTCATATTTTTAGTGTTTTCGAGGATCTATTAGCATTAGACAGATAATATATATGTATATTCACAATTATCCATGTAAAATATTTTTCTTATAGCTAAGGTCCATATTATCATGGCTAAATTTCACTTTACATTCATGCATTTCATGCTTGCATTTTTCTTTTCGACACTTGCATATTATGTTTTACAATGTTGTATTTGAGTTCTTATCAGTAGATGCTTAGGCTCTATATGTGATGGGCTTGCAAAATAATACACTGTGAGAGGACATCACGGTATTGTTCGATGTAATCATTACAATGCTTAAGTTAATAATGGGGTTTTTCTAAGAGTAGGAAATAACTAAAAATAGTATGCAAGCTTAATATGCAAAGTTTAGAGAGTTTTACCATTGAGTAGCGACCTAATATTTATAATGGAGTGGAGTTGATAGTTGGAGATCGGTTGGTGAGAGAGATCTTTTTCTATAAGTGTAGGAAAGTGAAGTCGTTATGTCTGACGTATCCCACTTATCCAGGACGTAGCTATTTTATCTTTATCTTGTACATTATAGCCATTGTAAGACTTACTAAGCTTGGTCCATACAAGCCTAGGGCTTAGGCCCACATGAGTAAGCCTTAGGCATGAGTAAGCCTTAGGCATGAGTAAGCCTTAAGCTACGAGACATGTCGGATACGATTGGGCTTGAGAGACCCATGTTCAAAGTGCTCGATCAACACTATTCATTGTCATTTAAATATGTAGACTCTTATTTCATATATCATTACTAATATTAAATTAAATAATATAAAAAATAACACAAATTTACAATAAAAAAAATATATATATAATCCTAAGGAGAAGATGAAGTAAATACCTTAGGGGACTTGGTCATCCATTCCAAGAATAGGCGGCCCACATTTCTATCTTATAAAGTATTTTACACGTATTCAGATTGCGGATTGAGGACATATTTTTAGTGCTGGTTTGAGAAAAATATGTGCACATTCTTCAAAATTACAGAAAGTTATAATCACATTTTAGGAGTTTATATGATTTGTGCTCATTCATTGATATTCTTAGGATTGTATTTACTTGTGATTATCCCAAAACTTTAAATGATACTTTTCAAGTTACTTAAGTGCTCATTAGGTAAAACATCTAACCACTGTATTTTTTGTATGTAAGAGAAAGGTGAAATGTAATTTTTCCGATATAATCTTCTTAGGATCATTGCTTTACAGTAGAACTAGTGCCACTCACAGCATTACATGTTAGAGATTGCCTAAACATCAAATCTCACTTTAGGTCATCGGATAGATTCGTTAAATAAACTTTTACAATGATTATGAAACACTAAGTAAGAAGCAAAGATCAACCCTTGAAATGCCTTAAACTTACAGGTCCTTAAGTAGATTGTCTAGAACAATCTATATCATGACTGATAAAAAAAGTTACACATAAATTATCTCTATACCTTAAAATATTTTTTAATTATCGTTCGTTTAGTTTGCTAAATGAAATAAATAAGTAATGAAATGGAAATTTGTTGGAAATGGAATAAGGGGTATAGGTATTATATTGTTTAGTTGAACAAAAAGATAAGTATGGAATGAACCCATGATAAGAACTAAGAGAGAATACCACCAACAAATTATTGCATTAAGTTGCGTACTAAGGACTTCACATGTAATCGTTGGTATATATACATAGATTCTAGTATAATATGCAAATTTTATTAAATTAATTGGTATCAGAATCTACACATATTGTACTAAAATTTGTGTGTTTATACATATTTTAGTAACGGGAATGTGTACTAAAATCCACACGCTGTATGAAACTATGTAAGTATGTACCACAATTTCACACAACAACTTCATATAAAGTTGCTAATATATGACTTAACACAAGTAATTCCCTAATACTATCCTTATTGATGTTGTTCTTCTTCCTTTCTCTTTCTCTTTTCAATCTCAATCTATTCCTCTTTTTTTCTTTCTCTTTCTTCTAACCACTAACTCCATGGAAAACACTAAACCCTATCATCCTCAATCCCACCACCACTATTAGTATCACTCTGACCAATTGTAACTCCTCTATCTCTCTTATTTGTTTAATTACTCTAATTGTCGACATTTACCATCAATCGCATACCTCATTTCCTCTTCACTCAACTACCTCCTCCTTCCCTTAAATTCATACTATCCATCTTCCTCTCTCTAAGATCCAACCACCATCTTCCTTATTGGACCTTCACAAAGAAAGAACCAAGGGATTGAAGAGAGAGAGAGAGAGAGAGAGAGAGAGAGAGAGAGAGAGAGACTTAGTATAATGGATAGTAAATGGTGATTAATGACTAGTGTTGTAGGTGTCGTTGTGGTGCTTGTTTGAGAAGAGAAAGGGTTATAATGAAGAGAAAGAGAGAGAGAGAGAGTGAACTGGCGAGAGAGGATGTAGGTTATTATGTGAAAAAAAAAAAAAAGATACAAGCTCCAAATTGAGATTCTTAGCTAGAGGTGAGGAAACTTTATTCATGACATTTAAGAATTAGGATTCTTACAAAATTGTGATTACATGGCTTAAAGTCAAAGTAAACAATGTAATAGATAATAAATGGGTAATGGCTATTCCATTCTCTTCAAATGAACACACCATTAATATTGTCTTGATGAATGATGCTAATGATTCAGATGTATTAGATATTATATTTCATCATTCTATATTCATCCCATTTACTGATAAATAATGTTTTTAAAGATATAAAATAATGTGAATTTCATAACTTCTTTATGATTTTTACTTATCTTGTGGTATTATAAACTTTATGTACATTTTGAAACTAAAATGTCGGAACTAAATTTGCTTTTATTATAATATTAGGTTAAGTTCACTACATCTATTTGGCTTGACTTCTTAAATTAAGTGACAGAGTGTATGAAGCTTAGTCTATGTTAGGATAATTTAGAGAAATTTAGCTTGATAGACTCAGAATACAAATTATTAAATTAGTTTGTTTACCTCCAACATTTTTCAGATAGATTAATGCATTTACAAGGAAGGCTACCAGCATATAATGAGCAAACTTTATCTTACATGCTAACAAAAGTGATTTGATGAATGTCATCAAGCTTAAGAGTTTATAAATATTCAATCATTTCTCCCCATTTGACACTTTTGGGAGATAAGAGAAACAATAATCTATTTTGTAACCTTTACTCTAAAAAGATAAAACAAGCAATTCAAGTAAAATCAATTTAAATTGTTAAAGAACTACAAGATTGAAGTCTAAAGCTCCCTAAACTCCCTTATTCATCATTTACTTGCTCCTCCACCCTACCATTCTCTCCTAATTAATCTAGTAAGTGTTATCTCCATATTATTACTCTAAAGTCACGTATCATGTAAGATTAATGTGATCTGAGAGTAACCATACCTTAGCCAAGACCTCTTATCTACAAAATCCATCTACGATCATGTAAGGCTTGTTAACTTGCTTAAATAAATACAAGGATACAAACTCTAATCCTTAGACTCTTACGAATTTAATTACTAAAGATATAACCTTAAACAATCCTATAATATGATAATTAACTATAAACACTGACCTATTAGTAGAATCAGAGTCTACAAGTTGATAATAGTAAAAACACTAAAATTGATAATAGAAATTAGATTAGTAAAAGACGAAAACTTAGGGGAATAAGAATAATTTAACCTAATAGTTACCTAGTAAAGAAAGTTGAAATTAACGTTATAATCTTAAACAAGCAGTAAAAATGATTAGTTATTATAAAATAAAAGTCAAAACATTAATTATAAAGTATCTACCAAGGATTGACAATGACAAAAATGGAGGGGAAAAAAAAGCTAATTTGCGTTTAGAAATAAAAGTAGGTAGTAAAAAGTAAAAATTGAATAATAAATAGTAAATTAGTAATAAAGTAAGGTAAATAAATAATAAATAAGGGTAAAAGGCATGATAATGACGGATGCCCTTTACATATAAGACATTATCATGAAATGTCCTTAAATAAAAACAAAAGATATATTTATAAAAGTAGATTAAATAATAAAATAATCGAATAGTTTACTAAAACATGATAACAATACCTTATAAAATATTGTAAAACACCTAAAAACTATCAAATCAACTCTACAAATGTCAAATAACTAATAACATGTTATAAAGATATCCAATAACTTGTAAAAAAAATAAACAAAAATTTTATAAAATTCGGAAATATTATAAAATTATTAAAATATGTTGATAACTTCTTCAAGAATTCACCAAAAATTACAAAAGAGGGGCAAAAAATGTTGACAAATTATTTGGATACATGTCTTAAGGTTAGGAACACGTAGCAATTTTTTCATGAATTTATACTTATTAGAAAATTATAAAAATATGTAGGTAACTTTTTCAAAAATTCACCAAAATTTTTACAATTATCTAAGAATTGTGAAACATTAATGTGAGACGTGTAACAACATAAGAAATATGTGTCTGCAATTTAATATTAATTTTTGAAAGCTATAAATACCCATCTCTTAATTTTAATGGTTCATACCACTCAAACCAAGTCTCTTAAATTTAGGAAAAAATTTATAGAGCTCCTCTATATTCTTCTTAAAAGGTTAGACAAAGTTAGTGTAGTGGCAGTTGCCAGTAGCTAATAGGCGGTGGTTCTGGTTGATTCGGTGGTTCTATCTTTAATAAGGATTTCTTTTACCTCTACATACTTTATGATCATATATTCTTGATATAATTTTTCTAGAATTAATTTTGCATGTTTGTTATTTTTTATAATTTTTGCAATTTTCTAACCATTTGGTTAAAAATGTCTATTTTAAACAAAAATCACATAACTTTATCTGTTGACTTCCTAAAATCCCTAAAGTTTTTCTTATAGTTTTTATATTAGGTGTGATTTTTAGATACCATGTTTAACGAGTGTTGAAATATTTTCTAATTTTTTTACCAAATTTTCAATATCTAATTTATAGTAAATATTATAATATACTAAAATTCCAAAATAATATTTATTATTGAATTCCTTTCATTTTAAGCATTTTTATATTGTTATTTTATCATTCATATTAATCTTGGTCTAATTACTTTATATCTTAACTTTTTTTTATATTAATTATATTATACTACATTCCCAACTTTATATATTCCTACCATTTACATTCCCATTAACAAACCTATTACTTTTCCTAAATACCTCCATGTGAATAAATATAACCAATCATCTTATTTTACTTTTCTTAAAAATAAATAATAAACTACACTACACAAAGGGATTATATCTAAGCGTTATTATTTAGCTACATTATTATAAAACTTCTCTTTAGTTTATCCTATCTTAAAAGATTGACCAACTAAAGGCTCATTTTTAGAAGTTTCTACACTAAGTTTGGGAATTTTGAGCGCACACACAATCTAGGTAAGTGACCTACCTCATGACAGTTTCAATTATGTTAATAAGAGGTTATAAGCAATTATACTGCTTGCATTTGTAATTAGCTAACTATATGCATGCCAAGCATGTGAAAGTAATGATTGTGGTAACTGAACTTACCTACTTAATGTGCTTTGTTTATGCATTTAATACTGTGCTTGGAGATGATTATATTATTTGACTACCTTTTAAAATTGACTAATGTTATATTTGACCCTAATAATTGGTATACGTATTCCATCCTCCATTATTGTATGATTCCCACTAACACCACTCATATGGTAAGAAAATATTGTAGTTTCCTTCTTTTTAATCTTGAGAAGTTAAGTGACAAAAGAGGAGGTCTTCGTTAAGGGTTAAAAAGTATTGTAGATAATTCAAAATGAGTATAGAAGTGATAAGGGAAATGTCCATTACACAACCTTGAATTGGTGGGAGATTGGTCCCATAAGTAGTAGGTTATGGGGTGAAACTTTTCAAAACCTAAGCTATACTAGGGTTAATTTCTTTAGTCTCATAATGTATCGGCCAATGTTGTGCGAATGAAACTTTAATTATTGCATTGCACTCTAAAAGAACAGGACAGGACTTGACTTGAATTGCTTTGTTTGTTTACATATGATGCTTATCTCTTACATTACACTCTTATAGTTATTCTTTTATAAGTTAACTCTACAAAAGTTTTAAATGAAAGAAATGAGTGATGTTTAATTAATAGAAGCTAACAAATCACTCTATTAAGCAATTTAAATAGTAACTTCAAGTTAAATGAAATATTATTCTTCAAGGTTATTAGTAGATATGTTCGCTACTGTTAAATGTTATTAGCTTAAATGTGAAGCCTTATATATATTAATGGTGTAATAATAGTTATGAGATCTATGCTATTATCGACCATTGATATGCATTGCAAGATTAATACGATATAGGCACTTGAAGCATGATAAACCATTAATGCAAATAGGATCATTAAAAAAAAAGTAAATAAATAAGAAATAAATACTTTATCACCCCTCATTGAGAAAAATATGGTGCCTGTAATTGGTAAAAATTTGGATTCCTTATCTCAATCGCACAATTTATACTGGGAAAAATGAAAACGTTTGTGATTCTAGGTAATTGCGAAGCGAAGAAGGTCCATATAGGTCAAATCCATTTAACATTTGTCATTGATATTAGGGCTTACGGTTTTTGTCTTTAAGCAACTTGGCATATGCGGGTGAAATATGGGAGTTTTTGCCGCTAAACATATCGCATGTTTAAATGTTCCACTCTTCGGAAATTGAAGCTACGAGAAAAATTAAAACGAAAAAAAAAAAAAAAAGAAGAAGAAAGGAAGACAAAAAAGTGTTGTTTCCTAGGAAATAGCTGATTTATTACGGATCTTTCTTTTGAAGGCAAATTTACTGTATCCTTAATGTGCAAGTCACTCTAACAGATCACTGTGGCACGTCGTTTAACTGTATACCCTGCAACATGGCTTCAACTTCGAGTTCGAGTTATACGTCTTTTCATGAAAGGAAATTCCGTCCATCTTTCTTCATATAACTGGAATTTTTTTTTTTTCCTTTTTACTTTGTATATAGATATATATATTTTTAATTTATTTTTTCTACCACTATCATATTTATATCACTTAAAAAAACAGTGTCCGTATAAATTATAAGAGACCATTATCTTTAACTTTATATATTTGTGTTATTTTATTTTTTTAATTATATAATTTGAGTTTTTATGTTTTTCATTGCACATTAATATATATATATATATTTTAGTTTCCAGTAACATAAAGCTAAATTTTCACGCTTTTCGCTTTGTTAGTAGTATTATAATTTTTTTTATTTATATAAAGATCAATTGAATATAAGCTTGTAAGACTTATAATGTTTTCGTGCTCTCTCTCTCTCTCTCTCAATTTTTTTTAATTGGTGGAATAAGGATTTCATGATGGAGCAAATGTTATATAACTAGAAAAGAATAATAATATTGGTTACTAAAGAAAAAGGTATGCAAAACTCAAATTATGTAACTGGAAAAAAAATTAAACACAAATATCGAAAAAAAAAAAATGCAAAAACTCATATATACCCTCCCTTTAGACCAACCCCAAGGATCAATGATATAAGCCTTTTTACGTAGGAAATAAGATAGAAAAGGAAACCATATTGCCAGTTGACCGAGCCTCTAAGGGTAGGTCAATTAATAATTGACTATGTTTCATGGTTAAGGCTCAAAACAAGCCTAATCTTTCACAAATTACTTAAATTCAGCTCGTTTTTAAACTTGACTTAGTTCGAATTTAATCTCAAAATAAGGCTCTTTTATTTCTTTCTTTCTCTCTCTCTCTCTCTTTTTTTTTACCTAAATAATGTTCGTTTATCTAAACAAATTTAGCTTAAGCTTCTATTTAAATTTATGAATCGATTCCTTTATGCATATAAGTAATCTTGTGAGCTTTATATATTATAGATATTATATTCTTTTTGGCCATATATTATAGATATTATATATTTATATAATTAAAATAAAAATAATATCTACATACTATATATAAACATATGATATAATATAAGATAATATATAATACATATATAATATAATTTTTTATATATTTATTCATTTTGTATATTTAAGCTCATGTACAAACTTAAACTTGATTCGTTTTAAACTTGAATGGACTCAAGCTCAATTCATAAGTAAACTAAACTTATATTAAAAACAAAACTTATTCATTTAAATGAGTCAAGCTCTGAGTTTTTAATTTTTTAGATTCAATAAAAGCTTAACTTAATTTGAGTTCGATAATTTTAAACAAGATAAACATGATCCTTCAAAAGTTTGGCTTCGGCTTATTTACAACCTCGTTCACATCCATGCTCGGTGGATTGCATCGTTTAGGATATGTCTCTTTCTCTTTTACGACATTATACTCGGTTGCCCCTATTTCATGATAGGCTTCATCCACGTTTAGCAACATTCAAGAATGGGTGCTCGGCTCCGCAAAATCCATTTCGAAAGCAGTTTTTCGTTCATTTAAGCATAAATATGCATATCTAGGGTAACTTTTATGCTCCCAATGGGCATGTGACAAAGCCAGATTATAAAATATTATGACATGAAATTTAAGTTGCAAGAAACTCATACTGTATAGTTCTTGGATGGTTCTGAGTTCTGGTACAGTTCTTTTGACTGTCGGATTGTAGTGTATCTTTAAACTTGCATTATGAGATGAAAAGGAAAAAGTCCCAGCTCTCTTTCAATCACAGTGAAATCTCTTCCTAAATGAAGAAAAAAGCTCTCTGCAGTTTGATTTTAAAGACAGTGACACTGGATGTGCATGGACATGGACCCATGCCACGCAATAAATAAGGATTCCTAGATATCTGCATCCTACTTATTTTCTACCACCACCCCACTCGTCCCCCTTCCGTACTTATTCGCTACATATGGGCCTACTAAGTAATATATTTAAAAATTAGTATATTATTACACCCTCACTATATCCGTAGATCTGTTTGTTAATAGTACGTCGGTTCAAAGGATGGAATAAGATATCTACAAAGTTGTACTCAACTAATAAAACAGAAAGGTGGTATCAATTACTTTGTTCGCTTGCACTTGGCCATATATCGGTAGTAAATTGAGAATATTTCTAAAAATTCCAACGTACTCTTATCTTATTCAAACTTTCACTATTGGGCTACACTCTCATGTGTAGAAATGGAAATATATTTAGAAATATCTAAATAACTACACCTTTATAATTATGAAGGAATGGCTATTTTTCATTTCACACTGATATGAATCTTGTGAAAAATAGTAAGTTGACAAAACAAATACAGTAACAACTTGCTCACAACTTTCAAAAGTTCCATTTGTGAAGAATAACCTATATTCATATACAAAAGATCAAAGGACCTTAAATATATACTCAAAGATCCCATTCCTAACCCTAGAAAGCAGGAAAAATAAAAAATAAAAACAAGAGGTCAATCATAAGGCAAAAAAGTTGACTAGGGGATCCTTGGTCTAATCTAATTGATCACCTAAGGATCCTGATTAATAACATTACTAAGGTATCGTTGACTATATTGTGATCATCTTGGTAGTGTTGAAGCCTATTGAGCATAGTGTATTTTTCTTTTATAAAGTTGGTCCATGTGGACCATATTTAGGAAAAGTACTTGTAATATACACGTATAGTGGGTGTGCTATAATATGTATACTTAATTATAGCAGAGTTTATGTAGATCATGTGTATGTTATAAAATTTTTCTTAATTGTAAAATAGGATGAAGTAATGGACTTCTAATCTAAATTATTTCAATAATAAAAACTATTTAGATACATTTATATATATGGTTCTATATGTGATAATTTTCTTAGGCAAATCATAAACACACTCCAAAAACTATTCGTGATATATATATGAAACCCAAATGTTCAATGTATATTTTCTATTTTTCTGTAACTTTTAAAATATAAATACTCTTAACCATCGTAATTGCCAAAAATTTATTGCTATTTATGATATTTTTTATGAGGTTTTAAGGTTTTAGGGATGGTATGACAAATTCTTTTCACCAAAGTATTCACTTATTAGTAAACATCCATAAACGTGTTATGGGCTCTTCCCTTGTCCATGCTCATCAATTGAAATCGACCCTTATCATAAACGAAACATCTCCCTATATTATCTTATCCAACACACACCTGACATTAATGAACCAGTCTCCTAAAGAACTATCAAGACAGATTCCCGAAATTCCTCTTGATTGGGCGAAAACCGTGCAAATCACTAGAAAAGCCAATGTCTCTTAGATAGGGAACATCCTACTTAATTAGGTTTTACCACACTAACTTGTTTTTCTTGTTTTCCTCACTAGTGAAACACTTTTGTCCTTTTTTTTTTTCTTTCCCATGCAAGCTATTAGGCTTGGGTTTACGATCGCGTCGAGTCCATCATCCAAACCATCCTTCCCATTATCTTCCTACTCCTATGTAGATTTCAAAATTTTCCTGATTTTCTCTCTCTCAAGAACACCCTTGTCATTTCATTCACTGCATTACAATAGTCCTCTTGTTCTCTTCTCTCTTTCTCTATTCACTTCAATGACAACAATGTCAAGTCCTTCGAGAAAGCATCTTAATCCACATGTCTTGTTTATTACCATCACTGCTTTCTTCTTTCTTTTTCTTGTTCTTCTTCCTACAGGTAAAAACACACAAAATAAAAACAACCCTTTTATAATTTTACTGTTCTAGGAGAATTTTTGCAATGATTTTTAATTCTTTTTTATTTTTTGTTTAAATTGTCGCAGATGGGTCATTACCATCGATATCAAATAGTAACAAGAAGAGGAGTTTGGAGCAAAATAAGAAGTTGGTGATGGGTTCAAGACCTCCTTCTTGTATCAACAAGTGCTTGAGTTGCAGGCCTTGCATGGCTACATTGGTTATCACACCAGGGAAGTATAATTGGCAAAAGAAGAAAAATTTCAGGGTATTTTCTCATGGAGAAAATAACAATGGTGATAGTTATTATCCCCTTTCGTGGAAGTGCAAATGTGGGAATAAGATCTTTCAACCATAAGAAGTGAAATAATAATAATAATAATAATAATAATAATAATAAGGGAGAGAAAGAAGAAGAAAAAAAAGGATTGGATTTCTTTAATAATGGATATTCCATGGAGTTAGGGTTTTCTCGGTATGATCTTTTATGTCTTCAGGTTGAGATTTTCTGTTGTCATTTTGGAAATTTATGGATTTGCTAGAGAAGAGATCTTTTATCGGAGATCTATGAAGATATATATGTATTACAAGGGAAATACTTTCTGTAATCCAGCCACAACTTGCATGGTATGTGGCATATGATTGGCATATGGTGATAAAACATTTGTCACATGGTTTAATATAAATGCCATGTGACTAGGCAGTTTACAGTGGAATGACATGAATCTCAATTCTCCTATGAATTTAATTTGCGTTCAATGTTGATAGTTCCCTTCATAGGTAGTTTCAAGTTTCAACAATTTCTTGTGCAGTTCTTTTTTCTGTCTTTGTTCCCCTTTGTAATATTTCTTTATCATTTTAATTTTTCAGAGATATAAGGTTGAGGATTCCTTTTTCTTTTTCTTTTTTTTTTTTAATCCCCCAATTGCATGTGCGTGTTTCTTAATTTCTTATAAATACTGTTGCCATGGCGAATTTAGAAAGTATGATGGACATTATTATGAGATATCCAATGATTTTTATGATCCTATGGACAAGACCATGCAGTTTATCATATAACAACTATAGTATCTATAAGAGTTTAATGCAATAAAATGAATTTCAAGAGTCAGTTGATGGACTTAGAATGTTTCATCGGCTGTAGAACCATACGAGGCATCTGCATTAATAGAACTTAGAGAGTTGTTCCTTTCAAAGTATTTTCCAATTGAAAAAGAATAAATTTTAGATTAGGTTTTAAATTGCATTAAAGGTTAGGGAGAGTTCTTGATTATGTACAAAAGTTTATTTTCTGTTTTAGTCATTGGCATTCGATGACAAGATCACTATTTTATTGTAGATTTCTAAATTGATCCACATGGCCTCTGTAATTAATAAAGAATTGCATTAACACTTATACTTAATTCACTTCACTAAGATTGGTTTGAAATTAAATAGGAATCGAAAAGATATGTAATAGATATTATATTTCTATTACTTTATTTACTTGATACAATATTGAATAATGAATAAGACATAAATAAAAAATAAATTATCCAAAATATTCTTAAAATCCTTACCACTCTCTACTTTTTATAGCTAATATTGATTCAACACAACTTAAGAAGATACCGTACTATGGTAGAGAAAATAAATAAGCATTAAATAGTAATTCATGAGTTAGGGAAATGATTAGGGGATGTTAAATTATACTTTGATAAGTTTGAGAAATATTTTCACACTAAGTTTATAGTGTAAAAGGTTATTTGCAACTTATAAAGATTATTTATCAATATATCAAAATTTAAAGATTTTTAAATCATGTTTTGAAAGTTTTAAGGAATGTATGTATGTCAAGATTAGAGTTTATTCACGTAATGTATATTTTTTCTAAATTAATTATTATGTATGAATTCGACAACGATTATAAAACAAACATGTGTGCTAAACCCAATGAGAGATGAACCGGACCCGCGTACGAAGCCCAAAATTAGCAGATGGTGAAGCCCAGCCCTAATTCTCAAAAATACAACTCGGAATTGAATTCGATTGCAATTCCAAACATTTCGCCAACTCCACCAACACCGACATGGTTATGATTCTGCCCTCCGTTTGGTTCCTCAGTTGAATGTCTCCTTCTTCCACCCAAAAAATGGCAATCATTCTTTCTCCTCTCCAAACGTCGTCGTCATCATCAAACCGTAAACCTCCTCCTTTCTTCTTCGCCTCCTCCTCCTCCACGTTTTCTATTCCCTATGCCCGTTCTCATTTCCTGGTCTCTTCTCGAACGCATCTCTGCCGCCCGTTTCCGGACCATCGTCGCCACTATCGCACAGCTGCTAGCCCTGGCCCACCACGCCCCCCCGAACCTGGACCCACCCGTATTGATCTCTCTCCTCGCTCTAAAGGTAGGCATTTTAAAACAATATTATTGGAAAATTTTGTTTAATCTTCTGTTTAAGGTTCTAGCTTTTAGTGTTGTTCTTGTTAATTTCGTGTTTGAATCAACTTTTGATTTTTTTTCTTTATTAATTTTGTGTTTGAAGTTCAATCTTTTAATACTCCTTTTAGTCTGTATTGTACTTAAAGTTCAAGCTTCAGATTTTTTTTTTTCTTTTTGTGATTTCGTATGTAAAGTTAAGTTTTTAGTGTTGTTTCTCTAATTAATTTTATATTTAACGTGGAAGTTGTTAATATTTTTATTTATTTTGTTTACAATCGAAGTTGAGTTATTGACTTGTGAACTTGACATTGTGTGAAATAAATCAAAATGAGACAAAACCAATACGGTGGATTATTGCTACTTTTATTGTCAATGGAGGTGCAGTGAGTGCAACATTGATTGGACCAGCTATCTCAGGGCACAAAAACCACCGCTGGAAGGCCCAGCACTGGTTAATCACGGCTTGCACTAGGTAGCCCTAGGAGCCGCTATAGAAATCGGTAACCCTAGGAAGTAATGTTGAATTGAATTGGGTTTTCTCTTATGGATGTATTTTGTGAAACCTTGTAGGTTTTTACCATTGATAAATTTATTTTATGATCACATAAATTCATATCTGCCTTGGGTTATATGTATCATATCAAGTTTTGTCTCAGTAGTGTTGTCTTAAGTTGGTTTGAGTTTTGATTTGTTGTGTTTGTTAGAGATTAATACCTGCTACTTCTTCTGTAAAGATAGTTTTTTTAAGGGATAGTATTGGGAATTGACTTCGTACCATGGTATAAGGATGATGCGGATAGATAAAGTTTGGCTAGGAAGTAGATGTGTGCTCTAGGTTAATGCAAACTTGTTTAGTGATAGATGAGAGTACCAATTCCCTTGGTTCACCTCGGGATAGGATTAGGATTTTATGACATTGTATTTATGCATTTGGTAGCACTACTTGTGTGAGCTAGAAATAGAATTCCTCCCTTAGATAGCTACATAATTGCATTTCTCTTAGCTCTAAGGAATTTATTTGCAAGAAATTGCTATTTAAAAGAACATTTTTGTGAAATCCTATTCCTTTTGTTTCAAAAGTATGGAATGGCATTCTTCTACATGGTTCAAATATGAATTAGGATTTCTATTCCTAGGAATTGGATAACAGAGGAGAATCCAAGTCCTATTATATACTCATCCTAAACGTATAATTGAATTGAGCATGGGCTCAAACTTCTCAAGGATTGTGTGGCTTATTTTGTAATAGCATAAGCATTTAACAAAATGCTATTTATGTCTTAGCTAATAATGTAATAGTTCTCATATTATTTTCAAAGAGATAAAATCTTTAGAAGAAGTGTGTGTGGGGTTCAAATCGAAAGAGGTCACGTGGGTGCTACGTACTAGGTCGTGTTGCGTGATGAGTCTTGCTACACGTGATTAAGGAAATTATTTGATTTGCATGTATGAGATGATCAAGTGAGATAGAATAGGAAGAAAGAGTAGATAGTTTTAGTAGGTTTTAACACTTTAAGTGATAGGTGAAGAAGTGTGATGGTATTAAACTTCACAATAAATGAAGAACAGGATAATGTTCTTTGTATGTGTTATCGTTGAGATAGAATTTTAGCAAAGTAACGGTGTTAGTGAGAATTTGCTTATTGTCCAAATGAGAAAACGAAGGGAATATTTATAGAAGATTGTAGGTGTATTTAATCCATTGGATCATGATTTTAATTAATGATTAGCTGTAAAGCTTTTTATATATGAGTATTAAATGGGCTTTTTTCATGGGTTTATGTTTAAATAAAGGGTTTTATATTTTATTAGTATGAGTCAAACTAAGAAAGGTTGGATCGGGCGGATCGATCCAATGGGCCTTACTCGAAACCCATCATACTAAATCTCTTTTAATCATCCTGAATCTTTATGAGCTTAACTCTATAAGCTTTATTACTTTAGCTCAAAGACTTAAATCCATTTTGTTATTAGGCTTGAAACCCATGAGTCAGATTTAATTCTTTATATTTTGCCTCATAACTAAAGTCCTTCAAATGAGGTTGAAGGGCTTTAGGCATTGAGTAAATCTTTCAATTGGCTTTGGTGTGTACGTGTTATTGAATAGTTGTGCTGTCGCTAAGTTTATTCAAGAATTGACTTAATGCGCAAATTTTGTAGCGTCTCTTATTCATGTGTCATATCTTGACTAGATTGAGTTGCACATTGCCTCTATAGCAATAGCGAAGTAAATCTGCTTTGAGTTGCTTATTTTTGAGCTAATTTGTCTCTTCAAATTGCTCTTCATGAGTTATCGGCTTCGTTAAATTGAATTCATATGCTAAGTTTACTTTGATGATTTTATCGGGTTGACTTTATATATCAATATTGCCTTGATTCTATCTAAATGTTGGAGGATTCTTTTTATAAGATCTTTACATGTCACGTAAATGTTTCATGTTAACCAAATTTATTTGTCACGCTACGACTGATAAGCACGATAATCCTGTTTATATTTTTTAATCTCTATCCACAAATCCCTACATAGCTAGCCTTTCGAGCCATTAAAATATTCAGCCCACCACCAATTCAGTAACAACTTTCATGAGTCATTTATTCAGTGTAAATCCATTAATTCGCCCATGATAATAATAGCCTACTAAATTCTCCAATTTTATCAAAGTCCTTAAGTGTATGAAATTTCAATTTTATCAAACCAATGCAATTTTATCTTATGAGGCATTTACATTAATTTCAATTGATTTCCCCTTCATCACTAAGCATAAACCTCGTATAACACAATTCTCATCTCCTTATTGCGTAGCAAAGGTGATTGGTCTGATTCCTTTATAACGTTGCATCACCTTTTATTTTTTAGGTGGCTAACTTGCACAGTGGATAAACGTGACTTTTATGTAAATGGTATATTCACAATAACGACACACATGACATGAGATGAGATGTTACACTACGATTGGCTACAAGGTATCACGAGAATATTTTCTTATTATTTTTTCTCGTGCCAGACATTCGCATGTGCCTCTTCGTCTTACCGGCTCTCATCTTCATTTCTTTATACATGCCCAACACTCTTCTAGTAGATACTTTAGCTACCATATACACAAGAAACAACTTCATCTTTTTCTACCTTTACCCTCTTCATTCCATTCATCTTTCTCTTCTTCTTATTTTTTATTTTTTATTTTTTAAATGTCTTCCGCAGCTCTCATTCTAACTACATGTTCTTGCACTCTTTTTTATTCATCGTCTTACTCATACCTCCTATCCTTATTCAACATTTTCTTTCTTCCATTCAAACTTCCATTTCTAGTTTTATTTTTCACATTCAATCCTCGTTTAATTATTGCCATACACTTGTCTTCCTCTGTTTTTGTTTTTATCTTTTCTCCTTTGAATCCTTTACACACTCTTTACACTTGGAAACACTTATGTAGACTTCTTTGAGTCCTCATTCATTCATTTTCATATCCTTATCTTCTCTTATTTTCATTTATTTTCAGCTCATACATACATCTTTCTTTCAATTTCGTTTTGTTTTGCCTTATACACTTTTCCCTTGATTCTATCATAGCATACAATAATGGACCTTCTGACCTTAGATTTGAAGACTGAAAATAGCAAACTGCAGCAACCATTGAAGATTAAAGATCAAAGACTAAAGGTTAAGAAAGAACTAGACACTCACTAACACCAGAGCTGTTGTCAAAGATTAAACTGGACTTTTCCATTTTCTAATATCTTGCTTCTCATCCTTAACTCCCATATGCTCTTCAGCTAACAAGAGAACATTTTCATTTCCCTATCCCTTAGCAACATATTCCTCAAATTGTTCACAAGAATCAGCCTCTAGTCTTGTGTAAAAAATCACTCTCCTTTGTCGAAAAATTTTACCTTCCTCAATTCTACAAATTTTGGTGGCAACTTAATGATGAGTTCTCTACCAAGAATTGTGTCTTTTGTGTCTTAATACTGGAGTCTGTTGTGGGGTTTGACTTGATCGAATTTTTTTGCTAAGGTCTGATTGCTGGTGAAACCATGGTCTATGCTCCATTGAAACCACTCGTTTGTTAGGCATTGGGGAAGAAGAGTTAAACAAAGATTCCATTAGACCCTTCCTCTTCAATGTTGAGGTCTGGGACCTTGAATCATGGTCTAGTATCGTAGGACGCATTAAAAGAAGATCTTCAAGAACAAGTGCTAGTCTCCCTTACACTGGTAGCATTGTAGAATCTGTTTTGCTAGGAATAGCCTCTAACTGACTAAATTGTATGCCTAGCATTGATAGGGATTGTAATACAAGATTGTTAGACATAATATGCTTGAGTTGTAAAGCATATACAAAAGTACGCTATGTAATTTTCCAATGACTCCCTTGGCTTCGGAACATGTCACTTGAGTTAGTTATTGAAGTGCAGAGAATGAAGAGGTAAGAAGGGATAGATTGATTTTCTTTTGTGGAAGGAGAGGGGGGGACGGAGTTTACAAGGTTGAGAGAGAGATAAATTGATTTTCTTGTTTTGTAAAAGGAAAGGTGGTGGATTCATTGAAGTCAAAGCGGGTATTTACATTTATCTCAACTCTATCGGTGGGTTTCACATTTCGGATTCCATGTCCGAATTAGGATGAAAAAATTCAAAGAGATTCTCTTCCTTTTTATGCTCGGACTTATAAAATCTTTTCTTTTTTTTCCCTCTTTTTATGAGTTGATCAATTCTTCTCTTTGTGAAGCCGTTAGTCTTTCCTTTCTTCTTCATTTTTGCTTTTAAGGTTCTAAGAAAACTTAAAACTTCATTTATGTTGTGGACTACTGTTGATGTATTTGTATTAGTTGGTGTCATTAATAGTAATTCATCACATAATCATTCTACAGGCTTAGAAAGAAATACGTGATGCCACTTAATGTGATGTAAATAATGGTCAAATTGTTTCTCGACTACATTAAGTTGAAGGCAGTGAAATAATATAGTTTATATTATGTTGTTGTAGACTAGTAGACTATGTCATGAAAAGTTGAGACCATGGATAATTATCTTTTAGGTTTTTTTTAGCACTATCTTTGTAGCAACTTCACTAGTTATTTTAATAACTTTACTATTGTGATATTTGATCAGGCTTCTATGTGTTTGATAGGCTAAAATAATGTTCTAGCAAGCTGAAAAAGAAAGGTGGTTGATATGTAAGGATGATATGAAGAATCGAGATAATCTCCTTGAAAAGAGTACCATGTAATGGAAAACTCCAACACTATTGTCTATAAAATGGTATAAGAGAGTATCCCACACAAGTATAACACATTAGGCATCACAAACACTGGTATATTGAGCCTTTGAAGTACTCGCGAACGTATTATGAGCAAAATTCCTCTCGACGCTCCCGTACGGTATTTAGCGTTTCTCCCCACACTAAGAAATATTAAATTTCCCTGAAAACCACACACACAAGTTTAGAGAAAGAGACTTTGATTATCAACCTAATTTCACTCAATGTTTGGATGATTACAAATAAGAGGAGACACTCTATATATGCAAATGGGTCCTTATAATGGATGGTCAAGATTTATTGAATTTAATGATTACAATTGAATCTTACTTATCTATTTTACCTACTCTACCTACTATTATATATTAAATTTGAGCATCTTTGAAATCTTTTTAAAACCTTTTAGCTTTTAGAATCTTCCCTAAGTTTATGCTTGGACCTTTCTCTTCTAATGGGCTATGGGAACTTCTTACATATGTCTTCTTTGTCTTGTGTCCTCTATTTAAGGTTATATTAGGTGTATCTCAAGGGCTTTAGAAAATTAATCCATGACAATCCCCTTTACTCAATCTAACGACGTTCTCGTTGTGGCTTCCTTCTTGAATTTTGATTCACTTGATACCTTGATCTTAGTTCTCTATATGTGCTCATATCATAGGAATGCTTGACAACCTCCCTTCTTGAAGCTCAATGTAGCTTCTTACCCTTTTTAATCTTAACCTTAATTATTAAGGATTTGTCCTGTTTTTTCATATCTATTGGGTTTGAACTTTTTAGGATCTTATCAACTGTTTCTTCCTCCATTTTCTCGACTAAAGTTGAATTATCTCCTTTCATTAGTGTGGACTTGTGCCTTCTGATTCACATTGATGTGATAAGCTTTATCGATCGTCCCGTTTTCTTACTTATTGGGACTATGCATTATGAATCTTGATTAAGTTAGCAAATGCAATTGAATTGAAGAACAATAGTGGCATCATTCTTATCTAAGAAGTTCATACCAATAACAAACTTAAAATCATCCATGAGGACGACTTCAATAATCTCCCTTCCTCACCAATTTCCGATGTTGAACTCCGCATTCTTAGCAACCCCATAAGTCGGGAGTTCCTTGGAGTTAATCGTCTTGAATCGAGTTTTACTTTATTCAACTTTTAGCTCAAGCCTAGAGACAGCATCCTTTGAAATGAATAAATGTGAGGCCTTTGTATTTACAATAGCATTTCTCGTTCCTACCACTTTGGCCTCTATATACATTAAACCCTTTTTTTTCTTCGTACCTTGAGATTTCATGGCATAAAGAAAACGAATGGTACCAAGCTTAACCTTGTCGTCTTCATTAGTTTCGTCCATTGCAAGAAGAGTATCCAATCTTTCCTTTTTTAGATAATCTCGAGCATAATGTGGTCTATCACAAAAATAGCACTTAAGTTGTCGTATCCTTCTCTTATTTACTATCTTCCTCTTTCCTCTTGGAGGACTTGAAAATCTTCTACCTTCTATATTGTCCTCTTCTTCTCCTTCATTACTTATGGAATGCCAATCTTCATCCTTCTAAAGTTTCACTAGGCTTTTTGCTATAGCAATGACTTTTGATATGTTCTTCACCCTACAATGCTCCAACTCTAACTTAGCTCAGGGTTTCAAGCTATCTAAGAACATAACAAGAGCATTATCTAAGTTGAGGTCCGGTATCTTCAGCATCAACTCTGAGAATTCTTGAACATATTGCTTCACATTGGCCTTTTGTTATAGATGCTTGAGTTTGACCTTAGTTTCTTTCCTCTTTTTTGGGGAGAGAATTGACCTTGGAACTTCATCACAAAGTATGGTCATGAAGTAATCTCATTGACCCTCCCTCTTCACCAAATCAATGCTATATCCTTTAGGTGTAATGTTGCCTTCCTTATTTTATTTCCATCATCGACAAGCCCTGATAAAGCATTGTTTAACTTCCTACAGAAAATTATCTACTTCCCTTGCAGATCTTGTCTCCTTATAGCATTTAGGCTTCGGTACTTCTACCCTTATGACTGGCTGGATAGTTACTCCATTAACAATAGCAGTCTGGCAGTGATGGTAGCATCAATTTTTGCTTCATATGCTTTTTCCTTAGCTTCAAGTGTACCCATCTAAGTCTCAAATATACCTTTCTTTTCTTTAAGCTTTTCATCATGCTTTCTTAATTCCTTCAAGGCTTGATTTAAAGCTCCTTGTAGCTTACCTCGGAGTTCTTCCTCCAACCCATCTATGGTTGCTCCATAGTCATTTAGTTACTCTTTGGCTTCAGTAACACTTAGCTTAACCTTGTTCACTCGAGTGGAAAGGGAACTTAGCAAATCTTTAGACTTGGCCTTCTGCCTTGTCATTCAACGTCTTCCTTGGTCATCCACCTCATTGACCTTAGAGTTGTTCTCATTTTCAAATGATGACATTTCTCTCTTTGAACTTAGCTCTAATATCACTTGTCATGGATGAAATTCCTCTCGACGCTCCTGTACAGCACTTAGCACTTCTTACTACACTAAGAAAGGCTAAGTTCAACATAAAAATCACATACATAAGGTTATAGAGAGAAAGTAAAGAGAGGAATTTTGATTATCAACTCAATTCCACTTAATGTCTGAATGATTACAGATGAAGGAAGACTCATATATATAAATGATCTCTTACAATAGTTGGTCGAGATTTATTTCATTTAACTATTACAATTGAATTTTACCTACCTATCTTACTTATTCTACCCATTATCATAAATCGAATCTAAATATCTTTGGAACTTTCTTAAAACCTTTAAACTTCTAGAATCTTCTTTAAGTACGAGCCTGAGCCTTTTTCTTCTAATGAGCCATGTGAATTTCTTACATGTCTTCTTTGTCTTATGTCCTATACTTAAGGTCATGTTGGATGTATTTCAAGAGCCTTAAAAAATTAGTTTGTGACACGCATCTAAGTATGCGCGCATCGAGCATAGTGAGCTTTCCAAATGCATGCATACGCATTAAGCATCACAGGTATGTAAGCATTAAGCATAGCAAGTACGAGTGATAAGTTTTATACACGTGTGCGTTAAGTGTTACTCACAAAGAAAACATCTTATGCGCACACAAATTGAGCATTACACACAAGGATTGTTTTATGAAGCAAGTGACACGATAAATAATAATTATGCATGGATCATCTCCTTAAATACTATATCTGTATATAATTTTCCTTCTCCAATTGTTAACATATAGTGGTAGGGCAGGTCAATAGGTCTTAGCGTTCCTCATTTCTCCATGACATCATTAGAAATCAAGTATTATGCTATAGTATCTTAATCTTGACAAGCAAGGATAACTTCAATCAATCATATTGATTTAACTTCATGGTATCATATCGCTTGTATAGGAGCAATTACATGCACTTGTAGTTAATCACTTATAGTAATGGATGCTATCTCAAACTTTTTATTGTAAATTTCTTGATTACACAATTATAACTTTATCTTCTTGTAAACACCGGTTGTGATTTAATATAGAGAATCAATATGAAATAAGTTTTGAACACATCACTATTCTTGAATATGATATGACATGAGTTTTGATCATAATATGGCATGAGGCTTGAACACAATACTGAATTTAAATATGATGTAAGGCTTGAACATGACATGAGTCTTAGCATCATAAGTTAGGTATGGTACCTGAAATGTAAGCTAAATGCGAGTAGTCAAATCATGTCTTTTCGACATAAATGTGAATAGATATTCTCCCATTACATGAGTTGCTAGAAAAGACATTCTCTTAAGTCAGATCATATTTTGTGCTTAAAAGCTTTACATGCTTAGGAGTAGTGTTTTAACTAAGCAGCACTGTCGTAAAAATAACACCACAAAGTAGGGAGCAAAGGCTCAACCTAATCATATTTACATTAAGTAACATGAACTTGAAGTTTATGAATTAGCATAACTTTAAAACTGTATAAACTTTTTGATCTAAGGGATCCCTTATTTTAGAATAGGCATAATTTTGAAACTGTTTAGACTTAGTAATCTGAGGGATCTTACATATTATCTTGTATTGAGGCAAGATTTTTTGCTTACTAATGATAATAAGTGTTCAATCACACTTATGTAGCAATAGTGGCATTAATTGCTTGAGATCAATAATTCTTTCTTATTAGTTAGTGGGGTATTCTTCATTACTTAATTGTGTAATATGACTTACCAAGGTATTATTTGTATTGAAGTGTTAATATGTTAGTTTGCTTGTCAATGGGATTGTCTCTACTATTTGATGGCAATAAACATTTAGATCACTTAGGTAATATGATAAATATGTAAGATTGGCACAACTTGTTTGCGCTTGAGAAATAATGCTCTTATTAGGCCATACATACAAGCTAAGTTCATCATCGTGTGCTTAGGAGTCAAAGCTCTTTATCAAGCAGCAACAATATGTAGATTAGATGTCAATGTTATGTTTGCCATCAATTTTCTTTTAAACAATCAAGAGAATCCAAATGCCCTCACTAAGATGTAAATCATTTTATAGAATAAGCTTTGGATACATAAGAGAGCAGGCTTTTACTTAGCAGCAACAATAGCAATAGAGAAGTACAAATAGACAGAATCTTGTTTCATAAGATAATATTAGTGAAAGAAAAAAACTTTTTTCATTGATAATAAGTGATTATAACTTCATTTACAAGTAACAAGAAAAGAGGAGAGAAAAAACTGGTAAAGTCATCTTTTGCTTTTAGTAGTTTTCATACCTTTTTTTATGAAACACCTTCGGTTTTGATAATATTATTTGCTCGCTTACGTTTCTTTGCACCTCCACGACAACTACACATCTTTTTCTTCTTGGATGCTAATGCCTAAGCTTATTCCATTATGGGTAAAGATGCATTGAGAGGTCATTTTACATTTTGCAATGTTATCTCTTCATGTTTATTGAAGAAAGCTGCTTTAGCAAAGTATAGTTCATTGTGTGCAAATGGGTCTTTTGTTGTGGAAATAAAGACATCTTCATTCCAATGACCCTTACAGCATGTTCAGTTTCATTCCCCTCGTATTCCCTAGTAGCCCTTTGTTCCCATGTTCAGTAAGTTGGTGCTCAATGTGGAATGGAATTGAGGTGGGACTTTATGACCTACAAACAAGGAAATAAGATTCTTGGTCTATTGTCTTGAACCTGCATTCTTATCACATTCTTTATTTTACCTACAAAAATGCCTCGTTAAAAATAAAAAATCACAACTATTACAGTTGCATGAAAACAAAAATGAAATTCGGAACCTTATTGTCTTAATTCCCCAACCATTTAAATCTTACTCGAAAGTTTGCAATCGCATGAACAATATTAGGAACCTTAATCTCCCTTTCCTAATTCACATCGAAGGCCCTTACTTTAGCGATCGAGCGGGAGAAACGAAGCATCCAACCCAAAACCGTCGTCATCCCCATCTCTCGTTGATAACCTCGAGAAAAAAGAGTATATGACTTTTTTTTACCCTCTTCTTCATGTGCTTCTGAATGTTGGTTTTTTTTTATTTCTCTTTTTGCATCAACACAGATGCTTTTGTTCCAATTTGAAAAGAGACATGAATGTGCTAGCACCATTGATATTTCTTTTGTTCCAAATGCTAGAGATGCAGATCTAAGTTGCATTTTCATGGAAGGTTTATTTGTGTAGTTGTGCTAGATTTCGTTTCACGGATTTGAGAATCTCGTGTTAAGGTTTCTTCGACAAGAAAGGGGGTGATTTCCATCCAAATTTTGATTTGTGTTTCCATCTTTTGTTCTAATATTTTTAGTTTCATTATTTTACTGTAGGGATATTTTAAACTTTTCGCTTTCCATTCATCGCTTATTCTTCGTTTGATTCCATCAAGCGAGCACTGTCATTTCTATTCTACTCTAATTAAGTAAACATGATAACACATATTCACCCCTTATTATCCCCTATTCTATTCCTCGAAAATAGCAATTCTATTCCCCCTTCATTCCATTCAACCTATCAAATATACCATTAATGCATTGATGTTATGTTGAAGGTATCATGCGATGATCATGTAGCCATGTCCTTCCTATAAAGATGTAGTAAGATGTAGGAGGATTGATCACATGGAACCATGTGAGGCTGTAGATAGATCCAACATTGAAATCTATTTTGATATATTCTATTGTTTTCATAGAAGATTCATAGAATTTATCTTTGTAGCTCTAAAAGTAGATATTGGCATAATATTGAGTGAGGATCCATTGTTGACGAAAATTCTGTTGATAAAATAACTGTTAAGTATGATTTCCATATATAAAGGACAATTGTGATTAGAATTCCTTATATACATGTCAACATTGGTAAATGTAATTGCATTTTCATTCGTTGAAACCATTTTCTCTACAAGAAGTCTTGTAGTATGTTGCTTGTATCGACCTTACGCAATCCTCATAAGCAAAGTTGCTACTTCAAATCGAGCATCTTCATCAAAGCAAATGAGATAAAAGAAATTTCTAACATTAGTAATTTTTAACAAAGTGAGGACAACGTTGTCATCTCTACTTGTCTTGACCTTAAATCCTCCATGCTTAACTTTGTGTGTTTTGATTGGTTGTACGTCTATACTTTCTATCTTTATGTTGTCGTGAGTAATAACATTCATAACACCACATTGAGTGTTGTAATCTGGGAGTAGATTATTTCGGATATTACTATTTTCAATAATTAATTCTCCATTCTGGATACATTCATTAAACATTTTCTTCAGTATTCAACAATCTTTTGTAGATTGGCCTATACTCTTATGGAACTTGCAAAATTTGAGGTCACTTTTTTCCTCATCTATAGGTAAGCGTTTAACTTTAGGAAGTTTTGATATTTCAATCTTGTAGCTATTGGTCGAGTAACATGTGCACTTTTTCTATTGAGCATTGATAAACCAAAGACAGTTTAGTATCTACAAGCTTTTCACTTCTAGATTTGTTTATTCCTTTAGGATTCTCCTCTTAGGTTAAATTTATTGAAGGTGTGGGCATGTTCGATCTTGCAATTTCATTTCTTTGTTGCACCACTGAGTTATTGGTCCTTCGTGCATTCTTAACTAATGCTGTAAAAGAAGTTAATGATAGGTTTTCGAGATAGACCGCATATTCAGAGAACATTCATTGAATACAAATCTTAACCAATTCTCTCTCATTACAATTGTCTTGTATATTCAAAAATCGTTCTTTAAATGACTCAATATAATTTATGAGATCCTTTTTAGACCTTTGATGAATTCATTCTATATTGGTGAGAGTTACTGTTTCTTTAATGGAGAAGAATTTTTCTAGAAATATCCTGTACATTCCATCCTACGAATCGATTGATCCTAGTAAGAAATTGACATCAAGTATAAACTTATTCTATAAAAGATTTTGAGGATTCTTTTAATTTCAGATCATTATCTAAACCATAAAACTCTGGAGTCTTGATAAATTTCATTAAGTTCTCCTTAGCGCTCTCTTTTTTCTCGTTAAACAACATGATCTTAAGATTCACATAATCCTTTGGGTATTGTTTGATAGCAACATATGAATGGCATTGGAGCTTCAATTCTAAGATAGCTAATGTGGATTTTATTTGTATTTGTCTCATGTACACATTCAAATCCTCTTTATTCACAAATGAAGCCCTTTGAGTAAATGTTTCTGTTCTTATTAGCATCACAAGAATAGGGTTGGTTATGTTCACAAGAATAGGGTTGGTTATGTTTAAATTCATAAAGGTATGGTGCACAAATTCAATAATTGTAACATGTAGAGTGACACGTGAAGACGACGAGTCTCTTATTTGAATTCTTTGATTTATTAGTTCAGGCGAGGTATGCTGTGTGGGTACAGGTTCCATTGCAGGAGACTGTTCCTTAACTTTGAGAGCATCTTGCTTATCAGTAATTGAGTGATTAAGAAATTAGTATAACATATTGTTATATCACATTGTAGGGATCTACAGCAGTCGTCCCTTGTTGTGTAGTAGTAAAAGCAGTCAAAACAGGTACATATTGAGAGAACATTGTCTTAAGCTCATTTAGACTCTGATTAGTTTGTCACAGCTCTCGCGCTAGTTGCACATTGTCAAGAACAACTTCTTGAATACTATCTCCTTTATTCGCACTTCCTATTGGAGGTGAATTTTAATTATTAATAACAATAGTATCCTCTTGTTCTTGATTGTTAGCATCCATAAGATCAGCAGGCCTTCTTTTCGGAGGTACTATGACATAGATATCAAATCTTTTCTCCATGATAGAGTCACTAAGAAATGTGTGGGGTTCGAACTGAAAGAGATCACGTGCATACTGCGTGATAAGTCTCGCTATACGAGGAATAATTTGACTTGCATGTATAAGATAATTAAGTGAGGTAGGATAGGGAAAAGGAGTAGACGGTCTTAGTAGGCTAACATGTTAGATGACAGGTGGAGGAGTACAATGGTATCAAACTCCACAATAGATGAAAAATGAGATAATGTTTTTAATCTATTTAATCATTGAGAAAAAATTTTAGCAGAGTAACCGTGTTGGTGAGAATTTGCCTTTTGTCCAAATGAGGAAATGAAGAGGGTATTTATAAGGGATGGTAGGTGTATTCAATCCATTGGATCATGATCTTAATTAATGACTAGGACTAAAGCTTTTTATATATGGGTATCAGATAGGTTTTTTCTATGGTTTAAGTCTAAATAAAAAGATTTATATTTTATTAGTGTGAATTAAATTGAGAAAGGCTAGATTAGGCGAATCAATCTAATGGGTCTTATTTCAAGTTTACTATGCCAATTCTCTTTTGATCATCTTGAATTCTTATGAGCTTCACTCTTTGGGTTTTGTCATCCTAACCCAAAATGTTAAATCCATTTTACAATTGGGCTTGAAGCCTATGAGTCAGAAACCAAAGTATACGATTCATTCCTACCTTAAGAGGGATGATTCTCATTCATAGGTGACTAAAAAGAGGAATTAACCAAGAATGTTTTTTCAAGTAATGGAAATACTTCAACCATTCCATTAGTTATGTATCAACGTTCCAACAAAACTGCTTATATGTATCAAAATCCCTAGGTTTGACGGGATAAATCCATTAAAAATGGCAAATTTAAGTGGATGGAGTGGCTACAGTTGGTGAATAGATCTAGATTTTGAGAGAGAGAGATGAAGGCTAATTAACTCTGGGAGAAAATGTTAAAACCCACATGAAATGATAGGCTTGAACTTTCTTGAACTTTTATACAAGTTTATTGTGAAACCAAATAAAGTGAGGTCTTATGTTCGAATACCTATATCATCATGTAAACCCTTATTTCATCAAAAGCCTCAAAGTCAACTTGCAAGTTAGATGAAGTTATAAAGTACAAAACATTAGAACTCACACTGATCTATAGGTTTATGTTCTTAAACTTGGCTGTGGAGCTACATTCAATAGCAATGATATCTGAACTTTCCTTGGAGGCAGTCTGAACTTGACTAGTTATTTGAAAGAGTGAAGAAGAGACTGGTGTCCCTTGTACTATGTACAAACACCTGCCACCTTTAATTTCTTAGAAGTCCTCTACTTGTAGTTCCACAAACTGTTGTAGTTTTGCTGTCTTACTAATGAAATTATGGAGGTGCCAAATCTGTTGGTTGTGTTTCAACATTATGATTTAAAGTTGCTTGTTTTGTTTAAACTCTAAACATGGATGCTGACTCTGTGAACCAATAGTTTATCATTGTATATAAAATTAGTAAAGTATTAGTACTTTTTTGTAATCAACAAGCACTGTTGTTGTAAATACCGAAATAAAAAATATGGACATTGTAAAATGGTTCATGCTGTGACATCCAATACATTGTGTTGACAGATTAAGCCAAACTAAGTGCTTGGTTCCCTCTTGGGTTCTAGCCAGACTTATCTGCAAATCCTTTCACTTGCAAAACTATGAAGAGATTATGGTCCTAATTAGAATTTCATTATTTTATTATTTACAGCAAGAGGTCTGACATCACACAAATAATGTTCATCTGAAGTCCAACGGACTTCTACTCATGCTCACCTAGTCTCGGCTCTTAACCAGCCTCCTATTCATATTTCCAAAAGGTTCATATGCAGCCACCTAGTCCATGACATTTCATTCCATGGATAAACAATGTCTTAGGAAGCACCATTGGTTATCTAATGATGCATAAATGGAAAAAACACTTACAATATGTTTGTCTATCTTTATAGGAGTGGAAAAAAAGAGCTATACTTCCTTTATAAAGCTATTGTCATTTTTGGTTTGCAAAATAGCTTTTTCACAAATTTCCTATTGCTGTCACACAAAGGAATTGCAATTCTTTTGTAAGACTGAAGGAATAGCTATTCCTTGGTCTATCTTTATATATTTTTATATTCAATCCATGAGACCCAAGTCAACAGTTAATCCATGGACTAGACTAAGGATATATTGGCATTTTAAATACATTCCTTATTAATTACTAATATCATTTAAACACAACCCAACAAAATAATAGAGATCACTTCTTGATGCTATTTCTTGTGAATTGTAATTTTATTCCTTTCTATTCTACCAACCGAATGTGCCATTTAGCATTTTCTGATACCAAAGATGATCATGAGATGTTAAGGAGAGATTTCATTCATCATTAATGATTATGTGGGAAAAATTCCTTTCATTTTCACTGTTCTATTTCTATGTCACCAGATTGGTCTAAAAGTTTATTAGCTTTGCACCTTGAATCTGAAACTTGTTTGTTTTCTTATATATGTGATTCACTTGTTTAACAGGGATTGCAGAGTCCTTCTCTAGACTCCGAGATACGTTACAGATATTTCTTGCTGTTCTTTTCTGGATGTCTTTGTTCTTCTGGGCCTCTGCTTGGGATAAGAACAATAGACCAAACAAAGGATCAAGGTTCAGAAGATAATGTAATTAGTTTTCATTTGTACGTTATGATAGTTGACAGGAGTCAGGGAGTATATACTTAGTGCGCGTTAACAAAATCGCGCTGTTTAATATGTGTAGAGAAGGTGTACCATGAATCAAAAGAAAAGGATAAAGTAGCATTACCACCAAAGGAAAGGGAAAAATAGAAGATGAATTCAGAGATTTATTTTCTTTTCTTGGTGAAGATTCAGAATGCATGATCTTTAAGCTTATAAAAGTGAACACTTCTAGTGCAATTTATACTCCATGAGATGGAATTAGGTTTCGAAGAGATGCCAACGTGTAAGTGGAATACCATGGCAACTTGGGTTCATTGTGTTGCCTCTTCAACTTCTTCCTTCTTAAGGATTTGGATGTTTCTTTTGTATGACACTTGTGTTTGGGCTCGAGGAATGATCTCGCGAATGGGATAAGCTGGGCGATGAGTATTGCTTACAACCTTTGGGTGCACATGATCCAATATCTACATTGGTCGAATGTTAGTGTAGCTGTCAAGAATAGTTACTGTTACTAGTGGTTTTTAGTGATAAATGATAAACGATGGTTCTATCAAGAAACTACTGAAAGCCGCATTTGTCCCTACCATTGTCATTTCCTGTGAACCAAATGCTCCTTTAATTTGAGTGTGAAGTTTTGCATATTGAGATGAAAGAATGGGGAAGATATTAATCAGCTCTAGCAACCTTTCTACAAGTTGCCATAAGGGTCGATCCTTACTGCCTAATGTATGGTATGAGTCACATCTATTATCTTAATATGGGTAAGCACATCACTACAACCTGACGAGAGGCATCAGATATTTGTAGACAAGATATTTTTCCAAAACATCACAGTATGCAGACTTGTTGAGGAGATTTATGTTTAAATATGTATAGATGATATGTAAATATCAGTAAAATATTAATATATGTATTGTATGTAAATTATGTGTAATAATTGATTTTAAAATTATTTTTTATTAATATTTATATTAATAACTGACTTGGCAATAACTAATTATTATTATTATTATTATTTTGTTTAAATAGAACGAATTGAACCTATCTCATTTAGTATTCATGTCATATGAGTCACAAAACCTATCTTTACGATTAGCGATAAAAATAAAAGTTCAAAAAATGCTTAGGCTTGTACTATGTCGATAATAATGCTATAATCTTTGTATCACTTTTGAATCTCATAATCTTTATTAGCTATAGTACTTATGAAAATGAAACATGGAACATTGAAAGTGATAACTGGATAAAGAAGTGACTATTTCAATTTCACTAGAATGAATCGTGGGTTTTTTTTTTTTTTGTCAATTTTACACTAAAAGTTTGAAGTTAAGTGTTTAATTAAACTTTTGCTCGTTGATATTTAAGCATGTTGCTAAATGTTATACCCAAAAAATTTGTTCATCAAATTTTCTGTTTCTATCACCTGTGGAAAGATATCATGAATCACGATGAATGTTTATTGGTCCAAAAGTTAAAAAGACTATTTCAATAGTAATTTTGATAAGTAAAGATTCAAGAAGTATGATGTTTAACAACTTTAAATATAATTTATACTATTTTTAAAAAATTCAAAATTCATATAGTAATTTTGATATTATTCCAATTAAAAAAGGGTTATCATAGCATTCATTTATATGTATGCATGCATGTATGTATGTATGAAGAGAAGATGCATCAATAAATGAAACTTCTCGAATCAGCGTGGAAATGCCACAGTTTTGACTCTAATTCACACCATATTAACAAAGCCGTTCTATATCATTACGTCTAAGTTGCAACAGGGGAGGCCATGAAAAGGGCACAATCCGAAAATACGAGAATGTCATGATATAGGAATTTTCTACTTTCAAAGTTGGAGATCACAGATAACTCCATCAAAGGATTAATTAGGGATGTAAATGAATTAAATCGATTCGCAAATTATTTGAGTTTGACTCAAGTTTTACTCGAATTCGATTTGATAATAGTCGAGTTGAGCTCGTGCTGTTAGAGTAATAAATTGAGCTGAACTTGAGTTTTAAAATACTAAACTTATTAAGTTCTTAGGTGTAATTGAGCTTAATGTAATTTTTAATTTATTTAAATATATGCGAATTTGATAATTATTAGAAAAAATTTATAAAAAGTTCGAGTTTAATTGAATCGAGTTTAAACTTATCATATGTATTTTTTAATTGAGCTCAAGTTTAAAATTGAAACCTCAATCGAACTCGAACGAAGCTTGAGTTTTGAGTTTTCAAGTTACACTCGAGATCAATACTATTCAGTTTAACTCGATTCGATCGTACCTATACAAATGACAATGATAATAGCTATAAGGCAGTGTTTTATTGTTTAACACATTGGTAAAAAAAACATTGAAGTATCTAAATTCAAACTCTATAAGAAAGGGAGATTTTTGTTTTTATTATTATTATTTTATTATTTTTGTAGATCTTTAAGTTAGCCAATTACCTATCGTGAATTAGTAACCAACTTGGAGAAAAAATCCACGAAAGCCATTATCTAGATATGCTTATCATTAACGCAGGTGTCATAACTGGTATGGTTCAACATGAAAGAAGCGAAAAAACAAAACAAAGACAAATACCCTTCTCTCTATAATGGCCGTCCGTGACAAACTCTAGTTGGAGCCAGAACTCGAAGTAGGAATGTTGTGATGGTGGGAGGGACCCCCCAGATCACGTGAGACTCACATGATGTGTTCATCAAGAAGTCAACGTGTGATATGCTTATTGGTTCAAGAGGGTTTATTACTGTACTTGTGCGGATGGCAAATACTACAGTCACGAGCCCAGCACATAATACAGCAAAACGGCACCTTACTTTCTACTGCTATCCTTCGTCTTCTATGAAGGGAAAAAAGACTTATTATGATTATCATATTATGTATTTTAACAAGTGATAGATAAAAGGTGTAATATATATTTATTAATTAAAAATTATATATTATAAATTAAATTAAAAAAAATTATCGAAATACTGATTTTATGTTGCATTTTTAATGTTATATCTTAAAAATACAAAATGGGCTTAATATTTTGATAATTATTTTTATACAATTTATATTTTGATAATTTTTTAAAATTTTAATTGTGAACAAGTAATTTTCTTGATAGATAAATATATATTAATAATAGTATATTTGTATTTTTATATATTAAAATTTTATTTATATTTATCAATTACTCAATAAAATACCTAACGTATTAATACCATTAAAAAATATTTCTCCTAATGAGTAGGGTCTTATCAGTTCTCATAACCATGTTTACTCACTTCTCATCCGTTCATTTGAAGCGCATGCTTTAAAACTGGAATTAATGGAGATTATTATAAAGTTGATAATAACAGGGTGAGAATTGCTAAGGTGGTTATTGAAATGACCGAAATGGATCAAGAAGAAGAAAGATGACTTTGTTGCATCTAATGGAAGCACCAATTATCTCCGTTTATTTGCTTTAATTTTTTTTTTTTTTTCAATTTATTTCTTTGAGATCTTAACATGTGTAATTAACAATCGAGATTATAAATAAAATAACAATATCATAATTATATCATATGATGATATAATTATAATTGAGTGAATTTGACGAAAGAATAAATAAAAAGAATCCAAATTCGTTCAACATTTCTTATAACTTTTGAAATTACACCATATCCAGTTATGTGACATTCTAGTAAGTTTACTAAAAAGCACGTCCATAGATGAGTTTTACAAATGCACAAATTGCTTTGATATTTTTCATAAAGCTGGGCTTAATTTTAGAGGAGTATAAGTGCATAAGTATAAAATATAGTTATTTATATATGTCGGTAAAAAAACTTTACAACGGTAGTCGTTTTAAATTAACCTTTTGGTTTTAAATTGTTGTTAATACCAAAATTAGCTCTTTATTAACATCACCAAACCTCAAAATTGAGACTTTTATCAAAGAAACTGTCAATGCTATGATTTATTGGAGCTTAGGTTGAGGCATCAAATATATAGAAGACTTTCTTCACTATTCTACACTTGCTCTCTATAATCCATGGCTATGTATCTCCATTAATTTCCATCTTCTATCTTCTTTCTTAAACACTAAGCTAAAGTTACACGCAACAATGCTTCTAAGAAGCTCATCCACACCAATACTAAACTCATGGTTACCTCACTCTAGGGACTCCTCACCGGATCACGACCTTCATGTCCTCCAAAGAACAAAATCAGTTTCCTTCACTCCACCACCAAATGATGAACACAAGAAGTTATTACCAAACCATACCCTAATGCAAACTAGACTCCAAGACCCTCCAAAAAGGAATAATAACAACAACAATGACAGTATACCCCATAACAACCATAAGAAGACAACAATAACAACAAACAACAAACAGAAACAAGTTCATCAACTAATAAGACAAGACCAAGACGATGGAAAAAGGTTGTTTTCGAGATTGGGGCTTGGAGCGGTGGCGGTTTTAGATGAAGGGAGAAGTGAAGTGGTGAAGGAAGAAGATGATGGAGTGCAAACCTTGGAGGTGGGTGGGGTAATGGGGAGTAGTGGAGCTGGCCATATATGTGGAGGTGGAGGAAAAGATGGTAATAATGGTGGTGATGGTAACGATTACGGTGATAATGAAATTTTTGGGTTCGATGAGAATAATAGTAACTTTGGGAGTGCTAGGACTGATGCATATTATCAAAGAATGATTGAAGCAAATCCAAGCAATGCTCTTCTACTAGGAAATTATGCCAAGTTCTTAAAAGAGGTAATTATGATTAATGTCTTTTTTTTTTTTTACCTATTATGCACCCTTTATGTTGCATGACTTCAACGTAGTATCATTTATAAATTATCCCATATAAAATGCCTTCTCCAAACTTTCCAAAAATAAAAAACATAAAAGTCCTTAGGATAAATTATGATGATTATCTCTATATACTTTGAAATTACATCCATCCATCCTCCTCCTCCTCCTACTCCTCCTTCTTTATATATACATACAATTATGAAACATATTTAGGAATATTTATTTATTTTTTTAAAACTTATTAGAGGATCCAATACTATTTAGCAGAAATTGTGGCTTTAATAATTAAAAGAGAAAAAGCTCAGAACCTTGGTATAATTTTAAATGTTCAAAGGAATGATGAAGGAAATTACCTAAAATTTAAAGATAATGTTTTGGTGATTGTATTAATTCGTACAATAGCAAATAATTTTAATACGAATTTTTTGGTATATATCCTTTTAAGTGCTTTTTGATGATTTATGAAAGTTGTCATAATCATTATTCTCTGTCGTTATTTTGAACTTTTAGAATCAGTAAAATTATATAAAACAAATAAAAGTATAAACATCAAAATTTATATTTCTATCAAAAATTTATATTTAAATAATTTTACATATGTTTTAACTAAAAAAAATATCATAAAATTATAAATACATAGAATCATACAATAACTCATGGTTCGGATGATTTGTTTGTAGATCAAAATTGAACATTTTAATTTGTCATCTTAGTTTTTGCTTCTATATATTTTTGTTCATAATGAAAATATCAGGGAAATGATTTTGATAACATCAATAGGTTCGTGCGGATCTTGCCAAAGCAGAGGAGTACTGTTGCAGAGCGATTCTGGAGAACCCATCCGATGCAAGTCTATTATCAATCTATGCTGATTTGATTTGGCAGGCACATAAGGACGCCCAAAGAGCTGAATCTTACTTCGATCAAGCAATCAAAGCAGCCCCAGATGATTGGTAAGACCTAAGTCAAAATATCCACTTAAATCTTACAAACAGCACTTCTGGCCTAATCATAGGCGAATATAATAGGATCATTCATAAGAACGATCGAAAGTTCTAGTGGTTTTAATATGTCATGTGTTTAAATGAATCGTGTGTAAATATAAATAATAATATTTAGTTTTTATAAAAAAATACTATTTATATTTTTACGTATTAAAATTTTATTGATATTTACATATCATTTAGCTTAGTATCAATGAATCTATTTTCATAAGAAAGGTCGTTTAAATGTTTGAATTTTTAAAAAAATTATCCCTAGGAAATTGGAAGAATTTTCTAATATTGTTTTTTTCCTTGTAGTTAACCAAAAGTTATAAGTACATTCCTTAAATTATTAGTCAGATACAGGTATATAGCATTAAATTTTTAAGGTACGATTTTTCGTATCATAACTTTTTACGTTATGTAAATAATCCATAACTGTTACTAATAACCTAATATTGTATCTTTAGCAATAGTTTGGAAATTATTTGTACATTTAGAAGATGTGAAACCACATTTTAAAAGTTCGCAGTCTATTTGCATCTTACCATTGAATTAGAGGGTTTATTTGCAATTATTCCTATAATTAAATTGTGCAGCTTCTCATGCTACATGATATGGAATCTTAAAACTGGCAAGGCTTATATAAATTAGTTCTTGTATAGACTCAAGCTGTACGATAGCAAAAAAGTCAACTTTTTGAGCACTCGTTTACCTACTTTCAGTCGAGTTGCTACAGCTCCTCTCGACCCACTGGGTGGGTTAATTTATTTTGTACCTTTAGATATATGGGGCTCACTATTATTTTACTTAGGTTCCAAACATCTAAAAACTTAAAACATATAGTTTGGGTAGATAAGTTAGGCGAAGTGCCAAGGGAATTGATCTAGGATTGGTTGAAAAAGTCGATGTTGAAAACCAAAGCATTGTTCTAAATAATAGAGTTAAAATCCTTTATGGACCAAATCCATGTAGATTCTGTTAAAGAATACTTATAGCATTCAGCATAATACTTATTTAAGAAAATCTTATGACTAAAAGTAGTGTTTAGTTATAAGGATTAAATTGGACAAAAAAAATTAAACATAATAAATATAAAGAGGATTAAATAGTATAAATATATGAAGGATTAGACAATATAAGTTTATCATGCCATATTTGGTTTGTATAACAAGATATAAAATTTATATTATAAAATAAATATTTTTTATAATATTTAACAAAAATAATATTAATTAATTTAATATTATAACATGAAAGAGTATTTTTTAGAGTACGAATTATTTTTTGTTTTTTTTTTCAATAAATTTCATTTTTGTACTATGATATAAATAAGAAAAAATTTGAACATTTTTCGTAGTTTATCATCCCAATTTTTATTTAGTCACTAAGTAAAACTACAAATCAAATATAGAATAAAATTTTTATCTAATCGTGCACTACAAAAATTATGTTACCAAATCTAGCTAAAGTGGTATGTAATCAAGGACCCGACAATTCTCAAAATTTATGCCTTAATAAATGTCTCTTGATGCGGAAAGGTGAGGAGTGAAAATATTAAGTTCTTTATCTTAATTTCACGATTAAATTAAGTGAACATTTAATATAAATCTCATCTTTGTGGATCATATAGACATATCTGAGGTTCTTTAGGTATTGTATCCGTACGTTGTCCTAAAATGGTGTAACAGATCATATCTATAAAAGAATTAATTGCATGACTATATATGGCTCACCTTGAAGATATATTCTCTTTTGGTTGATTTGTAGCTATGTTCTCGCATCATATGCTAAATTTCTCTGGGATGTTGATGAAAAAGAAGATGATGATTGTGACAACAATGGCGACGCGGTTATAAAGAGGCAAAGTGAAGGGCAGAACACCAATATCTTTCCACCAAATACATTTCATGGATTTTCAGTCCGTCCCTTGACAGCAGCTTCCCAGTAATTCTAGTCCCAACATATATGGTCTTGGTGCTAGAAAAACATGCTAGATAATGACTTTTCTGTCCTGTACTAGTTTTGTATCAATAACTTAATGCCTAACTATATAATCGAGATAATAAAGATATGTAAAATAAGGTGCTTTCAAAACTATCAATCAATTTCATATAGACTCTTATATATTCAATTATAGATCTTTGTTTTCACATTACTTTTGAAAATATACATCTTCCATAAAGTATTGCCATAACTAAATCTGTATAAAGATTAGTTCCAAACTATGAACCAACTAAAAACTATTTTATTGAGCCATTGAATTAGCCCACGCCTACCTTGAGCAGGCTTGAATCGGCTATTGAACTGTCAAATTTTAAGGGCTCAAGTGATTTAATCATAACAACCCATTGAATTGACGGGTTACTCAATTAATGAGCTGAATTACTCTTAAATCAGCGGTTTCACTTAAGGGTTTAAAATGTGGTTAATCTTGAGAATTCAAAATATATATATAAATAATATATAGTATACTATATATATAATCTAAACATAATATATATATATATATTATATTATATAATATGAACAAGTATATAGTATACATAATATATAATAATTAATATACTATAATATACATATATACTTTATATTATACTATATATAATATGCTATATATAATATTATATATATAATATAATATCACATATTCATGTTTACACGTTCTAAATGAATTATTTTGAAACTACAAAAAAAATCGAAAATAAAACTTTTTATTAATGAGCAATGGCATAAAATTTTAAATTTAGTGAAAAAAAAAGACAAATAGTTCATAAATTATTTACAATAATTAAGAAAAATTCGAAAAAAAGAAAAAGAAAAAAATCCTACAACAAAAGGATCATTAAACTGAACCTCAAACTGCCAGTTTAAGTGAACAGACCCAAACCCATCCCCTTAAGGTTAAGGGTTGAGCCTGGTTCACTTTTTTATTGACTCGTGAACCAACAAGTAGCAATATTTAGAGGTTTTGATGTGTATATGTTTTTAAATTATGGAGATGCAAGTGTGCTTTAAAGGTTAGTAAGGTATATTCATATCCAATCTTCCGCGACATATTTGCAAATTGCTTCAAAAGAAAATATCTTTAGGCAATGTCAATGGATACAACAAGCTGTTTTAAACAACAGTTCCGGGACACAAGTACGGTATGTTATATACAATATAAATGGCTTTCTATAGTACAGTTGGGTACAAAGCTGTAGAAGAATAATCTAATCACACTACAAATTTATTCTTAAATCAAGGAACCACCCCAATTTCTTTAATAATCGTTTCCTAAGGTTAGATTGCTTAATTGAAATCCTGTGTTTAGATTAGCTAAAAAAATTATTAATGTCACAAATGGCACATAAATTTTATCAAAATATGTAATTTACTACTTATATTTTGAAAAAATCAGTTTACTAACTAAATTAAAATCTTCATAGTCAATTTTACTACCTAAACTAACAATATTAAGTTTATTTACCAATGTAAAAATGAGGACAAATTAATAATTGACCTATGGATGCCAATAAATGAAACATTCTACTTTTTTTAAAGCGGTTCACTATCTATTTCACTTTAAACGGCCTCTCCGGCTACCTTAGGAAGGGGGCTAACATGGGGCTGCATAACTTTTTACAGGTGGTCGCTGGTCACTATTTGGCCTTGAGGTGGTAAAAACATTCAATTTTTTATTTATTCCTACATTCACCTCAACAAATGGATTTACAAAGTTAGTTTAGGTAGTAAAATTGATTATTAAAACTTTAATTACATAATAAATCAATATTTTTAAAATATAAATAATAAATTATATATTTTGATAAAGTTTAAATATCATTTATTTCGTTAATTCGTTGAATAAACGGCCATGATGATGGTCCGATCTTCATTTTGCCCTGCCCTTACGAGGCGCTACTTGCTCGCGGAGCTACATGCTGGAAAAAGAAAAAGACTCCATTAGATGATAGGCTATTCGACCTCAAAAACTTAGGCTAGCAAGGGGCAGCTCGGAGCTAAGGGCAGCACACACCAGCATCCCACACCATAGATCACACAGCACGATTGTACTAAAAGTTGCACTGGCCATGGCAGCTTAAAGATTTGATATGAAACACCACTCTTTTTTTTTTCCTATGTATGAGATACTGAACTTCAATGAACAATCCCGTGAAGATCATTTTGAGGCCTTAAGCTGTAAGTTCAATATGATGACAAGAGTGTTTTCAAGATCGACGATAAAACTTCCAATTCATTCTTTCTTGTTTTTAACACTAATAAGAAAAGACATGGCTTGAAATCTGCCAAGAGTGGAACCCTAAGATTCAGCAAATAAACCACAACTATATTGGCTGGTTTTACAACACTTCACCAAGAGACAGAGTAATTTAAATTATGTAAATATCTAACAAGTATAGATTCTTCAGCAAAATGACGAAACTTTAATAAGATTTTAAGGTTTTTGCAGTCAGAAACTGTAATGGGAACTTGGAAAGCTGTGAAGGAGGAGTAAAATTTGGTAGAAACTCAGCAGCATCTGAACTTGCAAGCACAGCTGATAAACATATACACAAAGAATCACATTCGAAATGCTAAAACTATCACTTACACGAGATTTTATATGGTACCTTACTTTCCACAAATTGGAAATCCTTGGTCATCTTTTGCCAGGACATCTGGCTGGCTTCACCTTGGCCCCGACAGCCTGACGCCAGACAAGAGGGATTCACTGTTCCAATCTATTAGCCCAGACGAGCTACCATCTTCGCTGCTCCATTTCAAAAAGCTTAAGCTAGACTGCGAACCAAGGTGAGACGAAGTTGGAGGATCCGGGACCATACAAAGGCCTTCGAGCATTTGAACGACTTTGGTCATAGGCGGTCTTAAATGCATTTCATCTTGTATGCACCAAAGTGCAACTTTAATCGCAACAACAACCCTCTCATCATTTTCCTCGATCTCCAACCTAGGGTCGACTATCTCTTTCATTTTCTCTTCTTCCAGCATCTTAAACGCATAGGAAGGAAAATGAGCCTTTTCGGTAACTTCGCCGGGATCGTAATTCTTCCTGCCTCCAATGATCTCAAGCAGCACCATACCATAGCTGAACACATCGCTCTTCTCCGATATAGGATTGTTCGTGATCCATTCCGGTGCAAGGTAACCCCTAGTACCCCTCAAAGTCGTGTAAACAAGGCTCTCTTCCCTACTCATGAGCTTAGCCAAACCAAAATCCGACACTTTCGCTGCATAGTTGTCGTCTAGGAGGACGTTTTCAGGTTTGATATCGCAATGGACTATCTTGACTTCGCACTCTTCATGAAGATAAGCCAAACCCTTGGCTGTACCCAACGCGATATTGTATCTAGTATCCCAATCCAATTGAGGTACATCCCGGTTTTTCCTGAAAATCCACTTGTCTAGAGAGCTCTTCCCCATGAACTCATACACGAGAAGCCTGTGAGTACCCTCGGAGCAGAATCCTTTTAGCCTGACTAAATGGACATGGTGGATGCTTCCTATTATACTAACTTCAGCTCGAAATTCCTTCTTTCCTTGTCCAATTCCCTCCAATTTCTTGACAGCCAATTGAGTACCGTCCGGAAGTACACCTTGATATACCGAGCCAAATCCTCCCTGGCCTACTTTTGTGGAGAAGTTCGTAGTGGCCCTACTTAGATCGTTATAACTGAAACGAACAGGCATACCCGAAAGGCTGTCTAAGAAATTATCCTCCTCTAGATTCTCTTGTGTATAGTCAAGCAATTTGTTCTTCTTCCGGTGGTACCATAATCCCCCATAAATTAAACCAACCAGGATTAAAACTGTCCCAACAACAATAAGAACAATCAATAGGGTATGCTTCTTTGAATCTTCTCCGGCTTTACTTGCAGAACTGTTCGAAACCTTTGTGTATGAGACATAGCCAATAGTACCCTGATCAGATCGTGAAAAACTTCCTATTTGGTCAAACATAAAGCAATTCCCAGAACTTTTATTAAAGAAGAACACATTGCAAGAGCAGTTGTTTTGGCAAGCTTCCGTGCAAGCATTTAAGTTGGACTTCAAGGAGGGAGCAACAAACCCGAGTGCGAAATAATCGAGATTTTCACCAACATATAAGAGGTTGCTTGAAATACGAGATTCACTACATTGTGTTTCAGTAGGGGGCCTGCAATTGGGATAAGAATTGAGAGGTGGAGGACACTGGCACCAGTTCGTGAAATAGCAAATCTTGTATGGATCACAAGGCTCGGGGATGCTGCATGAGTTCTGCGGTATCTGACCAGACTCTGCAGCTACATATTTTCCCTTCTGAAGATTATAGAATTTGATAGTTCCATCAGATCCTAAAATGGCAGCCCACAACGCATCCGGATCAGATTTCTCAGACAAGTTAAACTGCCCAATTAAGGCCTTACTTTCACCATAGATACTCAATGAATTGGAAACCAGGGAGACAGAGCGAACCATCCCACTAATGCGAGTCGAGTTATATAAACGGCCATCCGTGGAAACCGACCAATACGTTTGAGGAGTTTGATAACCGGCGTATAGTACCAAATCACCAGACTTGATCTCAAGATACACCGAGAGATTATTCTTAGGAAAGCTTTTGAGTTGCATCCCTCGAACAAAGTCTTGACCGGTTAAAAGTGTATCTGTAGGATGATCGAAACTCTGCCAGAGAACATCCTTATTGTCCCCAAGCAAGACCAAATTTCCCGAATCTTGCAGCACCAAGGCGGCAACTGATGTCCCCGCCGTATCTGTTGACCAAGCAACATCATGCTTACCTTCCAAGTACACATTCCCATCACTTCCAAATACAAACTTATTGGAATTGCCAACTAATTCGTTCCGATTGGCGGTCCAAACTACTTTTGAACTATTGACATGAACTATATTCAGAACAAAAGTTGTGACATCAACCCCAGTGTAGAATCCTAAAGAAAAAGCCGAATTGTTCGATACCAAGAACCGGCCATCGTGATCGATCCATTGCATCTGAGAAGCCTGGAATCCAGGCCGAATTTCGCCAACATATGGAGAGCTAGCCAAGCAAGCAATGGAAAGAGCAAGAAGGGACAAGCACAGGTTTCTAACAACTAGCAACAAATGCTTACTCTCCATAGTATGACCCAAAACAAACATACCCTTAAATCTATACAAAATAAAATGGCTATTAAAACATGAAATGAAACACAAAATGAAACAACACATAACACATGAATTTTGACATATTAAAACACAAAATCACTCTCTTTCTCTACAAGATCATTTGCAGGAAACAGTAAAGGACCGAGCTTGCTGGATTCAACACTGAAAGCTAGGAAATAAAAGAGAAGAACAAAATGGAAAGTGTAGGTTTAACTCAAAATGACCGACCTTTAGTGTTGAAGATGTGAAAATTTCAATTGGATATGGGCAAAAATGGGTTCTTTGGGGTGTTACCTAAATGAAACTCGAAAGGGTAGTGAATTAAAACATAAAGGTAGCATCTTTCTCCATAGCACTGTAGATATAGAGAGAGTACGAGACGGAGAGCTTGGAGAGACCCAATTACAGGGCAGACATATTTAAGGTGGAGCAGACAGGAAGTTAGTTGGACTAAAGTGGTGCCAAATGTTATTTGGGTCCTTTTACCTAAGAGTTTTTAATTCTTATGTTGGAAGGTGGGGCATTTCTTTGCATTTGAGGAGCATGCCTTTATTTTGGGGTTGGGGGGTGGGGGAGGGGTTGGAAATGGACATTTGGGCATTTGATATGTGAATCTGAATACAATATGAAGTGGGTTTTTTTTTTTTTTCCTTTTTTTCAAGTATGATATAATGAGATTATATTAGGTTTGTGTTTATTTACAATTAAGGTATGATCTTTTCGTAGATTCCTATATAGGATTTATATCCTTACTTTTAGAAAAAAATCAGCATATTAACAACTTAATATTAAGTATCGTTAATTTTCTAAAAAAAATGTGTTATTTTTTAAGTAATAATTCTATAAAAGTGGTAGTGATAGATACCTATCAACTTTTTTTCTCTATATTTTAGTAAAGGTACAATTTCTAATAGTGTCACTAAGAAAATTAATAAATCTTTTAAAACTCAATATTAGGTTAATTGTATATGACTTAATCCAAGTGTATCCCAATTTTTTTTTTTTTGCACCGTATTGCAACTTAGTAAAAGGAAATTTGAATATAATCTATGTCATTAAAAAATCAATATTCACTAAAATAAATTACGAAAATTCGTGATTATTTTCCGTGTTTATGTATTCATGATTGTACGTAGAAGTATTTGGGATAGGGAAAATTATTTCCCATTATCTTTCTCGAAACGTGTAAATAGGGTATGTGGCACCTAGGGTCATGGATATAACTTAGGGGGATTAACATATTAATTATGTGATGTAACCTACCATGAAATGGAAGAATCTATGAAGAGGTCGGTGTGGTAGGGACATTGAACAAAATTAATCCTGTCTGTTTTGCTTTTGTCTCAAGGGTTAGTTGGAAACCAATCTAGATCTTGTAGTGGGATACTATTAAAGTTAACCATATACTTTAATCTTAAACTTGTTTTATTATTTGACAACTAAATGTCTTAAAGGACGATTTGAAAAGAAACTAAATATTTGATGATTTTTAAAAGATGTCTTTTTTTTTTTATGATTTCGTTGATGACATTCTTCAATAATGCGGATAGAAGTGTAGTTTTAGAACCTCCAAAAGGTTTAGAAATTAAGTGCACATTTGGAAAGTTTTATGACTAAATTTATAAAAATAAAAGAGCCTAAGAAATGATAATAAGGGTATAAGAGACACTTATTAAATGAATTTGTATAAATGGGTGACGATAATTAAAGAACTCTATATATACTCAATATATACTGAGTATTTAAACCTCCAAAACTTAGAAAAGAAAATTTTTTTCACAAATATTTGAGACCATTTTGTCTTCTAAAAACTAATGAAAGATAAAGATAAATGGATTTAAAAAGTAGTTGAGTTTCTTATAATCGAGAAATGATTTAATAGTATTAACACATCAAATAGATCGATAAGTAGTATGTAAATATCAATAAAATTTTAATATATAAAAATACAATTGATAATTTTATAAAAAAATATAAAGTGTTAATACCATCGAATCTTTTTCCTTATAACTTATTTGAATGTCTCTCAGGGTTATAGACTAGGTCTAAACCCTTGTTCTCGTTGTAATTATTAAATAAAAAATAAAAAAGATTTAGAAAACAATTAAGTGTAACAAAATATTTAAAAATGAGAGTAATTTCTTTCTTATTTTATGAAATTTCTTTTTTAGTTTTAGTAATTCTTTTTGTTTCTCTTTTTTATCAATTGGTCGTGTAGACTCTAGAGACCCCAAAGGATATTTTTGCAGATTTACAATTTAAACTTACAATCGGAGAGAATATAAGACTAAGGTCATATTTAACATGTATTAGAAAGCTTGTTTACAATTTACCCAATAATATTACATAGTCATATACTTATTTATCTGATGTAGAATTAATCTTAAATACATAAAGTTTGTTTTTTCTCAAATACTGTTTTATCGTTTGCCAAACGCATTGACTAAAATAAATTAGCATCAAACATTAAGTCTGCTCATTGATAACTAGAGAAGAGTCATGATTTGATTGCTCAGCCTAATTCAAAAACATGCATTTTATATTATATCCTGGTCAGATTAAAAAATGCTTATGCCTTTTGTCCTTTGCATTGTATATACACTCTAGTCCTTATTTATTTTCACGTGGGAATGGAATAATATTTGTCCATAAGCTAAGCTTTACAAGCGTGAGCCACATGAGCTCCATCCATCTTTTACATACATACATATATATATGTTGCTTTTGTGGAGGTGCAAACCTCTATAATTAGATTTCAAAAACTAGAACATCCAAACCTAAATTCTATAAAGAATTGGATAAAGTAAATTACTACCCTTTTTTGTAAATCTTTTAAGCGAGGATAGATTCTGTTATACTTTGAACCTCCCTTAAGCATTTATTATTTTTTCGGGATTTTTCTAAAGAAACAAAATAAAAAAAGAAAAAGAAAGCATAGTGAGTTTTAGTTGATCTAATTAATATTCCTTTTTAATCCAAAAGTAATAGATTGAAAGTGAAAAGAAAAATAGTATATATGAAGTAAGGTTGTACACATATGACCTTCCTCTTTTGGTGGTGGCATCTTTTGATAAATACTGAGCTTAAAAAGTTAAAATTGCCAACTAGCACTTAAACCATTTTCAAATATTGCAGTTTAGTGTAAGAATATTGATCTCTTAGGATATATTAGGTTTAATTTCTTTTTCCCTTAAATTGTAATATAGTTAATTAACAAAAATATTGAATTTAATGAAATGTAAAATGCAATTATATAGTGCTACCAAATAAGTCTTTCTATTTATTGGAATATAATCAAAATTATTTTATATGATAGCTCATCATCTAATTTCGGATTATTTCTTGGATTGATATAGAATTCTGGATATTAATACTTGAAACACCTTAGAAAAAATATAATTTAAAAAGAGGGTTAATAGGGTTATTTTACACCATAAATCATCTAATTCATGCAATAATTATATTGCATATTTAAGTCTAGGTTAAGTGGGAGATTTATCATTTCCTACATAAACTCCTCTAGACTCCCATCTTAGCTTTGGATAAAGATAAAATAAGAGAAAAAGCATAGTATCTCTTATTGTTGACATGTAAGGATTAAAGGTGACGGTCAATATCTCTCTTTTCTTTGTTTTATTATCAAAGTTGGGCAAAAAGAGATGTTAATTAATAAATTTCTTGCGTGAAAGGAGAGTCATGATAAAAAAACATTTGGGCTCAAGACAACTCTTGTAATTATAGGAAAGATCTATAGATAGGAATTTTAATCAATTGGAGGTGCACATTTTGTGATGGCTCATTGTGAGGTGACGAAAGGAAATCCATATCAAATTGAGGTAAGAGTTAAACCCTTCGGTATATTTTTATGATCTTGAAGATCATGACAAGTAAGTTGGATTAGAGTTTGTGAAATGGACTTATAAAATTGATTAAGTTTTGATCTCTAAAAGTTGTTCAAAATGAGTTTTGTTATTTTATCTAACCAATTATGATATACAAAGAGAATTGTCGAATTTAATGTAGAGAGAACACAATTCATCATATAAATCATGAATTCTAGGTTTATTACTTCTATAATAAAAAGAGGAGAGAGAGAGAGATAACTATGGGTTATCTAAGCATTAATGGGTTGATTTGTTTTGGGAGCTTAAAAGTTTAGAAATCGAAGTGGTTATTTTGTTGTCAAACTCAGATCGAAAGGTTAATTGGAGAGCGAAAAGGGGTTAAGGGTGAAGAGGGTCAACTTACTCGAACTAAAATTAGATTGGGTTCAACAAAAATATTATAATATGATTCATATTTATTTATAAAATAATAAAAATTACATATACCTTATAATTGAAAATTGAGAACTTTTTATAATTTATTTTTTTATTTTTATTTGACCCACATTTATTTATTTTTTTAGTAAATTGATGTATTTTTTAGAAAAAATAATATGTTTTAACGTGAAAAAAATAGGTGAGTTTTTATAAGAATTGGGTTGGACTCATTAGGTCGATTGGTCAAACTGGGAACATTATCAATTAAGGTTAAATGGGTGACTCGAACCAATTTTATGGAGGGATTAGGTTGAACTGGGTTAGACCATGAGAGTTAACCTAGGTCTGATAAAACTAATTGAAGGAATTATGTTTTCGACTTAATATGAAATTAAAGAATGAGTTCACTGAACGAGTTAAAAAGAGAGAGAGAGAGAGAACTCTTCCTTAATTATTTATTTAAAATCATTCAAGTAATATTATATGATTAACCAATTAAAGTTTATAAATAATTATATAATAAGTTATTATGAAATGAATAGTTGTTAAGGAATAGGTGTTAGGAACATTATTGTTAATATTTGTTAAAGGTAATTATAAATACCCAAGAATGGTAAGTATTGCAAGTATAACACCTTAAGGTATTTAATCAAATTTAACACCTTTAGGTGTTTAACCAAAACCTAGCAGTAGACTATGATCTTTTATATATATATATATATATATATATTTAAAGTATGGAATTTATGATATGACGAGTATGTATGTGTATTAAGATTACGTGCTTTTAATGAAGAGAAAGGCATAGACACTAAGGATGTATGTATGAGACACGCATGTGTTTGTTGTGATTGTCTAGATTAGCAAATAAATCGGAATCAATTCAAACTTGAATTCATTAAATTGTGTACTGCTTGTGCTTGCCTCCAACCTCCTATTGATAGGATCCAATTGGATTGGTGAGGTATCTCATAATCGTACGTGACTTGCTTGAGGGGTTCCTATACTAAGATAACACAATTAGATTTTAGAAAGGGGTTACTTAAGTGATGAATAGGACCCACACCAATATTTATATAGTACCTATATATCTGCTTACCTTAATTCTTAGGATATTAATACTGTGTTAATTGCCAACTAATAATCAAAGATAATAAATGGTTTTACTGCATTATTTATTAATCTATATACATTGTGATAGTGCTAGTGTGTATCATGTGCATATGTGTTTTGTGTTTCCATATTGGGTTTCAACTCACCCCATATAATTTTCCAAATGTAGGTACTAAGTTGAAAATTTCAAATTTTGTTGAATTTAGAGACATTCACCAAAATTACTAGAATGGGGCACAACGATTGGTATTACCATTGTAAGGATGATCTTGATTTAGAATAGATAGAATTTCATTTTTGGATTAGTAAATTTATGTTCAGTATTTTGTAGAGTTTACATAGTAGTTATTCTAATTTATTTGAAGATTAAATTTTATTAAGATTATTTCGAGAGTACATGTAACGGCCTAGAACCTAAGGTCGCTATAACTCGATACGTGTCCTTAGTATCTAATGATATGTTAATACTCTAAAACTAACTACAATGTCTCAAAATCACTTATATTAAAAATAATTCTCCGATTTTAATAATTCAAAAATGACATATAGGTAAGTCATTCCATCTACAATTATACAAAAGGATTTACAACTCTATAATAATAAAACCTGTTATAAATTCTACTCAACACTAATTCTATAATTCCTTAATTCAGCAACCTCCTCAATACAAACACTGAACTAATCATCTCTCTTTCCTAATCTAAATATCTATTCCCAAACTCGTCACAGATATCAACTTATCATTAACCTACATCTGTAAAAATAAGAGATTGAGTTGAAGCCCAGTAGACAATACATAAGCACAGACATATGCCACCAGTTATTCATATGCTTTAATGCAAGAAATAACAAACAATAAGTTATTTATCTTGAATTTAAGCTCACATACAATACCAAGGTACTCATGATCCAGCCACACCATGATCTCTTATACATATAGGTAGATATAGTAATATAAGTCTTTTATCTTGCCACCATATGCTACGGTGAAGGCTATGTGACCAACATCGAAAAACTAGAAAACATTGAATCTAGTTGCATCTTCCCATATATGAGTCCACTTGAGAATTCTTACATATGATCAGCAGTTCCTTATTATACTAAAGGATAGGTCATGACAAGCACAATCGACAAGCACAATCAACAAACAACATCTAAGTCAAATATGAATTAATCTAGTTTCTTTCTCACTATCCTAATAAGCATAAGTAACAAGCATACACTATGTACCTGAGAGTCGAACTAAAAACAATTACAAGGCCTAAGTCCAAACTCAAAGCCCAAACTATGTTCACAAGTCCGAATCCAATCTCAAGGTCCAAATTGTACTCAACAAGGAACCCGAATCAAGAACTTAGCAAGTAGAACAACAAGCTCTTCTTAATCCACCATCAATCCAATTCTATATGGAATTTTTAGTCTAAAACTCTCAACTTGACTTTACTTACAACCCTCTAAATTTTATCCTAACTCTTAAGAGTACTACAGCTAAGGTTGATGGTGAAGTTCAAAACTTAAATTAAGAATAAGTTGAGGAAACATTTGGAAGAATGATTAGAAGTTTGAAGTAGTAAGGATATTTAGATGGAATATAGTTTGAAAAATACTAATTATTGTATTGGAATGGTAAAATAAGGTAAAGTTTGCCAAAATTGGTTAAAATGACATCTACGAGTAAAAGGCACTTAAAATTAGTCAAAATACTAAATCAAGTTTAAAGAACTTAAAAATTCTAGGTAAAGGTTGGAATTTTTACAAAAGAAAACTAAGCGAAACTCAATATTAATGTTAAGAAAATATTTGATTGGGTCTGATTAATAAAAACAACAAGAAAAGGTTTTGCATCTCGACATAGTCAACAACATGACCATGTCACTTGATTGCGTTAAATTCCGAATATTTTCACAAAATTTGGAATTTTTATAAAATGAAGTTAGCTGAAACCAAATATAAAGGTTAGGAAAATGTTTGAGTAAGATTAATTAAGAAAACCATAAGAAAAATACACTTGAAATTCACCACTCGATATGATCGATGACATGATTATGTCATCTGGTTGTGTTACTTTTTATCTAAATTTTCACCTTATTGGACATGACCAATGGACATGGTCAGCGATATGATCATGTTTACTGGTTGTATCCCTTAAACAGCAAACTAATAATCTTTTCTCCTTCAAAAAACACTTTGATCCAACTCTTGCCCTTTCAATCCTTAACTAAAGTTTAAATATACTTCAAACCTTTAATTGACCATCACTTAAACTCCTTTTTAATCCATCAAAACCACAAATTTAACTCAAACACCCACTTAATCATCAAACCCACCAATAGCTTCAAGAATATCAACTTTAAACTAAAAAATAAGATGTAAGAGTGAATGATACTTACTTACAATGAGTGAATTCGAGCTTTGAATCTCAAATACAAACTAAACCAAAGAGGAAAAGCTATAATATACACATTTAGATTTGGATTAGTAAAGAAATGCTAAGAAACTTTATGAAAATAAAGGTTTTTCCTTAGAAAAAGTTTAGAAAGAGAGACTATAGAAGGTTACCTCACCCTTCGAAGACCTTAAAAATGGGTTTTTCTTGAGTGTTTGAAGTTTTAAGAGCTTGTTTCAATTAAGAGGAATGGAGATGATGAAAATGGAAAGAAAATAAAATAAGAGGGTTTTGATAGGATTTAAGGCATTAGGGTTTTAGATAAAAGGGTAATATGGGTAGATTTTAAGATAAATGGTTTTTAACCTCGTAGAAAAAATTACAATAATGCCTATAGACACTCTATTTTTGTCGTCATCCCCCTCTTAGTTCTAATTTTTGTTTTTTAGGGTCCTAATTCAAAATAAAAAATAATGAAGAATAAATAAATAAAATTGAAAAATGATAAAAATATAAAAAAATAGAAAAATGAAAAATTATAAAAATTTTTAAGAAAATTGATTTTTAGAAAGTAAAATGTTTTAAGGTCAATCGAATTAGTTTTAACTCAGTTCAAATAGATTTATTTTAAAGAGTTATGTAGTTCAAATATAATTTAATTGTATTGAATGTTAAGGCACATGTTAATAGTATAATAGATAAGCACTTAAGCATAGCATTGGATTTGGCTTGGAGTTATAGGTTCAAATCTTATTATGTATATGTGCCTTTTATTTTTTCTTTTACTTGCGAAAATCGATTGAGCGTAGGAGATTCAAATCTAATCAAATTTTTTTAATTTAATGCGATAAAGATTTATAAGATTCAAATCTAATTTGATTTTTATCAAATCATATTTGAATTAATATAAAATATTTAAATCTAATTTGATTTTTATCAAATTAGATCTAAATTGATATAAAAGATTCAGTTTTATATGATTTAAAAGATTTGTTTTCGAACTTTATATCAAATTTAATCAAATCTTTTGAATCTAATGTAATAAAGATTTATGAGATTCAAATCTAATTTGATTTTTATCAAATCATATTTGAATCGATATAAAAAATTTAAATCTAATTTGATTTTTATCAAATCATATCTAGGTTGATATAAAAGACTCAGTTTTATATGATTTAAAAAATTTGTTTTCGAACTTTGTAAATAATAATTGCATAGTATGAAAGGGGTTTTTTCAATGGACACACTCACGATTACTCCTCTATGCCTATTCTTTTCCTTGCCTTCTACTTATCATCGTTACGTGTGATACAACCCTAACTCCATCATCACTACAAAATCCCCTCACCATCTCCATCCTTGAACCATGTCGTGCAATACGCTAAAGTAACCATAGTCACTAGTGAACAATAAGCCCCAACATCACTAACTTTCATTGCAATTCCATACATCGAACCGCCTTCCTTGCCCAACAACCCCAGTGAACAACAGCCCAATACTGTCATGTGTGCGTCCTTATCCTCCTTCAACACTGACAACATCACACATGCACTACACTAACCATGCCCAGTACACAGATGATTACCAAGCTTTATCCTCGCTGTACTAATCTACACTGACAGCATATCCACACTAGCACATGCTAATCACATGCAAACTACCCACTGTCTATTACGTTGCTCACTCTCCTCACCACCAAACATACAACATTGTTATGAACCTGAGCTGCTGTCCAAAGTCATTACATCACACTTCACCAACATCCCATGATCAACCACACACATATGAATAATAGCAACGCCAAACATCAAACAATTAGCCATTTGTCCACTTTAATTGACCAGCATAGCACGACCACCACACTCTCATGCGACCTACATCCGTCAACCAACACTACTTAGTAACTCCAAAGACTCCATGACCGCAACAACCCAACTATCTTGCACTTGAGGCCAAAATGCAACCCAAACACTAAATCGAACCAAGTCCTTCGTCCATGACCAAACTAACGCCACCACACAATCTCCAAACACCGCTAAATCATCACCAAGCACTACGATGACGTCGGATTACTATTATTAGTAAAGTTTGCCATGACTTGACCCGAACCTCCTTAGAGATCCATGAATGGCCCATTAATCCGCACCTAATTTTGTTTTAGGTACAATTTTTTTTTTTAGTTTGGTCATGGCAATTTTTTTTATATTATATCATATTATTATTATTATTTTATTTATTAGTTAGTTAGTTATTTATGTCGATGGCTAGGTATATATATATTAGATTAGGAGATTTTTTGTATTAGTTTTTTATTAAATATATTATATTTTATTTATTTATTTATGTAGGTAGTTATTTAATAGTAATAACATATATATATATATATATATATTTAGCTAGGAATTTTTAGGATTAGTTTTTTTTTAGAATTCCCCATATGGAAAATTAATTTTTTAAATAGAAAAACTAACAAAAGACCCTTAAAAAAAAGACCTTTAGAGAGTTTTTTATAAAAATAAAAACATTCAAAAATTATGACTCTTTAGATTTATTTGAATAAACTCAATTGGTAATAATGTAAACTCGTTTGGTTTTCAAAATTAAAATGAATCAATACATTAAAGATTTCAGAAAAAACTACGGTCGTTTGATCTCGACTAGCGAGTACGTAGTTATCTTCGGGTGACGTTAAAATCTATAGAGACTTAGGTTTTTTTTTTTTATATTTTTGTTTTCTTTTTTCTTAAAAATATTTTAAAAAGGATAATTGTAAAAAATAAACCTAATTTCGAAAAATAAATAGTGGTACTCGTTAGGTTTTAATAGGTTAACCCTCAAATTCAAAACCCTCTAATTTTTATCAATTTAAATCCAAGATTGATAGTTAAATTGTAGTTAATCCACCCAATTGAGTACAATTTCTATTTTTTCTCTACTTCAATTAAATAGCGATTCCAAAAGATTTTAATAAAAAATTGGAATTTCTCTAGTCAATGATTTATATTAAATGGATTAAGATTCAGTATTAATTGAAAAATGAGAAACTAAATTAAAATAAAGAAAATTGGAAAATTCATGCTCGACAATGCCTCTTACTTTAAAACCATTTCTTAAATTTTTCTTAGGCATTACAATGTAATAGGTACATAGAGATTTTGGTGAAACTTTATGCCTGACGTGTCAATAAATAGCAAAGACACGTGGTGAGCTATAGCACTCTAGAATTTGGGGTATTATAATAGAAGTAAAAAAAAAAAAAAAAGGTTCTTGGTTTTATAAGTTGATATATCGGTTAAATATAATAATCTTTAAATGCCAATCCCATCGACCGTATTGCTTCTTTAGGCCCCAGTTATTTCAAATATTTTTTAGAAAACATTTATTCTATTTTCTCCTATTTGTTATGTTGAAAAGATCTGTTTAAACATAAAAACGTTTTTATTTATAAGGAAAAATATTTGCCTACTAAAGAAAAAAAAAATTGTATTCTTTACTAAGAAAGCTACTTCAAGGCCGCCGCCCTATCATAAGATATAATTATATTTCTATATAGTGAGTGTGTTTTCAATATTTCCATCAGTTTCACCATGTAGCTTTCTCCTGTCAATAGGTGGGGGCTCATCCCATCCTCTGAATGCCCCACAGAAATGCTTTTGCCGCTTTTGTTGTTTTATTAATTCCATGGAACTACCATTACTTCTTATATTTTATGACTTTAAAATGGACATAAATTTGGAGATTAAAAAATATGGCCGAGAGAAATCCAATTTCCTAAAAATTGTAAATAATTGCTAGGAAAAAAGCTTATACAAATCACCTTTTTCTTTTACTTTTAACCCTTACATCCCTACATAACTTGCATTATAAATTAAATAAAATGGAGATGTGCTCCATTTCCTTCCGTCTCAAATATATCTATAATATTAAGGTGCAATATAGTTTAACTTTTTTATTTGATTTGAAAAGTTATTCCACTGAATTGAAAATTAATGAAAGAAAAAAAAAGTGGCAACAAATGAGATGAAATGAAGTTACTTATAAAACAGGATGTACATAAGGAGTAATATCAAGATCATTATTACTTGAATTTTGAGTTATTTTTTTATGTTACCCATGAAGTGTGGAGTTCCAAAATACCATACTACTCCATTTTTTACCGATCAAAGGTGGTGGTTACCTTAACTACATCGATGATTATTTACGGCTTCATCTTTTTAAAGGTGACACAATAAGGGTAAAAAAAATAATAAAAAGAATCAATTTAGTGTCAAATTTAACAAAGTAAAATTTTGATTGAATATTTTATTTAGCAAATATAAATTTCATTTATAAAATTGAAAAGTAAATATAAAATTTAGGTAATGATTTCAATATTGTTTCGTTACATAAAAACTATCGTTTTGGTTTTTTTTTTTCTTTTCCTTTTACACCGAAGATGTGAATATATATATATATATATGTATGTATGTGTGTGTATATTCCTCATCGGACGTTATGATATGTAAGATATGAGTTGACAGTCGAGAACTCCAAATAAAATAAGTTATGTTCCTGTAGCGATGTCATGACTCATGAGTGCGTGGCTTGACGATCACTTTATTTCTCCTGTGAATGGAGGTGTCCTTTTACTTTAGAACAGAAGGCAACAAATCGAAAGTTCAGAGAAAATTAATCAAAGATTCCAAGGACCAAAAAACGTGCCCCTTTTGATTTTATTTATTTATTTTCCATTTCGATCTATAATAAAGAGGAGAATGCCAATTAATCATTAGATATCGATTAAGAAACGACAAACTAGAAAAAAATAGAAACCAAAGTCTAAGCCAAAGCGTGTCCCTGCCCTGTCCCGCCAAACTTGAAGAAAGAAGACTATCGTTAGTGATTTTCCCTTTAAAAAAAAGGGAGATGTGTTGAGGGGGGGGGGCGGGGGTGGTGGGGTGGTGCGGCTTTTGATGGGGGGCCGAGGGGGGTGTGTGGTGGGTTTGTGTGTTGGGACAATCCTGAGCGTCCAATATTACAGACATTAATTTGTTTTATTTCATTAATAGTTAAAAAAAAGATGATTTAGGTACAAATATATCTGAACATTTGGTTAAAAGAGTCAATTTGATTATATTTCCGTCTAACTTGGCAAAATCCAAGATATTAATAAAATAAATTTCACCAAGAGTTAAAAAGATTATATAGAAAAAAAAAATGTTAACTATTAGAACTTTAGATAACATGTAAAAACTTTTAAAACATATTTGCTAAATATGAACATCGCATGTATAGAAACAATAGACATCACGTTTACAAAGTAAAAATTTAAGAGACATTTGTAATGTTTTTAAAATAAATGTAAACACCATTTTAAGAGTCGAACTCATCAATTTGAAAGGTCATGGCCTTTGTAGAGATCATTTGGTCTGAAAAGGCTCAACTCTTTTAATGGAATTTGTTAACTTGAAGAAGTCATGCTCATTGATAGGCCTAAAGAGGCTGTCTTACATATCGGACTTGTTGACCTAAGAAGGTTAAGTCCTTTTAGGAGATTCCTTGGCCCAAAAAGATTGAGTCTTTTGATGGAAACCATCGACCTAACTATGTTAGGTTCATTGATATAACCTACAAAGGCTATTTTAAGAGACATATCTATCGACCTAAAAAGTTAAGGTCCTTTGAAGAGACTTTTTATCTTGTAAAGGCCAAGCCTTTTAATAAAACCTTTTTATCTAAAAATGTCGAGTTCATTGATCGGGCTTGAAGAGGTCATTTTATGAGTCAAACTTGACCTGATGCTCTAAAAAGGTTAAGTTCTTTCAAGAAACCCAAGTCTTTTAATGGAAACTTGAAGAGGTCAAGTTTGTTGATAAGGCCTAAAGAGGTTGTTTGAAGAGTCGGAGTAGACCAAAAATGACTATGTCCTTTAAGGAGACTCCTTGACTTGAAATACCGAATGTCTTTTGATAGAACTTGTCTGCCTGAAGAGGTCATGTTTGTTAACAGGCTTGAAGAGATCATTTTAGGAGTTAGACTTGTCAACCTGAAAAGCTCAAGTCCTTTCAAGAGACCCTTTAGCCTGAGCAAGCCCTATATTTTGATGGAATTAGTCAATTAGGAGTCGAACCTATCGACCTGAAAAGGTTAAGTTCTTTGAAGAGAACCTTTAGCCTCAAAAGGAGTCTTTTTATGGAATTTGTCGACTTGAAGAGGTTAGTTTCGTTGATAGGACCAATACTAATGGTGTTTATAAAAGTCATTATATAACTTTGCTTACTTGTTGGTTGCAATTTGTCGGCTAAGGTGGCTACTTAACGTGGTTGTGATGACCTCCTTGTGTATTATTATGGCATATTTGTTGCGAGTGAAGATCTCGTAGAATGGCCAAGAGGTAGTAAGTGGTGATGGCTTCGAGGTGCTACTCACACGATGGGTGCCAAAATGTTGATAGTGTTTTTTTTTTCACTAGTTGGGATTCTAATCTCTGTGGACTTGCTCCAAATCTTTAGGGCTCGTAGACATAAAACATGAGTAAAGTGAGAACCAATGTTTCCTTCGACATAATCATTATGATATTTAAGTTAGTCTCAAGAAGAAATATCGATGAATATAAAATAGAAAATAGAAAAGTGCATTAGAAGTCAAACCTTTTGTGTGCGACTGGATTTGGTATTTATAGATTAGTTTTTTGGGCCCGAGGTGGTAATGGGCCACCTTCCTAGGGTATGGAATGCCGGGTCCTTAGGTGCGAACCGTCATGTCCTTCTAACATGGCCAAGTTATGATGGCCTAAATCGCCCTTGGCCGCTTGAGGGTCACTTCCCCATTTTATGTGGCACAGATTCTATAATATCCCAGTTGCTACGCTATCTTTTCTCACCAACTGCAAGATTAAGGGCTTAGCTTTCAGGGAGGGGTCAGTCAAACGAGGTGAGCACACTTGGAGCTGTGGGGTCAGGACGCCTTTGGTCTTTAAGGTTGGGCTATGTTGAGGCCTTGGCTATCAATATCAACTAAATTGAAGAAGAAAAAGCTGCAACAAATTGAATGAAGGAAAGTTAATAGATGATCGTGTGGAAATATGCATTGTTTACTACTTGACTTTAGAAGAAATGCATCTTTCAAATAATCTCGTGTTTGCATTATTAGTAACTTTTTTTCTTTTTTTTTTGTTTTTTCTTACTCAAGATGTGGGTGTGAATATAGTGTATATTTCTTATCTTACATTATGGTATATAATATGCGAATTGTCAAAATCTCCAAACGAAATAACTCTTGTTGCTATGTCATCATTACGTGGCTTGACGTATCACTTTATTTCTTTCGAGAACGGAGACAAATTTTTTTTTTTTTTTTTATTAATAGAGGAAGAAGATTTAAATCCCAATCATTAAATAAACTTTGGATTTAGTGTTTTAGGTTTAAAATAATATAAACAAATAATAAAATAAAAAACATAATTAATTCTATTAAAAATAAAAATAGAAACGTAGAATATAGAGATGTGAATGAAAAGTGCTTTTCTTTTTCTTTTCTTTTTTTTCGAAGAGAGAAGGCAACAAAATGAAAGTTAAGAGAAAATTAATCGTCTCCAAGGACCAAAAGACGCGCCCTCTTTCAAAATCTTATTTCATTTCAATCTATAAAGAAGAGAGCGGCGGCATCATTTAGAAATTAATTTTTAAATATTGATTAAGAAACGACAAACTAGAATAAAGTGGAAACCAAATTCTAAGTGAAAGCGTGTACATGTCCCACGAAACTCAAAGAAAGAAGGCAGTCGTTTGGGGAAAGGGAGATCGGAGGGTAGGGCGGTTGATCTTCTGGACTTGTACCATGGCAGTACGTGGATCACGTTGAATTATGCTCTATGCATCCCTAAAATTGAATGGAATGAAATGATATTAATTATATAAATAATATTAATTATAAAAAATATTGTTAATTATTCTATTAAATAATTTATTTTAAGTATAAATAAAAAAATTTTAAGCTAATACAATTAATAAATATAGAATGAAATCACATTTTATCCTCTCAAAATAGAATAGTATTTCCTATAAAGCAAAATCAAACATAAAAGAAAAGAAATAAAATTCAAAATCGTGATTCTATTCCATTTTATTTTCGTCAACCAATTATGATATTCAATCTTTAGCTTTAATTTATTGGGTGAAGGTCCCTCCTCTTTAGATCAAAGATGTTGATTTATGTTCTCTTAGATTGCTTTCGATTTACACTCACAACGACATCGATCACCGCACACTTCAATCTATCGTTTCGAGGTGTCTATTACTTGAGGATCTCTGTATGAGATGTCAAGATATCAGATTTTTGAAACCTTGAAATCTTGGAAGTCGGTGGTTTCACTTCCATGCCTTAAGCCTCTTTGCGTTCTTTCTCACTGTTCTCGTGTTTATTGGATTTGCCTACTGAGGATACACGAAAAAATCAAGTATTCGACACCAAAAGGACATGATGTATTGAGTGATATTAGGTTTCATAAATACATGTCCCAGTTTCTTTCTATTAAAATATTGGCGATATTGAACAATTCTTCAAGGCTTATTTTTCAATTTGCTATCCTATAATCTTATATTATAAGTCTACCAAAGAAGAAAAGGACTTTATTAATGTACACTTCTGCCTCTAACATGGCTATGACATGCCTCAATTTTAAATATTAAAGAGAACATCCGGTCAACTGTTTACTTTTTTGCATTTAATGTGTGAAGGATTTATTGGAAGTGGACATTCGGAGTATTGGCAGCAACAGCTAGTAGATGCAAAGATTGAATCAATTATGGGAAGAAGAGGAGAACAAGAATATGGACCTATGGAATTGGATACTTTAATCAATTTGTTGCCATCTCTTAAGGGATACAATAAGATATGCTTTAGATTAAGATGGAGGTTGAATAGTAAAGTCAAAATATCAAAATTCAATCCCATCACACTTTCATCAATAAAAAAAATATAACCCAATAATCTCACTAACTCATTAGTTTTTTTTTTTTCCTTTTTTTTAAAAATTTCTCTAAACTGATTTGTCATTTAAAGCAGCAAAAAAAAAAAAAAAAAAAAATTGAATATCAATATCTGTTAACTAGAGGGAGAAAATGATCAAATTTCAGTTTTAGTTCATACAAATATTAAAAGGGACCTATATTTTTTAAAATAGACATTTTTTTTTCTACTTTAATTTTTTTCTAGTATGCATGCAATATATATGCTAACTGCTTACATATTACTTTAAGAAGGTCTAACATCTGTGTATGCACCATCTGCTCATGTTATATATATGTTATATAGAATCATTACACTACGCATGTATTGTTATATTGCCATATAAGATATATATGTGATATATAATATATACACCATTACATATATCATTGTATATATTTATTTATTTTGTAATATAATATTTTGCTATCTACATGCATAAGTATTATTTAGGAATTTAAATGAAATACCCAAAATCATCTACAAACAAAGTGTTCACTGGTAGACTAATAAACGGTTTAATATAACATACAAACAAACCATTACACTATTTTATTTGCCAATCTTGCACCCACAGTATAAGTGGCTAAAAAATAACAAATAATTAAGTAAATATATTATATAATAAATTGTTTTGAGAAATGCAATTTTCCTCTATATGATCTTTACCATTTATGAATAGTAATACACATCTACACATATTCACTCCCAAATAACTTCTCTCCAACTACAATTATTTTTTTTATTCTTATATTTATTTGATTAATAAAAATTATGTATCCTATAAGATACTAAAAACCTTAGTTCACTATAATATACTATGCATATAAGAACCATTTACTACATTAGATGCCTAATCCTATTATATTATTTTCATTTATCTACACCTAGAAGGAGAAAAGAAAATAAAAAAAGAAGAAAAAGAAATGTTTGCTAAACAAAGGATAAAAAGGAAAGATATAAGTTCATTAATGGGGTATTTAAGAAGGTGCTTAGGATGTTGTATCAATATTTTAAACTCTAAAGTAACTTTCCATTTTATTAATTTGATATTTGACCAAAGTTACTTAACAATTTTTCAAATCTTTGAGTTTGATATTCATTACTTTTTAAACCAATATATAAATTATTTTTTTGAAAATGGAACCCATATATAATATTAAAAAAAAACCATAAATAATCCTTTAAGAAACTTAGGGATAAATTGTTAGATCCATGATTAAGAGAGTTTCTCAAAAAGTTAACGTGGTATTTAGGGACTCAAATTAGCATTAGAGATGGTCTTATAGTATTCTTTATTTGCACCAAATTTTGCTACTCCTAATTTATGCATATTGGACCTAAGAGAATAGCTTATTGTATCAATAGCCAATTTTCATTATATTACTTTGATTTTGTGAGAAAAAGGAAAGTATTGCTACAAAAAGAATAAAGAAGAGAACCAAACAATATAGAGAAAATAAACCTAATTTAGAATGTACCAAACATATCTTCATCTTCTACAATGTATTTACATAAATTTCTTCCTTATGACCAACATTAGGTTCCTATTATAAATAGAGTGATGGAGATCGAGGAATTTAGAGGATTTTCGAACAAAAAAAAAAAAAAGAAATCATATACATTTCCAAACTTAGATGAAGATATCATTCATCACAATTTTTCCTATTAAGAGAAGTGATTAAAACCACCTTATTATCCAAATCATGCGATGAGTGTTGCATAAGTAAAAGCTATGAAGTGTAGCTTTTATGAACTGTAGTACATAGTAGGAAGAAGAGAATATTAATGAAGATCAAATATGGAGAAAAGGAATAGACATGTGTAACAGAGGAAATGAAAAAAATGATATTCGTTACTCATCTAAAATGATATAGGACTCACTCTTATATACAAACTAAGCCACACATATACTAACCAACTAACAAAAAGGAAAAAACAGGTGTAATAGAGGAAATGAAAAAAATGATATTCATTACTTATCTAAAATGATACAGGACTCACTCTTATATACAAACTAAGTCACACGTATACTAACCAACTAACACAAACTACTTAACTAATCAACTAACAAACTATAACTTACAAAACTGTTATGATAAATATCTCTAAACCCCAACCTACACCCCCCAAACTAGAGAGTAAATGTTGATTACTCCCATCTTGGATAAAAGGTAATGAAAATGATCTACAGGTAACCCTTTAGTAAAGATATTAGCTAGCTATAGTTTTGTTGGGACATTAACTAGTAAGATCACTTGCTTAATGACTTTATCATGCAAGAAGTATAAATCCATATTGAGATGTTTCTTCGACTTCTAGTTAAGCAAAGAACTTCTTAGAAAAACATAGAACCTAATTATGGACCATTGGGAATTTGGGTAGCTACCCTAGTCACTATCATTGTAAGCACAGATGATTAAATCATTAGTAGCAAAGAAGAAAATTCCTTGTCTAATTGAACCTTCAATGTATCGTATTACTCATTCGAGTGCTATATGATGAACAAGCTTAAGCTTATCCATAAATTGACTTAGAACATGAATGGAGTAAGTAATAGCAGGATAAGTGATGCGCAAATAAAGAAGCTTGCCAATAATCCTCCGATACTATGAAACATCCACTAAGTTAGAATGATCTTCCTTAGTTAGCTTATGATTAGTCACAACAGGTGTTGTCAACTGTTTTGCTTCGAGAAAACCTATTTCAACTAATAAATCCAAGGTAAACTTACACTGAGACAGAATAAGCCCTTTGGATGATCTCACAAGTTTTAGTCCAATGAAATACTTGAGTCCCTTAATGTCCTTTATCTTGAATTGAGTATGCATAAAAGCCTTGAACTGCTCTATAAGAAAACGCTGTTTACTAGCTACTGCAATATGATCTACGTAAACTAAAACAATATCCATGTCATCACTTGAGCCTTTAACAAATAGTAAATAATCACAATAGGATTACTTAAATCCATATCCTAAAAGAGATTGAGTAAGCTTAGCATTCTACCGTCTGAAAGCCTGCTTAAGACAATAAAGTGACTTGCTGAGTTTGCAAACAAGCTTATTGTGCGAAGAAGATTGTGCTGAAACAAGTAACCTAAGTGGAATGTCCATAAAGACCTCCTCATGCAAATCTCCATTGAGAAAAACATTGTACACATCCATCTGATGCACATGCTAGTTATAAGTTGCTGCTAAGCAAAAGAACGTCTTAATAGTGGTGTTTTTTATCACTAGGCTAAAAGTCTCAGTATAATGAAACCCTCCTTTTGGCTATAGCCCTTTGCCACAAGTTAGGCTTTATACCTATTAATAGAATTGTCTGCCTTGGTTTTTAATTTGTATACCCACTTGCACCCAAATGTATGCTTCCCTAGTGGCAAAGGAACTACAATCCATGTGTCGTTAGCAATGAGCACATCCAACTCTTCTTACATTGCCTTATACTAAGGCTCAAGCCTTTTAGCTTGCTCACAGCTAGTTGATTTAGAATGTTATGAAAGCTAAACACTAAAGGCTTAATAACTAGAAGACAGTAGATCATATGAGAGCACCTGATGTAATGGATGAGAAGTAAAAGATGTAACTTTAGCAACATCAATCTTGATCATGTTAAGATGAGTGTCTTGAAGATAAGAAGGAGACTTGCGTTGTCTAATATTACGCCTAAGTCCTTTTGAATGATGATTAGCAAAATCAACAACATCACTACACTTAGGTTCTATCGAATGATAATCACTAGAGTTAACAACATCATGAGAATTTGAACTATCAAAATTAGAAACAAAACCGTTACCTTGTTGGTATGAAACTACACCATTTGGAGATAAAGAAAATATATGTTCTAAGTGTAATAAAGTTTCTGCAATTGGTAAAGACATCAGAAGCAAGGAAGAAATTTTCTGTGTCGATTGTAAATCCCACAACTAACCACTTGAAGTTCTGATCGGTTGAAAGATCCAATCGAACCTAAATTATAAAGTAAAACTAGAAATATTAGTAAAAATGATCCCGTAAGTTCGAATTTAAGAAAATAAGCAATAAAATAAAACAATATAAAATTTCCAAATTTTAAGTATATAACTCGTTATTTATCAAAAATACGTAAAATGAATTCCGATAATTAACGAATCGCTAGAGATAAATTATATGTATACTAAAAATCATAAAATGACCTAAATAATATTTAGGAATATTTATTTTCACTATATATGAATTTATATATAGCTAGAAATATACGTAATTACTTAAAATACAAAAAATGTGCTAAAATAATACTAAATAATTAAAGAAAATTCATAATTAATTAAGAAAAAATAAAGAAAAATCAGAAAAAATAAGGAATGATCCAGATTTTGGTTGTGGCAATTGGGGAAAATAAGAAAAAAAATTAGCCAATTAAATTAAAACAACACAAAAGGCAAATTAGAAGAAGATATGATAATTGTCTAATCAAATTAATGCACAATAATTTCCCTAAAACTATATAAATACTCCAAATTTTTCAAAAACTCATTTTGGATGTCAGAAAGTTTAGAAAATTAAAGATTGGAAAAATTGAGAGTAAATTAGGGTTTTAGAAAAAAATCACAAAAAATTTGTATAATTGGGGCTTCTAAGGAGAATCTGGACCCAATGAGCAGCTGAGAGTGGATGGCCACCACCACCACCACCACCACCACCACCACCACCACATGGTGATGGCAGCGCTCAGATGGGCTGACACACCTATGGCCACCGACGATGGCCGGAGCCACTCAAACTGGTGAGTTCGATTTCTAACCTGATTTTGTATAATTTTGTAAAAATAGTAAATATTCTTAGAAAATTATGAATTTTGTTATTCTGTAATATTTTAGTATGTAGTTTTTAGGAAAAATATTATTTTGATAAAAATATGTCCCATGATATATGATCCTTAAGAAATCATGCAAAACTGAGTATATTTCGGTTTAGAAATAAATTACTTTAGGAGTATATTTTTTAGCCCAAAATTTTTGTGTAGACTACTTAGATGATATAGAACAATGCTATGAAGCCCATTTTCAAAAATTACTTTTTGAAATTTTTAGATAATTTTTAGGCTTTAAAATGAGGCATAAAATGAGTAGTTTATAGTTAATTAAGTAATTAAATGGTTAATTACTAATTTAGTGAACAATTATATTTTTTAAGATGTTGAAATCTGATGAAGTATGGTACTTATAGCATTTAAGGTTTTGGATGTAATTATTAGGCTAATTATGTAATAAATAAGGAATAGGGAAAAATAGTAAATTTTAAGTTAATTTTAAGTTAATTTTATAAATTAGGGTAATTAGGTGTAAAATCTAATTTAGGATGAATTTAGACATTTTGAAATGATAATTGATGTTGAGAGATGGTAATTAGAGTGATAGAAATATTAGATGTATATTATGTATATAATAAGTGATAGTACATAATATGTAATTATTGGAAATATAATAAATAGAAGATATTATGATAAAAATTGATATTATATAAACAATAGGGATATATAATAAATCTGATAGAAAACTTAAATTTATGTAATTATATAAAAATGTAAAAATTTCTCATATCAGGAGTAAATTTGGTATACTAATAAGAATTTAAGTGTACCAGGTGAAATAAAATACTAACTAGGATATCTGGAAGTAATATGATTAATTTCACATTATGAGTTGAAATGAGTTTCTAAGGTTCGGATATAAAACAGTATTTAGAAATCGAACTAAAACCTAACTTAGAAATCGATGCGGAAACTAAACTCGAACCTAGCCTTAAACTCAAAATAATTGTAAAAGATTTGAGAACCTAGATAATTGGACATATTAAACTCTAAACAAAAAATAACAATAAGCGTTATAGGATAAAACTGATCTATAATAGTTATATGAAAAACTGAAACCACATTTGTGTTATAGGGATGATCAACGATGACCTGAGTGAATTGGACCTTAAGTAAGTGAGCGAGGAGTTGTCACGCCTCGAAGCGGCAGAGTTGTAACAGCCCCCGCCGTGTAAACTATCCTAAGATAGAAGTTGGATTTACAACCGCTATCTTAGACCTGATCCACACAAGGCGTCCACAACTAACCTGCTTTGAAGTAGACAATTTGTAATTTAAACAAATCATTTACCTAAGAAAGTGAGAAAAGTTATATATAATCACTATAATTCAGTTATTACATTAATCAGAAATGAAAAGTAGAATATGTGTTGATTCTTCAATGTTTTTCCTCACTCCCCAGGATCCAGCAATTGCTAGCTTCAGAGTAGTTGTTGCCGTTTCTTAGCCAGCACCTGCACGACGTCTATAGGGATGTGAGCAACCACAGCTCAGTAAGTAGGGACGGAGGACTTAAAATTATACCATAAACATAACAAGGTTTCCAATCACTTATTAGGTGCAATGCATGTGCAAGCAAATGTCATCGCACGACGTTATCCGGCCCGTCGTGAGATTAGAGAAATTGCGCCCGCTCTAATCCGGGTTAAGGAGTTGTCGTTAATGCAACAGCTTACGACCAAACCCAGCCTTGTGTAATGGAGACTTTGCTCCTCCCGCGACTACCTTTGAACCACTGCCTTCACCCTCGCCGCGACCTCCTCTCCTGTCACTTAGTTCGGCTGAGGATGAAGAAGGGACCATTTTACAATCCTGCGCTATCCCTTCCGAAGGGGTCGGTATTTGGCCGGAGAGTCCTAAATTCCCCTAACGGGTTGCATGCATGTCCGATTATGATTACTGATCGGATGTTTGATTAAGTCCAGTTTAGGGTGATCAATCATTACATACAAATCATACAATATATGCCAGAATACAAAAAGAATCATAGCATCACCCATAATCAAGCACATGCATACATTCAACTATCTAACAAGCACAACCAAGCATAATCTTAAGCCTCCAAAATACAGCATCGTATTAATCCCAACTTACCTCGACTCCTCGTTCACTCACTCGAGGTTCGATTTGCTCAGGCCATCGCCGTTCATCCCTATAACACAAACGTAGTTTTAGCTTTTCATATAACTATTATAAGTTTGTTTTATCCTATAACACTTATTTTTATGTGTTGTTTAGGGTTTAATATACCTAATTATCTAGGTCTTAAGTCTTTTATAATTATTCTAGGTTTGGGTTTAGGTTTGGGTTCGGTTTCGGTTTCCGCATCAATTTCTAAATTAGGTTTTAGTTCGATTTTTAAATCCTAAACATGCTCGAGTCCTAATGTGAAATTAATTACATTAAGCTTGAGTATCCAAATATCCTATTGGGTCTTAATTTAGTATTCTAAGCTATTCGGTACACGCTAGTCTTAATTAGGGTATCGGATTTATCCCCGATGTGAGAAAATCTTATTTTTTTATATAATTACCTAAAATTCAATCTTAATTCAGATTTAATATTATTCTGATTTTTACTCTAATATTATCTAAATAACCCTAACTTTTCCATATTTATTAATTTACAATTTCACATATTACTAATTTCTTATATTACTTACCTAATTTCCTTAATTAACTATACTTAATACCCAAAGGCTAAGGTTAGGGTTCCACTTCAGAAATTAACATCCCTAAACATCTAATTAAGATATAAATCAATAATTAACATCCTAATCACCTAATTAATCCAAAATTACCCATTTTATGCCTCATTTTAGGGCCTAAAAATTATCTAAAAATTTCGAAAATTAATTTTTGAAAATGGGCTTCATAGATCTGTTCTATATCATCTAAGTAATCTATACAAAAATTTTGGGCTTGAAACTACACTCCTAAGGTCATTTATTTCTAAATCGAAATGTGCTCGGTTTTGCACAATTTCTTAAGGACCATATATTACGGATCATGTTTTCATCAAAATAATATTTTTCCTACAAACTACATACAAAAATATCCTAGAATAACAAAATTCATAATTTTATAATCATATTTACTATTTTTACAAAATTACACAAAATCAGGCTGGAAATCGGACTCACCGATTTGGGTGGCTCCGGCCACCGCGGGCCACTGTGGCCTTGTCGGCTGGCCTGAGCGCTGCCATCACCGTGTGGTGGTGGTGACCGTCCGCTTCCAGCTGCTCGTCTGGTGGGGGTTCCCTTTAGAAGCCCTAATTGCACAGATTTTTCTAATTTTTTTCCAAACCGAATTTTTCTCTCAATTTTCGACTCTCCCTAATTTTCGTCGATTCCCAACTATCCAAATGAGTTCTTGGATTTTTCCTGCTATTTATAGGGCTTTAGTGTAATTATTGTGCATTAAATTAGATAAGACAATTACTTTATCCCTTAAATTTTGGCTTTTGTGTTGCTTAATTCTTATTGGTTAATTTTTCTTTTTCTTATCCTGACATGCCACGACTAAGTTTACATCATTCCACACCCTTCTGATTTTTTTCTGATTTTTCCTCAATTATTTTATAATTTTCTTCAATTATTTGCTTAGTTTTTGGTAAATTTAGGTAATTTCGCGTATTTTTATCTACACGTAAATACATGTAGGGTATACGTGAACATTCCTAATTATTATTTTGGTCATTTTAAAATTTTTATTATACATATAATCTATCTCCAGTAATTTATTAGTTATTATATTATACTTTTCGCCTTTTCGGTAATTAGCAATTATTATGCTTAAAATTTGAAAATTTTATAGTTTCTTATTTCATTACTTATTTTCTTAAATTTAAGTTTACGGGGTCATTTTTACTAATATTCTTCTCAATAGTTTATAATTTGGGTTTGATCGGACTTTTTAACCGATCGCCCTAAACCTTGGGTTCTAAGTTCAATCCTACGGTTACTTGGCTGAACTTTAGGGCTTACAAGAGTCAAGATAAGTTGAGATTAATACGTTACTATATTTTGTAGGCTTGAGATTATATTTGGTTGTGCTTATTAAGTAGTTGGTTGTGTGTATGTGCTTGATTATGAGTGATATTATGATTCTGTTTGTTGTTCTAGCTTGTATTGTATGATGTAATCGATCACCCTAAATTGAACTTAACAAAGATATGACTTATAAACATAAATCGAACCTGCATAATAACTAATTAAGGAATACCTAGGATTCACCGGTCAAATACCGACCCCTTCGAAAGGGATAATGCTGGATAGCATAATGGGTCCTTTCTTCATCCTTAGTTGAACTAAGTGACAAGTGAGGAGGTCACGGTAAGGGTGAAGTCAATGGTTCGAAGGTAGTTGCAGGAGGAGTGGTGTCTTCATTGCACAAGCCTGGGTTTGGTCGTAAGCTATTGTATTAACAGCAACTCCTCAACCCTGATTAGAGCGAGCGCAATTTCTCTAATCTCACGACGGGCTGGACAAAGTCGTGCGATGGCATTTGCTTAAACATGCATTGCACTAAATGATTTGATTGATAACCTTGTTTGTGTTTGTGTTTGTGTTTGTGTTTGTGGTGTAGTTTTAAGTCCTCCATCCTAACTTACTGAGCTGTGGTTGTTCACATCCCTATAGATGTCGTTGCAGGTACTGGCCAAGAAGTGGCTTGCAACTACATTGAAGCCTGCAACTGCTAGATCCTGGGAAGTAAGGAAAACATTTGAAGAACAAATATATATTTTTAAAGTCTTAGCTCTTATCTTAGAATTTTTCATTTTTTAATAATGTATTAACTAAGAAATAGATTATGGTGAAACGTTATAAATATTAATTGTAATAACTGAATTCTAGTGTATATATATATATTCTTGCTTTCTTAGGTAAATTATTTATTTAAATTACGAATTGTTTACTTCAAAGCAGGTCAGTCATGGATGTCTTGTATAAATCAGGTCTAGGATAGCGGTTATAAGGCCAACTTCTATCTTAGAATAGTTCATGACGGAGCTGTTATGACTTTATCGCTTCGGGGCGTAACATCGATGATAATAAGTAGAAAGGAAATATATGTTCAAGAAACTGAACATCCCTAGAAACAAAATATCTCTTAGTAACCAGATCATACACTTTGTAATCTTTTATTCTAATTGGATAACTAACAAACACACAAGGATAAGCACATGGGTCAAATTTAAACCTGTCATGTATAATGGTAGAAACAAAACACAAAGAGCCAAACACTCTAAAATAAGAGTATGATGGTAATTTTCCAATCAACATTAGCGATCAATCAAATGTGCTGCTATTAACATAGCATTTCCCAAAATAAATAAATAAACAATGGCAAAGAAGCCTGAAATAACAATGCTTGAGATGTTGAAAACAAATGTTGATGCTTACGCTCAATAACGCCATTCTACTATGAAGTTTCAACATAAGAAGTTTGATACACAATACCATTAGTAGCATAAAGCTCAGTTAAGATAAACTCATTTCCATTGTCACTACGAAAGGTCTTAATATGAAAATTAAATTGTGTCAACACCAACTAATGAAAAGCCAGAACGAGCATGAAAACTTTATGTTTAGATCTCATCAAGTACACCCTCTAGTAAAATCATCCACTATCATGAGAAAGTACTTATGTGCTTCTATTGTTGGGGTAGCAAAAGGTCCTTAAATGCCCAACTGGACTAACTCAAAAGCAATAGCTATACTTTGAAAGTGCATAGGAAAAACACTACGTGTCTGCTTTGCCAAAGGACATACCATACAATCAAAATGATTATAACTAGCATCTTTATTCATTTGACTAATTTGTTTCATTCGATTGTAAGATGGGTGCCTAAATTGAAAATGATAAGTATTAAATGTCTTAGGCAAATGTAATACTAAATATGAAAGAGAATTTTGATCTACGAAAGATCTATGCTGACTCTGTGCAATACAAGTATTACTTTACTGCTTTAATAAGTATAGACCAAGCTTAACTTAAGCTTGACCAATCACCTTCTGATTGGAAAAGTCCTAAATAAAAGCAATTTGTTTTGTAAAAATGACAGCACATTTATTATCTTGCACGAGCTTGTTGATAGAAATAAGATTGTGCTTGAACAAAGGAAGATATAACAAATTGTATAAAACCAAGTTTGAGGATAGAATAATAGTACCAATATTCGTTACAACAATTTGCTAAGAATACATGCCTTTAATCAATCGTTGTATATGTTTGAAACAGATGAAATGTGCTGACCATTGGTCAGTAGCTCTAGAATCAATCCAAGTAATAACACTTGTTTGTGAATAGCAAGAAGAGACATTAGTAGTACCCACCATGTAACTCATAGAAGGAATTATCTCATGAGAACCATCCTGTAAAGAAGCTATAACCAGAAGTTGTTGACACTACAATAGAATTATGATGACTATCTAATACGTTCAACAAACTTAGTAGATTGATAAATTGTTCTTTGGACAAATTAACACCCTTAAAATCACAAGATAAAGTTGTATTACCAACACTCAATGAACCATAACTGCCATCTAACTCACTATCTACTCTATTCACTAATTCACCTACATAATTCAATCTAATTATTGGCTGCTTAACCATACTGTCATTCTTAAAATGAGGTGGAAAGTTAATCAATTTGAAACATTTCTCTTTCAAATGAACCTTCTTATAACAGTAACTATATATAATTTCAAACTTGTTACTTGAATTGTTACCCATACTCACCATAATAGAAGCATTCTGTAGAACAAGATCCTTTAGACAATTTTCTCTTTGAAATTCATCTCTCACTACTAGATTATAGGCTTCATCCAACATAAGAAAAGCTTTCAACACTATAGTTTGAGATCAAAGTGTTAAGAAACTTTCATTCAATCCATTTAGAAACTTAAAAACATAATCTTTTTTATCCATTTCTACAAACTTATCAAAACGTTTTTTTATCATAAGAACGACAAGAACAATGTGGTAATGGCCTGAAATTTCTCAATTCTTCCTAAATTATGTTCAACTTAGTAAAATACTCATCTACACTTTTAGATCCTTAAACAACACTACTCAATAAATGATATAGTTGGCAAATCCTTGTATCATTAGGTTATGAGAAGCGTACCTTTAGTTTGTCTCAACTTTCTTTGGCCGAGTGCATATACAAGTTAGTTAAAGCAATCGACAGTGAAATTGAGTAGAGCAACCAAGCAACTATCATATTATTACATTTGCTCTAGACTAAGTACATCTTATCTGTTTTAGCTGGAACTAGAATGGATCCATCAATGAAACCAATTTTATTTTAGATTGAAAGCGTTAACGTGAATGAATTACTCCAAGTGTTGTATCTAAGACTAGTAAGCACCAAAGTAATTGCTACCAAACTCCAAGAATCAGAATGATGAATATATATGGTGAACTAATGTCTCCAAAGGTAAACTCCACATTTTGATTTAGAAATTCCACTCCGATACCACATTGCGTAAGTAAAACTTGTGAAGTGTAGCATTGATGTACTGTAGTATGAAGTAGGAAGAAGAGAATATTGACAAAAGATTAGATATGGAAGAACGATCAGATTTGGAGAAAAGGAACAGATATGTGTAATAGACAAAATGAAAAAAAAATGACATTCACTACTCATCTAAAATGATACAGGACTCACTCTTATATACAAACTAAGCTACACATGTATTAACCAACGAACAAAACTAACTAACACAAACTACTTAACTAATCATCTAACAAAATGTAACTTACAAAATTGTTATGATAAATATCTCTAACAATGATCATGGCTATCATACCCCATTTTGAAGTTGATAAAATCATTAAATCTAATGGTACAAATACTAATCTTCCAATAAGACAGATCAAGTTAGATTTCTCCCTTGTATAAGTTGTAAAATAATTTGAAAAAAAAAAAAGAAAAAGAAGAAGAAGAAGTTTTGATAAAATCGAATTGTTACAGGATGTTGCATTTAATGAAAAATACTTCAACAAATTGATTCTGTGAATTGATGATTCCATGGAAACATTTATTTCTAATTTCAATGCTTGTGGTAATTGTAATAAGCCGATCATGCCAAAATTTCATGTATCACTATTTGGAAACACATAAATAAAGTACACTATGATTGAGAAATGGTAAGCATTACAAGTAGTGAAAATGTAAAAAAAAAATAAACTAGTAAAATCGAACCAATCAGTAGAATCGAATTAAACTGAATAAAAAATATGATTTTATATTTTAATTTGGTTTACAAATTTCCAAACCATTAATTTATGATAGGTTTGAAAGGATAATTTGAATTAATCTGTAAAACCAAGATAAACATTTTATAAAAAACATAGTAATATTTTACTTGCAAATAAAGATTCTTTTTTTTTTTTTGTTGTTGTAGTATAGTAATTACAAGAACTTTTAGTTTACATTTATTGAAATATATATGTATTAAATATTTACTACCATAACTTTTAAATTAAGACATATGGTTCGACTTAAAGTTTTTACTACATGCTATCTTTATAAATAAAATTAATTAGTTGTTAAATTTTTAAAATTTCTTAATCTCATAAATATTAACTTCATTAACCTCTAATATGATATCAATATACTTATTAATATTAAATAAATTGAATACTTTCATATAAGATTATATATTATATAAATATACTTTCTTATATTAGAATATGTAGCTCAATCTATAAACCAAATTGAAATTTTATTTTTTTTTAGAAAAGTTCTCAATCCAAACTATACAGTTTGGTTAAAAAATATGAAAAACCAAATTATATTTTAGTTATTTGGATTGATTTAGGATGAAAACCGTACCTATTTGAATCATACCCAACCTAATAGGTGTGACTTGAGAAAGCAGAGTCAAGGAACCGTATGTTTGCAGTTGAAGCTCCTATTAAGAATATCCACAACAATAAAAAAGATGACAACTGTCACCAATACCGTGTGAAATATCAACAACAATAAAGCAGGTCAATATGGAACCATCGAAATGAAGGAGTAGGTGAAGAATCAACTCACCAGCACTTATTGCAAACTCTAAACGTAGTCAACGGCTTTAACCAATCCATATTTTTTAAAAAAGAAAATCTGTAGTGGTGCTTCTTAGGAATAAGAAATTTAGAAATACACACACCTAACACTCCACTACTATTCCATCTTTTCTGTTGATATGCATTTCCATATCCATCCACGTCCGCGGTTGTCTATTCTATCCCTTTCTCAATCAACTTGGACCAAACAATTTTTCCATCTAACGAGGATACTAAAGAAACGTCAAACGTAAGTTTTTCAACAAATATCAGATGAGCTTATGTGATGAAACCGCATGTACTATCCACTTCATTTCAAAATCATAAATACATTTTTTAAAGTGACGTATGTAAAACATTGGTTGCAATAATCGGATAGGTTAGGGTTTCCTAAAACCAAGAGTTGATAACATATTATATACCAGATCGGGTAAGGTATTTGATACGCATTTGAAATCCAATCAATAGGGTAACTTCGTTTAACTAAAATATCTGAAAATTTAAACCTAATGCGAACGTAGAGAAAAAAAAAAACTTTTAAACTAAATAATTTAGGTTATATAAATAACAGCTTATGTTTATAATATTACATTCAAATTTTGGTTACTCAAGTCATTTTCACCTGAAACTCAACCCAAATTATATAGAGTATAAAAAACTAATCCGAAAGCCCTCCAAGAGCCTATAAAGAATTATCCTATTGAGTTCATATTGAGTTTAGTATTTTTTAAGAACCAACATACTTTTGCACTTACCTAGAGTAATAAGTTGATATTCTTAAAGCTAAACATCTCTCATTCAAAAACTTAAGAAATCAATAAACAAGAAGTAAAATGAATGTCATTGACAATTTATTGATAAAAAGATTGATCCTTAAATAATTAATGGAACTTGTTACCAATAAGAGGATGGGCTAATCTTGCTAGTACACCACTTCTATCGGGGGGATTTCTATGAACCTGTTAAGGTAATTGTGCAGTCTACCATTTCATCATGAGATAGTTATAAAAGCTAATAAAATAAGAATTCAGTCAGTAATGATGGACTAAATTGTACTCATATAAGACAGAATGCTCCATTTCCAATTTTTTTTTTTTTTTAAATTGTATACTCATATAGTTCAAACATGGGTTTGATTTATTCACACATGTTGCATGTCCTGTAAGCTCAAAAACATGATACCATTGAAGACTTTTGTTCCACAAATTTAGATATAAATAATGATCATTAATAGGAATACCTTTTAAAAAAAAATATTGAGGATCGTTTTAAAAACACTTATTAAGATTATAAATAAATAAACTTTTCAGTTTTTTGAAACAGCAGTTTGAAAACATCAGAAATATATCTCCCATTTTGGGTATTTGTGTAAAAATGAATTTATCGTCACTTGCTGCACATTGACATCATATCCCACAAAAAATGTTGTATAGGATCTTGTGGACGTCTAATATTCATTGTACGAGACCGGTAATCTTATGAATAAATATTAAAATGTATCGTGATAATAATTAATTACATGTACGTTTGTGGGGCTGTGATGTGGATGGTGATGTTAGAACCAACGCTAGTACTCTCGTCACCAAACCAAAGTCATATTTTCTATATTATATCGAGCACGCTAGGCTAAATTTGGATATTTTATTTCAACTTAAAATTGGATTTGTCTTCTGCAGATGTATTTTAGTGGTTGAGGTATTCGTATGAATTATTTAGATTCAAAAGGGCGATCCTTTCCCTTTGTAAATTCGTAGGCAAGTAGAGATTCATTATTTTTAACTCGTTTAGATAATTTCTAACGAGATGGAAAAAGAAAATTAAGAAATTGAATAAATTTAAGTGTAGAAAACATTTCATAACCAGTCAACCATGTAAAATAAAGTAATATTATTCCACAGTAATACCCCGGAGAAAAGAAAATTCAAATAAGTATCACATTCAACATATTTTAATTGTAAAACTGTTAAAATATGAAACCTAATCAAAATTAAAAGTTTGAAATTGCTAAGTATCAACACTCAATTGAATTTTTATCAATCAAATAAATTACCTCAGTCGTCTTCAAAACAATGATAACTTATTAGTCTCGGAATAAAGGTATAAATAACTAGAGATAAGATAGCAAATTTTACGCGTAAAAGTTCCACCAGATGCCACTCACTCAGAGGTGGGTATTAACCTCTCCCTTTGAATGAAGAAAAATAGAAAGTTTGGTCATCGACAAGCCGCCATCCTTCTGGTATTGGCTAATTGGGCTTTAGATTTTCTGTTTAGTCTTTGTCTGATTTCCCTTTTTTTCCCTTTCCGCTATGTGAAATCTTTTACAGTTAAGACTATTGATTGTCCTTTGTGAGATTTGCGTTATAATATAGGGTCTTATTTTATATTTTTATTCGGTTTAGTTAGAAAGTGCTATTTCTTTCACTATCAATCCTTTTGTATTTTATTTTGATAAATCTTTGTTGAATTTCGTACCATGTTAGACAAGTTTTAAAGAAGAAAATCTTTGAAAGCAAGTAGGATTTGAGAGAAATGAGTGGAAATGAAAAGAAATATATATATATTTTTTACTTTGTGTTTAGGAATATAGTGAGAAACTAAAAGGAAATAGAGATAAATATTTTGGTTTCCTTTATTTGGTAGATGGTAAAAGAAGAGAAATGAAGAAAAAAGAAGTGCGTAATTAACTATGAGATCCCATAGTTAAGTGTCCCATATAAATTGTTAGAGGTTGTGATACTAATTTATAAAACTATAGTTGTGAATACCTTATCAATATAAATTTAAAATTTTGGGGTTTAATTAAAATAGGTCCGTTAGTATTATTAACTTAACTATTCACTACTTTTGATTTGAGATATTACAAATGGTATCAGAATTAATCACTTGTCAGTAAATAAATGATTCAGGTCAAACTCTAATTTAGAGAAGAGGTTTGAGAAAGGTGAGGAGTGTCACCAGAATGCGACTCATTACATGCTTCCAAGATAACCTACAAGTAGTGAGTAGTTTAAATTGTATACCAAAAAGCATGACTCCTTGCATACTTCCAATATGACCTATAAGTAATGGGTAGCTTGAATTGTATATTGAAAAGTGTGACTCCTTGCATGCTTTCAAGATAACCTATAAACAATGGGTGGCCCAAATCATATATTGAAAATGGGTGAAAATTTGGTCTTAATTGTAAAGTCTCACGATGAAAGCATTGCATGTTTAAGGAAAAGAGATTGTGAGACCCTATGGTTAAGTATTTTACATGGATTTGGGAGGTTATAGTATTAGTTTATAAGATTATGGTTATGAACATCTTATCTACACAAACTTAAAACTTTTGATCTAAGTGATTAAAATAAACCTATTAGTATTTATTAATTTGATTATTTACTACTTTTATCCTAACATGTTATATTGACAAAGTATTCCTACATTCGTTGTAAAAACTGTTATAAAGTGTGTTTTTGTAATTTTAAATTATATTTCCATCAATCATGCAATTCTCTCCAATTTTAGAGAGAATAAAAGAAAAATACTTTAAAATTGGAAATGTTTCTGTCCAATTCCTTTAATTTCTACTCTTTACTTAAATCATCAAACACCAAATTTTGAAGATTTTTGTCTTTGGGGTTGTGTTTCTTGTGATCCTTGTACTACTTATATGTACATGTGAATTATATGATACCATATATATGGAGTGTTTGTGTCTATAAAAACTATAGTGAAATAGAAAGATCCGATAAGATTTTGATCATAAAAAGCATATTTACTTTTTATTAGATGTGTTTCTATTGGCACTAATCTATAAAAAAGTACCATGAAATTGACAAGTGATATCAATTCTTGGGTGTAGTCGGTCTTCCTAGAGAGCAATTGAGATTGTGTTAATCTTATTCGAAAGTTCATCACTAATTGAAGTATTAGATTCAAGAAAGATATACACCTGATGCAAAGTTTAGATCGTTAGTGGATCAAGATAGTAAATCTTTACATCAAAGATTTTTGTGCACTTTATGCTAGCACTCTCATGCTGTGATAATGCACATAAAATGCAACTCCTCCATGGGTTTTATCAAGATGGTCATTAAGTATGACTTAAAGTGCTCAAGAGTAATAACGATGGGTAAACATGGGATTGATTCATCTCCAATTTAGAAATCGTATATTTTAAGCTACTTGGTTAGACATAACTAATATGAAAGCCAATGACAGTGGCAAGATCCACTCAATTTAAAGCTATTTCGTTCAAGCAAGAAAAAAGAATCAAATAATGATAATGTAATCATACATGAATTGCTTCAAGGTATCAAAACGAAGAATTTAAGGTGTCGAAACGAAGAAGTATGATTGAGGCCTAGATCAGGGGTATTTTTCTTAGAGCATTAGTGACAAACATGATTGAATTTTCTAATAAGTTTATGCCTAATCATTGTAACACTATAACCAAGAAAGGTAATCATAAATGAAAGACGCCAAGGAAACCCCGATTAGACCATTAAGAGTCAATTAGTTTAATTTGGAGTTATAATTAATTATTCAATTAAGGTAATCCAAATATATTGATTGATTGTTGTTATTGAATTAAAATTAATTGAAAAATTAACATGGTCCTAGATATAGAGAAATTGATTAATGACATTAAATTAGGTAAAATGAATTTTAAACAAAGTTATCAAAGACATTAAAATGGTGCTAAGGTCTCCAAGAGAGAGGGCTTTTTTTTTCTTTTTAAATGAAACCTTATTTATAAGATACAATTAAGCACATGAAGATGCTACTATTATTAAGCTTGTAAATAATGAATGGATTAAATGAGTATCTAAGATTAAGAGAATGGACATACCAATATGAGTCACTCGTGGAAAACAAGAACCAAGAAATGACAATCTATTGATTATTATTATTATTATTATTATTTTATGCGTATAAGAAAACACACTCTTAGCCATTGAAAGAATTTGTGTTTTTCACAAAAGTTCTTTAGAATCTCGCCACATACTCGTACTCTCTCTCTCTCTCTCTCTCTCTCTCTCACTTGTGTATATTATGCCATTGGTGCCTCGTCTTACAATTTTATCTTATCCAGTACTCTTTAATCAAGTTTTAAGAATAAAAGTTATAAGTATGGTATAGTAGCCTAACAACCTAATCACTATATTTAATCCTAATTTTTTTTTTTCAAAACTTTAAAGATTTCCATTAGAAAATTCTAGCTCTAGTTTATCTAAAATTTGATGAAATTCAAATCAATTTAACTTGATCCATTTTGTACGTCTATATCTTTGTACATGGCATGAAAGGCAGTAAGTTATCTATAAAGCCCAAAAAATAAAAATAAAATATAAAAAATAAAGTTTTACCAAGGTTGGCATGACATGTAGATAACTAATACCTAAAAGGACATTTTAGTCAACAAAAAATTAGAGCACATTAACCTTAACACCCTCTCTATAAACCCTTGGTTAACAAGTATGAAACCCTTTTCTCTGTTATTAAATTGGAGTCTCAGAATTCAAATCTAATCATAAGTGGAAGCTGGATCTACAACAAGAACACAGAACTAAGGTAAGATTTCCATGGTTGATGTTGTGAAATTTGTTTCCTACAAAAGAGAAGTGAAAAACCTCATTGGTTTTACAAATGCAGCTTTATGAAGGGCCGAATTGATCCTACGTTGTCGATCTAGCAAAGAAAACAAGAATCCTTAAATTTAATGTTTCTATGTTAGTTTTGTGGAAATAGAAAAGCTAGGGTTGTTAGATGAATGATTGAGTTTGTGATTTGATTGATCTTGGTGTTTAAAGTGTCAAATCTGATTGTATGGAGGATTGGTGATTCGTCAGAGTGTGAGTGATGTTGTTTGGAAGGTTAAGAGTGGCATTTAAAGGAGAATTGTTTCATTCGAGAAGAACATAGTCAAAGACTACAGGTATGGTTGTGACTGTGTTCTTCATAAGGGTATCACCATGAGTTTTGTGTATAGAGAAGGAAAAGAAATTATGAATGAGAGAATCACAAGCAAGGTCCACGGTTGTAATGCATGCTCGTAATCTTCTTGTAATGCAAGAACAAGAACCATAACCAAAGTCTACGATCGTCATTTTTTACTATATACTTGTACTTCCTTTTGTTCCTTCTTTTCCTTGATTCTAGCCTTTCTAAATTATAATCTAAACTAATGTAGACCATCTTAGGATTTTAAATTTGTTTTGAAAACATAAAGAACAACAATTTGAACTCAAGACTCAAGTAAGATTTAGGAAAACTAAGTTAAGACATGAAAGGGTAGAAAGTAGATTCTAAATGTTATCTTCATTATTACATACTAGGTGTATCTTAAACATACTCTTCGCTTAGACACAAATGATAGTATTGGTTGTTTTGAAAATTCAAGTACAAGACTCATATATATTTTGCTATGCTTGTCTAGTATAGTTGATTTATTGGAATTAAATCAAACTTGGCCTGTTAAATTCTATGTTACATGTGCTTGACTTCGACCTCCCATTAATGGGATCCAATTGGTTAATGAGACACTTAATGATCGTCACGACTCACTTAATGGAGGTTTCATATTGAGATGACCTAACTAGATTTAGGAAGGTTTACTTGGGTGATAGGTAAAACCCACACCAATAACACACACACACACACACAGATATATATATATATATATATATATATATATTGCATACTTAAGAGTTGTAAGTTACTCCAAGTTCCAAGATATTAGAACTGTGTACTAGAATTATGCCATTTACTAACTAATAAAGGATAGTTAAAACATGCTTGTTACATTATTTATATATGTTTGCATGTGAATCTTGTTATGTGTATGACATGCATATGTGTTTTTAGTGTTCCATATTAGGAATAGCTCACCTTCCAATTTGTGGTTTTTTAGTTATAGGTACAAAGTACTATGGACTCTATTGAATTTTATGAAGAGACAAACTATGATTATTATTACTTTGATGAGGAGACTAGTTATTGTTATTTTGCTGATGGAATAGGATTTTAGAGTTAGACTTGCTTTTATTGGACATTATTAGAGAGATGTAAATAGTTATTTTGTTATGAATATTATTTTGTGGTTTTAAAGGTCGCCTATAACTCCCTACTGTTATTTTATATTGATTGTAGTATGAGACTCCTAGTTTGGTATTATAAGTTTATTTATGTTGAATGTTAAGTAATTCGAAGAGTTTCAATAGTTGAACTGAATGACTACAGATACTCGAGTTAAGTAGTGAAATATGTCACTCTTATTTAATATTGAAGAGATATTCAATGTGAGACTGATGGTACTTACTAATTGAGAATTGTAGACAAATACCAAGTTACTAGATGTCTCGAAGTGCTGGCTCCAATGGTCGACATGTGGTAGAACTGTGGCCTCTCATGTTTTGGGGCATTACATCATATTTGTCTTGGTGGTTTGGCTCCCTTTCATTAATGCTGGTCTTTTATGGTGGTGGACAAAGCTCATTAGAGGTAGTGTTTTTTAGTGTTGGGATAAAAAACTTGGGAAAGCTCTATGCCATGGTGTTGATATATGGAGTGTCAATGGTGGTTAAATCCAAATCTAACTTACTTGGTAATGCTCATCATTGTTTTCCATTTCCTTGTTTAGGGTTACCCGAGTCCATTAATCGTTAGATAAGTCACTCTAGTAAGTAAGAGAACACTAGACCACGTGCCTTAGCAAAAGGGTAGACTAACTAGCTAGAAGGTTAGAGGGAGATTAACTCATACTCTTATCACAAGGAGGATTGATGCACTATTTGATAGGTTAGCAAGTTTGCATATAACACTAGTTTGAAACTGGAGATGAAACCGAATGGGTTATTAAAAGGTATCTAACCCCCAAACTCGATAAAAACCTATAGAGTAAGTACCTTATAAGATTTTAGGTTGGATTTTGCAACGTAATTCAAATCTTATAAGGTTTAGGATCAGTTTTAGGATAAAAAAAAAAAAGAAAAAGAAAAGAAAAGAACCTAATAGAAAATCTGATCCAATAAAATATATATATATATATATATATATTAATAAAAGTAGTTAATCTTAACTTATATACCATGCATACATTACACAAATTGTACATTATACAATATATTTGATTCTCAATTTTTATTATTATATAAATTAATAAATGTAATTCTAATTCTACTTGACTTCTTTCTACTCCACTCTCTCTATAATTCTATTTGAACCTTATGAAAATCTACTCTTATAGGATTCTTTGAATCATATAAAAACTTGCCTTTAGAGAATTATCGAATCCATAAGATCAAGTTTTGGGAATTGTGATAAAATCTTATAGAGTTTTTATAGGGTTCTGGAACATATCAAACCCTATAATAATGGGTTCAAGTCATAAAATCCGTTCTAAACTTACCTTGATTACATTCCTATTTGAGAGTAGATACTATTGTAATCATTTGTAAGTCATCTTAATCCTACTTTCTACTTACATAATCATATACGTATTTAAGATTAAACATGTTAATATGGAAATATGTTATTTATGTCATTAGATAGATCCCAATATTATAACTTTGGACAAAGCGAATTGATTTTATTGGGGAATTTAAAAAAAAAAGAGAGAGAGAAAACATGAAACCATTTTTCCGCCTTACCCCGAAAACTTATAATTGGGACGTATATCCACTGCCGATACGGAATAAGCATAGAAAAGTTTCATTTCTTCTGCGACAATTATGGAGTTTTAAGATTTCTATATGAAATATTGTTTATAATGGGCTCTATGGTAAGCCTAAAGAAAATTCGCCCGAATAGACCAGGTAATGTACTATGGGCCGAATGTGGTCATGTACGGACTATTATGGCTCGTTTTGAAACTGCAGTTGTGGTGGGTTTTCAACAGTTCAACAGAAATTGGATTGGGCTGCTCCACTTCCAATGGGTACAACATTTAAAAGTAGGAAAAACCTAGTTTCTGTGTTGCGCAAGTTTCAGTTAAAAATATATTCATATCAATAAAATCAATAAATTTATTTAAAAAGGTTACTATTGATAAAACCTTTTGATATGATTTCCTCAGGTCTATGTTGACCTGATTAAGCTTATGGCCCACGTCGTGCCTCTCTGGGTGTTAGTCTTCCTATCCTTACGGGTTAACCTCAGCTAATGTTTATTGTACGGCTGTGGGGGATTCGATATTAGGAAAGGTCACATGTTTGATGCATGATAAATCGAGCTACACGTGACTAAAGAAATGATTTGACTTGCATGTATGAAATGATTAAGTGAGATAAAATAGGGAGGAGGAGTAGATGGTCTTAATAGACTCTAGTATATCATGTGATATGTAGAGGAGCAAAACAACATCAAACTCCACAATAGGTGAAGAATGAGGTGGTATTTTTGAGTTGTTTATATAAAGGATGGTAGGTGGATTTGATTTGTTGGATCGTAATGTTGATCAATGATTAGTATTGAAGCCTTTTATATAAGAGTATTAGATAGACTTTTTCTATAGGTTTAGGCCCAAATAAAGTGATTTATATTTTATTAGTATGAGTCTTTGGTTCGGGCGGATCAATCTAACGGCCCCTACCATATCAAATTTCCCTTGATCATCTCGAATTCTTATGGACTTGACTCTTTAGACCCTATTACCTTAGTTCAAAGAGTTAAACCCACTTTATTATTAGGCTTAAAGCCCACGAGTCAAATTTAGCCCTCTACAATGGCCTACCCAATTATAATGGTCATCAATTGCCAAAACTGCTAGAAGACTACAAATAAGGTTGAGTGACAAAGTCAACAATTACCTCCTAAATTTGTGGATCACGTTAACTACTTAATGCTTGCGAACGTAACTTCTACTCACTAACTCCTTTCTAACTACCAACTCCCTTTCTTTATAAATAAATACAGAACCATCACCCAATAGTAAATTACTTAATACTTTACACACTAAAAGCTACTATTTATATTCAAGTACTCTCATTCTCCTTAGACAATACTGAGGTTGATTTTTAGTTTCCTATTTTATTTTCATTTCCCTTAATTTGATTTAAACTAAATAAGCAAATGGTTTAGTTTAAACCTACGACTAAGTTAAATAAAACTCAATTTTTTTTATTTTGAAAAATTTTGGCATAGCCACCAAGTAAAACCGGAAAAAGTAATTAAACTAGAATCAATTAGGTGAACTAATTCTAATTTAGTCACTAATTTACGTTTTGAAAACCTTTTTTCAAAAAGAATTCAAGAAAACAATTTTTTTTTTTTGTTTGGGAGCTACCTTATTAAACTTTTACAATACCACTATTAATTTTTTGAAATTAGATTTAATTTTTAAAAATATCTTTTTTTGAAATAAAGCTTAATTACTGGTAAATAAATTAAATTGTATTATTTTTACAATAAAATGGGGAATTCAAGTTATAATTTACAAAAAAAAAAATGAAAAACTAAAGTGTTTACAAATTTTAGTCTTAGATACTAGTTGGGATTAGACGTTTGTAATTCATTTCCAAAAAATTTTAATGTGTTGGTTTTTTTTTAATTTCCAAAAATCGATCGAGTTTACGTTTTAATTTATTATTATATTTTTTGAATAAAAATAAAATGTAGAAAAATGGATCATATCTTGAAGTTCTATTTTTCTGAATTTTCTAAAAACATCCTCATAAAAAAAAACCCTAAATGAACAACTAATAAACTATGAAACAAACAAAGGGTAAAATAAAACACTAAAAAAGCAAGATAGGAATCGAACTTGACCATGAATAAGGCGTACGGTCTAGGATTACTCAATTTGAAAGAGGACGATGTGAGAATAACTGTTGTGACTGTACGTTTGGATTGTCAAGTGCTACTGTATGTTGATGCTACAGTTGAATCTCCATGTGTGGTTGTGCCGTATTCGTGATTGAATGCGCTGTAGTGTCTGTGCCGTGATAGATCTCGCCTGGGTTGCTGTTGTTGAGCAAGCGTAGATGGAGTGGTTGCTGCGAGTTAGACTGGGTGTTCGAGTACGCAACAAAGAAGAGAGTCGAACACGTGGGGGTCACAAATGGCAATGGGCGGTGTGGCGGCAAAGAGCAGTGATTGTGAGGGGGGTATAGGCAAGAGTGGTTTAGCGTGGGTTGAAGACTAGGTTTGGTCCTAAACGTTGGTGCAGGTGCACGGTAGGTGTTTGGTTCCAATTCGTGTGTGTGGAGCCGTAGTAGACAATAAATTGACTTGGCCGTGAAGGATGAAAGAACACGTTGTTGGGAGTTAACGTGTGCTACTAGTTGTGTTGAGAGGGCTTGATCGGTGCTACCGTAGTTGTTGTGGATATTGGTACGAGTTGGGGTGATTACGAGTGTGTACAAGAGGAGGAGGGTGATCGAAGAGTGGTAGAGAAGGCAAATCGATGAAGTGTGTGTGTTTTGTGTTTTTGATGATGATCCTCTATCTCTTAATTGCTTTTTATTATTTATATAAACTGAAAACAAATCCCTTAAATTAATTCAAATCTAAACTGATAAATACCATTTTAAATTCGAATCTTTATAAATCTTTGTCTTATCAAATTTAACAATATTATATTAGATTTGTCATCTCCAATAATCATTTGGTTAAGATTCTATTAGATCCAAATAACAACTTCAATGACTCAATTCGATTAGTTTTGGATTAGGTATTTATAAACTGGATTTTCTTTTGTTGATCTTTTTTGAAAATCTCCTTTTTTATTTTTACATTTTTAATCAAATAACTAAACAACTAATTAAAAATAACCTTAGATCTAAACTTAACCTAAAGTTAAAATTTAAATGAGCATAAGCCCAATAATGAATTAACTTAGTCCTAAATGGGGCACAAAGAAATCCCATGACCCTAAATTAAGTATCCTAAAAAAATGATCTATGGTAAAATAAATTTTTTTTTAATGAAGGACCCTTTCTATAGACAAATAAATAAATTAAAAAAATAAAACTAAAATACAGAAGAACAAAAATAGAATGTTTATAGAAATAGTCACATTAAACAACACTCTAACACTCTTTACTATTTGTTATCTTGCAGGCTCACATAATAACATAAAATCCATTCTTAGCTACTCTCTACTTACCAAAACCTAAAGACACGGTTACTATAATTAAATTGATAACATATATCTACACAATCTCACGTAATCTTCCTTAAAAGGCACAGCCAAGATGACCATCGTAATACTCTTAGAGATATATCAATTATGCATGTGCATCATGAAAAATATTCGTAATACCTTATTAAAGTAAAATCCCACGTGAACTATTAGAGGTATTAAGTAACGGTACATAAGATTAGGATAAATAATATCAAGTCAAACAAATTAGATAATTTTACATTAAGTGGTTGAAAAAAAATATATTAGTCTTTTATTAATTTGATTATTGATTGCTTTTAACTTAAGTTATTTTAGATTATACTACAATCGAGCCACAATCGATAGACAAACAAGTAAGAGATAGAATTGAGAAGGAATGTTGCTAAGTTATGACTTATTACATACTTTTAGGATTATATGTAAATCAAGGGTAGAAGAAAATCGCACCTTAAAAAAGAGAAAAAGCAAGGCTAATCATAAGGTCTTATGATAAGAAGACCATGTGTTTCAGAGAAAGAAATTTTAATACATCGTACAAATAAAGTCCTACATTAGTCAAAGGATAGGCAAAGTAATAGTATATAAAGTCAAGGTAGAAAATTTTAAGTTAATATTAATTAAAAACCTTTAGATCAAATAATTGAAAAGTTCTGTTAATCGTATGCTAATTATGGCCATCGGTTATTTTTCATATCGGGCGTTTTAATGTTTGACTCCATATGCATAAATAAGGGTAAGTCGAAACAAAGACATTTCAAATTTAAGGATAATAATTTGAATTTAGACCAACTTTACAAAACTTGTCATTACAAAATAAGGATAATATATTTATTATTTGATTTCATGTGTTAAAATTTTGTGAAATTTCATAATTTTCAGGTCAATTATAAATATATATATGTGTGTGTGTGAAGGGGCAATCATGAACCATAAATACCGATGGATAATTACGAACAACTTGGAGATTCCATATTTTACACATTCTATTAAAATAAAAATTATTTTCTACAAAAGTCATAGATTTTCTTATATTTTGCAACTTTCGTATATAACATGGCATCTCCAGGAAGTAATAATACTTGGGAATTACCATAAAATAACGAAATTACTCCAATAATCAGCTCAAATTCTCGTGATTATGCCTTTCTTTTCATAATATTCTTGTTCAATTACCGATCTTATTAAAATTTCCATAATTCTCCTATAAAAATTCATAATACTTCGGGAAGCTTCGTGGCTTTGATGCCGTCGGGGTTTTTACTGCAACCATAAATTGGGAAACTGACCCACAAAGTACATTTATATAACTTATGAGTCGCAAGAATAATCGCGCAATTGAAGAAGTCAAAACTTGAGTGGATAATTCTCCATGGTTTACAATACGTCCTGCAGCGAACGAAAACAAGAGCATGCAATGCAAATTCACAACAGACCGTCACTCTACGAAAACTACGATTAAATTCTTATAAACCCGATTACAAACTGTCATACAGATAATACATGAATAATTCGTAACAATACATGGACTATAAATATTGATTCAAAAACAATGGGGATGGATAGTTTTATTTTATTTTTTATCAAATGCTATCACAACAATTATAAAAAAGAAACAAATAAATCGAATCTATTGATTGAAGATTTTAGATATAGGCCCTCTAGATCTACATCAACTCAATCTAGCCTTGTGCTACATCTAAGCCCAAACCTAGAATGATCTCCTCTGGCCGACTTAATTGACTCCAAAACCAATTTGTTTAGCCTCGTATCCAACCAATAGGAGGGCTCAGCAAGCTTTAAGATAGGCATCGTACCTCCAGGTTGGATACACGATCATTGGTGTAACCCCTATTCTCAAATGTCTTGTTCAAAATTGGAATTTAATTCCTTCTTTATTCCTTATTATAGTGTTCACTTGGTTTTTTTCTCTAAATTACAATTCCTTAAAAATCCCTATTATATAAAATTAAGTAATAAGGATTTTTTAATTTAACTAAAGAATCATGATTTCTCACAAAATTTCACATTTTTTCCAAAAATAACCTCGTATCAATTTAACGATAACCATCGCCACTACTGATTGACTATCGACTACCGACTACCGACTAATGACTACCATTACCACTATCACTACCACTACCACCACCAATCACCACTACCACCACCAATCACCACTACCACTACCACTACCACCACCAATCACCACTACTGTCATTGTCATAACTGCCATTACCACCACTACTATTATCACCACTACTATTATCGCCACTACTACTAATCATCAACAACCACCACTTATCGTCACCGTCACCGTCACCGTCACCACTGCTACTATCGTCCTCGCCACCAACACTATTACCATCACACTGCTACTGCTACTGCTACTGCCGCTACTGCTACTATCACCCTACTTCCATCGTTGTTGTCGCTACCGCCATCGCCATTGCTATCACCACCATCATCACTGTTCGCAATCGTTGTTGACCATTACCATCACTTCCACCCCCGTAGATGTGAGCGCCAGTTCGGCCTGGCTTGGAATCGGCCTTGAATCGCTGGTTCATAGGCCAAGGTTACATTGAACCATAATCGGCTTATGAGCTGACGGTTCAAGGCTGATTCATATGGCTTGCCGGTTTAAGGGTTGATTCATGATCCTTGAACCGTTTTTTTTTTTTTTTTTCTCGTATCTCATCTCCTAAGCCTTTACATTAATTATTTTCCTTCTTGCCTTATCAATCCTTAAATCATTTTTTTTTTCTTTAAACCGTCCATCAAATATACATTAAAAACGAAAAGAAAATAAAATACAAAAAAAGTCTCTTACAGTATGAATACATAATATCTTAATCTGATCGAATAGTATGAAGTAGTTAGAGAGAAAATATTTTTTATAATATTTTACAGTTACCCATAAGGTGCCTACGTATCCGCTAATTGGAATCAGACCACCGTAGTTCAATTTGGATTTTTAGAAAACCTTTAGTTTGTTGATCAATTTTACATTTTCAGAAAAGTATCAAAGTGTTCGTAACTATCCAAGTTAAATTTTTTGAATGAAAATAATTTTAGCTGATCATAATTTGAAAAAACCTAATGCTATATCAATACTTTTGAAAAAACCATGCCATTTAGTTTTTTTGAACAATTAGAAGAAAGGATTTTTCTAGATGATAAAACTTTATTGTAAAGGATGAAAAGAAACTTACTATGTATCATCTTGAGGTAACTATTCGTATTCGTAAGTAGGAGTGAAACCTGCGGGTGAGCTTGGGCTTCCATCAGATCAACTCCAGTAACTAAAATAATCATCCTTCTTGCTTGATGTCTTGCATGGTTCTTATTGTCTACAGCTCGCCTTGTACCAATCTTTTATGCAAACATTTGCCTCAACATTGACAACAGATAGGGAACCTCGGTGTTCATCAATGATCAAGCCTGCTGTACTAAACACTTGCTCAACAGTAACCGTTGAAGCCGAAGCAACGAATACTTTACGGGCGATGCAAGATAATAGTAGATAATCCTTTTTATGCTTTTACCACCACTCTAAAATATCGAAGTCCTTAATAGAGATATTTTCTGAAAACTTAAAATTTGTATTGGTGTAGTGTTGCATCTCAAACGTTGAACCACTAGACCATTGTCTCTTCAATTTTTACACTAGAAATTGCTCACCCATAAAAGAGTAATGCTGCTCCTTAGTGGGTGGCAAAGGAGAGATTGATGACTGGCCACCGTACTGACTTTGATAGCAGTTGGGCATCTCTTCTATGTCGACTATTGCTATCGACACTTTTTGTTATGCTTCTAAACTGTACACATCTTGAGGATCTGTTAGATCTTGAATGTAATCATAATAAGTTTTGAAATACATTAGAAATAATTCCTTTTTACAACGAGGGTTTACAATAATTGCTACGAGATAAAAATGAGGAATTTCTTTATAATAAGTCAACCACTTCAACGTCATATTGTATATGCATGCATGCAGGTTTAGGTCCTTACAAGCTTGAACTAACATGTCAAGTATACTGAAGGCTGACATAACAAATAAGTGAACACTGGGCATATAAACTTATGAAAAAGTCTTAGTAACATTATGAAAAACTTTTAAAATTTTAAGTAATTAGATGCAAATATACAATTATTGGGGAAAATGCTAACTCCTTGCATGTTGTACATTGCGAAGTCACATAGCAGTTCGCTGTAAGGAACTGTGTTATGCAACAACTCGTAAGTTAAGTTCCAGCGATGTTACACATCTATCTTAAACTTTCAAGGTCTCTTCCCATGCTCCATGTAGAAGTTCCTCTACTTTTTGTAAAGGGATGGCCTCTCTGTTATTATTTTGATGACATTCTTGATTGGAGCTATACTGTCATGTAAAACTATAATGCCATCGTTAACACACAAGTTAAGAATATGACATTCACAACGTATGTGGAAAAAAAATCCCTCCCAAAGTTAGTTGAGAGTAATTTTGCAAATGAGATATTGATGCAGTATTAACAATTGTATTATCAAAACCAATAGAAAAAATTTTCCTCACTAATCCATATTCATTTAAAATTTGTTTAATAATTTTATAAACGTTTTGCGCTGTATATTGATCGTTAAATATCCTTAAAGCCAATAATCGTTTATTAAGTTGCTAATTATCATCGACCTAGTGAATAGTAACACCCATATAAGAATTATTACAAAAAGGATCTATTTATATATCTATACATATGGACACTTACGTATCGAGGGAAGCAAACTTACCTGTGAGCTCCCTCTTACCTTTGTGGTAGAACTCCTGCGTAACTCAAGTTATCGTTTTAAAGCTAAGCTGTCGCGAGCTGAGGTTAAACGTCTCCCGCTTGTATTGACTTTGCCACTCTAATACACCTGTGTTGAATGAGAGGTGCATGTTCGCCAAGTACTGTACGAGGTTATATTTATGCCTCTCTTCATCATACCTCATTAACATTTATCTAGATGAATCACCACTTCAGGTAATCTATTGTTGCGTTCTATCTATTCCCACCTCCCCAAAATGCTTCGACCTTAAGTGCCTATTAAGGGTACTATATCCCTCTCCCGTTTTCCATAAATAACTTGCGTTGTAATAGTTGCAGAATGCCCTCGAGTTCCTCCTTTCATCTATACCTTTACAGAAATGAGTAGCGAAAATATTAGACTTATCGAGTTTAGGGGACTTATCTAAGTCAGATGGTCGCAAATTGTTAGGACTACATTGTCTTACATGTTACTCTTCTATTTCGAGAATAATTTCAATGTCGTCCTCCTCATCCTCGAACATGCTTATAGGGTAACTCATTCGTTGGGGTTCAAATCTAATGGGTCGTACAAGGACGCTCTTACGAGGAGGTTCGAATCTAACATGATGTTCAGGGACACTTATGCATGGAGGTTCAAAACTAGGAGGTAGCGTGCCCCAGTAACTCATAAGTTGATGTTTAACGTCAAAGTTAGGAGGTAGTGTGCCTCGATTACTCATGCGATAAGGTTCTACATCGAAACTCGACGGTAATGTAAATTCTTCTTCTATGTTCTTAACCATATCTTGTGTTCTCTGCTCATTTAGGTCATATTCATTATCCGAATATGCCTGAATATCCTGAAACCATAGTGGCGTAGACGACGTATTGGAAGTTCCAACACATTTACCCTTACTTTTACCATTAAATAATGAATCGTGTTTTTTACTAAAAAAAGTACGACGCAAAAATCTTTTCATTAGTGCAAATATTATGAGTGAAAGACAAAAATAATATATAAGAGAAAATATAGCGAATATTATATGGCGAGTATGTGTATATCGGCTTTATTTACTAATACAAATTTTTTTGTGCAGTAGAGTGAAGAATTACGCATAAAAATTCGTGGTTAGTAGAAGGAAGTATTTCTAATAACGTTTCGCAACTAAAAAAAATATGAAGGCAAAATGGTTGGAGTTGGAGTGATTTAAGTAATTTGTAGAGTAAGTGTTTCTGCTAGGCTTGCAGCTGCTATTTATAAAGATTGAGGAATGTGAGAACGTGTCATTTGAATTTTGAAATTTAAAATTTTAAATGATTTGGTGCTGCAAATTTTAAAATTTTAAACTTGAAATTCAAAATTTACAACACGCATGCCAAAAAATTTTTACATATACTCATAGACAAAAGACAGGGGTAAGGGTCTAGAGGGGAGGGGAGGGGAGGGGGTTAGGGCCAAACATTTGATTGACCAATTTTTTTTTTTTTTTAATAAATCTGGTTGTCCTTGAATCGACGGTTCACTACCTGGGCCCTAAAAGCCCGACGAGTCGACCTAGCTAATAATGGGCTGGGCTGGGCCAGTTCAAGGCTCGCTCGGACGGATTCATAATTCGGAATCAACCCTTGTCCAGGTCTACACTCTCACAATCAATTTCCACCACCTATTACTTTAGAATTACTTAAGAAAGAAAATGAATCAAGGATACTTTAGTCATTAAAATTATATTACGTATCTATTCTTAAATTGTTTATTAATCCAACTAAATAAAATAATAGATGTCAAGCCTGATTTTTCGATTTTCTTTTTAAAATTAATTTCCCTATTTCCTATTAATACTAAACCCTAACCCGTTTAATATTAATCATCAACTAAAGAAATTGGAAAATTCTAGTTTTTTATTTAGAAAAATATTTTGAGATACCACCCGACCGGAGTCGGGAAAAAGGAAGAAAACCGTAATCATTCTGGTGGATTGATTATGATTTAGTTACTAGTTTTTTATTTCAATTTTAATGAAGAACCAGAGGGTTCCGAATTTGGGGGGCTAACATATTAAACCATAACGGGTACCATCATCTATTTATCGAAATTAGGATTATTTTTCTAATTATAATATTTCAAGGAAAAAATAAATAGATAAAATCAAAAGAAAAAAAGAACCTAAGTTTCTACATATTTTATCGTCGCCCCGAAGGTACTTTCGTACTTGCTAGCCGAAATCAGATGATCGTAGTTCTTTTAAAAAATCTTTAATGTGTTGATTTACGTTTTTAATTTATTCAGTTTATTTTTAAAAAAAAATTAAAAGGGTCCTAACTCTTGAATGTTATTGTTTTATAAAAAAATTTCGCTAAAAGTCCTAAAATTTAAAAAGGATTTTTTATTAACTTTTATATTAAAAAAACAACTTTCTATATAATAAATTCTTAAACAAGATCAAATCTTAACAAAAATAACCAATCCTAACAACTCCTAAACTAAAATAAAATATACATTCACTGAAATCAATACTTAATTTATCTAATCAAGAAAACTAATGTTAAAAGAAGAATACCTAAATTAATATATACATATACATATATTATTATTATGAAACAATTATCTATATATAAAAGACTAAGAATAAAATCTCCTAAAACTAATATGTTCATATTCGTATATATTATATTCAATAACTAAATATCTAAATAATAATAATAAAAATACAACAATAATAAATAAACAATTAAACAAACAATTTCGAAACTGGAAAGAAACGGACTTGAACTTCTTGATTACGTGATGAAGGACGATGGTCGACTTATAACGGAGTTGCCGTTGTCCACTCAATGAAGTGAACGAACTATAAGTTTAATGGATAACTCAACAAATAAACGTGCTCCTAAATCTTTACAAGTTTCCCTTTATAAATAGCAAGACACCACTAATGATAAACTACCTTCATACACTTCGAGAACTTCTAAATGTTATAACTCTTTAGCTTTTTTATATTATCTCTCACTCTTAATACTTACTAATTTAAGTATCGAAATAATCTATCCACAATTCATTTAAGATCCAATCCAATTCATCTTTATTAATAAAACCCTATTAATGACAAGATTCATTATTTTAGTAGATGAATATTATTGCCACTTAAATAGAAAGAACTATATATTTATAGCTCAATACACATATGAAATTTCCTGACTCTAATCGTAATGCTCAAGTCCAACAGGTGCCTTGCACTCACCTTTAAGCCATCCTTTAGCATTTCTCATTAACTCTTACTTTACGGTCCTAAAAAACCCAAAGAGAGAGAGAGAGAGAGAGAGAGAGAGAGAGAGACTCTTAATTTACAAGCCAATCATTTTGTTTATTCTTGGACCTTCTTTTATATATATCACTATTTTTTGCTACATATGTATATATCAATTGTATAATCTAAAGAAAAACTTTCCCCTTAATACAGTATTTACATTCTAAATCATACTGCAAGAAAACAGATATGGCTATGTACACCAACATGATGATTATTTTCGGGGCTTTCATGGCTGTGTACTTCCAATCCGTAGCGACACAGACAATGGTGCATATTGTTGGAGATGGTGTTGGTTGGGTTATACCCAGGTGGTTCTGAGTTTTATGCTAACTGGGCTACAAACAAGAAATTTGTTGTTGGGGATATACAAATGCCTTATTCACTTGAGAGAAATTAGAATTCAATTCCCCATTTATTTCTTATTATAACATTTACTTAGTTTTTTATCTTCGAATCGCAATTCCTTGAGAATCCTTATTACATGAAATCAAGTAATAGAGATTCCTTAACTTAACCAAAGAATCACAATTCCTCACAAAATTTTACATTTTTCCAAAAAATAATCTAATATCAATTTAACATGACCACCACCACTACTATTGCCATCATCACTACTCACCACTACTATTGCCATCATTACTACTCACCACTACCGTTACCCCCACTACTATTGCCATCACTACTACTGCTACCCCTACCACCATCACCACCAACCACCACCACCATCAGTGCCACCAACACCGTTACCATTACTTTTTTGCCATCACTACCATCGTCGCCATTACCGTCACCGCCGCTATCACAACCTTTTACCACTACTATCATCACTATCACCGCTATCGTCACCACCGCTGCAATAACCCTCACCAAGCCACTACCTCAGCCATCACCACTGCCACTACTACCGTCGCCGCCATTAACCATTGCTATCATCATTGCTTGTAACCATCTTCAACCATTACCACCGCTCTCACTTCCGTCGCCGCAATCGATTTCCACTATTACCACCTATTACTTTAGAATTACTTGAGAAAAATTAAGGGTATTTTAATCATTAAAGTTCTATTACATATTTATTATTAAGTTATTTATTAATCCAACTAAACAAAGTAATATGTATTACATCCTTATTATATTCTTTAAGAATTTCAATTACATTCCTTCCTTATTCCATTCTGTGGAGTGAATAATATAGTTCGCTTTATTTCCTTTTATTTTTACTTTTTATTCAAGTTTTAGAATATAATTATAATTCATGAATGGAAGTTTTTACTTCAACACACTTTTCTTAGTCATTAGTATAATTACTAGAAGAATACTCTTCAATTAGTGAACATAACCATATAGCCCATTTATGAGACTTTGCCTCTCCATAGCTTTTATAGATATTGCAAATAATTCTATTGGTCACTATTAGAAATGTAAATCAATTAACAAAAGGGCCATAGTTAAAGATAGTTTGGGGGGGTTTTACAATTTTATATGTTATATAGTCATATTTTCTTTATTTATGAGAAAATAAAATCACGCTTTATAAGTTTATGAAACCTACACATACTTAATTAACAGTTTAAGATGTGTATTTATAGGTTGCCTTTGTTTTTTTTTTTTTTTAATTATACATTTTTTTCTACCCAAACTAACTATGTTGAATAAACTTATATGAAAAACATTCAAAGCATATATGCTTAAATAAATTTGAAGAACACCAAAGATTACTTATTATCAATGTTTGTAGTGAAAAACATGTACCACATCTTTCCTTAAATTGTTTTTCTTTTTTTATCTCCTTTATTATTATTTTATTTTAGATACTTGAGATATATAATAAAGAATTCTATGCCCTTTCTTTATATGGTTAAATAATTAATAAATATATTGGAAATGGCAAATTTAAATTGAGTATTATTTTCAAATATCTCAAAAGCTCCTTTCATTGAAAAAAAAAAAGATTCAATGGTAGTAATATCTCACATGGATCAATATTAATATTTACATATTATTTATCAATCCATATAACATATTAATACAATTAAAGCCTCTCTTATCTTTAGCAGCACCTTTATATTATTTATGTGCAAGTTTTCTTAACCAAAAATTTTATTTCAATACATGCAGTGTTCAATTTCATAACCAATAGGCATGATGTGCTTAAAGTGCCAAAAGCCTCTTACGATGCATGTACTTCAACCAACCTTATCATAACAACCATCACCATCAGTCCAGTTAACATCACATTGTCCTCTACCGGCGATCACTACTATTTGCACCTTTAGTGACCATTACAACCTTGGCCAGAAACTCCACATTACGGTCTCCATCATACCCGGCGGTACCTTGCCCCCCTCTACCTCTCTTATTACACCAGTACCATCCCTTCCCATCGCTATAACCAATAATACTACTTCTGCTAGTTGTATTCCCCTTCCAACTTCATCACCTCAGGTCGATGGACCAGTAGCTTCCACCACTCCCCCAACTACTCTTGGTGGTCCTAATTCTTCTTCGCCTATTGTGATTTCTAGTTTCCATTTGCTTGTGTTATCCATTTTCATTGGTTTATCTATTTAAATATGGTGTAGCACCGATATTTCTTATGGTACTTTCTTTGGATTCATGATATTGTATTCATACAATAAAAATTTATATGTTTCTTCTATCAAATTTTGAGCTTTGTGGTTTCAACAGATTAAATTATTATAGGATTTAGAATTGTGTTCTCAATGTATTTAAAACTCGTATTTTGGAAATTTGTAGGCCCATTTACATTTCAAATTAACAAACATGGTTATGTTTAACTTATTCATTCTCTCTCCCAGCTAGGCTGATGAACGAAACTAATTGAGTTAAATTATGTTGAGCTCGAATTAGTACTCAAACTTGACTAATAAAAAATCTAAAGCTCAAGCTATATCAAGTTTATAAATTTTAGCTTAAGCTTAACTCAACTTACGAACATTGAGTTTGAGCTCGGTTTAACTTGATTAAGTTTGTTTAAACTTAGTTATTTAAAAAAATTCATATTCTAACTTTAAATATATATTAAAGTGTAAGCTTGACTCTAATTATGATAAAGTTAGGTGTATATTTCAGTTTAACTTAAGCTTGTCAAGACAAATAGTTCAAAATTTTATAATGACTCAGTAAGCTTAAATCACTTGAACCCAAAATCAAACTCAGTTAATTGGTAGTGAAATCAAACTCGAGTACATAAGTAGAGCTGGACTTGAGTTAAATTGAAGATGATAGAAAATTAAGGTAATTACCTAAAAAAATATTAATCTTTAATGTCTGTTGAATAGTGGTTGGAAATTAATTAAGAAATTATTTTTGGAAAAGGAAATAATTATCTACATTTAAATTTGGGGTAGGGTAGTTATCAGAAGGGATATTTTCATTCAAAGAAATAAATACAATACAGACACATTCAACACAAAAACATAAGCTACATGAACAGAACAAAACTACCACGGCCTATGACATATCTATAATCACTCTGTTATAACACACAGGTCTATACACAATGGGAATTTTTCTTTCCCTTAACATAATAGTAGTAGCACAATCCATAAACATGTATTTACAGTCATCTAAAGATACTCCTCCATGACATCATTTCTCTTGATCTTTCTTGCTAATTGATCTACTAACATATTCCCTTCCTTTAGCACAAAAGTGAGCTGAAATGAGAGCTTTTCCTAGCATCAAAGGAGAGAATGAAAGTACTTATTAATAATGTGTAAGCCCTACAATCAGCCACTTAGGGTTCCGATTGGCTGAAAAATCCGATCGAGCCTAAATTATAAAGTAAAACTACAAATATTAGTAAAAATGATCCTATAAGTTTGAATTTAAGAAAATAAGCAATAAAATAAAAGAATATAAAAATCTTCAAATTTTAAGTATATAACTCATTATTTATCAAAAATGCGTAAAATGTATTCCGATAACTAACTAATCGTTAGAGATAAATTATATGTATACTAAAAATCATAGAATAACCTAAATAATATTTAGTAATATTTATTTGTACCATATATGAATTTATATATAGGTAGAAATACGCGAAATTACTTAAAATACGTGAAATGTGTTAAAATAATACTAAATAATTAAAGAAAATTCATAATTAATTAAGGAAAAATAAAGAAAAATAAAAAAAAATAAGGAATGATCTAGATTTGGGTCGTGCCAGCTAGGGAAAATAAGAAAAAAATTAGTCAATTAAATTAGAACAACACAAAAGGCAAATTAGAAGAAGATAAGGTAATTATCTAATCAAATTAATGCACAATAATTTCCCTAAAGCTCTATAAATAACAAGAAAATTTCAGAAGCTTATTTGGTTAGTTTGGAGAGTGAGAAAAATAGAGATGGGTGAAATTGAGAGTAAATTAGGGTTTTAGAAAAAATCACAAAAAATCTATACAATTAGGACCTTAGAGGGGAACCAATACCAGACAAGCACCTGGGAGTGGACGGCTACCACCACCACACAGTGGTGGTAGCGCCTAGACCAGCCAATAAGGCTACAACGGCCGGCGGTGGCTAGAGCCATCTAGACTGGTGAGTTCGGTTTTCAACTCGATTTTGTGTAATTTTATAAAAATATTCTTATAAAATTATGAATTTTTTTATTCTAGAATATTTTTGTATTTAGTTTTTAGGAAAAATATTATTTTGATGAAAATATATCCCGTAATATATGGTTCTTAAAAAATCATGCGAAACCAAACATGTTTCGGTTTATAAATAAATGATCTTAGGAGTGTAGTTTTGAGCTTAAAATTTTTGTGTAAACTACTTAGATGATATAGAATAGTGCTATAAATCCTGTTTTCAAAAATTAATTTTTGAAATTCTTAGATAATTTTTAGGCCTTAAAATGAGGCATAAAATGAGTAATTTAGGGTTAATTAAGTAATTAAATAGTTAATTACTGATTTTGTGAATCATTATATGTTTTAGGATGTTGAAATCTGATGAGGTATGATACTTGTAGCATTTAGAGTGTTAGAAGCAATTATTAAGTTAATTATGTAGTAAATAAGTAATAGGGAAAAATAATAAATTTTAAGTTAATTTTGTAAATTAGGGTAATTAGGTGTAAAATCTGATTTAGGATGAATTTAGACATTTTGAAATGATAATTGATGTTGGGAGATAGTAATTAAAGTGATTAAAATATTATATGTGTATTATGTACATAATAAGTAATAGTGCATAATACACAATTATTAGAAATATAATAAATAGAAAATATTAGAATAAAAATTGATATTATGATAATAATAGAAATATAAAATAAATCTGATAAGAAACTTAAATTAGGGTAATTATATGAAAAATGTAAGATTTTCTCATAACGAGGGTGAATTCGGTAATTAAACTATTATCCAAATGTATCGCATGGACTAGAACACTTGTTAGAGACTAAAAATAATATTTAGGATATTCAAAGATAATGCGATTAATTTCACATTATGGGTCGGAATGATTTCTTAGGATATATATATAAATCTTTAATAAAAAATTGAGTTAAAAACCTAATTTAAAAATCAATGTGAAAACTGAAATAGAACTTAACACGATTTAAGAAAAATTGTAAAAGAATTAAGACCTAGATAATTAGGTATATAAACCCTAAACAAAAGATAGCAATACGCGTTATAAGATAAAACTAACCTATAATAGTTATATGAAAAATTAAAACCACGTTTGTGTTATAGGGATGATCAGCGATGGCCTGAGCGAGTCGGACCTTGAGTGAGTGAGTGAGGAGTCAAGGTAAGTTGGGATTAATACGATACTTTATTTTGGAGGCTTAAGATTATATTTAGTTGTACTTGTTAGATAGTTGGTTGTATGTATGTGCTTGATTATGAGTGATGCTATGATTCTGTTTGTTATTCTGGCTTGCATTGTATGAAATGATCGATCACCCTAAACTGAACTTAACAAAAATATGACTTGTAAACATAAATCGAACCTGCATAGCAACCCATTAGGGAAAACCTAGGATTATTCGGCCAAATACCGACCTTTTCGAAAAGGATAGCACCGAATAGCATAATGGGTCCCTTCTTCACTCTTAGTCGAACTAAGTGATAAGTCAGAAGGTCGAGGCAAGGGTGAAATCAATGGTTTGAAGGTAGTCGCGGGAGGAGTGATATCTCCATTGCACAAGCCTGGGTTTAGTCATAAGATGTTGCATTAATGACAACTCCTCAACTTAAATTAAAGCGGGCGTAATTTTTCTAATCTTACGATAGACCGGACAATGTCATGCGATGGCATTTGCTTAAACATGCATTGCACCAAATGATTTAGTTGGTAATCTTGTTTGTGTTTGTAGTGTAGTTTTAAGTTCTCCATCCTAACTTACTAAGCTGTGGTTGCTCACATCCCTATAGACGTCGTGCAAATATTGGCTAAGAAGCAACTTATAACTACTTTGAAGCTGCTTATAACTACTCTGAAGCTAGCAACTGCTAGATTCTAAGGAGTGAAAAAAAAAAACATTTGAAGAACAAACATATATTTTTAAGATCTAAGCTTTTATTTTAGAATTTTTCATTTCTGAATAACGTAATAACTAGGAAATATATTATGGTGAAACATGGTAAATATTAATTGTAATAACTGAATTATAGTGTATATATATATTTTTTCACTTTCTCAAGTAAATGATTTATTTAAATTACAAACTGTTTACTTCAAAGTAGGTTAGTCGTGGACGCCTTATATAGATCGGGTCTAAGATAGCAATTATAAGGCTAACTCCTATCTTAAAATGGTTTATATGGCGGGGCTGTTACGACTCTACCGCTTCGGAGCGTGACATAATATTAGTTTCATGTATGAGTAGTTGCATTGCTATTCTTCAGTCCATATAGATTTCGATCTTCTAAACCCTATTAATGTATAGTAATATATACCCCAATACAATGCCCATAACCTATACTCAATACAGTTGCTAATTTTCTATATACTTTAACACATAAGTATCAAAATCACGATTCTGTTTATGCGATCTTATGAGTTTACGATTTTATAAGGTTTTTTCGAGTTAATTCATATATAAAATCGTTTTTGTGTAGAAATTTACATTTTTTACTTAGTTTACCAATTCTACATATCTGACTTGACTTGACTAAAAAATAAAAAAAAAAATACAACTAAACTTTTGCAAACAATCTACTATTAAGGCATATCATCTTACCTATCCTATTTTATTTTATTTTATTTTATTTTTTTACTTCTTTTGCTGCTTAATCCTGATTTTATGTTCATAGCATTCGTTTAGGTTTTAGTTTCAATAACAAATATTATAAAAAAAAAACTATATATTTCGATTTATACCATCAATGATTTAAGATGAATTGAAATGTTTGGTTATTTTTTCATTGCTTTAAAAAAACAATAACAAAAGTTTAGTTTTTACTTTGTTTGCCATTCTTTTGTACATGTTAAATTATATATTATTGAGAATATTTTATGAATATGAAAAAGAACTTAATTTTTTCGTTTTTTTATTTCCATAATATATTTCAACTTTTAAATAATTACTTTGAATATATCCACAATTTTTTAAAACTATTTTACATAAGTTATAGAAATTTATATTTCTACATTTTGATTTCACATTTCGATTCTGCTAATCTTTTAACGATTCTATATAAAATCGCAAGTTTAATAACCTTACTTTAATAAAAGCATTGGAAGTAAGTTTAACCCATCCTTCCTAAGCATGTCTCCAAGCTGTGTCTGCTTCTTCTTTGTTGTACTTTTTCTTCTTATGTTTTATGTATGCCTAGAATTCATATGATGGATCTATTCTTGTGTATCGTTTTGACTTGAAGGGTAGAAAACTTTATCATTTCCTTGTTGCCATAATGACCACAAATCAAAAGTGAAAATTACTGCCCAAGGTGAAGTAAGCAGTGAGAGTTGAGACTTACTGATCTTGCAATTGTTCTCCATCCACCGACCAAACTCCTCTCTACTTTGCAAACAGTTGGGGTTTAGTAAGGCCCAAAAACTTTCTACTCTAGGACACTTTCTGAACGTGTGATCTAAATCCTTTACCTTCATATTGCAGAAAGAGCAGATAGGTGATTTCATACACCATTTTGCTAACTCTATCAGCAGTTGGTAGGCTATTTGTCATTATTCTCCAAAACAACAGTTTGATTTTTGGGGCCAAACGTGCATTCCAAATCCTTCTAAAATCACGGGAATTTGTCCCTTCCAATACTTATAACTTTTTTTTTTTAAATATCAGATAACTGTAGTTTTAATTTACTCCCACATGGCAAGTTAGGATTATTCAATATCCATCACGGGCCATATATAAGAAAACGAATCACTTGGCAACTAAAGAAAACTAGTAAAAAAAGTGAAAGAATCAAAAGATGGAGTGAGAAAAACCTTGTCCTACTAAGGAGTGAACTAAATGCTATCAAAGGCATCTTAATGGTCTCATTATTTGGAGTGTGAGCAGATTAAATAGGACCAAGTAGTATTAAATTTGAGCTTGACTTAGAATTCAAAATATCATCTTAATCTTTTTTTAGTTTGAACTCAGTTTTAATAGGCTCGTTTAGGATTAATTATTAAAGAAAATTTAATAATTCTTTCAAGTTTAATTTATCTTAGGACTTAAGCTTGACTCTATCTAAATAAAACTTAATATATAATTGAACTCGATTTAAACATGATTAAATTCATGAATAAAAATAGTTTCAAATATGAATTCAATTTGATAAACCATTTGATTAGCTACAAACTTAAGTTCCTTATTCAACAAATAATTGAATGAAATTCGTAGGAAATATTGAATCAAATTCTAAATATTTATAAGATGTATTTCCTCATGAGGTACGCTATAGATGTGGTCTATCTTAAATAATTAAAAAAATAAATAAATAATCTGCACCGACTGTCTAAATTCTCTAACGTCATACGGAACTTGTCGGATACTTTAATTAGCGGCGTGAGCCTAATGATTTTTTTGTTCACTAGGCTTGAGTTATAATGGGGAAATTCTGTGGTGTATTTCTTATTTTGATGGGATTCATCTGTTCTTTATTTTATTATTTATTTTACTTTTTTAAATTTAGATTATTAAATTTATGATTTGTTTAATAGTTTAGATTGATGATCCAAATTTAAAAAGGTACAAATCAAAGGTAAAATGAAAGGTAATATAAATCCCGTGAAATATAAAAACTAAACCATAAAAAAATCTTTTAAATGATTATTATTGTATGATAATCCAGAAAAAGCCTAACTTGCTTTTTTTTTTTCTTTTTTTAAATAGTATTATTGTTCATATATAAAAAAGTTAAAAATTCAATAGATAAAGTAGATTCAATCGATAGTTCAATCAAATTTGAATCGAATCAACTTTATATTCAAATTAGACTGGATTGAATGATGACTGAATGATGAACTATGTTGGATATAAAAATACTTAGGTTTAAATAATTAAAGAGATGGATGTAATTTATTCCTTTGTACACGTTTATTTTGAGATTCTCGTGATCGGGAAGCCGACACCTTTTGGAAAAGCAAACAGCACTATCCCCTGCTTTTACTAGAAGACTTCCTTTTGCTCTTCCCGTGATAAGGAATCTTTTATTATTAATTCTTTTGATTGCGACTCAAAATCAACGAAATCATGAAATAGATCGGTGAGACACTAGAAATATTATCAAGAATTAGCATGTGTTTCAATAAGTGAGAAGGAAACGGAACAAAAGGAGGGGAAAAAAAAAAAAGAAAGGAAAAATATAAATTTATTACTTAGTTCCAAATGTTTGCTTTCTTCTTTTTTTTTTTTTTAATATAAGACATTTTCCCCCTTCTGTTTAAACAATTAATGTTTTCTAATTTTGACAAAAATAAGTCTTTTATCAATTGATTAAATTTTCCCTCCATTTTTAGCACTGTCTTTTAAGAATTGAAGTTACTTACTTGAGATTGATTTGGCAATTAAAATGGAACTAAGTCAAATGCATTCGGTTAGTGGAGTTGGACATCCAATAATTTAACAAGTTATGCTTTAACGTTTCACATAATCTTTTATCTTTTTTAAGTACACCCTTCATATCCCTATTAGTAAACGTAACTAATATTTTTTATCATTAAAACATATTGTAGAAACTTGAATAAACCTAAAGATATGTCGATTTCACTTGATCAGTTACATAATTGTGACACTACAATGATAAATGTTCTTTGAATTGTATGAAAATGACTGTGTGGCCAAAGCTTACATGTTGTATGTTGGTTATCTACTGTATATTGGTTGGTTATTCCTTATTAGACGAATTAATAACTTGTTTCAAATAAAATTTAACTTGCATTACATCGAGTCTTGCATTTTGGAAGGCTATCATTGCTACATGGTAGACAAAAAGGTTTTTACTAAGGATAGAGAAGTCATGTTTTACCATTTGCAAATAAGAGATGTGGAGATCCCATCCTACAATTCTGCTTTGTCTAAGTGAGTCTAAGGATCCGTAAAAACAAAAAAGAAGAAAGAAAGAAAGAAAGAAAGAAATAGTACATCTAATTATACCTCAAGGTACCATTGAGGTTACACTAATAAATCACTGTTGAAGTTAATCGACCCAATACTCTAACTCAAGGTTAAAGAGATAATACCTTAAACTTCATCTTGGTTACCAAGAATTCACATATGGCTACTTATATATAACATATGGCTAACTACTTACTTGACCTTACTTATATCCATATATACCTATTGCCTGACCAAGCTTCCTGCAGTTACATAAAATATTTTATTTGCTTTTTGCTTTTCAAAGCTATTTAAACATACGTTTAAAAGGATTTTTATAAGACAATAGATCCTCTCAATTTGCTTTTTCCACATTTCTCTTGATTTAATCGATGGTTGAGATCACAAGGAAAAAAATGATATCATAATGATATTATAGGATATTTTAAAATTGTAGACAACCTCAACTATTAATTTGCAAATTGAGGAAAATTAAGAAATAAAAAGTTGAGAGGATCCAAGTCCTTTTTATAAACAAATGGTACGCTTATTATGCTCAAAATGAGTGTGTTTAGCTTAGTTTAAAGCTTGTATAGGTGAACAACGAATATTATTAATTTATTATTTTTTAATGCATTGGGTCTCAATCCAAAATCTTATAAAGTCTTAAAATATGTCTTTAAACCTAATGAAAATACTATAAGATAACATGATCAAAGGTTTTTATTGGATCAATTGAGTCAAGTACTCTATAATGACTAATTTGTTTGTATCTTAAATATCGGATTCCATAATCAATTATATATTGTGTACACATATATAATGTGAATTAATGTAATAACCAAATAACTACCTAGAAGAAGCCTGAAGTCGGCCCTAAATCGTTAGTTCAAGAGTTGAGGGCAAGGTGAATCGAGCTCGGCTCTTAAGGCCATGGGCCTGCGGTTCAAGGGCTAGTTTATTTAGTTTTTTTTTTTTTTTTTTTGCATTTTCATAAATTAATGTAAACAATTTTCTGCCTTCTCTCGTATTTCTATTTTTTTTTTTCCTCATATTATTATAACTCAGACATTTTATTTGTACATTACATATAGAGATGTCGCATGAATGATTCACTGTTATTTTCGGTTCAAATTTTATTATGTTCTAAAATAATTGATTTAGACCATGTAAACATAATATTACTTTAATATTACAATGTTAATTAATGTTAGGCAAAGTGAGAGAAATTACAAAAGAGGAAGACTTGTTATTCAATTCTAGGAATACATTGTTAATACAAAAATAAATAAATTTCATCATAACTATTAACTGTAACTTGTGATGGTACATTACAAAATATTATTTCTCATGTGAAAATATTTGTGAACCGTATAATGTGTTGGTGAATTACTCATATTGTTTAATGTAGTGTAGAGACTAAATAAGTAAAGTAGAAAAAATTATTGACATTAAAACTATCAATTTGAAAATGCCACAAATCTTCGATCTTTTAAACTTGTAGATGAATCATATATTTGAACACAAGATAAATTAATGATTTTACCAAGATTCTTTTAATCAATCAAATTCAAAATAAATTCATGAGATTAGGCTAAGATACTTTGATTTCTTACCTTTTTATCATATTTACATATCATACTTGCTAATTTAAATTGATGAATATTCTAATTTCTATAATTAATACTAATTTATTTAACAAATTCAACTTATTGATATAAGTTGATTTTCTATTATGATAAATTGAAAGGATAAGGGGAAGAGAATAATTGAGATAAGAGAAAGTGTAGAGATTAAAGTAGGATGTCATAACTGGTGAAGGAAAAGGACAAACTTAATTGCAGATGATGAGATCATTTTTTTTTAAAATAAAGCAAAGATTGAGTAGTCTGAACCGTCGATTCAATGGGTTTAGCAGTTCGATAGGTTCACTAAGTCGAACCTCTTAGTTCATCAAGGCCCAATAATTCGTAGATCGATTCAGTGGTTCTAGATCAATTCATGATTTAAAACTGATCCTTACACAAGTCTTCATAGAAGCTTATGATCTATGATAGTTTTAAGATGAATTCCACTAAACCCTCTTTTAGGACTGTTATATATGGAACACCTGGTCATTATTAACTAGAACCTTCCAATCATTCATCATATAAAATTATACAAGTAAGATTTCAAATCACAAGGTATGATGGGAATTAAGCTACAAGACTTCTAACCTGCAGCCGAGCCCAAGAACTAAAGGAGCTGGCATGACGAATCCTTATATTTTAATCAACCCCTACCAAGGCTGAGTACTTACTTACTGAGTCACTTTTAATGCCATGCCGAATGACTGCCCCTTATTCTGTGTTATGCCAAATTGATGACTACTCTAATACTAAGCCGACCAATCACTTGACATCATCCTTATCAAAAAGCGAAGAGATAGAGAATCCAGATGACTAAGCCATTTTTACTCGGACAAGCTCACCTGTCCATACTTTTTGTCCGCATCCCCTAATAACCTTGCCAATGCATTATCGTCACGTGTACAGTATCGTATGGAGAATCTATAGTATCAATGATTGATTTCCTTGTATATTCATTTTTACCCTATTATATCATATACATTACTTTTCTAGGAAATATCCTTATTGTCTATTCCCTTTTGGGCAAGTCACTTTAACTCACGGGTATAAAAACCCTTATATTTGTAGTTGTAAGAGAGGAGATTACCTTTAATATATTTGAGTACTTTCTTCCTTGCGTAAACACTACTTGTTTACTCTCAGCATCACTCTTATCCTTTCTCTTAAACAAAGTTAAGTGGCAAGTAACCTCACTAGACCAATTCATGGGTTATATTGAATTGTGCCATGAGTCCTCAGAAGTTTCATTGGTGCGTCATATCCTTTAGAACTATTCATGGGTGTTTGCTTACTATTTCATTCATCTTTGTCACTCTTTCGTACCTTTCCCTATTAATCCTTTTTTGAGCTTTTAGCAAGTTTGGACCCATCTAGCGACTGGCCTTGTCTATTCTTAGTCACAGTTCGCAACATCTTGGTATCAGAGCGGAGGTTTTGTGTGAGCTTCAATTAATTCTTCTTGAATTCTGTTATACTCTATTTTGCATATGAGAAACAGAGCAAGTTACTATATTCATTTGACTGCTGTATTATTAGTTGATTTACTTTCTAAAGTGTTTGTTTGAATTTTGAATCTATGACGAAAAATGACAAACCCAAATATGAATATAAGTACTGGTAATAATAGTAGAGTTATCCACCATGAACGATAATCTCAAAAAACTCCCAAAAGTACTGACGAGAGACTTGATGAGGTAGTTAACTTCTTAGTAGATCTAATCTAAGCTATTCATGCCTTATCTTATTGACCCACTAAGGCCGCACAAAACACTCCACAAGCTGTTCAACCTATTAGAGGTCAGAACCTAGCTCAACCCGTTAGAGGTTAGAACCCAGCTTGACCCGTTCGAGGTGGAGGAGGTAGCAGACAAGTAAAACGAAAGATAGACCTGAGAGAGCTTAATGCGGAGGAAGAAGAATATCTTGAAGAGGAATGTATACGAGTCCCAAAGCATCCGACCATGTAAAGCTTCGGATTCCGAGTTTCAATGGGTCTGGGAATGTTGACGAGTATTTGGATTGGGGAAAAGAAGGTCAAGCGTATATTTGATTACTATCAATATGAGAATTGTGAGAAAGTGAGGACTGTTGCTGTTGAATTCTCCAGATATGTCACCATGTAGTGGAAGAATTTTCAAGCTATAAGAAGAAGAAAGGGGTACTGAAAGATTAATACCTGAACTAAGATGAAGAGAGTGCTTAAAAACAGATTCATATTGGAAACGTATCTCCAAGATACTTTCACTCGGCTTCAAGAGTTGAGACAAGGAGGTTAAGCTGTTGATGAGTATATTTAAGAATTCCAAACGCTTATGATAAGATGCAAAGTGGAGGAACCACCAGTTGAATAGTCTCAAGGTTTATTACTGGATTGAGAGGAGACATCTAAGACATTATGGAGCTCCAACGATTTGACACAATGGATAAAGCTATTAGCATTGCCCAACGAGTGAAGAGCCAAAGAAGGAGCCGAGTAACAACCAGAATGCCGACTAGCCAATCAAGAGAGGCAAGTCACCGAACTCAGTCTAGTATCGAATCGAGTAGAAGAGTTGATGTCAGAGCCGAACAGAAAGGCCGACCTAAAGATGTAATCTCGACTCGAACGTATGAGAAGGGGTAAGGGTCTAGTAAGAACACTAACCAGATTAAGTGCTTCAAGTGTTAAGGGTTTGAATATATGACTGCTCAGTATGAGGAGGTTCTTGCCAAGAAAGAACTTATTGAGGAGGACTTATTTCCCAAGGACTTAAACCAGTTACTCATAGTTGTTTGGCAGACTATAAACATGGAACCTTCATAAGAGGAGGAGTAAAGAGAGAACTTGTTTTATACTACCTGCAAGGTGAATAATCAAATGTGTGCTCTTATTGTGGATAGTGAAAGTTGTACCAATATGGCATCAACCGATCTTGTTTTTCAAAATTGAAACTGTCAACTGTTGCACATCTTAGGCCTTACAAGTTACACTGATTGAGTGAGAAAAGAATGTTACATGTCACTCAGCAAATACTGCTGTCGATCACTAAAGGGAATTACTCTAACCAAATCCTCTGCGACGTATTGCCTATGTGTGCTTCCTACGTATTGCTAGGTAGGCTGTAGTTGTTTAATAGGAGAGTTATACATGACGGCTACAGGAATACGTATATGTTGGAAAAGGATTACTAGAAGATCACGTTGAATCCGATGCCGCCGAGAGAAGTTCATAAATTACAGACAAAACTCGCTCGCTGATCGAAGAAAGCTCTAGTGATGAGTAGAGCCAAGCTCTGAGAAGTCATCAATACTAACGAGCCGACCTTATTGTTGGTCAAGCGACTATTGAAAATGAAAGAACAAGGTGAGCTTCCTGAAGAAATCAAGGGGTTGCTAGATGACTATACCGAGCTGATCCTAGAACAGTTACCTAAGGGATTACCCCTAACTTAAAGCATAGAACACTGCATTAACTTAGTACTTGGTGTTGCAATGACTTAGTACCTGGCATTGCACTAACTTAGTACCTGGCATTGCACTGCTGAATAAGCCAACTTATCGGATGAATGCCAAGCAGGCTTTTGAACTCTAATGTCAAGTCAATGATTTGCTGGAGAGAGATTATGTGAGAGAGAGTCTTAACCCTTATGTCGTGCTTACATTTCTAATGCCAAAGAAGGGTGAAACCTAGTGGATGTGTGTTGACAGCCGAGCCTTGAACAAAATCACAATCAAATACAGGTATCCAATCTCAAGGTTAGAAAACATGTTAGATGAATTGAGTGGAGCCAAAATTTTCAGCAAGATTGATCTCAAGTCTGGCTATCATCAAATCCACATGAGGTTAGGAGATGAGTGGAAAATAGTGTTCAAGACTCAACATGGACTTTATGAGTGGATGGTCATGCTCTTCGGCTTGTTTAATGTCCTGAGCACTTTCATGAGACTTATGAACCATGTGCTAAGACATCTATCGGGAAGTGTGTCGTAGTGTACTTTGATGACATCCTAGTCTACAGTGCCGATATGCTAAGTCACATTGAACATTTCAGAGCAGTCTTAGATATCCTTTGTGTTAAGAGACTATTCAACAACTTGAAGAAATGTTGCTTCTATTAGGAGGAAGTAGTATTATTGAGGTATATAGTTAATGAAGGAGGCTTGCGAGTCGATGATAAGAAGATTAAAGCAATTGTTGAGTTGCCAACTTCTATTACTTATGCCGATGTAAAAAATTTCCACCGACTGGCTTCATTTTACAAAAGGTTTATCAAGAACTTTAGCACCATCACTGCACCACTTACCAAGCTAACAAAAAAGAATACTGACTTCCGGTGGAGAGAAAAGGAAGAGAGGAACTTTATCAACATAAAAGAAAGGTTGACTTCTACCCCAGTATTAGTACTACCTAACTTTGACAAAATTTTTGAGTTGGAATTCGACGCATCGGGTGTTGGAATAAGCATTGTCCTAATGCAAAAATGCTGACCAATTGCCTTCCACAGTGAGAGGCTCAAAGGACCATAGCTGAACTACTCCGTATATGACAAGGAACTTTTGGTATTAATTTGAGCAATGTAAGTGTGGCAACATTACTTACTGCTGAGAGAATTTGTCATATATATTGACCATGAATCCTTAAGGTACATCCAAAATCAGACCAAGTTGGTAAAGCAGTAGGCAAAGTGGATTGAATTCCTTAAAGGGTTTAATTTTGTGATAAAGTATGAGTAAGGAAATAGCAACGTAGTTATAGATGCTCTTTCAAGGAGGCACATGCTCTTATCAAAACTACAGACTAGGCTGTTTGGTTTTGCAAGTATCAAAGAATAGTACTCTGAAGATCCACACTTTGGACCAATAATTTCGTGATGCGTAGAAGAGAAGACAATGGATGAGTATTATATGGAGGATGGCTATTTGTTCCGAGGAGGGAGACTGTGCATGCCGACTTGTTCCCTGCGGGAATTATTAATCAGGGAAGCCCACAACAGAGGGTTCTCTCGATACTTTCGAGAAAAGAAGATATGTGAACTATTGAATGGCCTATTATTTTGGCCAAAAATGCGAAGGGATGTATACCGAGTTGTGGAAAGCTATGCAATGTGCAAAAAGGTCAAGTGCCGAGCCAAATAAGGAAAAGCAATACCTCTACCTGTTTCGACGAGGCCGTAGACTAAACTGAATATGTACTTTGTTCTCGAGCTACCGCGAACTGTTCAAGACAAAGATTCTGTAATGGTCGTCATAGATTAGTTCAGCAAGATGGCACACTTCGTACCCTGCACCAAAACTAACAACACTTTAGCTATTACTTTTCTTTTCTTATAAGAGATTATACGGATATACAGCGTGCCGAGAAGTATAGTCTCCAATAGGGACCCGAACTTCTTGAGCTATTTCTGGAGGACTTTGTAACATCGACTGAGAACCAAATTACTCTTTACTACCTCATGTCACTCCCAAACTGATGGCCAAACGGAGGTGGTTCATTGCACTTTTGGGTTATTGCTCCAAGCTATAATAGGCAAGAACATAACTGATTGGGACGTCTTCCTACCAGTGGTCGAATTCGCCTATAACCAGACCATACATGATACCACTAAGTAGACTCCTTTTAAGGTGGTCTATGAATTCAATCCCGAGTTACCTCTTAACCACGTCCCTATACCAGCACCTGCACAAGAGGATCTCAATGCCTCGGTCAAAGCACAATCTCTTCAACACATCTATGGTAAGGCCACTCGGCTTATCAACCAAGATATAAAAAGAATGCGAGAAAAGACTAAGGGTAGGTCAACCAAACAATTTCAGGTAAAAGACTTTATATGGTTATACCTTAGCAAGGAACGGTTCCCGAACAAAGAGAAGGACAAATTATCTGCAAGAGCGGAAGGGTCTTTCGTAATCCTCCAGAAAATCAGTGATAATGCCTACAAGTTGGAATTGCTTAAGGACTATGGGGTTTATAACGCCTTCAATATTGCCAACCTCAATTCATATCACCCTGACGGAGAACTAAGTGAACACTATTCGAATTTGATCCCAAATCCAAAACAACTCGGAGGGAGTGATGAGAATCAAGCTACGAGATCTCTGACTCACAACCGAGCCCGAAGACTCAAAGAGCTGACATAATGAATCCTTATGTTCTAACTAATCCCTACTGAGGTCGAGTACTTACTTGCTGAGTCACCTTTAATACCGTACCGAAAGATCGCCCTTTATTCTGTGTTATGCTAAGTTGATGATTACTCTAATATCAAGCCAACCAATCACTCAGCATCATCTTTGCCGAGAAGTTGAGAGACAGAGAATTTGGATTGATTAAGCCATTCATACTCAAATAGTCTATTTATCCGTACTTTTTATCTGCATCCCTTAACAACCTTGCCAATACAATATCACTATGTGTACAGTATCGTATGGAAAATCTATAGCATCAATGATTGATTTTATTGTATATTCATTTTTACTTTCTTATATCATGTATATTGCTTTTTTAAAAAATATTATTATTATCTTTTCCCTTTTAGGCAATTACCTTAATTATTTTTGGCAAGCTTAAACCTATTTAGTAATCGATCTTATCTGTATTTTTGTCACACTTTGCAAAAAGGTAGGATTGTGCTTTTTAAAGCATGAGAATCATCCATATCGTCTAGAGATTAGCATAAAGAGAGAGAGAGGGGAAAAAAAAAAAGGACAGCTGCCGAAAGGTCATCAAATGAGGATAATAGAATTTCAACCATATAAATTTTCGTTATTGGGACAACTTATGTTGAATCTGTTAGCTATCATACATTCTTCGGCATCTGCTTCCTTTTCTTTGAAAAGAACAAATATCTTTTCCTATATTCACAAGATCTCTACTTTTTTTGATAACTGGTTTTGGCACCATTTACTTGCACTAGGACAGGATTATGTGGGATGTGATTTTTATAATTCCATATGACGTCTCTATGTCTATAATCGATATCATGGTTGATTTTTACTGTACTCTTTTTATTTTGACGAGATCGATTCAGTTTTTTATATCATTTTTTATTTAATATATATTATATATTTATAATTAAAAATATAATCAATTTAATGATTTAAATTTAATTAATATTAAATCAAAAATAAAATTAAGAACTAAACCAATTCCGTATAAAGCATAAGTAGAACGATAGAAAAATCCTATTTAGGCCTCCTTGAAAAATATTCACATCTATCCATATCTCTTCTAATATAATATCGAGTCACTTGTATTTCTATATATATACGTATACACACACATATATACAATTATTCATTAGATGGATTCATCATCTAATTTGAGAGTTTTGTTAATTTAATTAATATTTCATCATTTAATATGAGCTGAAGTGGGTAGCTAAATTGACTTTAAAAAATAATTGTAATAGCATACTAATACAAAAGATTGATTTTCTATCGTAAAAATGGGAGGAAAAAATGTAGCGCCTTAATTACATATACAGAAAATTGAATGTCGACTGGGAAAAGGACACATTCAATTCAGGTTGGCCTATATGAAACCTCGATTAGGCAAATGCGGACATCAATATCTCCTACAGGATTATGCGCGTTGGTGCAAAAATATCGCAGTTGAGGTGTGATTCATCAGAAGTATTTATTTAGTGGATGCAGCTGTGATAGGAATGCTGTAAGGTACGTAGGTTACGAAAAGGACTGATTCCCTACGTTATAGCATCCACTCAACTTGACAGCCAATTGATGGTTGGTGCGTGGTTAAAAATGTTATCTTGATATTATTTTGGAAAAAATTCTAGAGTAATCGTGGCAAACTCTATAAGATGTAATGAGTTTTTGCACAAATTTAAATTAACCTATCTGCCTCAATTCGATCTGCATTTAGTCCTTTAATCTTTTAAAATGAGTTCTCATATTTTGAAAATTTGCATTCAAGCATAATTTACCATTTTTCCTATAGAAAAATAATTCTGAAAATCTAAAATCATAAAAATGTTTCTTTAATATAGAATGAAAAATTCAATGTCAAAAAGTGACCAACCATGGTTGCTATTCCCTAATATATAGTATCACATTAATATATATTTTGAGACACTCGTTCAAAACTTAAAAAAAAAAAAAAAAAAAAAAAGAATGGATTCCAATATTGAATTTAATAATTTATGAGAAAGTTAACATTAACAAGTGTGAAAAGCCTTTTTTAAAAAAAATTATATGTTAAACAATGTCTCTAAGGTACCCATTTATATTTTTCACTTATTTATGTTTTTATATAGATAAATTATAAAAATTTCGATATTTTATTTATGTTTTTAAATTTCTATTAGTTTATTCTTTTCATCTTTAATATTCAAAATTCTAATATAGTCTCGTGAATTAAAGAGACATCTTTTAAAAATTTCGGGGGGATGCTATACAAATCCCCACGTTCGCCTGTATTATCTACTTGTTGAAATCAAAGAAATAAAAATTACGTTGATAGACACACGCAATAAATATTACTAAAATTGACGGCATAATGATTGTATTAAAAAATTAATTTCAAAATCTCTATTTTTGGGTTGTCTACGCCACCATAGCGAAATTGCATGACGTCACATAAGCTGAAAATGAAGTCATTCGGTTCCATTGTAATTCATATCCATGCATAACAAAAATTTAAAACATCATTTTCATTTTCGGCATTAATAAGTGGTATGTACACTATAAAAATAAAGAAAAGATAATATCGTCACAACGAGAGGGACCCATCAAGGGATAAGAGCCCAAACTTCATGGAATGCAGAGTAATAATAATCAGCCAGAAAAATGTTAAAAGAAGTTTACTAATTTAAAATTAATAACATCTACTAAATGAATTTTTTTCCGGACTTGCTGATATTTTTAATAAGACCAACTTCATTCCTCATTTAATCTTTAATCTTATATTCATTACAACCCTAATTGTATTTTTCTATGCTTCAGATGCAATCCAAAGTCCATGTCATAAGGGCCGGTAGAGGGAGCCACTTTATTTGTCATGACACAGTGGATCCCTAAGAGCACGTGCAATGGCGCATCTCATTGCGTTCTCCGATGCTCGGGGGAACCGGATGCCGTCTCGTGTCCGTTGGGGTGAGTTCCTCAACTAACAAACGTTCCCAGCTGGGAAACGTGAAATGTTGGTTTTATTTATTTATTTTTTTTCTTTCTCCATATTTTGATTGGTTATATCAATATATTGGACCCATAAAAACAGTTTAAAAAATATTAAAAAAATTTTTATGAAGGAACTTATTTCTTAGGGCATATTTATAAAGGGATACTTAATATAAATATCTATATCAAACACTTTTCTCTTTTTATAATTTGTGCTTATAAATAAATATTTAACTTAAGAAAGGTGATTCACAAATAATCGGTTCTTCATTTTATTTTTCACGCCATAATCAATTAATTGTTTTTAATTGGTTCGTTCTCTTTACTTAGTATATTAAATAGCAAGTTACTGAAAAAAAAAATATATTAAATAGTTTTTTTTTTTTTTTTGCCATCTGAATATTAAATAGTTTTTTAATTAGTTTTTTAGTAAGCATTTTTTTATTTCGTGAAACTCGCAAAATAATTAAATAAAGATGATGAACTTTTGTTTAAAGCATCCTTTATAAAGTAAAGGAGTGTTTATATGAAAAAATGCTTAAAGTACTAATATCACATCTCAAGAAGAAAGTTCCTTCACATATTTATGCGATACTTAGAAATATGAAATGAGTTCCTTATTGATGTATATGATCTAATAAAAATTAAATAATAAGACAAAATCGATGCATCTCGATCTAATAGGTGCCAAGTCCCAGAAGATGTACTTAAGATCTAATGGTCGAGCTCTATTTGTACATCTAATCCTTTTTTTTTTTTGAATTAGTTTTATCTTTCATCCCATATTGATTTATATTCATTTAAATTTAAAATATTGAATTAATTACAAATTTAATTATTCGGATTTTACAAAATATAAATAAATGATGAGATAATAGTTAAACTAATCCTATTGAAAGATTAGGTTGCTCTTTATAAAGTGGAAAATATTTAATGTTTGTTGTAAGATTAACATTTGCAACAATCAAATTATCATCTTATGGTTCCATTTGATTTATCTATTTTTCGTTTTATTGGTGTTTTATTCTTGAATATTTAAATCTTTGTGTTTAACAAAAATATGATATCAAAAAAATAGAAATATATTTTTTCAAAAATATCAATTAAAATAATTATTTTAATTTATACAATATATATTTTTTAAACTTTTCTTATACAAATTTTCATTTCGCAATCTTAACACTTCAATTATCATCTCTATCATAATTATAAAATAGAAATAGATAAAACAGTTTTCAAAATATGAAATTTTAAATAGATATAAATTAAATACAGATAAAAAAAAATCCAAATAGACTATATCTATTAAAATAATTATAATTAATTGATAAATTTTATAAGAAGCTTGGTATATCTAGGGTGGATGTTAGTCTCTTCCATCCCACTTGCTTGTTCTGTTGAGGATGGATTTTTTTTTTCTTTTTCTTTTTCTTTTTGCCTTTTGAAGGAAAAAAAAAAAAAAAAACTCCATATGATAACTTTAAAATTCTAATAAACTCTGCTTACTACAGTAAAAGAACACATCGATGCTTAAGAATTTCATCACATGCAACATCCATCATACATGCTATTTGTGAAACAATTTGTGCTCTTATTAGACCATACAGTTTATGGTATCCGCGGAATCGACACTTTTACAAGTCAGCTTAATACATTTTTCAGCATACGTTACAACTAATATACCGCATCCATACAAATAGCACGAACCCTACGACCATTATCAATCGACAAAGTCACCAGCACCCTCAACACCATCATCAGCGTTGATCTGATCAAGAACAAGAACGACTCCCATAGCAAAGGCCGCATCGAATCCAGCCGTTAGGCTCAATGCGAACACATCTTTACCAAGCGTCACGTTAGTGGAAGCATCCACTTTGCGTTTGATCTCAGCCATCGGTTCCCTCTCCGAATTAAATATCGTACAGCATCGATTCGAAAAGGAGCCCTCGATATGGTACTCCTCACCCGGATCGCCGAAAACCTCCACCGTCACTCCTGACCGTCCGATTATGGAGGATCTACGTACATTGAAGATCGGTTTTCGGCCGTCGATTCCTTCTCCCATGAAGCCTTCCCACCGTTGATGCAAACTCGGCCTCTGCATTACATCAAATTAAATACTTTATTTATTTATATCAACTCGATCAAAATTATTTTAAATGAATATCCTGAATATTCATTAATTTTTATTTTATATTACATATAAATACTTAAATTTAAAAAAAAAAACTTTATAATCTAACAATATAAATACTAATTTTTCAATAAAACACGTCAAATTCAAATCTCCAAACATACTAAATTCGAATCTCAATGGGAGGACCCTGATGCACTTTCGAAAGAAGAGTTAAGGACCTTATCATGAGGTCCTTCACGGTTGCACAAGGTGCTTGATATTTGAGAGGTCCTTAGACCCCTAAAGGTGGGTTTTTTTTTTTTTTTTTTGTAACTTTAACAACTTTGCAAAAGAAAAATTAAAAAAAATATATATATATATATATATGGGACTCATTAAAACTTAAAAAGATTGAAGGATTTTTTTAAAATGATTTTTAAAGATTAAATTATGAGATTAATAATGAAACCTTAATATAAAAACCTTATAAAAGTTGTTTGGGTTAAGGCCAATATATAGCTAGAAAAGTCTTCCCACCCTACTCGTTTGGGAAAAAAAAAATTGATAAATTCCATGCATAAATCAAATAAAAGAAAATGAGTCGTTGAGTTGACTCGAGACACTGTTTTCAATACTAACGATAGAATATCTGTGTTAGATCCCATTTTTAAAAATTACACATTTTACGTGAAAATAAATATATAAAAAAGATCTTAAGTTATTAACATTTGCCTTATAAAATTAATAAAAAATTCTATCTTCTCCAGAAAAGAAAATGAAAAGTTAACACATATTTGCTAATTTTTATTTACTAACCCAAAAAATAAATGCCAAAAATTGCAAAAGCAGTTTCCTTTACTTTACCTTACCACCAATCCAACCAATCGAAAAAATACTCAGATCCTACACTGACTGAGTCAACTCGGTAACACCGCATGAACGACTCATCAGTTCGGAGGATATATGTCGAGGAGAAAACAGACATACACACACACACATGAAACCCTACCTTACGCCTGACAGTGAGCAAGCACCGACCATGAGCGTCCATTAGAACAACTTCACCCTTGTCACGGGTATCCGGTCCATACGAGTCAACTCGGAAGACCAACTCACCTTTGGAATCGTATACACTGAACCCGTCACCCGCAAAGAAAAGAGAAGTCTTGAGTACCGTTAAATGGGTTTCTTCTTCGTATACAAACCCATCTTCAACCACAAGTCTTCGTCCTCCTTTCATGTGTATATGTTGTAAGTGTAGGTTTTGTTGTATGTTATGGGATTGAGTGAATTTTTCGCTTTCTGGAGAGAGAGATAGAGAGAGAGAGAGAGGCAGACGTTATGGAAATGAAAGCGTCGAAGGGAAGGTATATATTGAGTTGTTGTGACTTTTGAGGACAAAATGGGAAGAGAAGGAGAAGGGAAGCTGGGATGACTCGGCTCATTTTCTGTCCCATTTATTATTTTGGTCCGATCATTTAATTTTTTATTTTATTATTTAAATATTCAATAGATTTAAATGATAAGAGAAGATAGAAATTTCTTAAAAATATTGAACCGACCGTAAAAAAAATTCAATAAAAATAAAGTGAGTTTCTATCAATTATTAGATTATGAAAATGTTAAACGTGTGCTTAGAATATCCCTTAAGATTCTGTAATAATATTAATACATGATATGTACTAATGAGTATTTTATATTATTGATATTTATTTTAAAAATATATATTTATTATTATGTATTTTTTATGAAAATTATTTATTATATATTTAAATATTATTAATATTAATGTATCACTTACCTATTATTATCATCAAATTTTTGCTTATACTTAATTTTTACAATTTAAATGCCAGCGGAGATAAAAAAAAAAAAAAAGAGAAACTTACTCGTTAAGTAAATGAAATAATAGCTTGTAAATAATATTTAATAACAGATATGATTAAATAAATGGGATAAATACAAAAAAATCCCTAAAGTTTCATAATTTTTCAAATAAATCCTTAAATTTTTACTTAGGACATTTTAGTCTTTAAAGTTTTTAAATTTGGTCAAATTAACCCTCCCATTATATCGGTTAACTTTTCCATCCATTTTTTGTTACGTGGCATTTCGTGACAATTTTTTTAAGGAAACTACAACCAAGTCAACATCTACATCAGCAATTGCATACCCATGACTAGATGACTCACTCCATACAAAACTGATCTTGAGGATTTAAAAATCAAGTATGCACCAGAAAACCTTAAATAAAAAAATTTGCATTCTTCCCAAAAACCCTTACCTTAATCATCCTTTTAAGTCTGCAAAGTGAAACCCTACTTCCAAAATCAACATCCCATCTTTATCTCAATAGGAAATTAGTAGAAAAAATGTTTAGATCTACGGGGAAGAGTTAAGGAAATTCATAGAGAAGAGAATCATTGAAGGGAATTCAAATATCGTTAATAACCGCCAAATGTCATGGCCCATGTGTATCTTTAAATGTTATTGTGAAATTCCAGCTCATATCTCAACTTTATGGACACAAAAGAATCTGAGTAGAAGATTCTTAACCTGCCCAATGTGAAAGGAGAAAGGATGCAACTTTCACAAGTGAATTGATGTCAAATTCTCCGAACAGGCAGAAGAAGTTATTCTCAGTTTGCTTTATGGTGATGATATTTTGCAGTTGGAAGACTTGAAGCATGAGGTAATAAGTTTGAATGAAAAATTAAAAGCTAAGAAGAATTCAAAGATGTACCTTAAGAAATCACTCCGAATTACATGGTTTATTGTAGAAGCTGTAATTATATTTCTTTGGTTTATTGTACTTGGTTAGGGCTTACGGCTAGTGGGATTTGTTGATGGGTATTTTCACTAGGCTATGCAACAGAGGATATGTTAGGTCTATTATTAAGTGGAGGGTACCTCAATGTAGTTGTGTTATGTTTTGGAATTAAATGAATTTGTCCTTTGAAAATGAAAATTGGTGAAGAACAAAGAAATATTTTGTAGCCTTTTTCTGTTCTTTGAAAATGAAAATTGTTGTTTTTAATTATCTTCAAATTGAATGTCATTTCCTAACACATCTCTGTAGATGTGATTATCATCAAGCCATGAAGACACTCCAACCTAACACATCTCTGCGGTTCAAAGTTGGTGTATTTCACCACTAGCCATTTATGGCTAAACTATAAAAATAGAAATGCACTTATGGAATTTCATGCATTTATGGGATTAAAAATCATTAACAGGCTTGCAATTTCCTACATTTATGGAGTAAAAAAAAAAGGGCCAAAAAATTCTATTTGAAAGGGTTTCTCAAATCCATATCGAAACATTTACCAACGTCTCACAAATTCAAATCCATTTCACAACAGTAGTTATTCAACCCAACCGTTACTTATATATGACATTGCTACATATCAACCAAACCATAAGCACTTAGGATCAGACAAATGATGTACAAAACATTCTACTTCATTAATAATGAGTTGCATCTCAACAAAAATGTAACGACGTCTTTAGGCATTCCTTTACAACATATAATAAGATCATCAAAAGTAGCTTGTTAGAGGTTATACAGTTGCAAAAGTCACAACCTATAAGGCCTTTTCCATTAGTATTCACATGGGCAACATGGCCCTTAAAAGAAAAAAAGGAAAAACAAAAAAACACAAAGATAGGAAACTCTATCATTCTATTATCAATGGGTCATCCTTGTTTGAAGGCATCTTCTTCCCCATACTAAAATGAACACATATTCTGGAACTTTGCCTTAGAGAAAATGTTAGAGGTATTGCATTTTTTGAAGCCAAACTTTGTCTTCCCATTGCTGTCTTCTTGTTTAGTGAAGCACCTTCCATGCCATATATCTTACTGGAAGATTTTGGTGCATTACATTTCATGCATGCACAAGGTGGGCTTATGGATACACTTTCTTGTGTTGTTGGTACACTATAGGTGCAGTCATAACTAGATTGTCCTTCTCCCAACTGCACAAATGGAACCTATAACAAGATTGTAGCATTAGAGTTGAGGACAAAATATTTAAAACATTTTACCATCTTAAACTTTGTATAACTAAAGGGAACATACCCTTGGTGTTGGAAGCAACTGCTAGTTTGCACTTGTGGGTCTTAGATTTGTCAATTTTGGATCCTTCTACATAATACACCAAAAGTACATGTGTTTACAACACAACTTATTACATATATGACATATAGTAATCTAGCATTGATTGCATACTTACACTTTCTTTGACTTTAGCTTTTGCTTTTATGACCTTCATCTTTGGATTTTTTGCACATGTACGCGAGTTGTGTCCAGAATTGTCGCAAAGTTTGTAGTGTATCTCCACTCCAACGCATGACATATGCTTTGCTTTTGCGGCCTCACTAGGTTAGCGCCTCCTTTTCTTCTTAGGTCGCCCAAGCATTACTCGAGGAGGTAGAGGTAGGGGAGCTTCCTTATCAATCCTTTTCCAAAACTTCTTTCCACTAATAGACTCAATCATATGTTAGTATGCTTTGAAGTACCTCTCTTTACTATAGTAAGCATCGATGTAGTTAATTGGATCATGCTGCCTATTCAAGATTGCAGACAATGCATGCATGCATGGAATACCACTCAATTGCCATGCTTTATAAGAGCACTCTCTTTGGTCCAACAATACACTATATATGATGTTATCAAGCAAAATCTCATACCCTTCATTTCCATTCTAGATGATTTGACAATATTGGACAGACATCTTATTGTTCTCGATCTTCTTAACAATTCATGGTCTTATGTTCCTTGTCCATTTTGAAGCACTGTCTCAATTTCTTTGCATATGCCTAACAACATATTCACGTATCCCCTCTAACGTAGACATTATAGGTAATGTTCGCTCCATAACAATTGTGCCATTGAATGCCTCGCATAGATTATTGTCTACGATATCACACTTGATATCCTGCTTAAATAAACTCCTACACTAATGGGCCGGCTCCGTTTGCATTAGACAATCATATCCATCTGGAGACATAGCCTTCAACTCGTCTATGAAAGCAATCATGTCTACTATGTTGGTACTCTTTGCTATCTTCCAAAATTGACTTTGCAAACCTTTCCCTTTAAACTTCTTTGACTAGTTAGCGTAAATATGTCAAGCACACATTCAGTGCTCTACATCACCAACCACTTCCTAAACGGCATTAACCAAACCTTTCCATTTAAATAGTAGAAAACATATAAGTGAATACATTCTGGAAAATTACTACATGAACTTTGCAACTATCAATAATTTAAGAACACAACACAAATGCAGCATAATAGGGTGTACCTTTTGTTGATCACTAATAACTATCCATCCAAGATCATGCCCCATTCTTAAGTCACTAGCCAATAATCTAAGGAACCATATCCAAATATCTTCATTCTCAATCGCCACAATAGCCCATACAATTGAGAACATTTGGTTATTGGCATCTCTACCAATAGCAGAGAGCAACTCTCCCTTGCAAATGGTCTTAAGAAATCAACCATCCAAGTCTACAACTCTCTGACAACCTGCTATGAAACCTCTCTTACATGCATCCATATAAACATAAAATCTACTAAACTACAATAGAGCATTTAAGTCGGACTTGTAAACATTTAATCTGATTGTAGTCCAGGGATTTGTCCTATGTAGCTCATAAGCATAATCCCATAATCTCCCATATTCCTCTATGTGTTTACCATTGAACTCATCAAACACCCTTCACTTGGCTCTTTTCATTTTCGCAATGTACACATCTACCCTAATCTCATTTTTTACCATTTCCTTTAATTCTGTGATCTTAGCAGTATGTATTGACCTAATAGTCCCACCAAAATGTTTAACTAGCCACCTACTAGTTACCATCTTGTTCTTAAAGGTAATTCCACAAGTATGTTGGTCAATCAAAGTGTCAATGTGAAAGGATCCTGTTTCTTTCTTCTTCGTACATGAAATAAACCAAGGACAACCACCTTCTACAAAGCATCTAGCCCTCATTGCCGAAATACTAGATTTTGTAATATGGACATTCCTTTTCTCATTCACTCCATATTGCGCTAAGGCTTCCTTAAATTGGTTTAGTAACTTGAAAATCATCTCAACACAGAAACTTGGTTTGCTAGTTCCCTCTTTGTAAATGGGGTATTCACTCTTTTTTCTAGCCATCCTCTTGGGGTCATCACTATTTTCCCCACTCGACCATTCATAACCGTAATCCTCTTCCGAATCCGAATACTCAAGTTCAGAAAAGTTATTATCTTCTACATTGCCATAATCATGGCACCTTGCATCATCATTCCAACTCATGGAACCTTCTTTAACAATATCATCCTTACTTACCAACTCATTACGATTCCTCTTAACTTCCATAAGCTCTTCACCATCGTTATCACTAAGGAAATCATAGTCATCAAATTGGTCCACCTCATCAAAGGAACCAAAACCATGCTCTTCAGAATCCCTAAACACTACCTTACTAACATTCATCTCCTCAAATAAATCAGCTTCACCCACTTGTTCCAATTCAATATATAACTCTATATGTTAGAATTCTTAATACACAGTCCTTGAAAACCATATTAGATGTTAGCTCAACAAAACTACCATTTGGGACATCGGATAATCTCCAATACAAAGAAAAGTTAGTGGTCTTAAGTCTTAAGTATGTGGCTATTTGTCGCTTTGTGTCAATAACATCAATATGTCCAACATCTAAACTAATAATATATAAATTACCTCCCTCATAGTGCTGAGTTGGAACTTTGATCAGCCTTCCGCCATACAAAACCCATACCTCACAAACGCATCCATCATCGTCTATTCTTACACATCATTGCAAAGAGATAAAATATACCAAATAAACATATTAGTCATTGTAAAAGTAGACCTACTAACTTTAAAAAGGAGAAAGCTTCTTTTCTTCTATAAAGCATATAGACACAATAACTAGGGTATGGGTTTTTGATCAAAAGCGTATTAAACAAAAAAATCTAAAGGCTTACGTACAAAATAATGAAAATACCTCTATACACCAATAATAGAACGAGTAGGTTTTCTTTGTCAATAATCAATCAACCGGATTTCTATCAGGACTTATTGCTAGTGTTTAAGTTTTCAATCGATTCTCCTCTACGTCGAATCTAACAAAAAACTAAGGTCATCACTAGCGACGGACTATGTTTGGAGGCAAATCTTTATGCTTATTTTTCCTTCTCTATCAATTATGAAAGTTTCATTTGGTTAGCGTTTTGTTCGAACATAGTGTTTCTATTCATCGACTCTGATTTAAGGATGGATAATCGTGAGTAACATATGTGTGTTTAGTGTTTTTGGACAATGAAAAGGGTAAGGTCAAATGGTTCCTTAATTTTATGATGATGTAGATGTTGATGTAGCTCCACATGTCTTAAAAGAAAAGTCGTGAAATGCCACGTTAAATACAAATAATAAAAAAAATAATAATAGGAGTAACAAAGAGATATTTTTGTCTCCATTTAAAAGGATTAAAAACTAAAATATTCTAAACGAAATGTTAAGGACTTAAATGTAAATACCTTATACTTCAAAGGTTTTTTTTCTTTTACTTATCCCTAAATAAAAAAGCAAAATAGTTGAGCACTTTGATAAAATAATTACTGCTGAATATCGTTATATATCAAAATCTTATATACTTTTATCTGTTGTTACGTGTTATTTCTTATCAATCCTTTCTTAAACTCATGAGACATGTACGATATTTGTGGCGTGGATTGTGCAACCTAGAAAACAGGACCCAGGAGATTTTCTCCCGAGGACAGAAGGGCGACGTTTTATCAGCAGTAACTTCTGTTCATCTTTGTTCAGATTACACGTCATTTTATCTCTCCAGCTCTGTCGCCTGGGTATTAAGAAGTTGCTTCGAATTAAAAATTAAAAAGAAAAAAAAAATACTCCTCTATTGACTCTTCACAGGACATAAATCGCCCGTATTTTATTTAAAATTTTTAGATGTAATATTAATAATTTAATTTTTTAAAAAAAAAATCTATTTACTTTATTTTTTACAAAAAAATTTAATATTTATTTATATTATTTATAAAACTTACAATACATAAATTTAAACTAATATAATACTAAAAGTAAAAAAAAAAACAATAATAATAAAGTTTATTTCTTGAAGTCCTTAACCAAAAACTCCACCATAGTTCAAACATCTCCTCATTTATCAAGAATCTCAAAAAAGAGATCCTTCATATTGGTCCTTATGCCAAAAATCTCAAATGGGTATGTCTTTAATAGTGAAAAATGAGAAAAATCAAATTATGTGATCTTCTATGTAGGAAATAGATATTTCTATTTATCTTATATATCATACTTTCAATAAATGATGTTATTAAGATAAATAAATGGTTAATTTATCTATCTATTACTCCTTGAAATGGCTCAAAAATAAAATATGGGACCAATGCTAACTAAACAAATTCCTAAATTCTTTTTACTCAATTTAGTTATTCCGTGAACAGAAAGAGATTGTTAGTAAGAAAAACAATAAATTCCTAAATTCATGTTGAAGAGTTTTCATTTCAACTTCTAAGTTATTGTTTTTATTTTGATTATTTTATTTTACTTTATTATTATTAGATCTAAATTGTTCCAGCTTTAAAAAATATAACAACTATAATGGATTTAAAGTTGAACCTGAAGTAAAGAATCGATTATAAATTAAGATAGCACATGGAGTTAGAATTGAACCTGAACCAAACCTTACTAATTCAAAATGATTCGATCCTGCTTCTCGGACTATTTAAAGCATTTTGATTTGGAAAGGGATTGTCTAGAACCGAACTATATTTATCTAAATTAAGCTCAAATGTTGGTAGAGACAAATATAATACTTAACATGATCCACTTTGTTAAAAAACTTTCTAATAGAATTTATTCTCTTATCCTCGTGGAGCTGGTTGTGGAATGGGTAAAACCTCAAAGAAATGTAACAGATCTAATTTTAAGGCAAAACCCTGTAGTATACAACATCTAGAAGACATCCCATCCCATAGAATTCGGAGATCATGACATGGTATTTTCGTTGACCAGCGTCCGAATCATATGACATCATACCGTTCCTTTTTCCTCTTTACGATTAGTAAAACCGTCGGATAAAGGGAGTCCGTTGATTAGATTATTATCTTCCGACTTCTGGATTATATGAGTTGTAGTAATATCGTATTATTTACAAAAATCTAATAATATAAAAATTGATCCTCTCATAAAATGAATCTTGTATGATTTTCTTCTCTTTAAAGTTATGATATAATAGTTGGTATTAAAAATAAAAAAAAAAAGAAAAATTTCTAAACTTCTAGAATCTCTTTCTATGGAGAAAAACCATCCCACCATCTTCCTCTACAATAAAATTCCGCCTTTCATCCATCACTATTTGCGACCCATTTATAGAATAATGTCTTCCCCTTCATTTTGGAAAACATGTGCTCAGCATTCTTCATATGCATCGAAGGACACTTCACACTAACTTTCAAAAACTCATGCCATTTTCACACCGGAATCGTTCTATTTAACATTGCCATGCAAATTATTAATTAGGCCATCTCCAATCCTAAACTCCTTACAATGTCACAGCAGCATTTAAAATAACTTTACCTCTAAGCAACTATTCACTTTATCACTAAATTACTTTCAAGCATTTCTTTAATTTTTTATGGTCCCACACAAAAATTAATTTCAACCGAATATCCAAACATTAAAAAAATAATAACGAGTAACATATCAATTAAAAATAAAATTAAGAAAATTTAACTATATTAATATAAATTAACAATATAATTAAATAAAAATTAAACTTCTAATTAAGAAAATTCAAAATTATCAATATCCATTCAAGTATTTAATATCTAACGTATTATCTTAAAAATATAATTAAGAAAATTTAAATGTACATTTTAACCTATAATATTTAATTAAACATGTAGGCTAGGAAGCTTGTTCTCTTTAATGCTAATAATTCATCGCTTTAAAGTTATTTTACTTTTGTCTTGACATAATTAAGAAAAAGAAGAGAAAATAAAATAACCCACCTTTTGGTTGCTTGTCAAAGCAACAATACTAACCCAAGCACCCTTCTTCAATGCATGGTAAGTCTACACGGTAAGCCTCCACCTCAAAAGTTGTGTTAAGTGACTTGCAATGGAGATGGCCTTTCTCTCGTCCATGTATTGCATCACTTAAAGTTTATACTTTGCACACGTCTTTTAACACCTTTAAGCCTTCTACCTTCTGAATTTTGCCAATGCTACAAAGGTGTAGTTGTTTAAATAGTTAGTCTAGTTTATCTACTAATTTCTTCCTATAAACAATATTAGTGATATACCGTAGGTAATATGGATCTTATGTCATTTCAATAATTTTTTTCTTTTATGTTATAAGTCATTTTATTTATCACGTTATTATCGATCTTTTAATATGATAAAAGGATTCCTTGAGTATCTTGTTCTTTCTTGTATCATTAAAGTGCATGACTTTAATAGTAAAACCATAAGGCAATAAAAACACTATTTCAAATTATTCCTAGTCGCTCATTATATGGAATAATAATAAATTAAAACTAATATGTTAGTTGAATGATAATTACGTTTAATGATCATGGATATAAGATATCAATTCACATAGATACATCTAGGAGTACATTATATTATATCGATCCATAATGAGAGTACTACATGGATCAATATGACAAATAGTACTCATTATAGTGTTATTTTAGTTCATTAACCTAATGAACCCATAAATTCTTATACAGTAGGTTCCACGTTTAGACTCAGTTCTTTATAATTTTAAACCAGATAATTATAAGACTGTGATTGAATATAGAATAAATTATGCGGAGGAATATAAGTGTTCATAAAGAGATTTGTCCTTCTCATTAATTTGAGAGAGATATCTTTTAAGCCCCTTAAAGAGTAAGACTTAGAAAAATGCATAGCCATGCTCAAATGAATTGATACGGAGTTATTAATGTCATTTGTTTAGGTTAGTGGAACTTTGGATTCTAGAAACAAGTAATTAAACAATATGAGTGCCTTGATCCATACCTTATGTTTAATTATTAGATATCATATGACAAATGGACTAAATAACTGAATGTTTCATAGGTAAACTTAGATCATCAACTTTCACTTAATTTAGATAGATGTAATATCTTATTAGAGACCATTTATGTCTTGTAGGTTCAAAACAAAGATTTAAGGTACTGTCAACATTAGGTGAACTTATAAGGTTGTATACAAAAAATGAACAAAATGAGTTATGAGTTTATTTTAAATAAACCGAGTAAGAATTATTTAAATGTTTGTTATTCTTAATATTTTAATAATAATAAATAATTAAATTTATTTTTTTTTAGAAAAATAATAAATAATAAAAAACATATTTTATTAAATATTATTAATATCTTTTATATCTCATAATATTTTTTAGAAGATATTATCGCTCCTCTATATATGATAGAGGCAACTCTCTATTAGGATTATGTTGACTCCTTGTCATCAATATTAGATTCGCAAAGAAAGTGAAAGATGAGATACTATAAGTCAATTCTTACACGAATACAAATTCTTCCTATAATGCTAGTACACACTGTAGCCTATCTCCAGCGCATTTGTTTGTGTGTGGATAGCGGTAGAGGATGTACACAATTTGCAACTCTTGTTGATTCGCCTAACTGTGAAATTCAAAAAGCATCAAATAAGATAAAATTTGCAATCTTCTATTTGATTAAACTGAAACACTTAGATCCTAAGATATTTTGGGATAATAAATTTAAAATTCTACTGTGCAAATGCATGATTCCAATCCCTAAAACCTAACAAACATTTACTAGGAGACACACACCTATAACATCACTTTCGTAATAGATTAAATCATCATTTATCATTATAAATCAAAGAACACATACATAAAATTGATAAATAAGTAGAAAGAGACAAAGTAATGCATGGGATTTAACATGGAAATGCTAAAAAAAAGTATGATATATAATTCTCATAACTTCTCTAACATAATACACTCACAATAGAGTCTCCTAGGATTCTTAAGGCGTTCTCTTGGTTTTGACTCTATGCAATATATATAACAACATACATATAAAGTTATAGGAGGCTTAAAAACCCTAACTCGATGAAGAAGATAAATTAAGTAACTAGAAAGCATAAATCAAGAACAACATCTAATGATCCATCTTTTGCTCATTACTTTGCTTATTAATGCTCCTAAAATCCAAGTGTCGTGTAAATTTAAGACACAAGCTAATAGGAATCAACCTCTTAGATTGATTACATGAAGTTGAACTAGAGGACTCTAAGGACTCACTCGGAGAATACAAACTTGAAGCCCAATCCGATATGGAAATTCCTATCCAACCTCTGTGTTTCCCTTTTCTATCGACTTGACTGCCCAACTTTTATGTATGCTAGACCTATCGAAAAACTATGTTATGATAAGATATCCAAGCAAACAGCCTCAACACTATCCAAGCTAAGCTCCCTAGCCGACTACAAACCTTTGACCCCAACCTAAGCTGACTACTCTATAGCAGGACTAACTGGGCTCTAACTTGATTTGGATCAAGTCGGCTCTTGACTACAAATTCTTCTTCTCGTCCACTTATACCATATTTATAATGTCCAGCTACTAATTAACAAATATCTTGTAGCACGATATTTCAAATGGATCGTTTACTTTTCGTATTGAATATTTTTTATCTCTTTTACCATTTTTCTCTTTTTGTACGTGTAAAGTAACCCTAGTTGATGAGTATATAACCCTTCACTTAATTGTACGCATACATCAATCCTCAATATCAGAATTTATTCAAGTTTCTTTTGAGCAACCTTACTGTTCCTATTACCCTTTAACTCTTATCTAATCCCTTTAGTAAGAAATAGTGACGAGTGACCCTTCGGTTTGGATTGATGAGTCATATCTGTTGGATTGTAATTCGAGTAGGATCGATTAGTATGCCATACTTATATGTAATATCAAGTGTGATCTGAGCTCGTGTGAGACGTTAATGCATCATATCCATCATTAGTACACAAGGACTCCTACTCAACCTTCAACTATCATCTATCTTTATAACCATCTCGAGGTTTGAACCCACCCCCTTGGTTCATGTGATACTGTTACGTCTTGAAGTTATAGAGTCGTAATAGTTCCGCCGTGTAAACTAACCTATAATAAGAACTAGCCATACAATGCCTATCATAAATACAATCTACCTAAGGCGTCGATAACTACTCGCTTTGAAGTAAACAGTTCATTTAAAAATTTAACTAAAATTTACAGTAACGATTTAAACCTTAAGTCAATATATATAATTACATGTACATTACAATAGAATTCCCAAGTGATTCTACATCATATCATAACAGCTAGCTAGTTTACATATTGTACATCAGTTCTTTACCCTAAAGATTCTAGTAAGACCTTAAACAAAAACTTAATTATAGATTGGTTGATTCTCACTCCTTAGAGCTTCAAAAAAGAACTAAGCTTTGGATAGTTATAACGTAGCATAATTAATCAAAAGTTAGGACTTACAAAAGAATCTATGTGAGTATGAGCAACTATAGCTCAGTAAGTTGAATTGGAGACTGATGAATGTATACAAGTATAATTAAGGTTATCAAGTAATTATTTTTATGAAATGCAACAAACAAGTGCCATCACACAATGTAGTTCGATCCGCTGTGAAATCAGAGTAATTTCACTCGCTCTAATCTAAATTGAAGAGTTTTTATATTATACAATAGCTCACAAACAAACCCAAGTTTATGCAATGGAGATACTGCTCCTTCTAAGATTATCTTTTGAACTAATGCCCTTATCCTCATCATGACCTTCTCTCCTGTCACTTAGTTCGACTAAGGATGAGGAAAAGACTAATTTGCTATCCAGTACTATCTTTTTTGAAGGTATCGGTGTTTAGTTGGAGAATCCTAATGATCTCCTACAGGGTTGCAATGCATGTCTTTTTAGGGTATTTAAGTCGATTAGGATTATATTCAGTTTAGGGTAACTAAACAATTCTACACCACTCCAATCATAATAGTTATCAAACATAACATTGATTTCAACACGAAATCAAATACACAAGTACATGCATAAGACTACTTATAATCGCAATCATACATAAACCTAAGTCTCTGAATACTCTAAAATAGTATTCCAAAATACAATGAAGTATTAAACCCAACTTATTTGGAATCCTGAGTTGCTTAACCACTTGTCGCAGGTTGACTCATCTCCGTGTGTCCTATAATATAAATATGCTTTTTAGTATTTATACTTAGATAATACATATTCTAAGTTAGGATTTAACTCAATTTTCCTTATATACCTATCATTTACTAACGATTCATCTTACGTTAGTTCAGGGTTCGGTTTCTAAATCTAATTCCATTTTAGGTTCTAATTCGATTTCAACTACAAGTAATCCTAAAATATGTTTCGAACTCTAATACGAAATTAATCATATTAAGCTCGAGTATCCTAATACCATACTAGGTTTTAATTTAGTATTCTAACTTATTCGGTACACTCTAACCTTGATTAGTATACTAGATTTATTTTTAATGTGAGAAAATTTTATAATTTTTGTATGATTACCTAAAATTAATTTTTGTACTAGATTTAATATGTACCGAAATTATTATTATATTATCCAATTTAACCTATTATTTTATATTTATTAAAATTCCAATTTCACATTTTACTAAATTACTCACATTTACTACATAATTCTTATAGTAATTGCAATTAACACTCCAAATACTAGGATTATGTTTCCACATTAGAGATTAATATCCTTAAACATCTAATTACCTTATAAATTAGTAATTAATCATTTATTACCCAATTAATCCAAAATTACTCATTTTTCTTATCATTTTCGGGTTAAAAAATTACTTAAAATTTTTGAAAATTAATTTTAAAAAAATGGCTTTCATAAAACTGCTCTATATCACTTAAGTATTTTACAAGAAAAAAAATTGAGCTCCTAACTATACTTTTAAACCTATTTATTTCTAATTCTAAACATACTCGGTTTTGTCCAATTTTTTAAGAACCTTATATTTACAAACAAGATTAAACTTAATCACTATTTTTCCCTAAATTTATATATAATAAAACATCATAATAACAAATTTCATAATTTTCTAAGTATAATTAATAATTCTAAGAAATTTTGCAAAATTGGATGAGATTTGGGACTCACTTAGTTTTTGAGCTTTTGGCCACCAACACCGATTCAGGGTGTGTCGATTGGTCTAAGCGATCAGTTTGGAGTGGGGTGGTAGTGGTGGTTCGGTTCCAGGTGGTGGTGACCCGTAAGTTCAACCTAAATACACTAAATGCATAGTTTTAAGTAAATTTTTCCCAAAACCGTAATTTCTCTCCAATTTTTAATTCTCTCAAATTTTTCTAACTCCCAATAGACCAAATGAGCTCAAAGAATTTTCTTGCTATTTATAGATCTGTAAAGGAATTTTAGGGCATTAATTAGACAAGATTTTTTACTTATCCTCTTATATTTTTGCCTTTTAAGTGTTTAATTTTTATTGGTTTGATTTTTTCTGGCTTCCCTCAACTACCATGACTTGATCTAGAGTATTCCCTAATTCCTTGAGCTTTTTCTGATTTTTCTTTGATTTTTTAATAAATTTCTTTCGTTATTTAACAAATTTTTAGCTAATTTTAGGCAATTTAGGTAATTTCGCATATTTCTATCTACATGTAAATACATGTGGGGTACAAGTAAACACTCCTAAATATTATTTAGATCATTCTATGATTTTTAGTATACATATAATTTATCTCTAACGATTTGTTAGTTATCGAAATGCATTTTACGTATTTCTAATAAATAACGAGTAATATACTTAAAATTTAAAAATTTTATATTCTCTTATTTTATTACTTATTTTCTTAAATTTAAACTTACGGGATTATTTTTACTAATATTTTTAGCTTTAATTTATATTTAGACTTAATCGGATCATTTAACTGATCACCGTAAACTTTGTGTACTAAGTTCAATCCTTCGGTTATTTAGCTTATATTTTGGGCTTACAAATACCAGACGTGATGTGGTCATCCACGTCAAACCATATCACAAGCCCTAAATCTCAACATTAACTTAAATTTTCATAACTTAACACATGCATATGCACTTTTCTCCCAAAATTAGCTCCTTCATTTTATCTGCCAAGTCACTTGCATCCATATTACACCTAGGGAATGGTTAAATCAAACTCATGAACCAGCTTAATGGTTCAAGGGCCTCTAACTAACCCATGGAAGTTAGGCCTGAATTAGCTTTTAAACCATCGGTTCTATCGAGTTTAGCAAGATTAACCTTGACCCATTTAAACTAGCATTTTAAACAAGTTAAATTTAAAAAAAAAATGTATATAAATATGTATAATATATATGCATATATTACATAATAATATGTACATATTTCATTATATATATGCATTGATACTAAATGAAAAAAATAATTTTAAAAGAAGGAAAAATAATTTGTCAAGTCATGAGCATCAAAATGAGCCCATGAACTAGCGAACCTTGTAAATTGGCTTAAAACATGGCACAACTGGGCTGATTAGAGTTCCATCTATCGAGTCTGGTTTTTATTTTTTTCCTTTACCTAGCTAATATTAAACCATAACCCATTTAATATTAATCCTCAATTAAGAGTTAAAGAAAACTGGTTTTTCTTTTAAAAATTGTTCGAAGCTGTCACTTAATCGAAGTCGAGAAAAAGAGTTAAGCTATAACCAATACTTATAACCAATTGGGTAAATTGGTTATAATTTAACTATCGATTTTTCGATAAAACCAATTTTTAAAATGGCTTTAAAACTAAAGATCTGAATTCGGGGGTTATCCTACTAAACCCTAAATGGGTACCATTTTTTAACTTTCCGAATTTAATTTTATTTTTCAATAATATCCATTTTAGATTTCAATTTTTTAAACAAAAAATCATATTACGTGCAACTAAATTAATTAAATTAAACAATTATTTACAAAATATTAAAAGAAAAAGAAAAAGAAAATTTTCCATATTTTAAGTCGTCTTATATTTACATATAAGTGTCTACGTACCCGCTATTAAAGATCAAACGTACGTAATTCTTTTATAAAATTTTAGATACGTTGATTTCTTTTAATTATAAAAATTATTGGCTTTAAGTTCTTTAGCCATTTAATTTTATTTAAGAAGAACACCTAAGAGGAAAGGGTCCTAATTTCGTAATTTTATTTTTGGAAAATTTCTAAAAAATCCTAATTTTTTAAGAAAAAAAAAATTCCATTTATTTATTTTTATAAGTGATAAAACTTTTTAGAAAAATCCTAAAATACCTAAATGCAACTTTTTATGAAATATGTAATTACCATGACTAACATGCCTAACTATAGAAAAAATAGCTAAACCATGGACAAGAAGCCTAAATCATAAAAAAGATGTTTAATCATAGAAAAAAAACCTAAATCATAGAAAATATGCCTAATTATAAAAAAGAAGCTTCAATTATGGAAAAAATGTATAATTATAGAAAAAAAAAGCTTGAATTATAGAAAAAATGCTTTAATCATAGAAAATATGCCTATAAAAAAAGGGTACGTTTATTTTGGAATGTTCTAAGATATTCGAACTTTAAAAAGATTCATTTTATTTTATTTTTATTGAAAAATTCTTTTCTAATTGATAAAATGGTTTTTATTTACTTTCTTCATTTTATTGTCTTATATATATATTTATTGTTTTTTTTTTCATTTCTTTACTAAAACGTCAAAATAAATAAGTAAAAAACGTCATGCTCTTTCTTTTTCATTTTTTCTTCCCTTTCTTCTTTTTTTCTTTTCAGATTCTTTTCTTTTTCTTATGTTTTTTTTACGGGTTACAATCACAATACAACAAATTGAAAAAAAAAAAAACCAATACAATAGAATATTATAAAGACAATAAAAATAATAAAAAGAAAAATGACAAAGGGAACAAGGAGAGGGGGCTTGACTAAGTTAAGTAGGACACAGGTTGGATCTTCAGCGAGGGGTCAGATTCGATTGAGTTGGAAAGTTCTCACCGTAGGTAGTTTTTAGCACAACTTGTCTTAACTCAAAAAGCCTTAAGCTTATGCAAGTCCTAGAGAGAGAAAAAAGAGTCATGTAGAGAGAGATAGTAGCGTTTATGAGTGGATTTTAGTGATTATGAGTGATGAGTTGATATTTTATGGTAAAATGGAATCCCCTATTTATACGTATCATGGTCGAGTTAAGAATGAAAAATATTAAATGCAATATAATTTTCATCTATGTTTAAGTTAAGCAAACCTAAACGATATGTGATATTAAATACAAAGTTGCATGAGGAAACCATAATTAAGATGCATTAAGAGTATGCCAATTATGCGTAGGAATGTGCTTACCACACTTAAAAGTGAGCCGATAAATGATGTAACCTGTGACATAGCATGACATGACATGGCAAATGAGGTGGCGATGACATGGCATGATAATGCGATAAACACATGTACCAATGAGGGATGGACAAGTATCTAAGTGAGAGAGAAAAATAAAAGGTACATTTTGCACTTTCCATGAATTGAACTCAAGATCTCCAAATCATTTGCACTATGAAGTCAAAGTATATTATCATCAGACTGTTGGCCTATGCCTTATTTATATGTACAGTTAAATTGCATATATGGACAAGCGTTGAGTAGGCTAGATTTGAATTTAAGCCTAAGCCTAACATCCCTCTCCTAAAAATAAAACTTATTATTAAAACCTAAAGCTTATTATTTTAAAAACTTATTTAAATTTCCTAAATTTTATACTTTTGTATTTTTTTTTAAATTTCTTTTTTTTTGTATTTTTTTTTCTAAATTTTCCATTTTTTGTATTTTTTCTAAATTTCTTTTTTTTTTTTTTGTATTTCCTAAATTATAATCCTTCACCTTATCCTAAAAAATTTTAAAAATAAAAGGAGGGCAAAAATAGGTTGTCTACACCATCTATTTTGGAACCACTTCCCAAAAGTTTCAGGCCAATTAGACATGTTCCCTAAGTTTAGTTTTGTTTGTCTAATGTATTCAACTTATCCATATGCTTAGCTTATACCCAAGTTACATCATTCATTATTCCTAAAACATGAGTATTTAGCTATGAACTTTGGCAATAGTAGCACCTTTTCTCTTAAGATCAACTAGCATACATACTTTTTTTACCTAATATTGGGTCTCTGTGCTCTACCTTTCTATGGACTTTCCACCTAATCACCAAAAACTCCTTAAAACTCTTAACCTACAACTTCATCCAAATACAATCACATGCAAACTAACTTGGTGTAAAACCTACTTAAGACAAAACCCTTTGTTGCGTAGCTAAAAAATTGATTGTCTTCCTCATAGCTAACTAACATTGAACTCCTTTTACAATTACTAAGCCTTTAAGATATACCTATTCTTACTCTAATAACTACCATCCAATAAAACCAAGACATAAAGCAATATAGAATAATCTCAACGCATAACTTACATCTGACAAGGTGTACATCTACCTAACATGCATTATGACCTAAATTTAACCTAGATTAGACATTTTTGGACTACATGGACTCATAAGTCTCAAAGTAAGATATCTTCAACATATACTGAATACATTCATGAAACTCACGTCTATGAAGAATAGTGATGGGCTGTCAACCTTAAGACCCTTCACTTGAGCTTGTCTCAGCGATTTGTAACATCCTATAAGAAGAATCCAATCTTCTCAGCTCACCTAAGACGAGCTCCAGTATCAGGAAGGATTGTTGCTGAACTTTTTACATAGCCAACTTGGATGTACCTTGCTCTGTTGTACTACCAACACAAATGCCAAGCTCTCAATCCCTCCTAACACAGTTGACTTACCAAATGTCGAGGTCTCTAATGCTGACCTCCGAACTCTTCTTTGTCAACCTGTTACCGCATCTAAACAGCTTGGCTCCAATACGTCATTGCCATTGGTATAGATTCAATAGCAAGCACCGCCTATCCTAACTTTTTTGACATTTGTATTATATTCTCTCTTTTGTCTTTCGTCTCATTTAACTTTTTAGCATTATCCTAGGTTTCTCTATCTTGTAGTACTTTTTATGTATTTTCATGCATTTCTTTGTAACCCAAGAGGCTTACTATAAATAGCCCTTATCCTTTGTAGCCAGTATTGTCTTATCTAATTTTTGCTGTTAATGAATATTATCCCTTGTATCTTATAAGAAACCCTCTCGAATTACAAACCCTCATTCTTATCTAATCTTATTAATAGTTCGAGATTAGTGATGAGTAGACCTTAGTTCTTTACTTGTGCATCATATCAAGTAGTAGCTAAGTTGTGTAGCATTCTTCAGTGTGTCATATTCGGCAAGCAACTTTACGAAGCTACTGGAACTTCCAACCAATCCATTTCGTGCTTTCTTCAATAATTCAAAAGACCCATTTAATCCTAAATAATAAGACCTTGTGATAACTTTGCTCTTAGGCACATCATATTATCATGGTATTAAAGCTTAAAGTTACGACCAAAAGCTAAATGTTTGTAGTGATTAGTTTTTTGTGAGTAATATATACACTCTGTTGTGCTTCGTTTTCTTTACTTCAAAACAGAGCAAGCTGTTGAAGTTGTTGTATCGTATAATGTTTAGTAATATTATGTGGAATCTCTTGTTAGGTTGTGAACTTGTTGAAATTTTGTTGTGAGAATGTCGAATCCTAGTGTATAAGGAGAGATTGTTGATGTTGAGAGTGACGCACATGTTCATGGTCGTAGTTGTGTTGAACAACAAACCTTCGAACCATGGACAAACAGATATAGGAACTCATTGCCATTATGGCCAACTTGGCTATGTCCATGTAGAGACTAGTGAAAGCTTAACCTTAAAAAAGAAATGTTGAGTATGGTTAAGGTGTGCAAGATAGACCGAGAGAGCAAAGTGTAGAAATCCAAGCTCTTGATGCTATGAATGCACTACAAGTGCAACCTATTAGAGCTAAAGGACATGCATAACAAAGACTTGAGTTAGGAGAAGTTGTTGAGGATGTAAAAGATGGCAAAGATGAGGATGAGCAGTTCCAAGACTTTGACGAGTGAGAAATCCAAGCACCTAGAGGAACTGAAAATATTAAGGTTTAGGTACCAAGCTTCTCTAAAACTAATAGTGTTGATGAATATATGGACTAGGAGGAAAAGATTGAGAGAATATTTGATTTCTATGATTATGAGGATACGGTGCATATTCGAGTAGCAGCCTTAGAGTTTTTTAGGTATACAACAATGTGGTGGAAGAAGGCGCAAACTACACATCAGCGAACCCGATGCAAGATAATAACTTACAATGAAATGAAGCAAATTTTAAGAAATAGATTTGTTCCCGAACATTATGAACAATACACTTTTTGACATCTTCAAGAGCTCAAGCACGGTAATTGAACTATGGATGAGTATACTTGGGAGTTTCAACTATTGATAATCTAATGTGATGTTGATGAATTGGAATCTAGGACCATTGCTAGATTCCTATTTAGACTATAACATAAGATTAGGAATATAATAGAGGTGTAGAGAATTGGGATTCTAGATGAAACTATTCAAATATTTCAAAGAGTCGAACAATAAAGGCAAAGTCAATTCAGTAAAGCACCAACTAACCTGCCTGGTTTGTCAAGCCAACTTCGATATGGTCGAGCCCCATATAGTTCCAAGGTAGACCGACGTACTAAGTTTCGAGCAGACCCGATGATGATCAAGGTAAAGCTTAAGCTAAGGAGCTTAAGGTCAGGAAGGAACATGTTTAGAGTTCAGGGTGGAAGACTAAAGAAATTAAATATTTCAAGTGCCTTGACTTTTGACATATTGCTAACCTGCGTCCAAATCGACGTATAATGATTGTCGAGCCTGATTTTTTCTCAATTTTGATATGTTTTCCCTAAACCGATTAAAATTAAACCCTACCTATTTAATACTGATCCTCGACTAAGGCTTAAAGAAAATAGGTTTTTAAACATATTGAAAATTCTTTAGAGTTACCACCCGATTAAAGTCGAGAAAAAAAAAGGTTAGGTTAAATCGACCGGATTGTTAGATATCTCTCATGAATTTTGATGATAATAAAAAGAGAGAAATGCTAATAAACTAACAAGTATGTAAGCATTCAGACGGTTCTTCAAAAATTTTTAAATTGAAAATTGAGATGCATTTATAAACTTATTCCGAAGGTTTGAATCAATTGAAAAAGAGACAAGTTTGAAAATCTTCAGAGAGTGTTTCAAAAGCTTTTGTAAGAAGAATCGATATAGCACTTCAAAAACTTGTTCAGAGACTTCAAAGAAAAGAAGATTGATACTCTTGAAAAGGTTAATCAGAAAGTTAGTCTAAAAAGTATAATGTTGAAAAATAACAAAATATTAGATTTGAAGTGAACAAAGCCTAGCTCAACTGGATTGGGTATATTAGAGAAATACACTTAATCCTGTTTCACTTAAAATGGAATTAAGAATCTATAGGGATTATTTTCAAGCGAATTTATCTTTGGATAAATGAAGATAATATCTTACATTGGATAAGGATAAGGTTGGCTTCAGATTTTGTGAGATTTCAATTTTAAATATGAGGTTTATTTGGAAATTGTTGATTAAGCATATCTTATTATCAATTTCAAATTTGAAGCTTATCTAGAAATTGCTAATCAAGTACCTCTAACTGAAACAAAATTAGAAGATCTAGTTTGAAAATTCAAACTCCAAGATTTGCTCCAAAAATATCTTTGGATTATCTTTAACGTTAAATATGGATAAACATGAAAGTAAAGATAATCTTCAACAAGATTAGCCATTAGAAGACTCTGGTATAAAAGAGAAAGGATTCAAAACATTAAGCACATCCCTAAGAAAATAATAATATTTTCGTTACACTTAAATTGTAATCAAATTCTACCATCTGAAAGAGCATATAAAGGTTCTCAAATACTTCTTCAAAAAGTTGAACCGAAACGAATTATTCATCAAATGTCATTTCTGGTTTTAATGTGAAATTATTTGAGATTTGTATTGTTATCCTCAGTTGTATTTTGTAAACATTATTTGTTGTTTAAGGGTTAAGAGAAGTTCGATTGTACTCTATAGATTTGTAATTATCCTATATTGTAGATAGGCTAGATAATAGAGCAAAGTATTGAGTAAGCTTATGCGTGGCAATTGCTTGTAAACTTCTTATGATTTTGATATAGTGGATCAAGTAGAACAACATCAGTGAAGTAGATCGGTTCTCCAACAATGGAGTTAGAAGAGAGTAATAGGCAGAAGATTGAAGCTCTATAAATCTTGAGCCTGATATTCTCTTTCCTTATCTTTTTTAATTTGCGTTATTAATTGTTATGTGTTGAATTATTAAAATACCATTGTTCACCAAATTAAGTTATTAAGAGGGGTAATCTTTATTTATAATGAAAAAGTTTTAAAAAATTCAAAGATATCAATTCATCACCCCCCTCCCCCCTCTTGATATCTTATACGGGATTAACAATTAGTATCAAAGCCTCGCTCTAATATCTTTTATCATTTAAGATCATGGGTGAACCAAGTAATAGTTTAACAGTTCAGCCTAATAAGGCACAATTTTTTTATTGAACTAACTTTCCTTATTGAAAATTCAAGATGGAGACTTATGTAAAGGCATCAGACTATCAAGCTTAGCAAATAATCTCAATATAAGATCTTAAAGTTCCAACCATCATTACATCAAATAATGATATCACCAAAGCCGAACTCAAATCAAAGGCTAAGAATTTACTATTGAGTACTATTACATGTTTAGAGTTTTATCTAATTGCTTCAAGTGCAACAGCTAAAAATATTTGGGATACTTTGGTGCAAACCTATGAAATCATAGAACCTATGAAGGCATAGAAACCATCAAGGTCATAAGAATCAACTCGTTGGTTCAATAATATGAAACTTTTCAAATTCTCCCTGGTGAAGAAATTAAGGACTCCTTTAATAGATTTACTGCTATAACTAATAAATTGTCTTCTCTTGGTAAAATAACTAGTGATGCAGATATGGTACATAAGATGCTAAGGATTCTTCCTAAAAATTGGAATGCAAAGAAAACTGCCATAGACGAAGGTTGCAATTTAAAAACATTAACCTTGAGTCAATTGTGTAGTAAGCTTGTGACATATGAAATTGATTTTCTCAAATCAGAAAGTACTTCAGAGGATACGAAAATGAAAGCTATAGTAAGCAAAAGTTGATTCAAACAATGATGATTCATCTAATGATGATGATGATGATGATGACAATGACGATGATGATAACGATGAAGAGATCACAAAATTGACAAGACACTTGAATAGATTACTCTAAAAAAGAGGTAAAAAAATCATATAGCTCTAACAATTTTAAATCTAACAAGAATCGAAATGATACAGGAAATGGTATTAAAGAAAAGAAAGAAGTTGTTTGTTACAAATGCAAAAAGACTAGGCACATTAAGTACGAATATCTACTGCTTTTGAAAAAGTTCTGTAAATACAAAAAAAAAAAAAAAAAAGCAAAAAGGCGACATGGAGTAATCTAGACAAGTTAGAGTCTGAGGAAGAAGGTTTGGATGATAGAGTTGATGAAGCAAATTTATGTTTGATGGCACATTCTGAAGTAAGTTCTAAATTTGAATTTGAATCTAATAAAGATTATATGCTTGATGATATTTGTATTGAAATCAGTAAATTATTAAAAGCACTTTCAAAAGCCAATAGTAAGATTTCAAAAGTTGAAATGAAAATAAAACTTTAAAGGATGAAAAACAAGCTCTCATTTAAATGAATAAGCTTTTGGTTGATGAAAACGATTTTTTGAAAAATAATTTTGAAAGTTTACATGTTGCAAGAGAAGCTTTAGTAAATGAAAATCTTATTTTCAAAAAAGAGATCAAAAGTTTGAAAAATCGTATAGAGAATTTATCTAAGTCAATAAAAAACACATTTCAAAAGTTTAATGAAAATAATAAGAAGTTACAAATGTTGATTTCTAGTCAAAGAATGGATAATTTAAAATATAAACTTGGTTTCAAATTTAGAGATACATCTAAAACAAAGAGAGAAATAGTGTTTGTCAAATTAAAAAATGAAAATCAAGAAACATTCAAAGAAAAGGATAAAGGCAAAATGGTTGAACCTGTCAGAAGGTACAATAGATAATATTCTCAAAACAAATATAAGTATCCTTTCACAAGGTATAACAGAAGGTTGCACAGAGGGTATATTAAAGACTACCTAAAGCAAAACCAAAAGGCGTAAGGTAAGTAATAGGTGTGATTATTCTTTTCCTTATGGATGTTCCTTCTGTAATAAGTTAGGTTATATTGAAAAGTACTGCTTTTATAAAAATTGCACACTCAATAAAAACCAAGTAAATGTAAATAATATTACAAGCTTGAATTTTAGAGAACCCAAGTTTGTATGGGTTCTTAAGAATGTCTAATCGTTTTTTTAGTGATTGCAGGTCATAAGGCAAAATTTAATTGGAAATAATTCTTAATCAATAAAGTCTCATTAGAAGTGAAAGCATGGAATGAGTGATATAAACAAACTCGGTAATCTTGTTCTATATTTTTATTTTGCTCTTCATGTTCTATTTCATTATTGATCACAAAAAATAATTAGTATCATTTTGAGGGGGAGCTCTTTTTGTAAAAAAAAAAAATGTTTCTATAAGAAGAGAAAGAAATATGTTGAAATTTATTTCTTTTTAAGAAAAACATGGCTTTGATATATTTTATTAAGGAGAAGAAGTGTTATCATCTAGTTTTCTTTTATAAAAATTAGTTACCTTCTCATAAGAAAAAAAGGGGGAGAAAAGTTCTTCAATAATTTTGTTATAAAAATATATGGTTGTTTTCTGATAATAACAAAAAAGGGGAGAAAAGCCAAAAAACAATTAAGTACTGAACATAAGTAAGCAAACTTGCCAGTACAATAGTTTGAATAATATATCATTATTTTCAAATAATGTTTCTTTCTTACTGTTTGTATTAGACATTAAAATGTTACGTGTTTTTGAATGTATGTATGTTTTGTTATCATCAAAAAAGGGGAAAATGTTATATATCTCTTATGAATTTTGATGATAATAAAAAAAGAGAAATGCTAATGTACTAACAAGTATGTAGATATTCAGATAGTTTTTTAGAAAGTTTAAAATTGAAAATTGAGGTGCATTCAAAAACTTGTTTAGAAGGTTTGAATCAATTAAAAAAGAAACAAGTCTAAAAATCTTTCGAGAGTGTTTTGGAAGCTCTTATTAGTTTTTCAGAGGTTTCATAGAAAAGAAGATTGATACTCTTCAAAAGGTTATTTAGAAAGTTAGTTTGAAAAAGTATAACATTGAAAATTAACAAAATATTATATTCGAAGTGAACAAAGCCTAGCTCAACTAGATTGAGTGTATTAAGCAAAAACACTTATTCCCATTTCACTTAAAATGGAATTAAGAATCTACGAAGATTGTTTTTAAGTGAATTTATCTTTAGATAAATGAAAATAATATCTTACATTGGATAAGGATAAGGTTGGCTTTTGATTTTATGGGATTTCAATTTTAAATATGAGGTTTATGTGGAAATTGCTGATTAAGTATATCTTACCATCAATTTCAAATTTGAAACTTATCTGGAAATTTCCGATCAAGTACCTTTAATCGAAACAAGATTAGAAGATCTAGTTTGAAAATTTAAACTCCAAGATTTTCTCCAAAAATATCTTTAGATTATCTTTAACATTAAATAGGGATAAACATGAAACCGAAGATAATCTTCAACAAGATTAGCTATTGGAAGACTCCGGTATAAAAGGAGAAAGGGTTCAAAACGTCAAGCAAGTCTCTAGAAAAATAATAATATTTTTGTTATACTTAAATTGTAATAAAATTCTACCATATGAAAGAGTATATAACAATTCTCATATACTTCTTCAAAAAGTTGAACCGAAGCAAATTATTCATCAATTGTCATTTCTGGTTTTAATGCGAAATTATTTAAAATTTGTATTGTTGTCTTCACTTGTATTTTGTAAATATTATTTGTTATTTAAGGGTTGAGAGGAATTCGATTGTACTCTGTAGATCTATAATTAGCCTATATTATGGATAGACTAGATAGGCAGAGCAAAGTATTGAGTAGGCTTATGTGTGGCAATTGTTTGTAAATTTCTCATGATTTTGATATAGTGGATCAAATAGAACAGTATCAGTGAAGTAGACCGAGTCCTTAGCAATGAAGTTGAAAGGGACCAGTAAGCCAAAAGCCAAAGCTCTATAAATCTTAAGGCCGATATTCTCCTTCCTTATCTTTTTTAATTTGCATTATTAATTGTTTTGTGTTGAATTATTAAAATATCATTGTTCACTAAATTAAGTTATTAAGAGGGGTAATCTTTATTTATAACAAAAATGTTTTAAAAAGTTCAAAGACCACCCAACCCCCCACCTTCGCTCTTCACCTTCTTGATATCTTATATGAGACCAATATAGGTAGACCAATTTAACCCAACCACTAGTCTACTTGAAAAAATTAATCTCTAAAAATGGTTTTTTTGAAAACTAGAAGATCGAGTCGAAAGACTAACTTTTTTAAGCCTTTATGGATACCACTATTAACTTTCCAAATTTAATTTTACTTTTCAAATATCCTTCCAACAATAATGTCTATTTACAAGTGAAAAACTAAAATTATATCTATTTACAATAAATAAAAATTTAATGAATTATTTATTAAAGCCGGGGGGGGGGGGAATAATTTTTTTTTCATATTTTATGTCACTTCGTACATATGGGTGCCTACGTACTCACTATTCGAGATCAAACTTCTGTAGTTTATTCTTTGTAAAATTTTAATGTGTTGGTTGGTTTTAATTTGGAAAAAAAATCAAGTTTAAGTTTCTTAACTTTTTCGATTTATTTTGAAAATCTTCTAGAGAGTCTTAATTAGTTTGTTTATTTTCTAAAATGTCCTAATTTGGAAAAGAATTGATTCGTGTTTGTTTTTTAAGAAAAGTTTATTTTCTAAGTGTTAAAATGGTTTCCATTTTTCATTCTTTTTATTTTCTTTATCTTATTATTTATATTCATTTATTTTTATTATTCATTTTCTTAATAAAAAATAAAAGCAAGATTACTATCTTTTTTTATTACAATTACATGAAGATTTACATGGATTAAAAAATAAATAAATAAATAAAATAAAAAAGTACAAGAACCGAATAGAAAATAAAACAAAACCAAATGAAGACATGCGGGTCGATCACGTGAATCGGGTTAAGTTAGCAACTTCAGCTGCAGCAGTTGGTAAGGCACGTTCCTGACCGATCCAGTCATTGAATAAAGCGGGAAAAGTGATTTTTATAGGTATTGAATTGGACTTGGGGGGTTTAGGAGAGTGTTACGACCTATGGTAATTGGTTTAAGATAGTTGGAGGAGGGGTCGACGGAGGTGGTGGTGGCTCAACTACGTGTAGGTTGCTGAGGGGAAAGGAACACTTAAGTCTTAGGTTTTTAACTACCACAAAGTCCGTTGTGGTAGTGATTTTGAGGGAGGTTAGCTAGAGAGAAAGCGAGATTGGCCATCGGCAAAAGAGAGAGAGAGTGATTCTGTTGATTCTTAATGCTTAAGAATGAATAATGGACCCCTATTTATACTAAAAACGACTCAACTAAGCTTGAAAAGTTGAAAATCAAAATGAATGTAAATTTTTTAAATTCTAATTTTTTTGAATTTTCAAACCTTATTTAATCCTTGCAAAAGGCCGAATCTAGACGTGTTTGCTTATATTAATTCATAGTGCTCTACACCATCTTCGTGATTTCACTATTAACTTGGTGAAATCACGAAGAAAATGGAGTCAAAAATGGGCTTAAAGTGAGAACCCTAAGTGAGTTTTGCACGAGAAACAAAGGGAATTGCGGAGAAAGAGAAGGAAATGGAGAGAATGAGGTACTAATGTAGCACTGACATGATGCCATGTCAACCGTGTCATCCAATGGGTCACATGCTACGTATCTTACTGTGACACATGGCAGTTGACCTGGTAAGGGCGCTAATGTGTCAAGGGACATGTAGCAAGCTACGTGGCGACACGTGGTGCCACATCGGCTACTACCTAATTAAATAATGCTATGTATCAGGATACGTAGCACAGTAAACCCCTAATATGTAGCAATGCATTATGTATGTGTTGTAAAAAGAAACAAAAGCCATTTTTTATGCCTTTAGTGAGGTTCAAACCCAAGACCTCAAATTAAACCAAATGTTAAATGTTCAAGTGCTTATTCATTAGATCATTGGCCTGTGCCTTGTTCATATATGTAATTAAATTGCACAAACGGACTAAGTTAGTCTAGGTTAGTTTCAAATCTAAGCCTAGGCCTAAAATCCTTTATTAATAATAATAAAAAAAAAACTAATACTAAAACACTACAAGTTATTACTTAAATATATATTTAAATTTCCTAAATGTATTAAAACACTAAAACTTATTTAAATTTCCTAGATTTTCTAAATTTGTGGTTTTTTTTTATTTTTATTTTTTGCAATTTTCTAAATTTTCTAGTTTTTTCTATTTTTTTTATTTTCTCAATTTTATTATATTTTTTATAAATTTTTTATTTTTTCTATATTTCCTAAACTAAGACCCCCTACCTTATCTTAAAAATTCTAAAAAATAAAAAGGAATAAAAAATAAGGTATTTACAATTACCATTAAGGATAAGACCCTATAGATCGAGGTGGAAAGTGCAAGTGAAGGAGAAGTGAATATAGATGTTAGGCATTTGTTAGTGGCGTTTAGTAAAGGTCCTTACGCCCTAACCCAACCTGAATTTAGAGAATATTGTATGGTTGTTTGAAAAACCCTAAGCTCCCTTGGTACTGATGAGAATGAATAAGAAAAGAATCTCTTCCACATGAATGGTAATCTATGTTACTTAATTACCATTAAGGGTAAGACCCTATAGATTGAGGTAGAAAGTACAAGTGAAGAAGAAGAGGATATAGATGTTAAGCATTTGTTGGTGGAGTTTCGTGAAGGTCCTTACGCCCCTAACCTGACCTAAATTTAGAGAATATTGTATGGTTGTTCGAAGAACCCTAAGCTCCCTTAGTACTGATGAGAATGAATAAGGAGAGAATCTCTTCCACATGAACTACCACAAGAACGGTAATCCGTATTACTTAATTATAAATGAAGGAAGCTATATGAATGTAGTAGCATGAGAAGTAATGAAGACCCTGAAGTTGACAACCTATTCTCATCCCCGACCTTACAAAATTCATTGGCTTAATGAGAAAGGCGGTCTCCCAGTTACCGAGCAGGTAAGAGCGACAATCTCCATTTGGGATAGATATAAGGATGAAATGCTGTGTGACATCCTACCAATGTGTGCCTCACACATACTTCTTACCTAACCTTAGTTATTTGACTTAAAAGTACTCCAAGATAAATATAAGAACATTTACATATTCCAAAAGGACAGTAAGAAAGTAATAATGACCCCTAAAGAAGTTTAAAATCCTAAATTAAGATCTCTAAGTCCTTAGAGAAGAAATCCTTCATGATTTCCTAAGCTCAATTCTCTAAGAAAGTTAAGATTGAAGAGTGTGTCTTCTTTTTGGTGAGGAGACTGCATGAACTAAAGGAGGACGACACTCGGCTAATCGACATACAAGCCTTGCTTTGAGAATATGTGGATATATTTCTTAACGAGCTACCTAAAGGGTTACCTCCACTTAGAAGTATTGAACACTATATCAACCTCTAACCCGGAGTAGCTTTATTGAATCGACTTACCTATAAGCTCAACCCTAAGTAAGCAACCAAGCTTAGTAAACAAGTTAATGAGTTGAATGACTGAGGATATATCTAAGAAAGCATAAGCCCTTGTATTGTACTTGCTGTTTTAGTACTTATGAAGGATGGCTCTTGGCAAATGTACATTGACAATCGAGCTACCAATAAAATCACTATCAAGTATAAGTATCCAATACCTTGATTAGATGATACATTAGATGAGCTATATAGTGTACGAATCTTTTCGAAAGTGGGTTTGAAGAGTGGCTACCACTAGATCAGAATAAGACTAGGGAACGAGTGGAAGATAGCTTTCAAAACGAAGGACAGCGTTTTTGAGTGGTTGGTAATAGCCTTCGGACTAACTAACACACCATACACTTTTATACAACTTATGAATCATGTCTTGAGATCGTTAATTAGTAAGTGAATTGTGGTTTATTTTGATGACATCTTAGTTTTTAGTGTTAACCTCCCATCTCATATCAAGCACTTAAAGCCTGTGTTTAATATTCTCTAAGCTGAACACCTATTTGGCAACTTAAAGAAATGTATGTTTTGCCAAAGTAAGGTTGTGTTCCTCAAATTTGTTATAATTGATGGAGGTATTTAAGTTAACGATGAGAAAGTCCAAGCTATATTTGATTAGCCTATTGTAACCTATGCAGTAGATATGAGAAGCTTCCACGGTCTAAATTCATTTTATCAGCAGTTTATCCGATACTTTAGCTCTTTAACTGCACCATTAACAGAGCTGACCAAGAAGAATTCAAAGTTTAAGTGGTAGGGTAAAGCTCAGAAGAGCTTCAAAGAGAACGAGTCTAAGCTGACGTTTGCCCATGTACTTCTTTTACCAGACTTTCATAAGGTCTTTGAATTGGAGTATAATGCCTCAAGAGTAAGCATCCATGCCATCCTTATGCAAGAGTGCTAACCTGTTGTATACTTTAGCAAGAAGCTTAATAGTGTTGCTCTAAATTGTTCAGCATATGACAAGGAATTCTTTGCTCTCATCCGATCTCTTCAAAATTGGCAGCATCACTTGTTATCTCAATAATTTGTTGTCTATACAAACCATGAGTCTCTTAAAAATTTGTGAGGTCAGTAGAAGCTCTCTTGACGTCATGTTAAGTGGGTAAAGTTCTTAAAAAGTTTCTACTATGTAATCAAGCATAAGAAAGCGAGTTTTAACAATATAGCTAATGCCTTATTACATCGACATGTACATATTATGACCTTATATGCCTGAGTACTAGGATTTGGTACCCTTCCAATCAATACGAGTAAGATTTTTTACTTTAGGCCCATAGTGGTTAAATGTAGCTATGGAGGAGTAATAGATGGGTTCTATTTGAACCAAGGATTTATGATGAAGGTTAGACATATATGTATGTGCTAAACAGCTTGGCTAAAGAACTACTAGTTCGAGAAGCTCATGTAAGAGGCTTAGCCAGTTATTTTGGGAAAAGAAGATGCATAAGCTAATGAAAGAGCATTTCTATTAGCATTAGATGATCAATGATGTTCACAAGGTTCTTGAAAGAAGCAAGGTATGTAAGCAAGCAAAAGGTCAAAAAGAATCATATGGGGAGTACACACCTTTACTAATACCTGAATAGCCCTAAACTGACCTAAGCATAGATTTCATGCTTAGACTACTATGAGCAGCTTTGAAAGACGACTCTATCATGGTGGTGGTCAATCGATTCAGCAAAATGAGCCACTTCATTCCCTGCCATAAGATTAATGATGTTTTATATGTTGCTAACCTCTTTTTACAGGAGATCAAGTAGCTCTAAGGAGTTCCAAGAAGCATTTCACCAGATCAAGATACAAAGTTCACAAGCTTCTTTTGGCAAACCTTATGGAAGAAGCTTAACACCAAGCTAATGTTTAGTGCTTCTTGTCATCCTTAGATAGATGGCTAAATCGAAGTTGTGAACAAAACAGTTGGAAAATTTGCTCTGAGCTACTGTTGGGAAGAACTTAGGCAATTGGGATCTATGTCTACTAGTAGTTGAATTTGCAACAGGAAAATCACCCTTCGAGGTCGTCTACGGGTTCACCTTACACTTGCCCTTGGACTTGATCACCAACCTAACCTCCTAAGGAGAAAGCCAATATAGGTTGTAGTGAGTCGAAGAGTTCTAGAGGTTATACAAGAACGTCACTAAGCAACTAGACAAGATAGTAGCCTAACAACAGGAGTAAGGTAACAGAAGTTGAAAAAGCATTACATTCAACCTTAGAGATATAGTATAGATCTACTTTAGTAAGGAGAGGTTCCTTACCAAAAGGACCAGCAAATTATCACCCACATTAGATGGCCCATTTAGAGTCCTTCAGCAGATCAATGACAATGCCTACAAGCTGGAGCTACTTGAAGGATATGGAGTATTGCCAACCTAACACGTTATGTACTTAAAGAGGAGGCTGGACCAAATTTGAAGGTAAATCTTCAACAACCCGGACGAGCTAATAAACTACTGACCTTAAGTTCCCTCACCTAAGCTCATCTCAAGGGCTTATAAGGTCTTGTAAGAAGAATCCAATCTTCCCAACTCACCCAAAACGAGCTCCAATATCAAGAAGGCCCACTATTAAACTCTTTACATGATTAGCTTGGATGCACCCTACTTTGCTATTCTACCAGCACAAATGTTGAGTCCCAATTCCTCTTAATACAGCCAACCTACCAAGTGTCAAGGTCCCTGATTCTAACCTCTAACCCTTTTCTACTGACCTGTTCCCTCATTTAAATAGCTTGGCTCTAATACCTTATTGTGTTTAGTACAGATTCAATAGCAACAACCCACCTATCTCAGCTTTTCTAACATTTGTACTATATTTTCTCTTTTGTCTTTTGCCCCAATTTTTTAGCATTGTAGTAGGTTTCTCTATCTTACAAAAGCACTTCTTTGTAACCCTAAGGCTTACTATAAATAGCCCTTATCCATTGTAGCTGGTATCATCTTATCTAATTTTTGCTATTAATGAATATTCTCCCTTATATCTTGCAAGAAACCTTCTTAAGTTACAAACCCTTACTCTTATCTAATCTTGTTAATAGCTCAAAATTAGTGACGAGTAGACCTTAGTTCTTTACTTATGCTCCATATAAAGTAGAGGCTAAGTTATGTAGTATTCTTCGATGAATCATATCCAGCTGGTAGCTTCATGAAGTTACTGGAACTTCCAACTAATCCATTTCATGCTTTCTTTGATTGTTCGAAGAAAGACATCTAGACTATCATCTGTTTGAAGGACCCATTTAATCTACCATAGTAAGACCTTGTGATAACTTAGCTCCAAGGCACTTCAAATAGGTAACAACCATCATTAACTAAGTCAATTATCACCACATCAACAATTGCTTTACTCTAGCCATCTTGCATCATATCTGGCCAAGTGACTCTTCTACTAACCATGAAAGTAGAAGAAACACATCTAGACTATCATCTAAAACGATCATAACGATTATATCTCCATTAATCTCTTAGAATTAAACTGCATACAAATACCACATCTAGGGTCCAATTAGGGATTATTCAAAGGTCTCTCTAAAACTTACCTATTGAAGATACAAAATACCACATTAAAATGATCATAAATCTTCTATTGTCTTCTTTGTCAATATCGATAGTATAACGCTTAGCACTTGGATTTAGTAGGATTCCTGTCTATAACCTTTCGAAGTCGATTCTAAGCTGATTTCATTTCCATAAAATAAATCTATATTTTCATCAAAGTCCTCATCATTGTACTTCAGCCTTCAGTATGCCAATTACAAATCCTAAGTAACCTTCTCATGCGGCTATCAACTCTTAGAATAGCCAACAAGTTTGGTCCCCTTATGTATAATTACGCTTTGACCAATGTATTGCCTTAGCTCCAACCTTTGATTGTCATGGTTCTAAACTTACTTTATGTGAACTTCTAGAATTACATTTAGGGCAACCATACCCGAATTTAGGTCATCTGAGAAATTTTATTCAATTAAACCCAAACTTTATAACTAGATTAGAAGAGTTGGTTGAAATGACTCAATGAAGTTATATTTTAAAAATAATTTATTTTGAAAACTTAATTTTAGACCTAAAAGTACAATTATTTAATATAACGTAAAACTTATCAATATAGACACTTGATTTTTACCTTTAGTAGTTATAGTTATAGTTTTTTAAAATGAGGTTCTAACTTAAAGAGAAGAAATATAGAAAAAATAAAAATAATAAAAGTTGAAAAATGATGAAAATACAACAAAATAAGAAAAGAAAAAATTATAAATTTTTTTTAGATTTTTAGGAAATAAATTATCTTATAGTCAATTAGTTTAGTTTTGATCAAATTCAAATAGCTTTAAAGGGTTGTTTGGCTTAAATACAATTTATTTGTATTAAATTAAGATATAAGTCAACGGTCTAATGGATACGCATTGAAATATTGATATTACATTAGCTTAAAGTCATGAGTTCAAATCTCAATAGGCATTTATGTGTTTTTTATTTTTTTTATCTTTTTAATTTTTATAAAAAGCGAGTTGTGCGTACAGGATCCATGTCTTATTAATTTTTTTTTAATCTAATTTGATCAAAATCGAATCATTATAAAATATTTAAATCTAATTTGATTTTTATTAAATTAGATTTAAATCGATATAAATCTAATTTAATTTTTATCAAATCAGATTCGAATTAATATAAGACATTCGATTTGATATAATTTGTTTTGAAGTTTATAAATACGAACCGTGTGACATATATATAGAGTTCAATCCTACCTTCGGACGGCTCGAACCACTTCCAAGCCCGTTTGTCATCGAAACAACTACAGTAAACACAACAATAGATCCCGTCCTCGTGCAATATTGTCTTCATTGAACTCCATGCACGGTATGCTCACCAACACCTAGCGCTCAACGATCAGCTTCATCAGTAGTTCTATACTTTCACTGTGCGCAACTCTTGATCCAACTTGCAGCAAATAACTCGAACACCGATTAGCCCATAACCCACTTTGCCAATTGAATCTAACCCTCCACGGCAATTGCAACAACATTGACTACAACAGCAAAACTGACTGCACTTCACTACAGCACTCGTACGTCCACGGCTCCATGACTGCACAGCGACTCTCTCTCAACAACCGCTTCTAATGCACGCTAGCACTACAGCCCCCATACTTCACTACAGCACACTACGCTAGCTGAAAGCTCCCAAATGTATGATAGCGACCCAACCCCCACTTTCACCACCGTCCAAATCTTAGCACTACACTAACACCAATCCTCCATCTCCTTTGCAATTCGTTGTAGCAGCCCAACGAACCCAAACGTGCACATGCCATCAGCCACCATCTAAAGCTCCGACACATCATTGATACTCCACATGCCTATCACCTCACTACATTGACCGAAAGCCAGCTTTATGTACGGCAGCAGCAACCTAGACCAACACCGCATAGCAATTCGAAACACAGTACGAACAGCAGCGGCATCGTCCATGCCCTACACGCACACACCGCAGTCCGCTCTCCGCACAGCGTCACTCTGATCACTATTGGACACGAAGACTGATCACATACCTATGACGTTCATCCAAGCTCACCACACGACACCTGATCTTCAACGTGCCGCAACAGCCAACGGCAATGTCCAATTAGCGCATCACCACACGCCAACGCCGATCAGTCCATCCGCTATAACACACCGAGCCCCAACGACGTCACGGTAGCAGTCGCGACAGATGTCACCATCCTCGTACTCACTTGAATCTCCAATCAGTAGTGGTTTTCTCATCCATACCCGCTGGAATATACAAAGCGTACACCACTGGAAATTCTCGCACAATAGCAATCAAGTTCGGCCATGTTTGGTTTCTTTCANTTTTAAAGAATCAAAATTTTTCAATTTTTTTAGTCGAGGATTACTACTGAATGTGTTAGGGTTTAGTATTAATAAGAAAGTAGGAAATTGAATTTAAAAAAAAAAAACAGAAAATTGAATTTCAGGCTCAACAGTTAGTATCCCTAAAACCAAGCCCAAAACACAATGAAAACTTAGAGATAAGTTATTTAAGCCATCAAAAAGAAATAATATAGTATAATACGCTATATGAATATTTGTGTATTTTTATGAATATATCCAATATGTATAATAATTATACTCGTAAATTAATCCAAAAATCTAAAAATAAATATAATAAGCAATTAATTCATAAAACAAAATAGAAAATATATCTTAAAAATAAAAGAAATACTAGGAACATGATTATATGCATATAATTACTCATTTCGTGTATAATATATATGATATATATTTATATTTAAATAAAACTATTAAATATTAATATATTATATAAAAAAACAAAAAATGCATCAAATCTTATCCTAAATTCATCCAATCAATTAGGAATTACTGGATCTAAGTGTGACTAATCATAAAGCATCCAAAATGATGAATTAAAAGCAAATCAAAGATAAAAAAGACACCTCCTACTTGTTATTTTCTTAAAATAATAGCTAAATAAATGAATAAAATTACCTAATACTTAAGAAAATTACAAATCGCCCTAAACCATTATAAATATGACTCTTAAGATCAGATACACATTTTAGGCACCTAGGGCACTTTAGGAAAAATTAGAAGAAAATAGAAAAAAATTAAGAAAAATAGAGGAGAAAGGTACATCCATTATGTTCCCAACCCAACCAATCACTTGATAGTAAACCCCGCTGGCCACCACCAGTCCGCTCCATACATCGCCTTGCCGACACACTTCCTCCAACCACTGCCTCTCCAATAAACACTAGGTTAAAAAATTTGCATTGTATTTCACTAATTTCAAATAAATATAAAAAAAAATGGGAAAATTATGAAAAAAAATTATTTATCAGTTGTTTTAGATGTACTTTCATGTGAAATAATTATTTGATAACAAATTAAATATTTAATATACTTTCATAAAAAACACTCTATTCACCCAAATATTCAAATTGAAAATAAATATATATCAAATGATATTGTTTGATGCTCAAAGTTTTTATGAAGCACTTATAATTCATATAGTTTGAATAAGTCCTAAGAGGCTTCAAGAGATTCTCTTTATTTTTGGATTAGGGGCAAACAGGATTGACCACCTAGTAATTATTGTATTTTTAGCCTTAAAAATAGCTAAAATAGACATTTTTTGGAGATAATTTAATTCTTATAAAAATAATTGATGAAATTCACATGTAATGACTTTTGGACACTTGTAATGACAGTAGGACACGTTGGAAATTATTTTGCATAAAAATAATATTGTTTGCTTACTTAACAGTAATTTAGGAGTAAAATTATAATTTTACGAATATAGGTGATTAAATCGATTGCATGAAACTACTTAATATTTTTCTAAGTCTATAAAATTTTTTGTAGAATTAATTGGTGACCTTAGCTATTTGTTATGAATTTTCATAATTAAATAGCTTAATATACTAATTGAGTCACATTTTTAACGAAACTAAGCTAAAATATAATAAATATTTGAATAAATCCTATACATGAACATACTGACTAGGTTTGATTAGAGTGGATATTTATCTTATTTTATGATATCATATGACCTAGGCTAGGCTAGGATATACGTGTGTTAAGGTTTGATACTACATATATTATCAAGTTGCGTTAGGCAAAATATCTAAGATATAGTGTCTTTATGTAATATGGACATAAATATGATAATGTATATTATAGGGGCACTTATGTATAGAGGAAACTAAAATACATACCCTTTAGAAGTTATCTTTGAAGATAGAACCCATATTATGTATTATTGTATTTATATAAACCTAATGATACTGATCTTACTAAAACTATATCACTTTAGGTATAAAATAGGTGTTTCTTATAATATCATGGAAAATATGGACCTACGACGATCTTTCCATAATTAAAACGTAATTTGATTAATAAAATGTACGTTTCGATTCAATCGAAACGATATATTATAAGTAATAGTAAAACTACGTATGTTAAATAATGTCAATTAATTTAGTATAACCTATACGATAAAGTAAAATACTTAAAGTATATACGTATATAAACAATGTGTATGTATATAATATATATATACGCAAATCTATTACGCTATATAATAATCTAAGGAACTAGATAAAATCATAATGTTTTTGTAAATCTTACAAAAATTGAATTTGAATTTTAGTATATATAGGATTTCCAAGTGAGTGACACATTGACGTTACAAACCTATTGGAGTAAGCTTCGATATAAGTAAGTGGAAACTGTAGAGACTGGAGCTTATGCTCGCTTATAGTTGTAAGTAATTGTTTGTGTGCATACTATGCCTATGCTTAGTTACTAAGACATTGATTAGTAGCTAAGCTACGTGTTTTGCCGTATTGATTGACCTTGTTTGGTATGTTATGAATTGGTCGATTACCCTTAACCAAACTAATTGAAATACGAACTAAAACTATAAACGAACATCCATCGTATCCTACTAAGTGATAGATAGGTTTTTCTAACTAAATTCAATAAGGTCATAATAAACAAGCCTTTCCCCACCATTGGTCGAACTAAATGATAAGAAAAAAGGTTACAGTGAGATTGGGGGCATTGGGTTCGAAGGTAGTCTCGAGCAGAGTAGGACCCTCCATTATATAAGACTAGAATTAGCTGTAGGAGGACCTTGTGGCTTTTATGATTAGCATTGTGACCATCATATTACAACTCCTCAACTCGAGTTAGAGGGGATAAAATTTCTCTAATCTCTCAACGGACCGAATAATATCATACGAACGATACATTACTTATTCATACATTGTACATAATAATTTTTTGATAACTTGGTTTTACTGTTCAACTTGTATATGCTTTTTGCCTTCTGCCCCTTATTGAGTTATGATTTTCTGACTCCCCTATAGATTTTCTTACAAGATCTGAGTAATCATGATACTTGACGATCACCTCCAAGTGTGCAAAAAAGGTTGCATTTAGGCCTAAGTAAGGCAAAATCGATGAGAATTACATTTTTGGAACTTTTTAACTAGATCGGAATCAACTAGATCATTTAGGTGATCTAGTTAGTTCCTACTTTTGAGTCATATTACATGCTTATATACTTTTATAAATACATTGTACTTCGCCTTATTGTAAATATAGGTTTTCTATAAATATAAATGTTAGCATATATGTAGAACCGTGAGTTATTGAAATAAAAAAAAAAAAACTATGCTTTTTGAAGGTGAAGTTTATAAAAAAAAAGAAAACAAACAATCCCTTCTGTCGTGTATCCTCGATTAATGCAGCCTCAAATGCTTTCCTTTAGAGCGGTTTGTCATATGAGCCTCATATAAATTAGGATTATGCTAGCGATCAAGTGAACAATTTTGGGCATAAAATTGATATACATGACGAACTGTTATAACTTAACAGATTAGCTTCATCCTTACTCTGTTAACATATTGGGTCCAAGGTTGTCAAACTAGCATACTACCTTAAAATCACTATATAATTCTTTAGAATTGGAACATAAAATTAAGATATAGAGACATAAGCTTCTACAATCTATACATGATAAAAATAAAGAAAAACTAACATAAATTTTAGTTATACCCTTCAATTATAGCATTGTCAAACATAAATTATTATGTTAATGCATAAATCTAACCAATAGTAGTACCAACATAACTCACATTACAACATAAATCATTATGATAAAATATAAAACTAAAACAAATTATTAATCATTAACTGCCTTATTATTATCAAATACACCGACTCTCTCATTACCACCACCACCACCACCACCATCATTATCATTAATTACGTTGTTGTTGGTATTACCATCAATAATATTTATATTTTCTAGTCCTAAATCTTCTGAAGTACCAATTCTTACCTCATCTTCAAAGGTATTAATGTCATAAATCCTTATTGTTTTACTCAATTTTGATAGTATATTAAATCTAAATCTAAATAAGATGTAGAATTAATGGCTTGATTATAAAATCACAATTATATCCATTCCAACACTTTCATTCATGATTCCACTATGTGAGTACACCTTAATGATTCTTTATTTGTTTTAATTAAGAAAAACCTTAGGACTTCGTAGTTTTCAATCAAAGGACACATAAATAAAAGATTAATAAGTGAAAAAGAGCAAAAGTAACGTACAGGATTTTACGTGGAAACCTTCAAAATAACTAAGATGAAAAAACTAAAGGTAGGACTTAAATGATTTGCTAATGTAATAGTACTATACATGGTTCTTACAACCCCTTTGGAGCAATACTTACGTGGTTTTAATAGATCTACATAGCTCTTGTATACTTTACCCCATATATATAACTAGTTATATAGAGACTTTTCAAAGACCCTAAAACTTTAATATAGTAAAGGAAATAACTTAGACAAAAAAAAGCTAAATTGGGAAACTACCACATACGAAGGCGGCATCTGGAGGTCGATCTTTTTCTGATTTATCCTATTAGCACTTTTGGATTGTGTAAATTCAATATATAAACCTTTTTTTTTTTTTTAACTTGTTCATTAATAATAATATCACAACGTTGCACATAAGGGCTTGCCTAAATGGTTAAGACTAGAGAGTGTAAACGGGTCAAATAACTTATAAGCTACCTAAGTCCGGCTTAATCTTTACTCGAGTTCAGCTTGAGAATAGTTAAAGTAAGCTCAAGATTGAGTTTTATAATATTTAGTTTGACTATCTTGTAGGCTTAATAGAATTAGAGTCAACCAAAAATATTAATTAAGTATATATCTAGTCTCGATATTTATATTATTATAACTAGAAAAAAATATATTTTGGATAAATTGAGTTTAAACAAGTTTGATAGAGTTGAGCTTAAGTTTAAAATTCTAAATTAACTGAACTTAAGTAAAGCTCGAGCTCTAAGATTTCAAGTAATTTGAGCTAAGTATTGTATCATCTTAACTCCAATCATTTATGTCCTTACTTAAGATATTAACGTTAAAGCAACCCAAGTTTAATCTCCAACAGCAACAGTGTCCTTATAAACCCCCTTAGGGAGTGTGGATCCACTACTCACTGGACATCAAAAAAGAAAAAGCAATATCATAATCTTTACTATTAATGCGCTTTTCGTGAGAAGTACATCGTACCCCTACGAACCTACCTTTTATCTTTGCACTAAGACTATCTTTGTCACCGTGTAAATTGCCTTTCATCATTCTTTCTTACTACCAAAAAGTAACACGGTTAAGCAAATCATCATCTAAAAATTATTATTCTTAGAACCTTTTCAATACGAGTTTTTTCAGACTCCACCAAAAAGAGATGTCCTTGATTCAAATAATATAATTTAAAGTTGCAATGTTTACACGACTCAATATAGAATAATACAATTCTTAACATCTTCATATTTAGAAACATCGTAACTAGATCTTTTACTATTTTTGTTATCATAAGATATATTTAGGATCCGCATGTACGGAGGGCTTTATCTAGTTATTATTTAGTTATGTTTATTTAATTTACCAGATTATATACTAATCAAATTCCTAGCCACAGATATGAACTGCAAATATATTTTTCCTCCGACGTGATAAAATATTCTATTAAGGGCTCACACGGTTGCATCTGGTAATGTGAAATGGACAGGAATGGGCTGCTTACTTTCCCCTTCGGGGGCCATGACAACCTATCAAAGTCCACTATAATTCAAATAAGAAGAAAATTTTGAAATGAAGTTATTGGCAAGTTGTTTCTCTTCGTTAAAGTCAATGCTCAAAATCAAAGCTAACCTGACCATACGAATAATTTCCAACCACAAATTCGAATGTCCAATCAAAGTAATAGCCGAACCCCCAAAAAGAAAAGAAAGAAAGAAAGAAAGAAGAAGAAACGACCCAAAAGTTTAAATTTGAATATGTACAAGGGGATATTAAATTTCTCAACATTTGGTTAGCCGGAACCATAAGAGGATTTGGGGATTAATAAGTGGATAAAAGATTGAATCTTAAAATAATAGATTTATCTAGAAAAGAAAGGTGCTACAAGATCAAAACTGTTTTATCGAACTTTTAGCAAAATTTTACAGATATTTACTAGCTTACGTGTATTTATGAATAGAAAATAAATATCAATAATTATGAGAAATTAAGCAGAAAAAAAAAAAAAAGGCAGCGTATTCCAAAGCAATTCGTAATTGCATGAAGTACATATATTTTTGAGAATGAGATCATCCTTTAGAAAATGGGGGTGATATCTGTTAGGGATAATTTTGCTGGATATTATACACTAGGACTCGGTATATGTATATTCATTTGGAGATAGAAAAGATTAATTGTTTTTCTTTTAATCGAATTCAAATAAACCAGTCCACCAAAGAACCTTAGTGCTATCTTTACGATTGGACCACCTCAATGGTCTAGGTGGTTTCGTCGCAGTGCAATCATACCTCAAGGTACAACGTTGATAATACAGCTATTATTCTTGAGCACCCACGCTAAGCTCTGGCCCATCAGATGTTGGTCCCGTTTGGTTGATTGCTGGTAGATATGAATGCTCGCAAAGTCCTATCCTAACTAGGGTGTATACGGTTTCATCTGCGGTCCTAACCGAACCTAATTTGACCTAAGCAAATCAATGAAAAATAATTTGATTGTTTTGAATCATGAATTGCACTATAAAGATATTTCAAACTAGACTTTTAGAAATGTTAGTTTGATTCAATTGGATTACGATTTGTTTGGATTTGAATTCAAAACCAATGGTATGAACGCTAATCGTTCAATATGATAAATCATATTTGACTTTTCTTTACTCCAAGTTGTACTATAATAGTTGGCAACACAAAAGAAAAAGGCTATAAACCTTAAATCATAATCCAAACATAATTGGAAAATGAATTGTTAGAAAAGAAATAAAATTTTAGGATCAGCATGATTCAATGTGAGGTTTGATTTGACTCCATCAATTTTTCCAACCACTCCTATTATTGAGTAATAAATATAAATTTAGGAGCTTAAAATCTTAGATTCTTTGGTTGTAAAAGCCAAATTCAACATGATATTAGAATGGGATATCCCATGTTTATTTCCTTATATTATTATTTAACTATCCTCTTGGTCGTTGCTCTACTAGGTAGATAGATGATTTTTTCGCTTACCTCATTATTTATATATACATTATTATACAAGGATGAGTGAACATATGCTCTAGAGGTACCTACCTTGGTCAGCTTACTTTGGCTTTTCTCAACATGTCTAATTTAAGACCTCCATTTGGCATAGCATGTAATATCATCCAACAATGTTTAACCATGTATTGCTTTTGCTCATTTTGTTTGAATAGATCATATGTGTCTTTGATATAATTAAGCTCATTTTTTTTGTTTTCTTGCTTCTCATTTTATTTGGTCATAATAAATTTCAAATTTCATGTCATCTTTTGAGACTTTTGTCAATTAGGATTTACATTATTGCAATGTTTGTTTACAAGGATTCTTCACTTAAAGGCTTCTCCCCCTTCAAAACTATAATGAACCATTGGCTAAAAAGTTTAAATAGCCAATTGTTGGAACAATTGGTCCATACTAATCCTAACTATACGAAAGAATGAAGTTTTCTATCATTATGCTTCCATTATTTTCCTACGACATTGATCTTCTTCATTTTCATTATTACCTCATTCTTTACATTTATTAGCATAGAATTTCTATAAAGTTGTACTTACTATTGCTTTCAATGATCAATCCAATATAGGTTAAAAGGGAACTGCTCTAAATAAAGTGTATTGTCAAATGTATTTAAGCATATATAATGTGAGAAGAATATTGAAAATATGGGCATATCATATTTCTCGGGTTTTGATTGAAATTAGGTGAATGGTTGAAATTTCATGGGTTTTAGTTCATAGTAGAAATTTTTTAAGAATATTGGAAATTTGGGCAACAATAAAGAAATGCATTAAAGGAAATATTATTAATATAGGAATCGTCTTGTCAAAATAGTGGTGTTTACATATTTTGTGTTTTTTTGGGAGTGCTTGAAAGGTAATACGTTTTGAGATTCATTGTGATACATATGTCACCTTAATTAAGACCTTAGAGATTTTTTAGAAGGCTATAATGCATAGTCAAAATTTGGAATTAAAAAAAAAAAAAAAAACTTGATTTTCTCAATTATTTATAAAAGAAAAAACCAAAAAGAAAAAGAGAGAAAAAGGTCTAAGAAACTATTGCAATATGTAGGGATACAATTGCGCTGGATTCAGAACGGGTTTTGTGAAACCCTAACCTTCCCCTATAGAGTTTAAAGATTTTCAAAACCCTATAAAAACTCTATAAGGTTTTACTTTCTATTTCCAAAACTCGACCTTATAGAGGCGGGTTTTTATAGGATTCAAAAGACTCTATAAGGGCGAATTATTATAAGGTTTATATAAGATTAGGTAGAGAATAAAATGGAAAAAGTTAAGTAGGATTAAAATTATATTTACTAACTTATACAATAATAAAAATTGAGAATTAAATTTGTTGTACAATGTAAAACTTATATAAAATATGTATGTTGTATAAATTAAGAATAAATATTTTTATTATGATTTTTTTTACTGAGTCGGGTTCCCCATCAAATTTTTTTGTAATCCTAAAACCCAACCTTAAATTTTATAGGGTTTTAAATCATATTCCAAAACTCAACCCTAAACCCTATAGAGTTTTTATTAGATTTGGCGGGTCCGGTACCCTTTAACAACCCGTTCAATTGCATCCTAAGGATATGCAACGACTAATATGATTTTGCCATTAGAAAATACAACTGTTACAATTTGTGGGTCATTGCACAAAAGCAATAGTGAAGAAGGATGCATTAAAAGCTTGGGTAAATTGCAAATACACCTTCTTATGAAATTGATAGTAATGAAAAAAATATGCTACAACCCTTTATTACTATTCTTCATTTTGGTGCTCAAAAGACATTTTGTTATCGTCATGAATTGGACGATACTATGTTGTTTTCCATGTTTGCGTTAAGGCTATTTACTTTGTTGATTGGAGTCATAGGAATTCTTTTTAATCAAGAAAGAGCTACCTTGGATATATTATCCAAATTATTAAATCCATCCATAAACCTTTTACATCCGAATTCAAATGATTCGTTTGATTGGTATGAATTTGTGACAAATGCAAGTTTTTCCGTGAGTATAGTTTTTTTAGGAATATTTATCGCATTTGTTTTATATAACCCTTTTATTGATCTTTAAAACATTATAACTTACTAAATTTCTTTCTTAAAAGAGGTCCTAATAGAATTGTTTCATGTGCACTTAATTCTCCTATTTTCAAAATGGTGCTTTTAGACCCCATGGCATTAAAAAAGTGCATTTTAATTATTGCATGCCTATTTCAGGGATCTAAAAATACAATTTTAAATGTAACAAGGTTAAGTGCAAATGAAGTAAATATAATATGGTATATTTGCAATTTATTCTTTTTCTAAATTGAGGAAGAAAAAATAATAATTACAATTAAAAGTTTTGATAATTAAATAAGTAAATAAATAAAAAGAATTATAATCCAACGTCTATCATGAGATAATTAATATTCGAGCAATTAAATGCTAGAAATTGATGTAAAATTCATACCTTTCCATCATTCTTAAAGCAATAAGGTCTTTATATACATATGATATTGCTTTCTCAATGGCATGCAAGAAGTATCCTCCTTTTGATCAATCTAAATAAAAGATATATGTAGACACTCGATTTTTACCCCCTAGTAGTTTTAAGTTTAGTTTTTTTTCTCTAATAGGATCTTAACTCAAAAATAATATAAAATAATAAAAATTGACAAATGATGAAAATGCCAAAAAAATGAAAAAAGAAAAATTACAAAGGTTTTTTAGATTTTTAGGAAATAAATTATTTTAGGGTTACTAGTTTTAGTTTTAATGTTAGCTTAGATAATTATTTTAGAGAGTCGCGTGTTTTAAGTACAATTTAATTGTACCAAATGTCAAGGCATAGGCTAACGGCTTAACAAATAAACATTAGAATATGTGTATTAGATTAGCTTAAGGTCACAGGTTCAAATCTCACTGTGCATGAATGTGTTTTTTATTATTATTTATTTCATTTTACGAAAATCGGTTGAGCGTACAAGATTCACATTTAATAAAATCTTTTGAATCGAATTTGATTGGATTTGAATAATTATAAAAGATTTAAATCTAGTTTGATTTTTATTAAATTGGATTTGAATTGATATAAATTATTTAGATCTAATTTAATTTTTATCAAATCAAATTTAGATCAATGTAATATATTCGATTTGATATGATACAAAGATTTGTTTTCTAAACTATTATAAATAACTGGTGACATCCTTGCTAAAAACACACACTCACCAGTAGCCAAATCCCTAACCATACAAGCCCCTGACACCATCCTAATTTATGCCCAAACTCTAATCCACAACCAGTCTAACACACACCGACTGCTTCATCACATGAACAACACAACAACAATACTGCCGCACTACACTTGCATGATTACGCTGTCGATTACACAGCATTACACTATATGCGATAACGTCGACGACCAGTCCCCAATGCCACTGACACACACACTACTCAAATACAGTCATGTACACATGTCCATATGACAATCCACACTACGATCGAACACAGCAACAACTAACGCCAGTAGCTTCACGATGTAGATCATGAGCTGAGTCAATTTATAATCAGCACCGTGTATGCCCATTGGTGAACACAATCAAACCCGTTGCTTTGCACGCTACCGCTGCGTGCACAGACCTCACCAACGCTTGTCCCTTGCCAAGTTGAACACATTCGGCCTCACGCTCACAACTTACTCAGATAACGGATATACAATACGTAGCTAATGTCCACTATAGCATTAGCCTAGCTGCACGTCACTGGTCAAATTCACTCGTACGGTAGCAGTCCACACAAGTACTGTTACGTCTCAAAGTCGCAGAGTCATAACAGTTCCGCCATGTAAACCATTCTATGATAGTAACTGGCATCACAGTGCCTACCATAAACATGATCTATACAAGGCGTCGACGACTCTTCGCTTTGAAGTAAACAGTCCGATTAACAGTTAAACTACAATTATGATAAATATTACAAATTTCTAATAAACATGTATAATTATATGTAAGTCCACAAAGCTTCCCAGGAAGTTTTATATAAACACAACAGTTCACTAAAATACATAATAACTATCAGTCTTTCATCCTTAACTACAAAGACACTCTAGCTACACATCATTACTAAGTAGATTGATCCTCACAACCCCGGCTTCAAAAGGACTAATCTCTGGGTAATTAGAAGGCAACATATTACTTGAAGAGTTCAGAAATCAAGACCTGCAAAAGGATCTATAAAGGTATGAGCAACTACAGCTCAGTAAGTTAAATTGGAGACTCATGAATGCATACAAGCATAAACAAGATTATCAATCAATTAATTTCATGCAATGCAACAATCAAATGTCATCGCACAACGTAGTTCGGTTCGTTGTGAAATCAAAGAAATTTCGCCTGCTCTAATCCGAGTTGAGGAGTTCCATGTTATGCAGCAGCTCACAACCAAACTCAAGCTTGTGCAATGGAGACCTCACTCCTCCCACGACTACCTTCGAACCATTAACTTCACCCTCACCGCAACCTCCTCTTCTGTCACTTAGTTCGACTGAGAATGAAGAAGGGACCATTACGCAATCCTACGCTATCCCTTTCGAAGAGGTCGATATTTGGTTGGAAAATCCTAATAACCCCCTAACGAGTTGCAATGCATGACATTTTAGGTCATTAAAGTCGAATAAAATTAAATTTCATTTAGGGTTTTCGAACAATTCATACCAATTTAATCATAACACAAAATCCATCATACCACAATTTTAGCACGAATTCAGATACATCAAACACATGCGTAAACTACTTATAATCACAACCATATACAATCCTAAGTCTCCAAGTATCATACAAATAGTACTCTATTACAATAAGGAATAACCCAATTTACTTGGAATTTCTCAATCGCTCGATCACTTAGTTGCAAACCGATTTGTCTCTAAGTGTCCTATAATACAAATAGGTCTTTTTAGTACTTATACTTTAAAGATTCATATTCTAAGTTATAATTTAACTCATTTTTTTCCATGTTTACCTATTATATACTAATAATTCTTTTTACTCTATTTTAAGATTCAGACCCTAAATTAGATTCTAGTTTTGATTCCTAAGTCTTAAATATGATCGAATCCTAATGTGAAATTAATCACATTAAGCTTGAGTATTCAAATATCCTATTGGGTCTTAATTTAGTATTCTAAACTATTCGGTACACGCTATTCCTAATTGAGGTATCGGATTTATTCCCGATGTAAGAAAATCTTACATTTTTATACATTTACCTAAAATTAAATTTTATTTCAGATTTAGTATTATTCTGATTTTTATTATAATATTATCTAAATAACCCTAATTTTTTTAAATTTATTAATTTTCAATTCTATATATTACTAATTTCTTACAATAACTACCTAATTTCCTAAATTAACTATACTTAATACTCCAAAGGTTAGGATTAGGTTTCCACATCAGAGATTAACATCCCTAAACATCTAATTGCTATCTAAATCAGTAATTAGTATCTTAATCACCTAATTAACCCAAAATTACCTCATTTTTCCATCATTTTAGGGCTAAAAATTAACTTAAAAATTTCAAAAATTAATTTTAAAAAAATGGCTTCATAGTACTATTCTATATCACATAAGCATTCTACAAAAAAAAAAATTGAGCTCCAAACTATATTCCTAAGCCTATTTATTTCTAATTCTAATCATGCTCGGTTTTATTTAATTTGTTAAAAACCCTATATTTTCAGACGCGATTAAACTAAATCGCTATTTTTTCCTAAATCTACATACAATAAAACCTCAAAATAACAAGTTTCATAATTTTCTGGACAAAATAACTAATTTTACGAAATTATACAAAATCAGGGCAAATAAGGGACTCACCCGGTTCGATGCTTTTTTGCCGTCCAAACCTGGTCCAAGTATGTCGGTCGGCCTAGACGGTAGGTCTGGAGTGGGGTGGTGGTGGTGGCTCAGTCCCAAGTGGTGGTGAGGTATGGGTTTGGCTCATTAGCCCTAACTGCACAGTTTTTTTTCTTTTTTTTATTTTCTGGATTTTCTCTTGAATTTTCGAGTCTCTCTATTTTTTTCTAATTCCTCACTGCCCAAAGGTGTTCTGTGAATTTTCCCCCTATTTATAGACGTTTTTTGTAATTAATATGCATTAATTGGACATGACATTGCCCCATTTCCTTGATTTTTAGCTTTTGTATTGCCTAATTCTAATTGGATAATTTTTATTTTTCAGATCCTGACCTGCCACAACCAAATTTGGATCATTCCATACCCTTCTAATTTTTTTCTGATTTTTCCACAATTAATTAATAATTTTCATTAATTATTTACTAAGTTTTTTACCAATTTAGGTAATTTTGCGTATTTTTATCTATACGTAAATACATGCGGGGTATATATGAATATTCCTAATTCTTATTTAGGTCATTCTATGATTTTTAGTATACATATAATCTACCTCTAGTAATTTATTAGTTATTAGATTACACTTTTCACATTTTCGGTAATTAGCAATTATTATACTTAAAATTTAAAAATTTTATAATCTCTTATTTTATTACTTATTTTCTTAAATTCAAGTTTACGGGGTTATTTTTACTAATATTTCTCTCCATAGTTTATAATTCGGGTTTGGTTGGATCCTTTAATCGATCGCCTTAAACCTTGCGCTCTAAGTTCAATCATACGGTCTCTTGACTTAATTTTAGGGCTTACAAGTACGTCCATCAGTCCATACACACTCATCCCCTTTTCCCTTGAGTAGGTAGCCTACCGTCACACACCCACGACTACCGTGACACAAGCATAGCCTATGTCGACTGTACAAACACAATACTCCCACGACAACACCTTGAAGCAGCTACGTACCAAATAGTAGCTCACACACATCAAGTTTTGTTCTTCAAGTTTTTTTATATATTTTTATTTATTTATTATATTATATTAGATCCTTAGTTAGTTATAAGTAGTTATGCATATTAACTTAGTAGATTCTTTTGGTATTAGTTTCTTTATATATATATATATATTAGCCTAGGATGTTTTTTAGATTAGTTTTTTTTTTAGGAATCCTCATATAGAAAATCAACTTTTAGAAATAAAATTAATTAAGGAAACTTTTTATAAAAAGATTTTAGGACTTTTAGAAAAAAAAATTTTTATTGCTTATGAGTTAGGACCCTCTTTAGATTTTTTTTTTAGTAAACCGAATTAATTAAAACGTAAACCCAAGCAGTTTCAAAATTAAAATAAACCAACACACTAAAGTTTTTTAAAAGAATTACGATTGTTTGATCCTAGCTAACGGGTACGTAGTCACTTTCGAGGCGATAATAAAATATGTAGAAACTTGGCTTCTTTTCCTTTTGATTTTTATTTATTTATTTATTTTTATTTAAAAATATTATAATTAGAAGAATAATTCTAATTTCGGTAAATAGATAGTTGTACCGATTAAGGTTTAATAGGTTAGCCTCCGAATTCGAAACTCTCTGGTTCTTTATTCAAATTGAATTTAGAGACTAGTAACCAAATCATAATCAATCAACTTAATTGATTACGATTTCTTTTCTTTTTCCCAACTTCGGTAGGGTGGCAACTCCAAATTCTTTTTTAAAAAAACCAAAATTTCCCAATTTCTTTAGTCGAGAATTAATATTAAATGGATTAGGATTTAATATTAATCGGAAAGTGGGAAATCAATTTTAAATAAAAAACTAAAAAATCAAGCCCAATAATATACTCGGTAAAACTTTTTAAATCGAAAAGTAATAATGAAACCAACAAAATGATGAGTTCAACCACATATGAAGGGAAGCAAATCCTTTTATATTTTTTATCGGACCAATTCACTCATATTCTTTACACCCTTCTTGAATTGCAACCATTTTCATGAAAAATATGAATTATATAACGTTAATTTTTACCTTTAAACTGCTCAAATATTAATTATCTCTCAATAAAATTTACGTTTTGCTTCTTTTTTATTTAAATAATATATATTTTTTTAAATTTTTGATGTATTTTTTTATTTAATTATCATCTTTCCTTCCTAAAATTTTTAAAGAAAACATTGAATTACAAATACAACCCCTTATTTTTGTTTCACGTAGATTTAGTCCCGTCATTTTTGAAATTATGCATTTAGACCTCGAAATCTTTAAAAAATATGCATTTGATTGCTATATTTCTTTTTTGGAGGGTTTAAACGAATATTTTTCAAAGATTTAGAGGTTTCAATGTACAATATCAAGAAAAAGCAATGGGGGATTTAACAAGGAGTGCTTCCACATCAAGGAGTATGAGTTAATGCGAAAGACCACCTAAGTCTTTGTGATTCAAAGTCAATTTTAGTTTTATCATTTACTTTATGTAATTTTATAAAAAAGAAAATTATTTGTTAAAACTTTTTCCTTAAAAACATATGAACTTTTCATTTTGATTCTCCTCAACCATCATATCCACCAAAATTACGATAAGATACAAAAGACGATCTACCCAAATATCATGTGTAGTCAATGATAGATTAGATATAAATAAGAGTGTTTTAATATAAAATTTTAAATAGATATAGATTTGATGCAAAACAAATAAAAAATAGATGTATAAAGAAAATAAAAAGAGAGATAATTCATAAAACATTTATTACGAATTTATTAAAATGTGTGATTTAATGTTTAAAAACGTTAAGATATGTGTGTGATTCTCTAGAAATATGACATAAAACCAACAACAAATAAAAATAAATAAAAAAACTAAACAAAGCCTTAAGATTTTAAGACTAGTTATGCGCTTCCCCACTTCATTCTTTTCATTTGTAATTGAATGCAAAATTTTTCCTAATTATGCTTGTTTCTCCAAATCCTTTAAGAGAGAGAGAGAGTTTCTTGAATATGCATTTGGAATGATATTTACACCTATTCCATCTAATTCAATATACCCTCGATTATAATTTAGAATAGATAACTAGACATATTATATTTTTTTTTTCTTTATGATACAATGAGATAAGTGAAATCTATTTCATCTTTATAAAAGGATTGTATTCATGTCACCGGATTATGAATCTGATATACATTAATTTTGAAATTAAGTTTTGTGAGATCTTATAATTCAATTCTTTTTGGCAATGGTTCACACATAACAAAGGTCTTCCATGTGAATAGGTAGAGAAGACGGCAAAATTATATTTGTGATCAAGAAATACAATAAAGTTAAGACCAGAAATGCTATTGATTGATGTCTAGGGAGTTCAGAGAGGACCTGGACACATTTTTCCTATCTGGCTCTGCCCTGCAAAGGAGTGAAAGCGTAGCCTCCCACTCCCATTGACCATCAACATCAAAAGCCCACTTTATTTTATTTTTCACTTACGACAAGACGGATGGAAAGTAACACTGTTCTTTCGTGCATCTCTGGTTTCTGAGAGCTACTCTATACTGTCCTCTTCGCCAGCAGGGTTCATTAAAGTCAGTGTTGTTGCCGTAAATAAACGGACATGTAGAATATTGTCAGTAAATTTTTAGTAGTCAGGCAAACAGATCTAACGTATAGATTTTACAATAATTACTGTCCGATGCTGCAAATTAGGTTAGGCACATCCATATTGGACAATGCTAATCCGCCAATCTTTTTCATTTTTCATTTTTCCAATAAAATTTTTTAGAAGAATTGGTTAACCGAATCTATTGAGGTAATAAAAGAATCATACCGGCTAGGTAAGTTCGAACCTATCGACTTAACCTTGACTTCTCTAAATGTTAGGATTGGGCTAAGATTAATTCCACTGGCTTTAAGGTAAGGCTTTGTGATGGGATTAGAATTACTATTCAATTAATCCTAAGTTATTTTTTCTTTTCGTGTCTTGATATAAACTAGTCGAGTTTAGACTCACCATTGGTAGGTAAAAAATTAGCTTGCCTAAGCCAAGCTACGATGGACCTAAACTCGTAGCCATAAGGGTGAGTGCAGATTAGGTTTGGACAGGGTGAAGCAACTCAAATATTATTCAGATCCAAACCCTTTTCTTTGTCTACTTTGAAAGCAAAAAGATGTACTTAGAGCGTTAATTGTGTCAGATTTTGTCTAATTAATTTTACCATAATTCTTCAAACAATAACAACGGTGAAGAAAATTCTCGCTCAATTGCATAAATCCTCCCCAGATGGAGTACAATATTGCTAAATCTTAGCTTTAATGCTAGCTAGCTACACATTTCCTCCCTCTATATACGGCAATTACATATGTAGGACTTTATTAATTTATCTTAAGTAGAAGCCGAAAGTAAAAGATGGATCAATAGCTCCTATGGCTTGTAAACCTTGCCTCAGTTCTGCATTGGATATCTGACCCCAGCTGCCAATGCTCTTTGTTGCTCTATCTGCACGATAAAAACATTCATTATATTAGCCCAAATAAAAAAAATAAAAAAAAAAGAAGAAGAAGGAAATCTTAGGTTGCTCTTATCTCAAATAGTATTCCCTTCTCTTATCCCCCTCGGTCTTACACTATCTTATATCGGTAAGTTTGGATAAACATCTAATTTTTTTTTTTTTTTCACTTGTATGTGATGGCCATTTGATTGAGAGGGTACTTGAAGAAAATTATTATTGTAGCCAAGAAAACTTGATTTGGAAAAAATATATACACATTTCTATATGTCAAATACCCATTGTCTTAGCAAATATGTAATACTGTAATCGATATTCTAAAAATTACAATTAGATATGCTTAGCAAATGTATGAAACGTTTGGCGAAAAATAAAACGAAGGTATGAAGGGCACTTATTAGCAATAATTTATATATATATGTATACCATAATCATATCCCTAGGCTACAGTTATAAGGGATATTGGGTGCTATAATACTTGTTAAAAAGTTAAATTTCTTAAAAATTCTATGTGCTCTCTTTATTGCAATGTATGTAATCAATGCCCAAAACACAGAAAGTTATTTATTTAGATACTTATTAAAAGTGCTTTGAAGCTTCTTCTTTTTTTTTTTGTTTTTTATCCTTCTTTTTGAAACCAAATTTTACTCCTTAGTTTGTCTTTGTCCTATTGTTTATCCTGCGAAGCGTGAACAGTGAAAATCGCAGAAAGTCTTTAAACTTAAAAAAGTGCACAAAAAGCACCAGTTTACGAGAGTCTTTCTTAGAGTATGAGTTTAAGAATCTTTGGCTTCAATGACGGGTTCATATCATCATCTAATAGACCACACAACGTAAGAGAGTCAAAATGGTATTGGAATCGAAATTTCAACAATACGAGGGAAGGATAGGAGAGAGATGCATATTTCGTACCTGGAAAAATTCGTGCAATTTGTTCTTGAGGTAGCAGTACTCGTGTTCTAGCAACTCCAGAGCTCGCAGACACCTACAAATTGAACAAATCACACATCCTTCTTAAAAGAAAATATTTTGAACTGTTCACTGCAAATTTTCCAGTTAAACAGTACTTACCTCGGAAATTTAAACACACGAAGAGAGAGAGAGGATATAATGCAGTATAAAAGAGCGAGAAATTCTCAAGTTCCCCACGAAAAAGATTTATTTACGATTTACCCGTAATATTATATATCTACCTAACTCGAGCATTACTACAAACGTAATTCCAGCATTATAAGTAGGATTATATTCCCTCTATGAACTAGTTTGATTCGTCAAATAAGATATCAAATCATATAAATTCTATATTGAACTGTAAAACAATAATATGGTTTAGTTACTCTTTCTCAAAACAGTTGATTCATACTTTAAATTTATAAAAATTGATGAATCACACAGATTTACAGAAAAATAATATCTATTAACAATAAAAGCAATTATTAGCAGCTCCATGAAAGCTCTCTGTAGTTTCCATAAAAAAAAAAAAAAAATCATCAACCTTACTTTTATTTTTGATAATTTGTTTTTACTATTAATAAATATGATTTATCATAAATCGGAATAATTTACTAAATTATAACGCCGAAATCTCCTTAAATTTAAGAATTCCATGTTCTTACGTACCAAATTCTTAACAAAACAATGCGTAATGATATTGATAACCAGTGGTAAAAAAGAAGCACGAAAAAATAGGAGGAAATTAAATGAAATGTACGTAAGGTGGTAAAAAGTGAAAAAAGAAGAAGGACGCACCCGAGACGGTTGTATTGGTCAGAGGCGGCTCGAAAGGCGACGCACACGTTTCTGACTCGTTTAGCCCCTATGCTCGAGCTGCTCCCCATGAACTGATTCAAATGTATTTCCATTTTCTTGTAATCCGAAAACTCTTTATCCATCCTGTCTCATCCCCCAAACGGGCCAAACCACATGACAAACCTTAAAACCCAGTCACACTAATAATTTATAATATTAACATAAACTGTGGAACACCCCTCTATCTATCTATCTATCTAAAATATAGACTAGTACGAAGCGAACCCATGCGATAGATAAATGGATCTGTAATATTATTTAATGAGATAAGATAAATGAGAGGTTACAAAATCTTCAATTATTCATACTATATATATTTAAATATCTGTCTAGCTAGACTCGAGTTACTATTCGAAATTTTCACAATAAAATGTCAATTATCACTACGATAATTTTCTGAGCCATTAGATATATGCGATAAGATTAAATTGAATATACTGTATAAGAGAGGAAAAGGCGGAAAAAATATATTAGATTGTTCCATGTTACGCTCTTTATGTGAAGTCTAATGTGAGGACAAGTTTTCAAAGAATTTTGCTCCTATGAGATGCCTGCTCCAATCCAAGAAAACTTTTTCTTTCCTCGTAAATAATGAATATGTTACTAGTGCAACTTTAATAATGCATGTCGAAAAATTGTACGTTCAACACTTTATTTTCGCATGCATGTTGCATGTGTGTGTGTGTATATATATATATATATATATGTTGAGCTAAAAAGGAAAAAAGAAAAAGAAAAAAAGGCATTGCCGTACAAGTAAAAATCTACAAGAAGAAGATAGACATACAGTAGTGTCCTCAGATTCCTTAAGAGCTTCTCAGACTCGTGGAAGTAGATGTTGACAACTTCGTATACGAAGTTCGGGGAGCTCTCATCTTGAAGCTGTTGAAGTTGCAAGAATTGCTCATCCAACACGCCCTTAATTCACATGAACATATGAAAATCAAAATGTGACATTAATCAAAGGGTACCAATTCCTTATGTAAGAAACCAATATTAACATAAATTTGATATGGCCTGTTAACACGAATTGTTAGCATGGAATGTAATTTTGTAGGTATATATATATACCTGGTGGAAGAGCAATGCGAGCAAACGGTTCATGTCGGCCCGCAAGATCTCCGCACCCCACCCGAGCATCCACAGTGGTAGACCCGTTTTGGCTGACTTCTTGTTGAACCACTAGCTAGCGACGATGGTACTATATCATTGATAAAAATTAAGAAGATGTGTGCCTTCTTCTTGAGTTTTCACACAGCACTTGAAATTGATGAAAAGTTTCAAGGTTTGTTCTTCTTTACAGGAGAATTGTAAGAGAAGAATTCAAATGTGGGAGTGTTTTTGTTGATTCTTTGTCGTGTACGATATGGTTTTGGTGCACCTGGGAAACTATGGACGGATGGAGAGAGGGGTTTGGGGTATTTAGAGGCTCCCGATGGATGGGACTCTACCATACGAAGTAAAAGCTAAGCACAAGATGACAAAAAGGTCAAATGGGTTTTGAATCGTATGTGACAGTATTTTAATAGATACGTGGACATTTGTTTTTTTTTTTTCTTTTCCTTCTTCAAGATTAATATTCGTATTACTGAATTATAACCAACATTTTGATTTTCGTAAGAGATTTTAGCAATGTGGCTTCACTATAGTATTACGTTTTAATATTAGTTCCTAATACTTTGCATTTGTTTTCATTTAACTTCTAATAATCCACCTTTCAAGTTGCAACTATGAGTGTAATTATTTGTCTAACTTTTAGTGTAATTAAAGACTTAGAATGACAACTGTTGTCCTAGTAAACTTGAGAAAATGAGGTTATTAGTGTCTTTTATGATACAACTAATTGGTGAGGGATGAAGACTGTAACAAAAAATTAAATTGGATGGTGGTGATTAACCATCATATAACATTTCTGTGGAAAATAAAAAAAAAAAAAAATTTCCATTGATAAAAAAATATAAGTTTCATCATTTCTTATTATATCTTTTAGATTTATCTATGAGTAACCATCATATAACATTACCGTTGCACCTCGCTAGTATCCTATGAAATATTAAAAATAGTGCGAAGTATATTTTCTATGAAATAAACATATCCTAAAGTGTTCTTCGCGCCAAGGTTGTTGTGAGTGGACCGTATTTCTAAGAGAGCTTTAGTTTAGGGGCTTAGTGATCTTTTTTATCTAAACAAATTAATATCAGTGTCAGAGGTTATGTTTAGGTTGTTTTAGTGTAAAAAGTGATCTTTGAACGGGTTGTGTCAAGAGTTGTTGCTAATAGATCAAAATAAGTTATTTTAGTGCGTATTTCAGCCTAATGGAGCATCCTGCAATCTAGAGGGGAAAAGGAACGAACGAAAGACATGCAATGATAACCTACAGTTTTCCTTAGAATTGTATTTCTTATCATTATGCATATTCACCTTAAAACATATCCATTTCATTATTTATACTAATTACCTCATAAATTGATAAATTTGTGTTTTATCATCTATCAAACAATACGATGAATCTTGATGATAAAACGCAAGTCTCAATTATTTGCTTTCTTGGCACTTTTAATTAATGAAACGTTCTTATTTTATTTGACTTCACCTCTAAAAATAGGAGCAACATAACTTACTGTATACCTACAACATACAGATTTCACCGAGTTTTTAAGGATTTAAGGTGAGATACCTTCACAGAGAATTATTTATTGGCCTCTGGCTTGGTTATCAACCGAATTAAACACAACATACTTATTTGTTTAGTAACCTAATCTTTTGGTTTGCTATTTGTTAGAGAAAATGCCAAACATTGTGAAAGGAAACATGATGGATTCCATTTTTTTAAAGTGAGCGTGCTTGGTTTACTCAATCGAGGTGAATGTGGGGTATCAACCAGACCACCCTAGAAAAACATAGTACTGCACACAAACAAAGCCAACATATATGGTGTAATATATGAGGTAAAGGTTAAGGTAATTTTAATTGGGGGAAGAAGGTGGTGGGGGGTGAGCTGATGCTGTCCCCGTACCCATCACTTCGCGTGCTGTCTTGCCAGTTTGGTGCGGCGTTGCTATTTCTGAAACCACCCTTTCCGACAACCGTCTGCAACCAGTCATTGTCAGAGCCACCCTCCATGCAAAAATGTGGTTAATTTTAAAGTATAATATGGACCATACATCTACCTTTTAGCATTAATATTAAACAATAACATCAGCCTTCTTTTCAACTTTTTTTCACTTGCATGCTTACAGATAGGCCACTTTGCTTTTTTTAACCACATAAAAACAGACGAATTTAGTACAAGGTGAAGTGAACATTATGTTTCTGTTTCTTTTGCCACTTTACAGCTTTGTGGACTTTACATGCATTAGTGTAGTGTCTAAATGCCTCACAAAAGCTAGGGGTATAAAAACTAGGACACATGGTTAGGAAAATTCTGTTGTGGACCGGATCATTAATGATCTTAGTATAATCTGTTGATACACAATAAATGTATCGATATTTATAAGTTATATGTTTTATCATATATTAACCATTTATCATATGTGGATTTTTTAAAGTTTTTTTTTTAACTAAAGTTATAAATCAAAGGTTAAGATTATCTAGCATCATGATATTAATTTTCTTTCTTTTACTTTTACAATATTAACTATTGATGATAGAACAACAAAATTTTTCAAGTGATAACTTTAAGAAACTTCCGAAAATTAATAACGGATTTTATAGATGTATGAGCTATATATTTTTGTTTTCTTAGTTGGGGGCATAGTAGTGTTTGGAAAGGGTGAATTATGAATTGAAGCATGGGAAGACACGTGGCTAAAAGGTTGTTCATGAATTGTCTTGTCTTGGTTTGTTGGTGTGGTTCAATTTTGGGCACTGAAAATTTCAAGGACATGATGGAACCTTTTTTGGAATTGTGTTGATCAGGGGAAGAGTCATGTATACAGAATCTAAAAGTTGTCATTAATTTGTATATAATCATAAAAATTGTTGAAGGCCATCATGATTTTCCAAAATTGGGAACTTACTATATCATGACATATAGGAAAATAATAATTCTTCCTAGAGATCATCCTTTTGCTTTCTATAATGAGTCCGCATTGACAAGTATTAGAAGCTTTTTAAATTTTAAATATGGTCAATTTAATTATATGGTTTACACATGCAAAACAAAACATGTCTTAGTAGCCGAAGATAAAATAAATAAATAAAGGTGAAATTGTTTAGTTGATCAAAAACTCAAATTTGGTTTTTGAATTTCTACAGTAAATCAATATCACGCCTAGATTTATTCTCATTCACCTAGGTCTATAAACATTTTTAATGGAGTAGTCATCAGATTGAAACTCTACCATGTTGAATACAGTGCATAGTGATTGAAGGGAAGTTGACATGTCTAAGGAGAAGACCAGTAGATCATCCAACACTCTTCAAACAAAAGAAAACTGCAATAATTCCCAATTCTAGGGTCAGTTAGGGATTTGAAGCTTACAGCGATGAACGAATGGAATAAAAATCGGATATGACTCACTGACGTTACCCGTACCGTACATGCTTATGCAATTGTGATATTACACACACAAGTTGATTAATTATCATTCACCACAATCCGATGAATTAGATACTTGATAGTACATACCTTTTGTATAGCATATTTTTGAGTTTATTTGAATAAAATGAATTTCCATTTTCCAATAAAAAAAGTTGAGTGAGAAAATAAACTTTTCTCTTTATGCACTTTACTCAATGATGTGATTGGGCAGTACTTATTTATTACAACTACGTGTGTAATAATAGATACATGTTCTATTACTAGTGTTTATATATATATTGGACTCTATAACTTTCAGTTAGTTAGTTAGTTAGTTAGATAGCTTATTTCATTCACATCAACAATTATCGTCTTCTACTCTATAACCTACTTGTTGCACTCATCTCAGTAATCTCCATTACTGTAAGTTCTTTCATTTTATTGCTAGATCACTAGTTTTTTGTTAGTCAACATGGTATCATATCAGGGTTGATGATTGTTGCTAGTTGATTTCTATTTATCAACAACTTTGTGTGTTTCTCGATTGTTTTTACAATGAGTGGAAATCAAGATCAAATTTGTAGTGATCCTCTTTTCCTTTCTGGTTTGGATAGTCCTAGTACTATAATTATGAATGTTATATTTAATGGAATAAATTTTGCTAGTTAGAGTCAATCGCTATGACTTGTGTTAGGTGCAAAAGTAAAAGTAAGGTTTATAAATGAAACTTATGTAAAGCCGAAACCTAATTCTAATGATGAACAAAGGTAGATTCATAGTGACTTCATGTTCAAATGTTGGATACTCAATTCAATGACTAAAGATTTGTTAGAGAGTTTCATTTATGCAAAATCAGTGGAGGAATTATGGTTGGATATATGTGAGCGTTTTAGATTTCTTAATGGACCTATGCTTTTTCAATTACAATCGAAAATTATGAACTTTAAGCAAGGGACTTCTTTTGTTACAATGTATTACAACAATCTTAAGAAACTAACAGGGATGAATTAGATAATATGTCTTTACACCTTACTTTTACTTATCCAATTTATGTTAGGACTGAATGAGATGTATGAAAGCATAAGAAATCATATTCTTTCATTAGATCCTCTTCTTACCATAAACAAAGTGTATTATTTGGTGTTCTAAGTTGAAAAACAAAAGCAATTTAATTTAGGAAACAATATAGAGGATGGCTCAACTTTTCTTATTAAGGGGCAGAGAAGGAACTTTGTTGATGACAAAAAAGATAGTAAAGGAAGAGGAAATGGGAAATTGCAGTGTATTCACTATAAAAGGATTGGTCATTTGGTTGAGAACTATTTTGAAGTTATGGGGTTTCTAGATTGGTATAGAGGTTAAAAAGAAAAAAGAGCCTTTAAAATAGTTGCACGTGTGTTAGTGAATAACACATCACACTCCTTTTGATACTTTACCTAGTGATGTAGATGTTTCTATAGGTGATTCTATTAATACTGCAAGGGAAGTAAACAGTAAAGCAAATCCTAAGCTAGTTTTAGAGATTTGTTAAGAAGTTTTGAAACTTCATAAGGGCAAAGCAATAGAAGATCAATCACATACTTCATTGATGGCCTTTATAGGAGTAGGTAATTCTTTTGCTTCAAACTATAGTAGTTAGATTTCCTAGATTGTTGATATGAGAGCATTGGACCATATGACTCCATATTCACAAATTTTTAATCAAAAGAAAGTACTTAATAAGCCAATTCAAATAAGGCTAGCTAATGGTCAAGTTAAGTATGTTCATACTATAGGAATTGTGAAGCTAAATGAGAGAGTTACCTTGTTCAATGCCTTGTTGGTACCACATTTTTACTATAACTTGTTATTAGTGAAAAAGCTTCTAGAAGCCTCTAGTTTAATTGCTATCTTTGAGTTTACACAATGCTTTTTCCAAGACCTGAACTCTAGAGATGTTATTGCATCAGCTGAAAGCTATTGTGCCTTATATGTACTAAGCTTAGCTTCTTCCTTAAATGTTCATGTTACTTCACCAGCTGTTGATAGAAGTTGTTAAATTCAACAATAACTAGTATCTTTTCTATTAGTAAAAGTGAGTTATCTTCAAAGTTAGTTTATGGTCTATTGGGACATTTGCTTGTTAGCAATATGCAGCATTCACATCAGTTCCAGGGTAAAGTTTTGTCTAAAATGCTTTGTAATACTTGTATGTAGTCAAAATTTCATCAATTACCTCTTGGTCATAGTTGTAATATTTCTTTGTAAGCTTTTGACTTGATTCATTTGGATATTTGGGGGCCATATATAGTTTCTTCTATTTTAAATGTAAAGTACTCTCTCACTATTGTGGATAATATGTTAAGATGCACTTAGACCTTTTTTATGGTGCATAAGTGTCAAGAGTACACTCTTTTGTCTAATTTATTTGCTTATGTGCAAACACATTTTAAAACTACTCCCAGAACAATGAGATCAAATAATGGCAATGAATTTTTATCCAAGGAGTGTCAACGTTTGTTAGCTAATCTTGGAATAATTCATCAAAGAAGTATAGTTTACACTCTACAACAGAGTGGAGTAGTTGAACGTAAACATAGACATTTGTTAAAAGTTGCAAGATCACTTTGGATTCATGCAAATCTACCTAAATTTTTCTGGGAAGAGTGTTTACTTGCTACTACACACATTATTAATCTAATTCTTACTCATGTTTTGGGTTAAAAGACACCGTATGAACTTTTGTTTTGCAAAATTCCAAGTTATGATCATTTAAGGATCTTTGGTTACTTAAGTTATGCTACTATACTTCCTAAGTCTAAAGATAAGTTTGATGGTAGAGATAGAAAGTGTATTTTCGATCAATATACAACTGAACAAAAAGGATATAAACTTTATGATTTTGAGTCACATAAAGTCTTTATTAGCCGAGATGTGCTATTTTTTTAATAGATTTTTCCTTTTAAGACTACTACAGATTTAGGTACAAAGATGCAACATCCGGTGCTAATCCTCTGCTGTTTCCTTCTAATATTCCTCCCTATTCTACTGATGATTCTTTGATGCATATTTCAAGTCCAAGCAGCAATATTGACGTGGTTTTTGATATTTCAAGGCCTGCAAATGTTGCAAATACATCTTCTCATGAGGTTACTGTTACTATACCAGCTTCATTGAATAACAATTCTTCTTTGCAAAGGTCAAAGCAAGTGAGACAATGTCCTTTATGGCTTAAGGATTTTATCCATAATGTACATAGTGGGTTTTTAGCTAATACAACAATATCTTATGCTTATCTTTTGTTTTGTAAGGAATCTTTTTCACGTTTGCCCTTAAGTTATGTAGCAAGTTTGGCAAATGTGCTTACAATGAAAGAGCTTAGTACTTATAATGAGGCTAAAAATAATCCGAAGTGGGTTGAAGCTATGGATAAAGAAATTTTGGCCTTAGAATCTAATAACACTTGGGTTCTTAAAGATTTGTCACAAGGAAAACATCCTATAGGTTCAAAATGGGTTTATAAAATAAAATATAAACTTGATGGCACAATAAAGAGATATAAAGCACAGCTTGTATCAAAGGGATGTACATAAGTTAAGAGGATCGATTATATACATACATTTTTCCCCATGGCAAAACTTTCTTCAATACGTATTCTTTTGGTAATAGCTTCCTTTAAGAACCGATTTGTTCACAAATTAGACGTGAATAATACTTTCTTGCATATTTTTATCGATGAAGAGATTTACATGGTTCCTCTCGATAAATATTTGGGTGCTAAGCCGGGCCAAGTGTTTAATCTTACTAAATCTTTTTATGGATTTACATAAGCTTCTCAGCAGTGGAACAAGGAGTTTACTAAGATTATGGTTTCATTTGGTTTCACTCAGTCAAAGTCTAACTATTCTTTGTTTACTTAGTGGTCTTCTACTAGTTTTTTTTGCTATGCTTATATATGTAGATGATGGTCTTCTTTCAGGCAATTCATTTAGTGAAATTAATCAAGTCAAGGTAGCCGTTGATGTTACATTTTCTATTAAAGATATAGGGGAAGTCAAATTTTTCCTTGAACTTGAAATATGTAGACTGTATAGTGGTTTTTTGTTAAATCAAAGGAAGTTTGCTATAGATTTACTTCTTGATGTTGGATTAACAAGTGTTAAACTTGTTAAAACTCCTTTTCCTTCAGGTTTGAAGCTTAATTGTAGTACAAGGGAGCTTTTGGATGACCCTAGCTTTTTTCGTCGAGTTGTTGGTAAGCTTCTCCATCTAAACATTACTAGACCCAATTTGAGTGCAACAACATAGTCAATATGTATCACAACCAAGGACAACTCATTTGCATGCTACTCTGCATGTGTTATGCTACATCAAAGGATCTATTAATAAGGGCTTTCATTACTCTTCTTCAAGTTCTTTTAACCTTGCAAAGATATAGTGATGCAAATTAGGCTTGCAATACCATTAATTGGCATTCCGTTTTTGGTTTCTGTATTTTTATTGGGACTTCTCTAGTTTCTTGGAAAACTAAAAAACAAGTTACAATTTCTATATCTTCCACTAAAGTTAAGAGTAGAAGTTTAGCACTTACTACTAAAGTACTCTTATGAACTTCATATATTTTGCATGATCTCCTTGTTTCTCTTAAGGTGCATGTTCATCTTTATTCTAATGGTCATTCTGCTATTATGATTGCTAAGAATCCTTGTTTCCATGCCTAAACTAAGCAAATTGAAGTCAGCATGCACTTTATTCGAGATCATATTAGCTCAAGATTTCTTTGTATCAAGTTTGCTCCTTCTTACTGTCAACTAGCACATTTTATGACGAAATCAATGCCTGAAGCTCGATTGTTGTTTTTCTTGTCTAAGTTTGGCCTTTTGTAATGGCTAATTTGAGAGGTAAGGAGGGAAGGGTAAGGTGCTGAGATAGAGTAGTACTTATTTATTACAGCCATGTATGTATTAATAGGTACATGTTCTGTTACTAATGCTGCTATACATACATACATACATACATAGATACATATATATATATATATATACTAGACTTTGTAACTTTCAATTAGTTTGTTAGATAGTTCATTCCATTAATATCAACAATTATCGTCTTTTACTCTACAACCTACTTGCTGTGCTCATCTCAATATTCTCTGTCATAGTAAATTCTTTCATTTTCTTGTTAGAACACTAGTTTTTTGTTATTCAACACTCAATTTATTCTTGGGATGAAGATTTCAATCCTTGTAAGCTTCTAAAAGCATTTAATTTTCCTACCTTATCATTTGACGTTAAGAAAGATATTAACTATTTGATTCCACAAAAGTATCTTCTTCGAAAAATATTAGAAAAATCAATAAAGCAACAAAAGTTTAAAATAGAAAAAAATGGACACTAGAAAGCGTGTTTTGGAAGATTCCTTCATATTTCAAAAATTTTCATTTTTTAATTTTTTGATGATATATTTAATTTTTTAACAAGACATTAAAACTAATTCATTAAGTAAGGTCAACATTTTTGTAAAAATGTAAGGACGTTGTTTGGGTTTTTGATATACTAAGTACTTACAATAATGCTATGGCCTTAATGCTCAATAATATGAGCATCACTACGTGTAAGATCCCATTAATCACAGCTACAATTTCACGCCATCGTTGGCAATCCTGCATTTATGGCTAATAGAATTTCATTGGAGAAATTTTCTTTATTAAGCTTATAGAAATCTCGCCTCTTATATTGTGCAATTGGTGCAAATATTAACAAGCTCATTAATTGTCAATATTTCTAATGACTGATGGAATTCTTACCGCTCAAGGCAAATTTCATTACTCAGTCATACCATTACAAAATTTAAAATATATATATATATATTTTTTCCCTCAGTCTTCTTGTTCTTCACTTCTTCATCTAGAGCTTTTATTTTAATTTTATTTTTTTAATATATTAACTATATATTTTATGTTTGCAAGAATAAGATTTAGGAGATTGCTCGTGCATTTTTACTTTTAAATGTATATATATTTTTATGTTTCTAGTAGAGATAATCATTTTTTTTAATGCTATGTGTTGCTTTAATTTTGGGGAAAAATACAAAAAAAGGCCTTTAAACTTTAATTTAAATGTGAATTGACTCCTTAAACTTTCTAAGTGAAGTTTTTAACCTCTTAGACTTTAGTAAATTGGTAAAATAAACTCCATAACCCTTAAACTTTGATTTTAGTGCATCAATACTCCTTACACTTTGATTTTCATGCGTAAACAACCCCCTAAACTATGGGGTGTTTAAGGAGTATTTACGTACTAGAATCAGAGTTTAAGGAATGTTTATATATTAAAATCAAAGTTTATGAAGTATTTACACACCAAAATTAAAGTTTAAAGAAGTTATGAAGATTATTTGTCAATTTATAAAAATTTAAGAAGTCAAAAACTTCATTTTAAAATTTCATGAGGTCAATCCACATCTAAGTAAAAGTTTTGAGGAGTTTTTCTTAATTTCAGCACCATAGAGTTGGAACGTTGTATATGTTGTAATTTTTTGAACCCTTTCATGGGGTGTTCTTCCCCACACGCCAACCTCGACCCTTAGCCCCTCTTTTCCCCCATTCAAGTTTTTGTTCAATTTTCTTTTTTTAAATTTTGTAGTACACTTTTTATGATAAGGAGGTTGATTTGCCGTAAATCTTGTACCGATAGAGTTTTTGAGTCGCTATACCCAACGTTTGTCCAATGTGACTACTTTAATACTTAAGTTAGGGCATTGGTAAGCAAAGAAACTCAAATGGGAGCTAGGCATAAAGTGAGGTATAAAGAGAACTAGTTCAATACCTTCAAGTGAATCTCTCCCTTAGTAAACTTTGGGGAAAGTAATTATATCCCTTACCAAACTCAATTGCCTAGTTTAGAGGTTTATGCATGTTAACAAGACTTTCTAATATTAGCAAGAGGAGTGATTGCCGTAAGACTTCCGCCTGCTAGTAGTGCCTAGTTTCATACGCTTTGAGCATTCCAATAAGTATGGGGCAAGCTATTAATCATTACATATCAAATAACATGTGATGTGAGTGCTTTACAATTGAGCCATAAGGAGCATGTCGTTTCCTTATTATTAGAGTTAGAGTAGTCTACTTCGATTGGATGGGCTAGCTAGCAACCTGCGTTGTCCACCTCAAGGGTATTGTTGGACTAGATAAGCAGTCCAATGTTTGAGCGATAGTTCCTTAGTAATTGATCATTTGACTTATTAAGCTTGTTAGGTCATGCCTAATAACTAGAATCAACAGGTTATATTAATGAAAAAGGATGGCTATATTTTAGTTTATCATATGCATTTTTATGAAATTTTTATAACTCAAATTAATTCGGTTTTTGTATAATTTATGTAATATATCAAAGTGTTATCAAATATTAGTTGTTATTTATCTTTTCAATGTTTTTTTGTTGTGTAATTTACATTTTGCAAATTTTCTTTTTCTTTGAATTGAAAAATAATAATAATAACAATAATAATAATGACATTTTTATTTTATTTTTTAGTTGTAATAAATGGTGTTGTTTAAATTTCCAATTATTTTTTATTTTGATAAAATTTTATAAACAATAATAAATTTAATTTATTATAAACATTAAATATCTTTGGAATATTTTGTAAACTTTTTATTGGTCAAACTAATTAAATATTTATTTTTTAATTTTCTAAAGTTCTTTCTTAATATTAATTATATATATTTGCAATTTTTTGTAGTGTAATGTATATTTTGTACATTTTCATTATTTTTCAACTTAAAATATTATGGATAATGATGATGATACATATTATGTTTCCATGAATTGTAATAAATGACATATTTTCATAATATTTTCAACTTTTTTATATAATTTAAAAAAAAATAGTAAATCTTTTATGGAAAATTAAATTTTTCCAAAGTTATAATTATTACCAAAATAGTGGATTTTTTTGGAAGACTCATGACCTTTAATAATTACCAAAATAATTAAAAAATTAATGGGTAATTCATTCTTTACGAAATATTTAAATAATATTAATTTAATTTTTTCCATAAGAAGTAGTTGTTTCAAGAATATTTACTTATCATCTAAGTAATTAGAATTCTTAGTAAATAATTCATAATTTTTAGAATATTTATTTATTAGCATAATTATGGGAAGCTTTTCACTAAGATTTGGTAATGTTGACAATTTTTAATTATTCTTAGAAAAAAAGAAAATATTCTTATTTTCAAATTATTTATTTATTATCATAATTATAATTGGGAATGTAGTTACTACTAAAAGTGTTAGATCCTTACTTCTACATTGTCACCAACGATTCTATATTTTTGTCGCTACATTCTCAACTTGGCTTATATGTTGTTGCTTTTACATTCTTGCTAGTTTGGTTATCATAAGAATGATAAAAAAATTTAGTAGAAATAAGTAAGCTTTGGAAATTGTAATTCGATTCAAGATAGGGAAAACTTTTTTTAAGTTTTAGGGACCTTTTTAACTTGGAGATTCATTTAAACTATAGTCTGACATGTCAGTAAAGGTTTAAGAACACGTGGTGGTCTATAGCGTCTTAAGTTTGGGACGTTACAATATCATAAATCAAGCTTGAGATCTTAGAACATCTTCTAAATCAAAGAATATCCATCCATTCCCTCGTCAACGGAACTAACTAGCTATTAATTGGTGCATTAGCAAAAGATTATAATATTATACCAAACCTATAATGACTTGCTGTATATGTTAGGGCTAAGTAAGTAATCCTATTATATAGGATACTCACTTGTAGCTATTCGACTAAGTAGGTTTCAGGTTAATTTCAGAGGTTATAAGGTAGGTTTCAATTAGCGATGGAGCTTACTCCCATAAGGTAAAGCATTGATATAATATTTTCATATCCAGTACTCACCTTGCAACTTATACATTATGATATATAGGGCAGGGGCTCTAAGATACCTTTATGCACATGTAAATTTTGTTAAATAATATACTATACATAAGTGAATGAAAAATGATCTTATATTTTTTAAATCAAGAAAACTAAAAGAATAAAAACAATGTTCTATGATGTATTTGGATGGATATTCTCTAATTATATCATTTACTTATTAAATTAGTTTTTTTTTTTTTTTGTTTATTATGCTTACTCTCTCTTGTATCTGGAATTAAGGTTGGGCAAAAAAAAGGGTAAATCGCGGATTGAACTAAACAAAACAAAAAGGTATTTTTTTTTTTTACCAATTGTTTAGTCATAGTTCGATTCGGTTTTATATAAACAATTTATGGTTCAATTCAGGAAAACAAACCGAACCAAATCGTTTGATTAAACAAAAATAATTTCATATAATTGTTTTATTACTTTTTTTCTTTTTTTAATCAATCTTTATAGATTTTATCAAATTTTTCATATCTTCTTCTTCTTTATCTTATTTTTTGGTAAATTATTAAGATTAAGTTGAGTAAGTTTTATACGAAATTTCATATTTAGAAATTTTCCTTTTCTAAATTGTTATTTTCTTATATTTTTTTCAAATTAATACTTTTAACCTTTAATGTGTTTCTTTTGTTTTCTTCATGTCGCTTTCTAATGAGCAACTCTACTTCTCTCTCCTCCTTATTTATTCGTTAAAATAAAGTCTATCATGCTTGTTTAATCAAGTCAAACTTGTTAAGATCTTGTGTAATTTTTTACTAAGTATCATTACACATAATAAATATATGAGAAATTAATTATAAATATATGAAAGTTTAATAGAAAGGAAAATATGTTATTAATGATAAAAGTGTTTTACAAAAATTTAACAAAAACGATTCAAACTAGACTAAACTGGTTTTAATTAGATTTGAAAAATTTACGAGTCAAACCGTATGATTTAGTTTGATTTCAAAAAAAAACAAAAGACCAAACCATTATATTAAGTTTAGTTCGATAAAGAGTAGTGAACTATCCAAATCAAACCGTACCCATCCCTATTTGGAATATAATGTGTGAGAGGAGTCACCTACAAGCACCTAATCTTATTTGTCCGTTACATCAAATTATATCTTTTTTTATTTTATGCATACATCATCATGCATTTTACCATTTAATTGTTTTGATAATAAAGAATGTCATTTAACAATTAGGTTTCATATGATTTATGAAATGCAATCTTTTCGCATAGAAAATGATACAAAAGTTGAAGAACCTATAGCTATAGGAAATGAAACAAATAAAATCACTTACTCATCTTATACTCGTTCATCCTAGTATTGACTAAGATGCTCCGAAAGGCAATGGTCAGATATTTCAAACTAACCGTATAACGATTATGGGTGTAGGTTTAATATTTTTTATTTCTGAGCAGGCATGTCGATTTGTCAATGGAAATCTCGACATGCTCAATCGAAAAGCATGCCATGGACTGACGTAAGCAAAGCTAATTAAAAAAACCTTAATCAAACACATAATATTCTTTATTCTCCCATTCACATGAGATGCTTCCCTCCCTTTTTAAGGACTGCATTAACAGTACCACTTGTCTCTAGTTATCGCCTTGAAGTTCCAAACCACTAATCATGCTTGTACCAATTAAGGTTTCTTTCTAATATATATGAAAAAATAAAAATAACATCTAAAATGATTTTTATTTTAACTATTACTAGTACACGTGCACCCGCCAAGCGTATGCAAAAATCAAATATTAACATAAAAATTTTAAAATATTAAATAAAATAATATATATGATTTTTTATTAAAAAAACATATAAATATAATTGTTAAAATCGTAATTTTACCCATAAAATTTACGAGTTTAGGAGTTTAGGATGTTCCTTTAAGTTAACTCGTATATAAAATCGTTTTCTTGTAGAAACTTATATTTTTAACCGAATTTACACATAAATTTAATAAAAACTTACGTTTTTTTACCAAATTTACACATTCTACATATTTGGCTTGAATAAGCTAAAAAATGAAAAAAATACAACTGTATTTTTACAAGCTATCAATTATTAGAGCATTATGTCATTTTTCTTTTCTTATTTAAATTTTTTTCCTACTTCCACTCTCTTAATCTCTTATTTTATATTCATAGCCTTTGTCCAAGTTTAAGCTCCATAGCAAAGATCATAAGGAGAATTATATACTTCAATTTATACCATTAATAATTTGAAATAAATTGAAATGTTTAGTTATTTTTTTATTACTTTAAAAGAATAATGAAAAAAGTTTAATTTCATCTTTGTTTATCATTATTCTGCATATGTTAAATTATATATTATTAAGAATTTTTTATAAAAAAAGAACTTAATTTATTCGTTTCTTTATTTTCATCATGCTTTTCAAGTTTTGAATAATTACTTTAAGCATGTCCACAATTTTCTAAAACTATTTTACATAGATTGTAAAAACTTATATTTTTACATTTTAATTTTACATTCCGATTCTACTAATTTTTTAGCGATTCCATATAAAATTGTAAATTTGAACCTTGCATGTAAAAGAAATAATAGTATTAGATTATAAATGTAGTTATTAAAAATAACCTAATCACTAAAGAAATTGATTGTCAATTTTTTTAACGTAGCTATTTTAAAGCTTGGTCCTCAAATTTTTTTTTTTTTTCTATGTGGGTATTTTATATCAAGAATTGGTTGTGAGAAAGAAAAACCAGTTTTAAAAGTATACACTTACACATATGGAAAGAAATAAAGTACTTGCTAGTACATATATATTTTATATAACACAAAAAAGGAACGTTATAAAAAATGTATGAGATAAAAAATAACTACCTATCATATTATAAACTAAATGGAGATGAATAGAAGTTATATGTTAGTTTAAAAAGGGTTTTTGCTTTAATAGTATAAATTTTATTCATTTCGAATTGGTATTTCACTTTCAAGCATTTTCTTCGACATTCATTTTTGCGGGTGTCTTAGTTACTATAAATATAGGACTGAAATTTTTTTGGTACTTAGATTATGACTTGTGGGGATCGATCCTAAATGTTTTCTAAATTATTCCAAAAGTGATATAGATCATAATTTTTCTATTTAATAAAGTCTCTGCGGTTAACCCGAAAAAAAACAAGATATTGATTATAACTGTTGTTCAAATCTCCTATATATATTGATGGCTTAAAATTAAATTTATCGATAAAGGTTTCAATAATTCAACACGAATATTCTAATTATATAAAGAAATCACTCTAAGTTGTTCCATTATAAAAGGTTAAATTGATGTAATCACATATTTGTCGAGAATACTTGTGCATACAATAAGTGTACATGAATATACGAAGTTAAGGATATTGTATTCCACAAGAATGGAATTTGTCCACTTCCCCATCCTCCATCTCTTATAAACTGTATAATTTTATGTATGTATGTATATGATATTAAAATGCAAGATATTGATTTTGGTGTCATATCTTAAAATTAACTCTTTCTTAATAAATTGCCCTTCAAATTAAAAGTACACATCTTAGCTCACAAACATTTAATGGTTAATTATTGTAAATCAACAACATTTTAACCGTTTTTACTTCCTATACATCACATTCTCTAATTTAGGTAAGGAGACAAAATTATAACAAATTAGAATATGGAAATCTTTATGGTAGTTTTTATCTTTGGTGCACATCATGTTCAATCTTTTTATTTTAAATATATGTATTACGAATGCATTTTTATCTAGTATACGGTTGTGAATATGTATGTATAGGGAAAATGTTCAATAGGTGTTGCCAATGGGTAATTACCATTAATATTTGAACATATAACAACACAAATATTAGTTTTTTTAAAAATTATCTATTATTATTTTCACTTGTTCAAAAATTAATAGAAATTGCACATCATATACATATTTATATGACATATATTACCTACTACCTCGATTCCAGCATTAATAAGCCAAAGAATAACCAGCTGTGATTCCTCTTTTCAATTGGCTACTAATTTAATAGTTTGAACGAGGGCAGCACGCTCTGATTTGACGTAAGCCAAGTAGATGGGGTTTCATAAATAATTTATTAGTGGCTCTTATAACCATGCAAAAAGATGAAATATTAACGTATTATACAATTTAACACAACCATGCTTGTTACATTTCCACCTTACTTACGATAGGCATTATGTTACAGTCCAAACGTGTAAAATATATAAAATATAAAACGCTAGCTTCGAAATTCCAAATTCTTGGGGAAAGTACTATTATTCCTTCTTCAAGCCTAAAAGGTCACAATAGTTTTTAGTAGCTCTTAAATAATTATGGTTTTCTCGAATAATTTATGAACTCATGGGAGCATGGGTAACTGTAAATATTTTAGGGTATAATACCCGTTGCTCGAGGTAGTGCAACACTGAATTTCTTTCAAGCCTTTGATGTGGTATGTCGGTGTGCGTTCTTAACTCTCATGGTCCGCTTTTCTCTCTCTCTCTCTCTCTCTCTCTCTCTCTCTCTCTCTCTTTTTTCCCCCTTTTTCCCTTAAAGAAATTGGAAATACGAATCATTCGTACTCATATGTTACTTGTATGAATCAATGGTAAATATAATGTTATTTAGACATGTATAGTAAATAGTTTCTAACCAAGACTATTATAATATAATTTCACATTTAGTACAGAGAAATGGTCTGTAATGAAATTGAATAAACCGTATTGGAATGAAATAAAGAAAAGAATAACAAATATTTTTCTATGTTTAGGAATATCAATGGAATGAGAATATATATATTAGTAATTATTAAAAATACTCTTAATTATTGAATATCATAATTAAATTAAAAGTTAAATAAATGATTTGACTAATAAAAATAAATGTGGAGGTAATGGAATTGTAATCCTGTCTTTTTTAAAGCCAAAATCGTCAATGATTGGGAAGCAAATTGCAATTCCGACTTTCAAATGCACTTCCAAATGTAGGATAAAAGAATAGAGCTCAGAATCGCAATTCCATTCCAATCCTTTCTTACATATCAAACAGAACATAATTGCACGAATATATATCTCTTAATAGAATAGATCAATTTTAATTCCCCTCTCCTAGCAATTGTAATATGTATAGTAGTTGATTAAAAAAAAAAGTTTTTAAAGTTAGCATTTGTATTTTCGAAATATGTCATGCATCAAAACTTCATCACTGCTTATCCATCCGTAATCAATTCTCATAGCATGCAGGTATTATTGAATTCTTTCTAAAGAAATTGCTAAGTTAGATAGCATTACATTGAAGAGCACGATGTGTTTTTAGTATTTTATAATCAAGTACTCTAAATCCAATGTTTGCTTTTCTCTAATACCTGTTGGGGATCGACAACTTCACTCTCTTAGTTCACGCGTTTTCTCATTAATACTTGTTGGATAAAGTTATGAATAAGTGAGGAATGACATCTAATGAAGACACACACTAAGAATGTAGCTACACATAATTTAAGTAATCTAATACAACATTCACATAGAACATCAAACCCTAATTTATTATCTTCCATCAGCCACCCAATAACCTCATTGATACCAATTCATCCCAATTTCTCGATTCAGATGTAGCACTACAAGTAAGTCATCAACTTATTTATTCCGTACAACGATGGAGCTCAGCACTTTATTATTATTGTTGGGTTATTTTAATAATAAACCATGCGAAGTTATATGTGTGTTGGTAATAATAACTGTATAATAAAACTATTATATTATATAAAGTCTAAAAAAGTGATATAATAAGGTCATGGATTTTAATACATTAAATTAAGCATGGGTTAATACGTACAGAGACTAGAAAGATTGTTGTCGATATTATGATGGCTAAACTTGAAATAATAAAAAGTTGACAAGCAGTTAATTTAGAGATATATATAAATATATATATATATATTTTTTATTGTATCTAATTCATACGCACCATTCTATTCTCTATGATTCAACATAAAAGATAAGAGGCAATTTCTCTAAGGGATTTGCATGATTGACTTAAAACTTATAGTCAAAACTAATTGCATAAATCTTTCATTATAGATTAAGAATGCTATCATGCTTCCTTTAAGTATGTATCATTATACTTGAATTGTTCTTGATGCATTCGATATAAAAGGAATTAATATTTCTTAATTTCAACAATTGTTGCATAATACTTTTTCCACTTACATCCTCTAATTGGTAATACTATTCACTATTCTTGCACTCATTCTCTTCCCCTGGGACATCTGAGCTCATTACTAGCTTATCTATAAGTTTCCTAACCTAGTGCTATCCCTTGATAGTTAGTCAATGACCACTTGTCCCAAATAAACAAGCTTCAATATCTTCAATATCTGCACAACGATAGATCACATAATTGGATCACTCTATCAAGACCTGTGCGCTAAGTCAACTCAGTCCGAAATTGGTCTTGAATTACTAGTTCATGGGTAAACTAGGAAGTGAATCGAGCTTGGGTTGATTCATTTGAACCAACGATTTAATGGGTAGTTCCACGACTTTTGAACCATGAGTTATGTTTCATTTTTTTTTTTTTTGAATTTGCCTCAATTATTAAAAGTATTTTTTTTTTTCTTTTTTCTAATTTCTATCAACTATTATAAATAATTTCTAGCCTATTAGTCTATTTCTTTATCTTTTTCCTAATTAAATCTAAAACTTTATGTCGATATATTGATTGTCATTACTTGTAAAATCGAATTTCCCTCAATACATGTTAATATTATATAATATAAATATATATAGTATAGCATATTATATATTATATATAAGATAATACATAGTATATATATATATATATAGTATATTAATTATTATAATTATATATAATATATACTTGTTTGCTTTATATATATAGTCTATACATAATATGTTTGCATTATATATATAGTATATGTGTATAGCATATTATATTTTATTTACATATATAATTCTTTTTAAATTTTAAGATTAGCTAAGCCTAAAACCAACAGCATACCTATTCAAGGCTCAACTAACTTACTAGTTTCTACATGTTAAACTACTTAAGCTCTTAGGATCCAATAGTTTAACTTTCAAGTTGGGCCCGCCCATGATCGAATCGAACCGATTTATGGTTTGAAACCGACCGTTGCATAGATCTAACTCTACCAACAATCGACCCCCAGTAGCTAGTCTATAACCCACATTCGTCATACCATATAGATCTTAATAGCAACCACAAACAATAATCAAATCCAAATGATTTGGAAACCAACTGTAAATTGAATCATTTATGCATATTTTATCTACCTCACAAACATATCTAATAAACAAAGATAGAAACTACGCTTACTCAAGAAATCCTTGAATTTCTTTATCCATTTAATAATTGAAACATTTATATTAATATTAAATAAAAGTATATAATTATAGAATCCACTTTAAAGCAATTTAGGTAAGCTTTTAGGTCATTTAACATGAATAACAAATGACTTAGTAGGGGTTCCTTTCAAATATTTGTTTGAAATCTTTTTATCTTAATATTTGTTATAATTTACAAATAACTGCATTATTAACTTATAGTTCTAATATTATGTTTCGTATATGAATGACTAATAGTATCTTAATTTGAGAAAAGGTATGAATAAAAACTACTATTGTCAAACCAGGGTTTGACCATCCCAATTCAACAAGATTCGACTTAATCCCTTCTTAAAACTAATCTAAGTCACCCATTTTACCCTGAATAATAGTGACCTCCATTCGATAGTTAACCCGATTAGTTCAACCTAATTCCTATAAGAATACATTAGGTTTTTTTAGATTAAAATGCATTAATCAGATATAAATAAAAGCTCCCAACTTTCAATTCTAAAGGATATAGGTTTTTGTTATTTTATACATAAATGTAAATTATATTATAATATTTTTATTAATCGCGATTCAATCCTAGTTCGGTCTTGGTTAACATTGTCAACCCTTAACCAGATCTCATTTTTGGGTTAACATTCTAGTTTAGGTTTAATAATATTGAAAACCTAATAGGTTTAAAAGGGTATCCTAAAACCCATAAATTTCACAAAGTAATAGTTCTGAAGATTCAAAAGGTGGATTTTGGTTAATGGTTAGTTTAGTTTATGCATAGTGATGTCCGAAAAGAGAAAAAAAACAAGTCTTTGTTTAAAGAAATGCATTGTGACTTATTTAGTAAGGAAAAACTTTATATCCTTAATTAAGGGAGCTACTACTCACTATATCAAAAAATTTTCACTAATGAAAGATGGAAATCCTTTTATCACACTTATTTATTTTCTTGGAAAATAAATTATAACTTTTTAAAACCTATACATGGCATCTCTTATAACCTACTCATACCCAATCGGCCTTATTAAATATCAATAACCTCTTTTATGCTTTTGGTAGGAAATCTCCACCATTTTATTGAATCACATGGATCTTGCATCTAAAGCTAATATGAGAATTCCCTTTTTTGAAGAAACTCTAACCCATAATTATTCAAGTATACCATAAATCTTTATCAACACACATAACATAAAATTAACTCAAACGACCTTATTCCTCATTACATTGACAAATCTTTTTGATAGCTTGGTGGTGCACAAAAGTCATACTTCGTACAAATTCAAATCCTTATTTTGGCATAAGGTTATAAGAATCCACAAGAAGTAACTGCACATAATATAAGTTAGTTAATAAGCCTAGAAGGCATCATGGGACACCTATATCATTAAAATAGGTTAAATTGTGTTGGTTTGCGTTCTTAACCATCATGGTTCGTTTTTCTCTCTCTCTCTTTTTTTTTTCCCTTGAAGAAATTGGAAATACGAATCATTCGTACTAATATGTTACTTGTATGAATCAATGATAAGTATAATGTTGTTTGGACACATATAGTAAATAGTTTCTCACCAAGACTATTGTAATATAATTTCACGTTTGTACAAAGAAATGGTCTACAATGGAATTAAATAAAATGGATTGGAATGAAATGAAATGAAAAGCAGAATAACAAATCATTTTTATGTGTGTAGGAATATCGTAGAATTGAATGGAATGGAATTATATATATTAGAAATTATCATAAATACCTGTAATTATTGAATGTCATAATTAAATTAAAGGTTAAATAAGTGATTTATTTAATAAAAATAAATGTGGAAGGAATGGAATCGCAATCCCACCTTTTCTAAAGCCAAAATTGTCAATGTTTAGGAAGTAAATTGCAATTCCAACTTTCAAATGCGCTTCCAAATATAAGATAAAGGAATGAAGTTTGGAATTGCAATTCCATTCCAATCCATTATTGGGTACTAAACATAACATGATGGTATGAATATATATCTCTTAATAGAATGAATCGATTTTAATTCCCCTCTCCTAACAGTTGTAATATGTAGAATAGTTGATAAAAAATAATAATAATAATTTTTTAAGTTAGCATTTATATTTTGGAAATATGTCATATATCAAAACTTTATTGCTACTTATTCATCCGCAATGAATTCTCATAGCATGCAAGTATTATTGAATTCTTTATGGAGAATTGCTAATATAGATGGTATTACATTGAAGAGCATGGTGTGTTTTTAATATTTTATATATCAAATACCTTAAATTCAATGTTTGCTTCTCTCTAATATTTGTGGGGAGCAACAACTTCACTCTTTTAGTTTACGCGTTTTCTCACTAATATTTGTTGGATAAAGTTATGAATTAGTGAGGAATGACATCCAATGAAATACAATGGCTACCTAAAAGACACACACTTAGAATGTAGCATACACATAATTTAAGTAATCTAATACAGCATTTACACAGAACATCAAACCCTAGTTTATTATCTCCCATCAGCCATCTAATAACCACACAGATGCGAATTCATCCCAATTTCTCGATTTAGAGGTAGCACTTCTAGTAAGTCGTTAACTTACCTACTCCATACAGCAATAGATCTCAACGCTTTATAATTATTGTTAGGTTTATCTTAATAATAATCTGTATCAACTTATATATGTTAATAATAATAATCATATAATAAAGGTATCATATTATATAAAGTCCAAAAAAGTGATCTAATATGGTTACGAATTGTAATGCATTAAATTAAGCATGAGTTAATATATACAAAGATTAGAAAGATTGTTATTAGTTTTATGATGGCTAAACTTGAATGGTAAGCAATTAACTTAGGGATATATATATATAAATATAACTTGATTCTCTGTGATTCAGCACAAAAGATAAGGGGCAATTTATGTAAGGGATTTGCACGATTGACTTAGAACTTATAGTCAAAACTAATTGCATAAATCTTTCATTATAGATTAAGAACGCTATCATACTTCCTTTAAGTATGTGTTGCGCCCTAGTTTTTGCACATGAATTGTTCCTGCTGCATTCGGTATAAAGGAATTAATATTTCTTAATTTCAACAATTGTTGCATAATGATTTTTTTGCTTACATCCTCCTATAGGTAGTTCTATTCACTGTTGTTGCACTCAATCTCTTCCCTTAGGATGCCTGAGCTCATTACTAACTTATCTATAAGTTTCCTAACCTAGTGCCATCCGTCGATAGTTAGTCAATGACCACTTGTCTCAGATAAATGAGCTTCAATACCTACACAACTATAAATTATATAGTCCAATCACTTTACCTAAACCTGTACACTAATTCAACTCGGTCCGAAACCAGCTTTAAACCGCTGGTTCATAGGCTAACTAGGAAGTAAACTAAGCTCAACCCTTAAAGAGGTAAGCTCGGGTCAGTTCGTTTAAACCAGCGATTCAAGGGGTGGTTCCGAGACCATTAAACCATGAGTTATGTTTTGTTTTTTTCAAAATTTCCTCAATTATTAGAAGTAATTTTTTTCTCTTTTTTCTAATTTCTATTGATTATTATAAATAATTTCTAACCTATTCTTCTATTTCTTTTTTTTTTTCCTAACTAAATCTAAAACTTTATATCAATATATTAATTGTCATTACTCGTAAAATCGAATTTCCTCAACACATGTTAATACTATATATAGTATATTAATTGTTATAATTATATATAATATATACTTGTTTGCTCTATATATAGTATATTATAAATTATATATAGTATATATATAGTATGTTTGCATTATATATATATGCAGTATATATGTAGAGTACATTATATTTTATATATATATATATATATATATATATTTCTTTTTAAATTCTGAGGTTAGCCGAACCCAGAATCGATAGTCTGCTAGTTCAAGGCTCAACCAACCCGCTAGATTTTGCATGTTAAACTACTTTGGTCCTTAGGACCAAGTCGACTCATGGTTCAAAACCGATCCTTACATAGATCTAACTCTACCTATAAGCGACCCTGAGTAGCTAGTTTATAACCCACGTTTTTTATACCGTATAGATCTTCATAGCAACCACAAACAATAATTAAAACCAAATGATTTGGAAACCAACTATAAATTTATGTATATTCTATCTACCTCACAAACATATTTAATAACCAAAGATAGAAACTACACTTACCCAAGCAATCCTTGAATTTCTTTATCCATTTAATAGTTGAAACATTTATATTAATATTAACTAAAAGTATATAATTATGGAATCCACTTTAAAGCAATTTACGTAGGCATTTAGGTCCTTTAACATGAATAACAAATAACTTAGTAGGGGCTCTTTTCATATGCCTATTATTGTAATCCAACAAAGTTAGCTTGGCCTATGGCAATCAACTATCCTTAGTAGCGATCAAGCAATTGTAGTGTGTATTTTATGTCCTATGATAAAAATGCTAAAGTAGTTAGGATTTTGTTCCTCTTTTTGCTCCTTGATATCAAAGTTATTTTTCTAACAAGGAGATTCGTTATCCCTCATTCTGTTTTGTTAGACTCATAATTTCTATCGAGAAGAAGTCTACACAACATGATTAGTTCAAATCTATGCATGAAGTGTCTGGTAATCCAAAATGTATATTCGATCTAGCATTTGCTAATGATTGAATCATATTTATAAATGGCTGCTCTAAATATTTGCAAAAATTAAAAGCGTTTTCTAATGATTATGAAGACATTTTGGGGCAAAAAATCGATAAGCAAAAAAGCAGTGCAAGATGAGAATAATACTTCCGTAGTGATCAAAGCAAAATCAACATTAAATTTTCAAAGAGATAATTATTCTTTGGTGTTTAGGAAGTTCAATGGTGGTTGACAAGAGAAAAAAGATCATCTTCCATGATTTTGTCTAGAAAATAAAGGAGAGAGTGGACAAATGGTTCTCTCATTGGCTGTCGATTACTCATCATAAAGTGTTTTACACTCAACTACTCTTTACGTTTTACAAGGCAATCAAGCCTCCAAAAGTTATTATCAAAGTACTAGAGAGCTGCTTTTCAAAATTCTTATTCACGATTCAGAAAAAAAAAATAATAATAATAATAATTAATTAATTTTCAAAATACTGATTAAATAACAGCTGGAATAATGAACCGTTGATCCAAAGATTGAGCCCAAAAATGGAAAATATAATTAATTAATCAATAGCCCTTCGATAGAGGCAATCAGAATCGTCTTTACTAGAAGCTCTCAAATGATGGTGAATTTTCAAGTAGGAAAACTTGAAATCACTTCAACAGCATCCAAAATTCAACACGAGTTATGTCTCGTTCGAAGTAAACGAAAACCAATGAAAGTTTCAATCTTTATGTGGAAAATTTCACGCTAAAGTTATTTCAGTCCAACGAATGATGCTATCCCAGTGTTCAATTAGCTTCTAGATAACGGTTATGTAAAAATGAGATGCACTCCGTTGATCAATGCGTCTATTGTTGTAGAGTGTCCAAGATTTCTTGGCCTAAACTTTTTTAAAAACTTTTTAGCTACGACAACTAATGAACTTTAAAAACATCCGAAAACTTATTTCATTGCAGGCTTGCGAGGTTTAAGAAGAAGAAACACGTACAATCATAATTGCTGCAACTTTGTTATCGAACTTTTTGGTCATTTCACTTTGGACACAAGTATAAAGGAGACCAAAATGTGGAGTTAGCTCGTGAACAAATAGATGTTGATATTTTTATGACAGTCACGGCAAATAAAATACAAGCGAAGTAACTGAGATTCAGTGTAGCCAATTTTCATAGACGTATATAATATACCTATACTAGGGGTAAAAATTTAAAGGTAGCGCATTGGACAAAGCTGAAGCCAAGAAAACAAAAGTTGATAACAAACGTTTCGTGTGCAAGTGGAGTAAAACTAAGAGGGAATTGGTATGAGATGGAAATAATAGAATCATCTTTGCATTTGGAAGAATTTAAGAAGATGACAACATTGCACATACTGAATTGTAAAGGTGGGCATCGAGCAGAACCGATCCTGAACAGTTGGTTCATAGGTTAATAATACAGTGAATCGTGACCGGCCCATGAGCTGATAGTTTCGAGTCGATTTACAAAGTCCAACAATTCAAAAATTGACTTTTTTTTTTAATATTTAATTTTTTATTAATTTTTTAATATATTAATAATTTTTAATAATATGATCTCATTTTTCTCTTTTTTTTTTTAAGTTTACTAATAATTAATAATTTTTAATTTTTTTATTAATTTCTAACTTAATACGATTCCATCTTTTTTATTTTTTTCTCTCGAATTTTATTTTTTTCTCATATTCAAATATTTAACATTTAATAAATTTTACAAAAATGACTTATATTAACTGAAATTGAATTTTCTATCTATCCTTAACACATAATTAACTTATAATTAGTCATTTATCATTAGTTTGATAATATTATTTTTAAAAAAATTACCCTTCATCATTGTAAATAAAGTAGCTTTGATACACTATAACTTATTGGATATTATCAAATTATTTTTTATGATTTAGTGACCTCTTTGTTCTATTTCTCTTTCTTTTTTTTTTTTTTTTTTTAAGAAGATGAACTGATCGGACCGAACGGTTCCGCCCTCTTAAACCGCTTAAGCCCTTAAAGTCTAACAGTTCACTAAAGTAATTCGATCCTCCCACTTCCAGGCCAGACCGGATCAAGGCTAGCCTAGGCTAGTTCATTTTTCAGAACCGGTTTTTGCCTAGATCTAGCTAAAACTAGTAAGAGGTCTGTGCTCTATAAGCAATACAAGAGAAACAAAATCAAGATTATAGTGGATTTGTTGGTAATTAATTTTAAATTGGATTATTAACCTTTCGTTGAATCCAAAAGATTCAAATGCTGATAAACAAATATGAGCCGCAAATCTCACATTTATAGGGAAGAAAAGAAAAAAAAAAAGGAGTAGATTGTCTAGGTAATAAATCTAGATTGATTAAAGCAAATTCTATTAATTTCAATCTTTATCATTTAGATGCTTCTTCTAGAGGCTTAATTCACACTGTTGAATGCACTTTTCCATCTATCAGAGCGTAGTAAACAAAATAAAGCCTCTTCTTTGGGGAAAAAATAAATTAAAATAAATTTCATATTTTAGGTCTTTGTTACACCATGCCGATTTTCTTTCTAGATCGATAATTTAGTTTTAGATATCTCAATTAGTATTTCGCAATTTATTTAAGCAATCATAATTATACGACAACACTTTTTTTATTACAATAATTTAATATTATGAAATAAACCTACTAAAATAAACATCATTTTTTTCAACTAAAATTTTACAAAAAAACTAAACTTATATATAGGAGAAAAAGTAAATAATCGCATTAGAAATGGTCCTATCAATTTCATTATATCAACTCATGCCAAGAAGACATAAATACCAAAATCTTAAATTTGTTAGTCTCATATATTATTCTTTAAAGAATTCTTAATTTTTATACTTTAGCTTAAAGTTTTATCTAAAAACTAGCTAAAGGTATTTTTTTTTTATTTTCATTTGTTCTTTTTCTTATTTCTTACTTTTTAATTTTTTGGATTCACGGGCCAACCAACCCCATAATGGGTTACCTTGTTTTAACCTATAGTAAGTGGGGTAGGCTAGGTAGCCCACCTTTTAAACTGATCGAGATTTTCAACCCCAACCCACTTCTTTTTCTTTTCTACAAGTTAAATGAGCTAGTTTGCATGATTTATTTTGCTTGCACAACTCTACCATTACATCATTGACATATGATTTTAAGAGATCGGTAGGTGCGTTAATAGCATAGCTAAAGGGACTTATACTAAAACGAAAAGGCAAAACATGAGAGAAATTTTGGGGGTTTTGAAAAGTAAACATAAGTAAGATTTACAATCACTTAAAAAAAGGGGTTCCACTTTTTAAATGGATTGAAATTCTCAATCCTAATCCCTTTTTTTTTTAACAAATTAAACGGGTTGGTCCGGAGAATTCACTTTACTTATATAACTCTAATTGTTGCATTGTTGAATTTAAGAGATTGGTAGGTTCATTAGGGGCATAATTAGAGAGACTTATACTAAAACTAAAAGCCATGACATAAAGAGAAACTTTGGAGGTTTTGAAAAGGAAACATAAATAAGATTTAGAGTCACTCGAAGAAGAGGGGGCCATTATGGCTTGTCTAACTTAAAAAATATGATAGTGGAAAAAAAAAAAGCTTATATATTACAAATTGATGGAAAGAGGGTTAAAACCTAATTCATCGTGTTAAAAAATCAATGTTTATATCGCCAGACTATAATAGTTTTTAGCTAATTTAAACAATACGAAAAGATATAGTGTGTATGAAGGGAAGAAATAATCTAGCAAAGATAATCGAAACTTATACATATCATATGTATATTAGTGAATTAGAAAAATAAAAACATAAAATAGTTGAGATTGCTCATAATTAAACTAAATACAGATTTTATTTTTCTATATTTAAAAAAATAATAAAAATTTTACTACCTAAATCTACATAGAAGTACAAGTAGTTCCATATGGCTTTTATCACTCGGCCTGTAGCCTCCTTCTCTTTTTTTTTTTTTTTTCCCTTCTTCTTTCCTTTTTCTTTTTTTCCATGTAAATCACGCTTGTGCCTGTGAGCTTCCATTGGGCTGAGAATGAAGACCGCCATCCTCGCAAAATTAAAAATACCACCAGCTCACTCCATAATGAAAATGAAGGCCCACAATGTTAGTCTAAAAGCCACATAAGCCTTACTTCAAGTTCCAGTGGGCCATTTTGTTTGCTTCATAGACGCCAAGTTTCGGCCTTATTTGAACAAAAAGAAAAAGACACTTGATGCCCCACCACTCCAATGCAAACATCATTTAACCTTTCTAATAACTTTAATGGGATCGATATTCTTCTAATAGCTCGATCTTTTTTACAACCAATTAAATTAATTTCCATCCCCTTTTATTTGCTTCGGGACCGCCCATTGCAAAATCTTCATGGAGCAAAAGTTTAATGTGTAGATGTAAATGAGCCCAATCTAGTTACAAATTATCCGAGTTTGATTTTATAATAATCCGGTTGAACTTGACTGTTTGAGTGAGTTTATCAAATCGAGTTTAAATATCATGGTATTTAATTCAATTAGTTTTTGAGTTTAAATGGACTTATGCAACTTAGACAAGCTCGGATCAATTGTGGGTATCAATATTATTTTAATAAAAAGAAAAATACTTTATACTCGATCTTTCAACTGTGCTCAATTGAAATTCTTGTTGCACGGGTCGCTTCCGAGATCGGTATTAAATGTTACATGATAGATTCTAGATTGAATTTTTCAAAACCTTATGGGTAATGGTACAAAATATGGTTTTATAGTCATCTTAAAACCTATATTTTGTATATTAGAAACTTAAACATTAGCCTGCCTATAATTTTCTAATATATATAGGAAATTTTAAGCCCAAGATATACAATATCACTAGTATATATAATTCAATTTAACAAGTACAAGGAAAATTCAAATAATTTTGGCCTAACTTATGATCTATTGTTTTATGCTAACAATCGATTAGATAGTTAGATCTATCTCAAATTATCAATCTAAATCATTATCGTGCTTATATTAATTGTATTTTGTTAAGTTTGTGTTATCAAAATCTTTTTATCTTAATATTTGTTATAATTTACAAATAACAGCTTTATTAACTTATAGTTCAAATATTATGTTTTGTATATGAATGACTAATAGTATCTTAATTTGAGAATAGGTATGAATAAAAACTAGTGTTGTCAAACCAAGATTTGACCATCCCGATTCAACAAGATTCAACCTGACCCCTCCGTAAAACCAATCTAAGTCACCCATTTTACCTTAAGCAATAATGACCTCCATTCGGTAGTTAACCTAATCAGTTCAACTCAATTCCTATAAAAATACACTAAGTTTTTTCATATTAAAATATATTATTTTCTCTTATATGTTTTAGAAAATACATTAGTTTGCTAGAAAAATAAGTATAAATTAAAGGAAAAACAAAAAAAAACTATAAAAAGTTCCCAACTTTCAATTCTAAAGGATATTGGTTTTTTATTAGTTTATACATAAATGTAAATTATATTATAATATTTTTATTGATCACGGTTCGATCCTAGTTAACATTGTCAACCCTTAACTAGTTCTAATTTTTAGGTTAACTTTCCGATTTGGGCTTGACAATATTGAAAACCTGATAAGCTTAAAAGAGTATCCCAAAACCCATAAATTTCACAAAGTATTGGTTCTAAGACAGTTCCAAGGATTCAAAAGGTGGATTCTGGTTAATGGTTAGTTTAGTTTATACATGGTAAAAAGGAATGCCCTTATCAACAACATTGGAATTAATAGGGACTTACACAAGCGATGTTCAAAAAGAGAAAAGAACGGAATCTTCGTTTAAAGAAATGCGTTGTGACTCATTTAGTAAGGAAAAATTTCCACTAATGAAAGATGGAAATCCTTTTATAACATTTATTTATTTTCTTGGAAAAGAAATTATAACTTTTTTAAACCTATACATGGCATCTCTTACAACCTATCCCATACCCAGTCAACCTTATCAAATATCAATAACCTCTTTTATGCTTTTGGTAGGAAATCTCCACCATTTTAATGAATCCAACATGGATCTTACATCCGAAGCCAACATGAGAATTCCCTTTTTTTTGAAGAAACTCTAACCCATAACTATTCAAGTATACCCTAAATCTTTATCAACAAACATAACATAAAATTAACTCGAACGACCTTATTCCTCATTGCATTAACAAATCTTTTTGATAGCTTAGTGGTGCATAAAAGTCATATTTCATACAAATTCAAATCCTTATTTTTGCATAAGGTTATAAAAATCTACAAGAAGCAACCACACATAATATAAGTTAGTTAATAAGCCTAGAAGGCATCATGGGACACTTATATCATTAAAATAGGTTAAATTGTGTTGTCAAAAGGTTACTTATACTTTGATTTCCCAAGGTTAATACTTTATGGTTGAAGGTGATGAGGGATAAGGTTTGTGTTTAGATTTAATATAGAGGTAGTGAGTATTTATAAAGATGATTGTGTGGTTAATTATTGCAATCCAGTTTAGTAGACATCTAAATGTTAGTAGAGATTGATTTAAAATTTGAGTTTCTCTTTCTATAATTGGTGTTAATAGCTTAAGCCACCACAATAGTTGAATGTAGAGAGTAGTGGCTACGTTTAAGCATTTTCTTTTTCTAAATATTTTAAATTAATCTAACTTTGGTAAAGTAATTTAATAGATATTTTAAGTTTTAAACTAAAATTAAATTTTCTTTTTTCATGGTTACTAGTACTTGCCACAGTTGCTCCATATTAACACTACATGACTTAAATGGAATTATAATATTTGAAAATTGTAAATACTCTTAAAATTATTGGTGAAATGTACATAAATATCTAAAATTTTTTATTTGTAACTTTAGCTCCTTGTTGATTTTGTAAAAATGTGTATATAAAGCTTGAATTATCACTAAATCCTTATTTCTTTTGGAGTTAATTTAGAGGTGATTTACATATTTTCAAAAATTATAGAAAGATAAGTCACAGTTGAAATGTTTTTTTTTTTTTGGCCAAACACAGTTGAAAAGTTTAAAGATTTTATTTTTATTCAAACCTAGTCATAAGAAATGTGTTTGAAATTATCCCTTATAAAATTGTATATATCTGCATTATTGTAAAGCAAGATAGCAATAATGTGACCATCTTTTATATGAAAAATTCTAATAATCTAACGACAAGATTCCTAAATTAAATTAAAAAGTTTTGTAATAAAAAAAAAAAAGTTACCAACATTAATGAGAAAGGCTAAGATTGTAGCATAAAAGTCAAACGAAATAAAAAAGTTCATATTGTAAATACCAATTTAATTTTTTATAGTGATAAATTCATAAAAAGGTAGATTAAATAAAGAAATGAAAGGAATATATAAGAATTATCCTCTTTTCTTTCCACTAGTACAAAAATAGTTCTTTATAAAGTTGACCTAGTCACTCCTCACTTTATCCCTCCTCAAAACACAATACAATACAATTAAAAAAAAAAAATCGCAATCGATTTTCGTTGTTACATGAATATACAATGAAAATCCATTTGTTCTCTGTCTTCTTTGTAGCTTTCTTTCTTAGCATGTGTTGTCCAAATTATTATATTAGAGATTTCCATGTACAAATTAGTAGTGGCTTCTCAAAGCACATTGTTGATGTGCATTGTTGATCGAGTGTGAATGATATTGGTCTCAAACAACTTGCTTTTGAGTAAGAGTTCAGCTAGAAATTCCGTCCTAACTTCTTTAGGGTAACCTTATTCGTTTGCGAGGTAAAGTGAATTAATGGGTGCCAAGTGTTCGATGTTTATGAAGATGATTATATGAATGTTATTTGTGGATATTTTCATTGTTACTGGAGATCATTTGAAGATGGGATTTACGTGTGGCACAAGTTTAAACAAAAATGGATGCGTGCATTTTTTTTAGTGATCCGTGAATTGTAATATATGTCTGGGCATTTACACGCATGTGTATATGTTGAGAATTACGTTAAGGATGAATATATAATGAAGTGTAATATCTCAATAAAAGAAAATAATTGCATCATTTTTCTTTACATAAGATTTTAAACTTATGTATAACTAGTTATATTCATGCGTAATAGGTAGTCGTATTATAAAATATAACCTAGGAAATATTGAACCAAAGAAGAACTTTTGTTTGAGAAAAGAATTCTTACTAACAACTTTACAGTTCATTAAATTCAATTAGAATTTAAAAGCATTCGCAGTTATTCCAAACAATATCCTATATGTGGTGAAATATACACGTGGCAACACGTAAATGATCGAAAAATAGTTTATAAATTAGTGTTGATTTTTCTGGTAACCATCAGATAGGGATTGTTGTGAAGGTAACCAGATATTTCTTACTAGATTTTTTCTTTTTTCCATTTTTGACTTTTAATATGATCACTACGACACACACACACAGGATATTTACACACACACACACACATATATATATTATATCACAACATCATCAGTGTTTGTGGCTGTTCTTTTTCTCTCCACCTATTACATTATCTTGTTTTTCTTCCCATTCTCTCTATCTCTAGTAATGGCTGCAACATCTGCCACGGTGTTCACGTCCAGGGCACAATCATTTTGCACTAGACAAGCTGTACCGACCAAGAATGAATGCTCATCAGCATCAAACTCTTTTGGTGAGTGTTTTTTTTTTTTTTTTTGAACCTTTTCGGCCTTTATTCAATTTAATTCTAGTCCTTTACGAATGTTTCAACAAATCACAATGTTTTACGAAACATTTAATGGTTTATGGACTTCGAAACTATTAACAGTGCCTTTATAATTTTGATAAAATGATTATATATCCCCTAATGAACACCAATTTTGAGTTCAATCACAATTACAAAGGAAATGCTTATAGCAATAGCGAAAATTCACAACTGCAATCGAACTATGAGAATTTATCTTTAATTGTGCAGCTAATGGCTTCATAAGGACGTCGCGGTGGAGAAATGTAACGAGGAAGGGCTCCGTCGTGAAGATCGATCGCAGAGTCAGGGCAGCCGCTGCGGTCGAAACAACTCGAACAGACCAAGCTGAAGAAATCAAGGAGTAAGATCTTTTTCATATAGTAATTATTTTTTTGGTAACCCTAAATTCAACTGTAGAACCAGTAGGGTTTTATCAGATTCAAATTGACAACTGCTCAATTTTTCAAAATGTCTATCCTAAAGTTTCTCCATATAAAATCTTTCTCCAGTTACATTCTTCCATCATGGGCGATGTTCGAGCTCGGGAGGGCTCCAGTGTATTGGAAAACCATGAATGGCCTTCCCCCTACAGCAGTATGATGTGAATGTTCTGTTTAATTGATTCCTGTTGCCTCCATCATAATCTATGTTCTCTTAATCATGTACTTGCAAACTGTTCACAGGGACAGAAGTTGAAGCTTTTCTACAATCCAGCTGCGACAAATCTTGTTCCCAATGAAGAATTTGGTGTTGCCTTTAACGGTGAGTATTCCATTCAATACGATTGGACCGTCCAAGCACTCGTTTTTATTTCTACTTGGTTCCATTTTTATAGGAGGTTTCAATCAGCCTATCATGTGTGGTGGTGAGCCGCGAGTTATGTTAAGAAAAGATCGCGGCAAAGCCGATTCTCCGTTTTACACAATTCAGATTTGTGTTCCAAAGCATGGTATGTGTTTAGATTGTGGGAAGGAAAAAGGAGGGAAGAAATTTGAATGGGAAGTTTTCTTTTTCCTTACTTGGAAAAGGAAGGAAACGAGGGAGGAAGGGATGGATTTAGGGAAGAAAAACTTTCCCTTAAGCCTATCAAAATTATTGCTCTCTAATTTAGAAAGAATTGGAAGGAAATTTGTTTGGAATGATAAATTTACTCTTAAAATAAAAGTACATTTTCAAAAATTAGAAATTCTTGGGTATTTTAACAAAATAAAAACTTATGTTATGAACTTTCCCCCCACTTTTTTTCCTTTATTAATCAAACAAGAGAATCCATAAGTTAACATTTCATTTTTTTTTCTTGGCTAATTATTTCCATCCATTTTCCTCTCTTCCTAATTTCTTCTCTCTTTCCAAATATAGTGTTAGTCCCTATTTTATCTTTTGAGCTGAAACTATGGTGTTTTTCTTGACAGCGATGAACTTGATCTTCTCATTCACGAATGGAGTCAATTGGGATGGTCCATACAGATTGCAGTTTCAAGTTCCCAAGGCTTGGAAAAACAAACCCAACGACTTTTTCATTCAGGTTATCAGTAGCGATTTCTTAATAAATCATATTGATCACCTCATATGAAGTTATTGAAATTACACCACTATAGTTGCTAAAATTGTGAGTTAATTTATGATTTTATAAATTTACGATTTTATAATATTTTTCTTAATTAAAATGGATGTAAAATCTTTTAAATATAGACTTTTTGATAGAATTATGTAATTTTATAATACTTTTCTGAATTAAAACGAATATAAAATCTTTTAAGCTTAAATTTTATCGATTTTATATGATTTTATACATTTAAAATAGCAATAAAATCACGATTTGAAATGTAATATATTGCTTTATGTTAGAGTAATGGCATGTCATAGGCATTATGTTTAAGATTTCTCCTTATGACAGGGCCTGACAGAGGAATTGAGTAAGGATGGTGCATGTGAAAGAGCAATTTTTCCAGACACAAACGTAGTCATCACAAGATGTGCCATGATTGGTAACTTATCCATCGAAGGGGTACGTAGAAACTTGTCAGGACCCCCTGTTTTGATATGATGCTGGATTTAGTTCAACATCCACCCGATATGAAACCTTAAACTTCGTTTGAATCTTGTGGGATTTCATGTTTATCGTTCAATGTACGAATGATTTTGCTTACGACTCTGGATGCAGGGCGATCGCTGCGAATTAAACCTTGTACCGGGGTGTATGGATCCTAATTCCCTAGAATATAATCCCCTTGCCAATGTTGATGATGGATCGTGCCCGCTTTATTCGGATTCGGAGAGTGAGGATTGATTGCGATTGCCATATGATGTTTTGAAAAAATCATAAGCGTCTGCAGATTTTACCTGCAGATAGCATGAACCTACAAGTCCTGTTGTGTGGTTGTGCAGTGGAAAAAATTACTTCCATTTGAATCAAATAGGAAGATATCAGGCTCTTTTTATGATGATTTTGGGAAATGGTGTAATTTATTCATAATCTTATACACAACAAATAAACTAAGAATGGATACTATTTTTCCAACAAAACAAATCAGTTTTGAATCTCCTCTCTTTTAAATCATAACGTAAAAAAAATAAATAAATTAAAATCAATGTATCCAACACTTATATTATTATTAATTTAGCAGCGGATTGGACATATGATTACTATGTCCGTATGCAAATTAACAAATTCTATTCGTTGAAGCTTACACATTTCGTTAGCTTTATAAGGGTGGAATAAACTAAGTACTCTTTATATACAGACTTATTCTTGCATTTAGTTGCCAAAATGGTTAACTATAAAGAAGAAAAATGATAAAAGTTTAATAGTCAATAGCTATTATTTCTCTATTTCATTTTAGAAAATTTTTTGTTTTGTTCTTTCGTTATTATTTTGTTCTGCAAACCAAATATATTACAAAAGTTTTAAAAAGTAGAAACTTTCGAGCATCATATTTATTACCTGAAAAACCTAATATCGATTTAATTATTTAACCCTAATATATTGCTGCTTATATAAGACATGTTGCGATTTTTTTCTTCAATTACCTATAATCGATCGTAATTTCAGGAACTAATACTTTTGTTTAATTAATTAAGAGATGCCAAAGTTTGCACTGGCAAATTAATTACCGAGATTTTTCGCCTTTGTTTCAATATATACAGATAATACATATTGCAACATGGTTTTTTCTTTCCTTTAATGAAATTACTTTTATCAAAAATATACAAGGAATGAGAGAGAAAAGCCGATCGCATCCCGTAATGATTTTAATATCCTATGTGTTTTAATCTAAAATTCAATAGTTAGAAAACTATTTGTTCCGTATCCAATTTATTTTGATTTCAAACCTAAAGTTTACATAAAATAATCACCAGCTTTCACATAGATTCTTATATTTTTGTCAAGTGTGCAATTAAAAAAGATAAGGGTAAATAAAAATAGATAAAAATAGGGGTGATAAATGGGCTCAAGCACGCAAACTAAGCACATATGGAATCATACTTAGGTGGCTTAAGCACAAGCATGGAAAAAAATTTGAAAGCATGAGCACACAAGAGCTAGGCACGAGCATGCCAGACATGATTATTAGTTGGGCCACCAAAACACGGGCACGCAAACGCTTGAATGGCACATGTGAGCCTGTATTTATTTTAGATAATGTAAATTCTTTAATGAATTAATTATCTAAATAATAAATTATATAAATAATGAATTATTTAATAAATAATAATTTTTGGAATGAGTAATAAATTATTCAATATCTGGCATGCTCGTGCCTTGCTCCTTGNAGCCTGTATTTATTTTAGATAATGTAAATTCTTTAATGAATTAATTATCTAAATAATAAATTATATAAATAATGAATTATTTAATAAATAATAATTTTTGGAATGAGTAATAAATTATTCAATAAATAATAAATTATTTAGTAAATAATAAAATATTTAGTAAATTATAAATTATGCCATGGAAAATAAATTATTTAATGAGTAAATATGGTATTTATTAACCGGTAGGTTATTTTAGTAAAGAAAATGTTTAAATATTGATAAATTATTTATTAATAATAATTTATGTAATAAGTAATAATTTTTGAAATAAATAATAAATTATTCAGTGAGTAATAAATTATCTAGTAAATAATAATTGTTTAGTGAATAATAAATTATTTAATGAATAATAATTTTTTGGTAAATAATAAATTATTTAATAAATAGACAATAATTTTTTTAATATATTATGTAAATTATTTAGTAAATAGCAAAATTATTGAATAAACAAATTACCTACTTAGCAAATATTGATGTTTAATATAATATAATCAGTTGTTGATTTTTTTTTTTTAAACCATTCAATTGACCATGATATAGTCAAAATTTTAAATTTTATTTCTTAATTGAAAATTTTAATCATTAAATTTTTTTTTTCCTAAAATAATTCATCTACAACAAAAGTAAATTAGAAATTGTTATACAACGTTATCATTAACAAAATTTCATGAAACATTTGAAATTTTGCTCTAGGTCATTGGAATTTACAAAAGGAAATAAACATAAAATTTTTTTTGAAAATACTAAAGAAAAGCAAGTCAATCATAATAGTCTTCATTATCCTCACCATCATCACCGTCATTCTCACCTCTATCCTCACCTGAGACAATGCCTAATGCTTCATTCGAACTACTTGACCCCGTGTCACTCTTACTATCAAGAAACCGTATATATAGATGATCTCTTTGATCGCATGTTTTTGCATCAGCCCAATCTTTTAAACATACGCAGGCTTCAATGGTTTCCAGATATATCGAAAGTCGTTGGGGATTAAGGAGTTGCCTACCCAAATTGAAAGCTAACTTAGAAGGCACCATTGAAGCTGGGTGTGCTAAAATGTCACAAACCACTAGGGAAAGGATCAGCATCATGTACGCCTTGTTAGACCACTAAGAGAGAATATTGTAATCTTCCTCTTCCATTTCCACCCATCATTGTACCTCATAAACTAGCAACTCTTCAAATTCACCACCAGAATCGAAGGCGTTCCCCAAATCTCTATTGCTTCTTACAATTTGTTTGCTTCGCTTACCAAGTACATAACTGCTGAGCCATGCTAGCTGGGGTAAATTATATATCTTCTGCCTATGAAAGGCGTACAAAGTTTTGAGCATATTTTTCACTTTTGAATCAAGCGTAGCTATATCATACTTAGCATTCTAAACCCCAATACTCCAATAGAACTCTTTGAAGCGACCACAGGTAGCAAAAAATTTATACATTGGATCTAACGTAGTAACCACATAGAAGTGGTAAGGAAATGGTACAAAACAATCCTTGAGTTTCTAAACCATACCCTGAATAGTAGAGCGCAAAACAAAAACACTTCAGTACTGCCGCAACATGTCCAAAATGTCTACTAAGTTGGTGAGAACAGGATTGCTCGTCGAGTAATATAATCCAAACAGTTTTTTTATCGCTGACAAGAATGCCCTCAACAGTATCTTCATCCTCTAGCATAACTTCTAATCATGGTTTATCATTAGACCTAAGGTGATATCAAGATTGGTAATTATCATATAGTTATAGAACGTCAACAAACTGACCCCCATCTCGTATGCATGTGAAAGCATCTTGTAAGTCGAATTCTACCTCATTGTGCAGTCCAAAGGTAAAAGTTGCTGATCATTATTATCCCCATTGGTTGTGCAAATTTGTAAAAACTTTACGAGATTTCTTTTATAAGTACACATGGCATTTATTGTACGACGAATCTATGCTAGGTGAAGGCTTAAACCACAACCCTTAAGATTGACATTCACTGCTAAGTTGACCACATGGTAGATACATCGGACGTAGAATAAGTTGCCATCATAGATTAAATTGAAGGTACTCTTCAAGTGTTAGACTAAAATCATATTATTTGAGGCATTATCGAAACTAACACTGAAAACTCTTTGGATGTTGTATGATTGGGCAATATAGATGATGTTGCTAGCAATTGCTGACCCTATGTGAGCCTTAAGGAAAAAAATGAATGCTATTATTCGTTTTTGGACCAATCATTCATTGTCAATCCAGTATGTTGTAACATAGATGTAACTATTGTTGATAACGATCACTAATGACTTCCAAAAGTCAAAAGTAAAGGAGATGCTGCAAAAAGGCGTAGAACCAATACAATCATATGTTTGATGAAAAATAGAAAAATATAATTTAAGATTATGAAAGCAAGCGAGTGGATTACATACCTGCTTAGAAGGATCGAGAATTCTTCCATTAAAGCCTGTCGCATTCTATTATAAATTGCAACTGTATCTATTTTCAAGGCCTGTCAACCCACATGTTGGTATCGAGGCTACAAATTTTACGTCGTCCACCTTGCAAAGTAAGGATGTCTAGCTGTATAGAAGGATATACCTGTAACAGCCATCACTTGCACAATATCCTCTGGTGTATCTAAGATTTTGAAAACAAAGTCACCAAGGTTGTTGGAACTAAATGCTATCTCATCGTGTCTTCCATCAACCTTCATTAGTGTCAAAACTTTCTTCTCATGCATTTCTAAATGTCATTTCAAATAACCCATACCAAACTTGGATTTACCGGATAGAGTATTTTTACAAGTCATGCAATAAGCAATTATACCATCTTCTTGTATTAGCATGTACTACCAACATCTAGCAATACGTTTTCTACATTTCCTTCTTCTGCCAAAGGATCCAACTGCGAGCTAGGCAAAACCAGAATATGTACAAGCATCGATGGATTGAGTTTGTGTTAGAGTCATTGTTCCTCGATAAAAAAATGCAAACAAACAATTAGGCATCGTTTCTCACTCCACTTACTTTAACAATAAGCTCGAAGGAAATATTTATTATGCACCTAACTCTAACTAAAATTATTGTTGGTTATGGAAGGTAGTCGTATACTCTACGTTTGACTTGCTTGTCCACAATAAGAAATGCTATGGTATGGCATTGTAGGTTGTTTATAGGAATTGCAAGTATATTGCATATTTGTAGTGGCCCCAGTAGGTTGGTATCATAACCCATAGACATAGGTATAGAAAAAATCGAGTTCCCTAACTAATTCATTAAATTGGTAAATCCCATATTATGATGCATGGGGTAAGGTTGCTCGTTGTACGGATTAGTAAATATCTAATCCTCAAATTCATTAGGGTCAAGAATGTTTGATGGATTTCTTTGTTCGACCATTTTTGCAAGAAGAAATGCTAGCTCTAAAGGATTCAAAAGTAGAGTCAGGAGAGTAGGAGGGCATTTGGGTAAATTCAAGTGCGGTCTGTAAATTTTTGGGCAAACTACATGCTCTTAACATAATTGAGGGCATATATAGGCCTGATTTCAACGTAAGCACATTAGGCCAACGTGCCTATGTTTTCTATTTTTTGGTACCAACATAGGTAAGTTTAGGCCTAATGTACCCATGTTTCCTCCCGTCTAACAAACGTTCATTAAGCAGAAATTCCTGCCCAATGAAAAATTTGTTAGGCCGGAGCAAACGTAGGCACGTTTGGGCTTGACATGCCCACTTTGGCCAAGCAACCGTTCAAAAATTTGACCAACGTAGGAATGTTAGCCCCCAACAATAAAAAGAAAAAATTGATAGTTTTTTGGAATTGGTGGAATTGGTGAATGGGATGTACGTTGATTTGGTCCAATTGTTTTACTCCAATGCAACCTCTAATATTGTCTATCTTGGTGACGACATCCTGCCTTGATGTGAAACTAATCAAGATGCTAGCTTACTCACCACTTTCATGTTCGGCCAAATCTTAGAAATCACTTCGGACTTCATCAACGATTTATTCAATTGGCTCGGTAGGGATGCTGCACATATGCCAGCAACTTAAGATATATCAGTCGCATTTTTACGTATTTTTTAGCAGCCAATATGTCTAAATGAGACACAGGCCTAACATTTAAATCATTTCACCACTGGTAATCTTCCACTACACACTCAAATCCTACACCACATAATTACCAATTCAATTGTCCCATGATCAAACACGAATTTCTTTAGCAAAGAAGATCTTTTCTTACTCTTTTGCATAATGGAAAGGAGACCGATCAATATTGGACATTTTGTTAATCGCTACTTCCTTCGTACTCTCTCGTAAAGGGACAAGCATTTAAGTTATGGCCAACTTATCAAGTTTATTCTTCTCTCCAATGGGCTCAGCATGGACAATCATGTACGGCACAAGACGAAATCTATCTTCAACCTAGCGGAGGTAAAAAACAGAGTAAACTTTCATCATGATGAGGAAACTGGTCAATGGTAAGGCATAGGCAACACCAGGAACATGCGGGTAGAGGTGAAGGCCCAAGGAGACAACTAGATGTCAACAATTATGACCTTATCTCATAGGGTCAAGATCGGGGGGCAGGTTTCCAAGGACGATAAGAACAATAACAGGATCCTAAATCTTTCGCTATGGAAGAATTATTCCGTTGATTGAAAACAATGATGACCAACCAACAACAAATGATGGGAACTTTCATAGAGATATAAGGAAGTGTACAAAACATTGAAAACCGAGTAACAAATATAGAGAAGGATGTTGCTAATATTCGAGCTAAATAAAACAGGCAACATAATAAGATAAACGAGATGTGGACTCGACAACAAGTGTGTCTTGATTGGCGAAGTTTTCAATGCCCACCCTCGCCCCCTTCGGCTGGTCCTAGTGTTAGTTAAGTGTTAGACTCTCCATTCCTACCGTTCGACGAAATTTAAGATTGTTTTTTCCTTTGTATATGTTTTCTTTCTTCTTCTTTTTTTCCTTTCCTTTCCTTTTCTTTTCTTGTTTTCTATGTAATAAATAAAGTCATTGTTTATTAATGAAAATTAATTCTCAATTTGTTAATAATTAATTGATGTCCTTAGTCATTCTTTTATACATGAAGTTATATGCATATAATATAAAATCAATATATTGTATCTTATTTGAACATTTACACATACATATCTACAATATGTACGTACTTACTTAAACATATTTTATACTCACATATTTGTTTCCGTATATTTATACAAATTTCTCTGAATATAATTATGTGTACATATGTACGCGCTTATATGTACACCAATATAAGCATATATATTTTCTCGAATTATACATTTCATAAGCATATATTCGTATATATATTTTTTATAAATTTATCCCTACATATTTCTAACAATACAGTTAGGGCTAGGCAAAAAAAACTGCGAACCGCTGATCGAGAACCAGATCGAATCGAGAACTAAATCAAAATAAAAAATCAATTTTATTACCAATCGTTTAGTTTGCAATTCGGTTTGGTTATGTATGAATGGTTCACAATTTGATTCGAGAAACCAAGCCAAACCATACCGTTTTGAATCAAAACAAAACGTTTAGTTAAATAAAAAAAACTTTAAGCAATTATTTTGTACTTATTTATATTTTTTTAATCAATCTTCACAAATTTTATCAAATTTTTCATATCTTATTATTTTTTATCATAATTTTGTGTCAATTATTAAAATTAAATTAAGTTAAATAAATTTTATTTGAAATTTCATATTTATTGAAAATAAAAATGTTTAGTAAAAGTCTGATATAAACGATTTTAACCGTGAATCTAACTAAACCAAATCAATTTTAATTACATTTGAAAAATTTAAGAAATTGAATATAGTTAGGTTTGACTTCCAAAAAAACCAAACCGTTATATTAGGTTCGGTTCGGTAAGAGAAGACGAACCAAACCATACCCCACCCCTACTACACATAAGTATCTTCATTAAGGTATATACATACATATATTTTTCCACGTATGTGCGTACATATTTATACGTATATAAATATGTCTACGTATTATATATTTATAAACACATCTATCCATGTACATATCCATACAACTATATATTCAATGTATACTTTTTTTAATTAATATTTTAATGTACAAGTTTAAATATCCAACATATATATTTATACTTACATAAGAATATTTCAAGTAAAAAACTTATATATGTAATTATTATTTTCCGCATTATATGTATTTATTAAATTACTTAATAATCTTGATAAATTACCATATAAATACGTACCGATAGTATAAAACATACGCTTTATGATTGAGGTTGGAAAATTTAAAATAAATAATACCATAAATTATCGCAAATACTCAAAAATAGTAAAAAAATGTATTTTCAACATTTTTTTCCTTATTCGAAACCCAATTATAGGCACATGTCATGAACCCTTAACAAAGACCCAGAGTTAAGAGGCTCCTACTAGCCCGTATAAGAAGAAACATAAGGCCTAAGTATAATAAGGATTTCTAGGATAGAAGTTTCTAGAAGATCCTAGATCTTTGTGGATAGAAGATAGATAGCATTGTAAATGTAAATGTAATATAGACCGTTAGATCGATTCAATCTTCATCGTCTATTTCAAGAGGCCACTTGTATATAAGGGAGACCTCCCCTCATTTGTACTCATCAGTCAATTGAGTAAGAATTTCCTTGTGTTCTCAAGCTTCTCTCGTTAAACACTTTCTCCCTCTTATAAGTGTGTTATGAGTATCTGCGAAAAAGGCTAACATAGCTCTCTTAAGAAAACTCAAAGAGTCTAAGTGCCATACGTGTGAACAAGACTAAACACTCCATACGTAACAAGTAGTATCAGAGCCCTAGGTTTGAGAAGCTATGGCTAGAAACAAGACTAATGCGATTGAATATGATGGAACTCTAATGACTCCTTTTGGTGTAGGTGAGCTAACCAATCCAATGTTGTCTAAGGGGATAAGTTTTCTTACGGAGGTCAAGTTAGCGAGGCTGGAGCTAGTCATGAGGGACTTGAAGGATCAGGCGAATGGGGTTGACGACAGCGTGAAGAAGCTAGAGGATGAGCTTCTAAGCAAGATGCCGTTTGCCCTAAACCAAGCAATAGATGACGACGATATAACCTCTTAAGGAGGGGATGATAACTACCTTAAGAAATCGGATCGAAGGGTTGTGGCCTATATTACAATAAGGCCATGCTGTTGGCCATGGGTTAGTCCAAACAAGACTTGTAAAGAGGATTGACATTCCAAAAACCGAAGCCTTACTCAAGAACCAGGGATGTAAAGGCAATTGACAACTTCTTATGGAACTTGGAGAGGTACTTCAATGCATTAGGAGTACTGGATAATGCTTCCAAGCTCCATTCAACTCCTATGTTCCTAGAAGACGTAGCTACGCTACGGTGCCAAAGGAGGTCAGAAGGTGCCTGATGAGGTGCCAACGATATAACCACTTGGGAGGACTTCAAGGTAGAATTAAAGGCCTAATTTTACCTTAGCAATGCCAAGAAGGATGCCAGGGCCCGATTGAGAAGGTTACAACATAAAGGCTTTATTCAGGAGTTTGTGGGAGAATTCTCTAAGCTACTTTTAGAAATCCTGGATATGAGCAACAAGGATGCTATGTTTTCCTTCCAAGATGGGTTGCAAGGGTGGGCCCAAGCAAAACTGGAAAGGTAAGGAGTCCAAACCCTTACCCAAGATAAGGCTACTGTAGAAGCCTTAATTGAATTCAAGCATGGTGATGGATCTCGAAGAGGTGGGGGAGATGTTGAAAGAGTAGAGTCTGGTTGCAGAAGAGAGGGTCCAGCACAGGCATGGAAAGTTAAGTCCCCTAAGCCTTTAGTGGAGTCCTCCCGGCATAGGTTCTCTTGCTTCTTATGTGCAAGCCCTCACAAAGCTAGGAGTGTCCAAACCAAGCTAAGTTAGCAGCACTATGTGCTAAAGAGGAGGAAGTAACCTAGAATGATACTGAACTAGGTGCCTTGAAACTCTTGAATGCCATACAAAGTAAGCCTACTTGTGAACCGAAGGGATTGATGTATGTGCAAGCCCAAGTCACGGGTCACAAAATGAATGCCTTGGTAGATACAAGGGCTATCGACATTTTCATCTCAAAGGAGGCAGCTACCAAGATAGGGTTAAACATCAAGAAAGAACAGGGAAAGCTCAAGATGGTTAACTCTAAAGAGATACCGACAACAGTAGTAGCTCGAGATGTAAACTTTCAAGTAGGATAGTGAAATGGGAAGGAAACACTGAAGGTGATTCCCCTGGATGACTATAAGCTAATAATTGGCATAAACTTCCTTGACAGGATCCGAGCATATATTGTACCATCTTCCAATTGTATTTTTGTCATGGATAAGGCCCGAGAATGTGTTGTTCCAATCAGCCGAAGTTTCAATCCAACTACCAAGTTGCTATCAGCCATCTAGTTATCTAAGGGAGTAAAGCAGAATGAACCTACGTTCTTAACTACCCTAAAAGTAGAAGATGAGGTCCCAAAGAATCTAGAGATACCAGAGACGGTCCAAGAAGTATTGAGGGAGTTTAGTGATGTAATGTTGAAAGAACTCCCTAAACGACTTCCACCTCGAAGGGAATTAGATCATGTAATCGAGTTGAAGCTTAGGGCTAAGCCCCCATCAATGATTCCTTATCGTATGTCACCTCCTAAATTAGAAGAACTTCGATAGCAACTGATGAAACTATTAGATGCTGGGTTTATCCACCCCTCTAAAGCTCCTTATGGTGCCCCGATCTTATTTCATGAGAAGCATGATGGATCATTGTGGTTGTGCATAGACTATAGGTGATACAAACTCGTGAATGAATACATGAACCTAATATCACACATAACTAAAAGGGTAGGTCCAAGCCGCAAGATGACTTAAAAAGTAAATAATAGTCGAGGATGAGCAAGGGGTTCCCATGTATTGACAATGGATATGACACACCAACGCCTCATACGAGCTCAAGTCACACTTAATATGACGAACAAGTATAGTCGAAGGTCACTCGCCACTAATTCACGCTCAAATAGGTTAAATAAGAGTAGCTCAAGAGTAAACAGGATGACACTTAGCTCAAGAGAGGGTAAAAGTTCAATATATTCTTTTGTATATTCTGTTGCAGCTATTATATTATGTGATTATTTATAGTACCCTGTTAGGATAAGTTATACGTTACAGAAAATTACAAAAATGGATCCTTATTTGCTAAAAGGAAGGAAAATAATTTACAAGGAAAATATGAAATCATGCGCTGTGAACATCCTATGTCAAAAAGGACAATATGATTGTCAGAAAAGACAACGTACGCGTGTTTTACTCTACGATTCTGGCAATACAGTGAACCAAGAAGGGGTGGGCCTCTATTTAAGTATGTTCAGCGTCAAAAGTTCAGCATCCTAATTACTAGGGCAAGACTGAGGTTAGCTTAAGAACGGCTCACATTCGGGTCAACCTCGAATGATCGGCTCCTGACAGTTGTTAGCTCGACCTCGGCACCGTGAAGATTTGTGTATTCAGATTTGGCGCTTGGACTAGTACATAGCAAAGAGTTCAGTTCGGCACATCCGCTAGTCAACTCAACAACACCTTGGATGGCATGCAGAGCAAAGTAACTCGGGAGATCGAACTAAGGCAAGCACTGCTCCTCAGCGCTTAACTCACCTCGGACGACTCGGAAAACAACTTGAAAGAGCCCTCGGGCTCAAGAGCATGTAATCAGCCCTTGAACCCTATCAATAAGGCTCTTAATTAGATAACAGTCCAAAACAAATACCCTATACCTGTCATAGCTGACTTATTTGATTAGTTGAGTGGGTTAAGATAGTTCTCCAAGTTAGACTTGAGGTCAAGCTATCATCAAGTCTAGATTGCTGAAGGGGATGATCCGAAGACCACATGTGTCACTGAGTATGGATCTTTTGAATTCCTTGTTATGCTATTTGGGCTAACCAATGCCCCAGCTACATTTTGTACCTTAATGAACCAAGTCCTAGCCCTATTCTTAGACTAATTTGTGGTAGTATACCTAGATGATATTATGGTTTACAACAAGACTCAAAAATCATGTAAAGCACTTGAGATGGGTTTTCTCCGCCCTAAGGGAATAACAATTATACGTAAAGTTAGAAAAGTGTTCATTCACCCAACAAGAGGTGGCCTTCTTAGGTCATGTGGTGGGATGAGGGCAAATTAAGATAAACAAAGCTAAAATCTAAGCTATCTATGAGTGGGAACAACCTTCTAAGCCAACTGAATTAAGGTCATTCTTAGGACTTACTAACTATTACATGTGGTTCATTCAAAGATATTTCAAAATCACTGCACCCTTGACGGACTTACTAAAAAAAGATACAAATTATTAGTGGAATAGAAGATGGCAAGAAGCCTTTAATGGATTAAAAGAAGCCATTATGAAATAACCTGCTCTAACCTTACCAGACTTCACTAAATCTTATGAGGTACACACCAATGCTAGTAACTTCGCTATCGATGGGGTTCTTATGTAGAAGGGACACCTGTTAGCCTATGAAAACCATAAGCTAAACGAGACTAAAAGGAAGTACCTTATCCATAAGAAGGAGATGATAGCCATAGTCCACTGCCTTAGGGTATGGAGACACTATTTGTTAGGCAATCGATTTATAGTAAAGACCGATAATATAGCCATCAGTTATTTCCAAACTCAGAGAAAACTGTCACCCAAACAAGCCAAATGGCAAGTTTTCTTGGCATTGTTCAATTATGTGTTAGAACATAAGCCTGGGAGTGCTAATGTAGTAGCAAATGCATTCAGTCAAAAGGCCGAATTAGCAACTCTAGCCAGCTGTCCAGTAAGAGACATGTTAGAAAAGATTAAACAAGGGTTAAAGCATGACCCTCGAGCAAGGGCCTTGATGGAGAGTGCCTCAACTAGGAGAACTCGAAGATTCTGGATGGAGAATGGATTATTGTACACAAAAGGGCCTCTACTCTATGTCCCTTCATATATGGAGCTAAGGAAGGAAATCTTGAAGAAGTGCCACAACTCCCTATGGGCAGGCTACCCTGGGGTCTAAAGAACACTAGCACTGATTGAAGACAAGTATTATTGGCCTAACACTAGGAACGATGTTGAGGCTTATGCAAAGACCTGTCTTGTATGCTAGCAAGACACGGTGGAGAACCTAGTACCAATAAGTCTTCTATAGCCTCTTCCCATTCCTGAAAGACCTTAGGAGAGTGTTTCTATGGATTTTATAGTAAATCTTCCAAAATCCAATAAGTATAGGACCATAATGGTAATAGTGGATAGGTTCTCCAAGTATACCACTTTCATACCTACCTCGAAGGAATGTGTAAGCCCCAAAGTTCAGCCAAATAACCGTAGGATTAAACTTAGAACTCAAGGTTTAGGGCGATCGGTTAAAAGATCCGATCAAACCCAAATTATAAACTATTTAACAAGATACCAACAAAAATGACCCTGTAAACTTAAATTTAAGAAAATAAGTAGTAAAATAGGAGACTATAAAATTTTCAAATTTTAAGCATAATAACTGCTAATTACCAAAAAGGCAAAAAGTGTAATATAATAACTAATAAATTAGTAGAGATAGATTATATGTATACTAAAAATTTTAGAATGACCAAAATAATATTTAGGAATGTTCACGTGTACCCTACATGTATTTACGTGTAGATAAAAATACGCGTAATTACTAAAATTGGCCGAAAACTAAGTAAATAATTAAAGAAAAATACAAAATAATTATAAAAAAATCAGAAGAGGATAAGCTGATGCAAGATAAGGTCGTGGCAGGTCCAAAGCTGCAAAATAAAAATTAACCAATAAGAATTTGACAAACTAAAAGCCTAAAATCAAGGAAATGGGGCAAAATCCCATCAAATTAATGCATAATAATTACAAAATTCGTCTATAAATAGCAAGAAAAATTCAGAAGCTCATTTGGATAGATAGAAATCAGAGAAAATTAGAGAGAGTTGAAAATTCGCGAGAAAATCCAGAAAAATAAAAAAAATAAGAAAAACTGTGCAGTTAGGGGTTTTAAAGGGAACCCACACCAAACGAGGAGCTGGGAGTGGACGGCCACCACCACCACACGGTGGTGGCAGCGCCCAGGCCGGCCGACAAGGCCACGGCGGCCCGCGGTGGCCGGAGCCACCTGAACCGGTGAGTCCAAATTCCAGCCCGATTCTTGTATAATTTTGTAAAATTAGTTATTTTGCCCAGAAAATTATGAAACTTGTTATTATGAGATATTTTTGTATGTAGTTTGTAGGAAAAATATTATTTTGATGAAATTATGTTTCATAGTACATGGTCCCTAAGAAATTGTGCAAAACCGAGCATGATTAAACCGGAAATTAAATAGGCTTAGGGATGTAGTTTGGGGCTCAAAATTTTTCTGTAGGATGCTCATGTGACATAGAACAGTGCTATGAAGCCATTTTTTTTAAAATTAATTTTCGAAATTTTTAAGTTTATTTTTAGCCCTAAAATGATGGAAAAATTGAGTAATTTGGAGTTAATTAGGTGATTAGGATGTTAATTACTGATTTGGATCTTAATTAGATGTTTAAGGAAGTTAATCTCTGCAGTGGAACCCTAATCCTAGCATTTAGTTGCTAAGTATAGTTAATTAAAGAAATTAGGTAAGTAATATATGAAATTAGTAATATGTGAAATTGTAAATTAATAAATATGGAAAAATTAGGGTTATTTAGATAATATTAGAGTAAAAATCAGAATAATATTAAATCTGAATTAAGATTGAATTTTAGGTAATTATATAAAAAAGTAAGATTTTCTCACATCGGGGATAAATCCGATACCCTAATTAGGACTAGCGTGTATCAAATAGCTTAGAATACTAAATTAAGACCCAATAGGATATTTGGAAACTCGAGCTTAATGTAATTAATTTCACATTAGGATTCGAGCATATTTAGGATTTAAAAATCGAACCAAAACCTAATTCGGAAATTGATGCGGAAATCGAGACCGAACCTAAACCTAAACCTAAACCTAGAATAATTATAAAAGACTTAATACCTAGATAATTAGGTATATTAAACCGTAAACAAAACCTAACAATAAGCATTATAGGATAAAACGAACCTATAACAGTTATATGAAAAGCTGAAACCACGTTCGTGTTATAGGGATAACCGGCGATGGCCTGAGCAAATCGGACCTCGAGTGAGCGAGCGAGGAGTCGAGGTAAGTTGGGATTAATACGCTGCTGTATTTTGGAGGCTTAAGATTATGCTTGATTGTGCTTGTTAGATAGTTGAATGCGTGCATGTGCTTGATTATGGGTGATGCTATGATTATGTTTGTTGCCTTGGCGCATATAGTATGAATTGTATGTAATGATTAATCACCCTAAATTGGACTTAATCAAATATACGACCAGTAATCATAATCGAACATGCATGGCAACCCGTTAGAGGATTTAGGACTCTCCGGCCAAATACCGACCCCTTCGGAAGGGATAGCGCAGGATTGCAAAATGGTCCCTTCTTCATCCTCAGTCGAACTAAGTGACAGGAGAGGAGGTCGCGGCGGGGATGAAGACAGTGGTTCGAAGGTAGTCGCGGGAGGAGCAAGGTCTCCATTACACAAGCCTGGGTTTGGTCGTGAGCTGTTGCATTAACGGTAACTCCTCAACCCGGATTAGAGCGGGCGCAATTTCTCTAATCTCACGACAGGCCGGACAACGTCGTGCGATGGCATTTGCTTGCACATGCATTGCAACTAATAAATGATTGAAAACCTTGTTGTGTGTATGGTATAGTTTTAAATCCTCCGTCCTAACTTACTGAGCTGTGGTTGCTCACATCCCTATAGACATCGTGCAGGTGCTGGCTAAGAAGCGGCAACCAATTACTCCGGAGCTAGCAACTGCTGGATCCTGGGGAGTGAGGAAAAACATTGAAGAATAAACACATATTTTAAGGTCTAAGTTTTTATTCTAGAATTACTTTTCATTTCTGAGTGATGTAATAACTAGAAAATGTATTACGGAGAAATATTGTAAACCTTAATTACAATAGCTGAATTATAGCATATATATATTTCCTCACTTTCTTAGGTAAACGATTTATTTAAATTACAAATTGTCTACTTCAAAGCGGGTTAGTTGTGGACGCCTTGTGTAGATCAGGTCTAGGATAGCGGTTGTGAGGCCAACTTCTATCTTAGGGTGGTTTACACGGCGGGGCTGTTACGACTCTGCCGCTTCGGGGCGTGACAGAATGTCCCACGGAGGAGGTTGCTCGATTATTTATAAAGCATATTGTAACATATTGGGGAGTACCCTCATCGATCATTAGTAACCGAGATAGGAGGTTTACAAGAAGGTTTTGGTCTGAGTTATTTAAGCTGTTGGAGTTAAACCTAAAGTTTTCCACCAATCTATACCCACAAACCGATGGACAAACAGAGAGGATGAATTCTTTGCTAAAGTTATATCTAAGGTACTATGTGAGTGCTAACCAAAAGGATTGGGTGAAGTTGCTAAATGTTGCCCAGTTTTCTTTCAACCTTCGTTTTAGTGAAGCCATGGGAAAAAGCCCCTTTGAGGTGGTATTAAGGTTCCAGCCTATTACCCTAAACGTCGTTGCTACTGAGTATAAAAGTAATAGCTCAATTGCACTTGACTTTGTAAGAAATTGGCAGGAGAAAGCTAACATCACTCGTACCTATCTACATAAGGTGGCTAAGAGAATGAAGAAGCTTGCTGACTCGAAAAGGAAGGATGTTGAGTACCATGTAGGGGATCTTGTCGTGGTACGGTCACACTTAATACAGCGAACAAGAAGGATTCTTCACAAAGGGTTGATGAGAAGATATAAAGAACCCTACAAGATTTTGAAGAAAATAGAAAAAGTGGCATGTAAGTTGGAACTTACCCCAAGGCTTAAGATACACCCAATATTCCATATTAACATGCTAACTCGAGCACCAATTGGAGTACGAAGCTCATATGACAAAGACTCAGAAGAAGTACTTAAGGATCGACTCATAATAGAGTTAAGGCGTCCAAGTCACATTGAGTATTTAATCAAATAGAAAAGACTACCTGAAAGTGAGAAAAGTTTGGAGCCAGCCTAACTATTATGGTAATTCGAGGAAGTATCGAGAGACAACAATGAGGACATCGCTAGATTCAGGTGGGGGAGAATGTCATGAACCCTTAACAGAGACCCAAAGTTAGGAGGTTCCTATTAGCCCGTATAAAAAAGAAACTAAAGCTCTAGTTCAATAAAGATTTCTAGGATTGAAGCTTTTAGAAAATTCTAAAAGATTTCGGAAAATCTTAGATCTTTGTAGATAAAGGGTAGGTAGCATTGTAAATATCAATATAATATAGACTGCTAGATCAATTTAATCTTAGCCATCCATCTTTAAAGACCACTTATATAGAAGGGGGACCTCTCCTCATTTGTACTCATCAATCAATTGAGTAAGAATTTCCTTATATTCTCAAGCTTCCCTGCTTAAACACTTTCTCCCTTTCTTGAGAAGACTGACTTAGCTCTTTTTAGAAAACTCAAAAGAGTCTAAATGACATACGTGTGAACAAGACTAAACACTCCACACATAACACACGCGGGTCGGCACGTGTATAAACAAGTAGCATGAGAAACACAAGTACACGAAATCTAGGCAAGCGAACATAATGGGCTTGGTATATAAAAAAACATGAGTATGCAAAGCAAGCAAATTTTAATATACGAACCGCCCAATTATCACCCAACACTCTAAATTATTATTACTATTTATCTACGGTTCCCTCTTTATTTCTAAAATTGATTTAATTATTTATACCCAGCCGGGGCATGGCCTGCAATGCAAGCATGGAACATTTTCAGAAACTATTTCATTCAACCTAAAACCTAAGACAAAGAATTAAGTTGATTTTCCACATTTTCAGACGCAGGAAAGAGGTATTGATTATCCACAGGAAGTAAGAGAGACAAACCATCCAAAAAATAAACAAAAAAGAAAAATCAAACCAAAAAACCACAACAAACTGGTCCAGCCCAACTCAACCAGTCTAACACGACTCAATTGAACCAATGATATGAATCCAACCCCGGGGATTAAATTTCTACGTTCTCGAATGATGTTTTCCGTTCATATACACTAAAGTCACTATCGAGAATTTTTAACGATAAGATTTTTTATTGGAAGATGTACGGATGGAAACGTCATTTGATTTACACCCATTTTTGTGCTGTTTCATGTCCCATCCTCATTTTTAATTCGCCAAAATTTACTTCATACTTCCATTGACATTTAACCCACCACCTTTATTCTTGATCCTGCTCTCTGCATATTTCCCGGCGAGGGAATCGAATAGGATTCCGGCGCCGACTCCGACGGCTAAATCGATTGTGTAATGTCCCCTAGTTGCTAAAAGCCTAATAACTTGTAGAACATTAAGAGCATCAAATGCCCGCGCTAGTTGCCACCTTTGCATCCTCCTCATGTCCAATGATGCTATCACCGATCCGGCGACATGACCGGAGAAGAATAGGAAGAATGATACGTTCCCCACCGGGAAATCCACTCCGGAACCTAAAAATCCCTGAAATTAAATTGTTCCCAAAGGAGTAAATATTCATCTAAAAAAATCAATTTATTCTTCTTTTATTTATATACAACTGTTTCTTTTTTTTTATTTTTAGTATCATAAATCGGGTGGATACGCCTAAACATTGCGTATTTTACATGATTATGATCAATTTTTCCGGTTAAAAATTTTCCCTATCTTGGTAATTTAATTAAAATTTTAAAAGCAAAGAAATATTCCTGGTTTTTGCACAATAATGTGGGGTGGGGGGC